>NW_026847660.1:69524460-69654090 GCF_025583915.1 Anolis sagrei ordinatus
GCCAAGGCTGCCGACAATCAACAACATACAATACACAATAAACTCATAAGCAAATAATAAAACATCAAGTAAAACAATAAAACAATGACACCGTGACGCAATTAAAACCAAAGGCCGGGCCAAATGTAATGGACAAAATTTAAAAAGTGCTGTCATGACAGGTAATATGTAGAGGTATTTGGGGTAGGTGCAATGTGCAGATAATCCTGAATCTCAAGCAAGATGCATTTGGGACTTGAAACCAGGTGTTTCCTTTTCTGGAAAGGCACACTGGAACAGCCAGGTCTTCAGGCGCTTCCTAAAGACAGCCAACGTTGGGGCTTGTCTGATGTCCTTGGGGAGAGAGTTCCAGAGTCGGGGGCTACCACAGAGAAGGCCCTGTCCCTCGTCCCCACCAAATGCGCTTGCGACGCAGGTGGGATTGTGAGCAGGGTCTCTCCAGATTAACGGAGGGATCGTGTGGGTTCATATACGGAGATGCGGTCACGCAGGTAGGTTGGTCCCAAACCGTTTAGGGCTGTGTAGGTGAGCACCTGCACCTTGAATTGGGACCGGAAAATGAACGGCAGCCAATGGAGCTCCTTAAACAGGAGGGTTGACCTCTCTCTGTAAGGAGCACCAGTTAACATCCTGGCCACCCGCTGGACTAGCTGAAATTTCCGAGCTGTTTTCAAGGGCAGCCCCACGTAGAGCACATTACAGTAATCCAATCTAGAGGTGACCAAGGCATGGACCACCCCGGCCAGATCAGCCTTTGTGAGATAAGGTTGCAGTTGGCGCACGAGTCTCAATTGTTCAAAAGTCCTCCTGGACACCACCAACGCCTGAACCGGGCAGCCCCACTGCCATCTGGGGAGTTTCTAGAGCAGACAAGTTATTTATAGAAACTTGTTTCTCCAAAGCCAATATTTACCTGTCGGCTTAATAGTAATGATGTTAAGAATACCAGTTGGGTATTTGATCTGTTGCCTCCCTGCCTGACCTTTAAAAATTAAAAGTTGTTGTGGAGGCTGGGTGGCATTTTTTTTCAGCATTTTGCTATCTTGACAAAATTTCCAGATTTTTAAAATGACATGTGTGTCTATGTGTCGGAGATTGCAGTTGTCAGAAACACATTTAGGTTATTTTCTCTATGAAATTCCTATTTAATATGAAAAGTTGCTGGGACTGTGAGAAGGGGTAATGACAAAGATGGATGGCAAAATTTGACAAGGCCGACAGGTAAATATTGGCTTTGGACAAACATGTTTCTATAAATAACTTGTCTGCTCTAGAAACTCCCCAGATGGCAGTGGGGCTGCCCGGACATAGATTTAGCCAGAATGCTCTGTGCTAAAAAACACAGCTGTCAGCTTTGCTGGTCTTGTTCTGAGGGATAGGGCGGCTCCTGCTGAGAACTGCAAGCTTTGCTACCATTTTTCTCTTACAAGCAGAGAGAAAAGTTGGGATGATGAAAATCAGGAGAAACCTTGAAAGAGGAATAGTATAAAAATGAGCCCATAGAGAAGATAAATTAGAAGAAACATTTTTAGCCTCCTGCAGGTACTCGAACCATCTATATTAACTAATCTATTTTAGATCATTCAATGGATTCTGCAGTACTGCAAAAAAGAAAAAGACTCTGGAAATGTATGTCCTTTCTCAGCAAGAAAATTAAAAGAAGATTCAATGGAGGAAATGAAAATCTTTTCTTTCCTTTCTTTCCTTTTTCCCTCCCTCCAGCACAAAGTGGTGTTATGTCAAACTCGTAACATACAGCATGCTCTGTCTTGAACGCTCACAGACAAAGCATGAGAATACACAACTGGACATATAAAAGAGATGAAAGATATGCATCAAAGCATACTGGAGACGATTAAGTATCATTCATTAAAAATCATAGAAGTCCAGGCTTATGTGAAATAAGCCATCCTGCTAAGCATCCCTTAACTGAACAGAGCCAGCCGGTGGTTCATTATGTTGCCTAGTTTTGCTGCTTGGCAGAAACACAAATAGCTGTAACATATATAGCAAATCATAATGCATGGCTGTGTTAAATGTGCTGGTTAATGTATGCCCAATGAAGATTTCCCTGAGTTGACTAAATATTTCATTGAATTACCCTTATTTATTTATTTACAGTATTTATATTGTGCCCGTCTCACCCCAAAGGGGACTCAGAGCAATCACAGAACACATATACAGTAAACATTCAATGCCATTATACATTGACAAGAAAGACAACTGTACATAGATAGAGGTTTTGCCATCTTCAGCATCTTAGAAGCTGTGCTTGGTTCTGGCCACAGGAGGGTGCTATCGTTACATCTTCCCTGCTGAAAAGCTTCATTCATAAACTTCCTCCGTGATCAAATTGCCGGCATTTTCCTAGCATTTCCTTATGGCTGCCTTAAATACCTCCCCGCTTTAAAGCGGTACCTATTTACCTACTCACATTGCTGCTTTCGAAACTCATAGGTAGCCAGAAGCTGGGCTAAAGGCTCACCCCAATCCAGGTTTCAGACTGTCAACCTTTTGATTGGCAAGATTTACTGCAGCTGGCAGTTAACCTGCCTTGCTAAAGCCCAGCCCTTGGATAATTCTGTAAGGCGTGGTACCTGTAACCATCTAGATCGTTTGGCATGCAGTTTCCAAATTCTTTTATCAATGGCCATACTGGGCAAGACTAGCAGGGACTCTTGGCTAAAACTTATGTAAAGTCATAAGTTCTCCATTCTCGCTGTAAAGTGGGGCTTCTGTTTACACTGACAGGAATGCTTTTTGTTTTCTGATACTTCAAGTCATCATCCAAAACACATCTCCATCTGAGAAGATTTCATTTTTCATATACTTCCTTTGTTTAGAGCTATGAATTTCATCAATGAACAGTTTTTAATCTTGCCCCTTCTTGTCTGCTTATCATGACATTCTCAGTATATACCACACATTTCCCAAAAACACATAATGTCTATAAAATGTATGGCAGTTGGTGTTCTCCCATCCTCACCAACCATTACAGAGTATCAGGATGTCCCTATTTTATTTTAAGATCATTCAGGTTATTGTATACCTGAGAACATCTCAATTAGTGTCTGATTTTTCTTAGTCATAGTATATAAATATATTGTTATACTGTTACCTAGACAATCTTGAGCTTTTATGTAAAAATCACACTTTTAATGCCATCTGCTTCTTTGGATATCGCTTTTTATCAAAGGAAGCAAAGAAAACTTGATCTTGTAAACCATTTTTAACACAAAATGAAATGTCTTGTGATTGCTTTACTACAAGTTGGAGTAGAGGCTTCTTGGCTAATGCCTCTAGAACAGGGGTCCTCAAACAATGTATACAGAGGGCCAGGTAACAGTCCCTCAAACTGGGTTGTTGTAGGTTTTTTTTTTTTTGGCTCTATGGCCATGTTCTAGAGGCATTCTCTCCTATGAGAGAGGAGAGAATGCCTCTTGAACATGGCCATAGAGCCCGAAAAAGCCAACAACAACCCAGTGATTCCAGCCATGCAAGCCTTCGACAGTCCCTCAAACTGTTGGAGGGCCAGATTATAATTTGAAAAATACATGAATGAATTCCTAAGTACTCTGCACATATCTTATTTGTAGTGCAAAAAAACACTTTAAAACAATACAGTAATTAAAATGAAGAACAATTTTAACAAATATAAACTTATTAGTATTTCAATGGGAAGTGTGGGCCTGCGTTTTGGCTGATGAGATAGGATTGTTGTTGTTGTTGTGTGCTTTCAAGTCGTTTCAGACTTAGATTGACCTTGAATGAGGGCAGGGTAAATTACCTTGGGGGGCCGTATCCGGCCCCGGGCCTTAGTTTGAGGACCCCTGGTCTAGAAAGTAGAACCTTGTTCTCCTTAGTAACTAGGAAATTTTGGTTTAAAGTGATGTCTGATTTGACTATAATTTTTAAAAAGCAAGTCCTCTCTAGAGTAGAAACAAAATGGTTCCCATCCAGGGCAATTTTCATATCGTCACATTTTAATTCTGATTAGTTCTGTATTGATGTTACAGATTATTTTAGATAGAAAACATAGCAGAAATCACAGGTGTATAGTAAGACCAGGACAAAGAATACAGTTTTGGGTGTCTTGATAAACTAAAACTGATCCCCATAAGCTTTGTTTTAGTGTTGCCCACAAAATTACTGTGTGGGTTTCATCATGTGAGCCACTATTTTGCCATTTCATTTGTCTCCATTCCACACTGAGTTTTCCAAATGTATTTTGCCTTCCTTGTATTGCGTCTTTTATGAAATAATTTGGGCACATCCTTTTGTCTGCCTTTCATGTAATTATGAAACTCATCTAACTTTATTAATATGATTACTATGAAATTAATTATAGACTCAACTATAGCTGGAAACTCACGGACAAAGCTACTCATACTTAGTTTTCTTTCGTCTGTGTGCACATTTCCTCCAAAGATTATTTTACAATGTAAAATATTAGTCCACATACTATGCTAGAATCACTGCTGTGGTGGATCTTTTGTGTAGGAACTGTTAGGGACTGAATAACGAAATCTGATCATAAACTGGGTCTAATCCCAGAAACATAATGATAAATTCGAACTCTGTCCAAATCCTGCACAATTAAAATTTTCTTCTAAAAATCTTTTCATAATCTGGACTTGGAAAATGGAAAGTCAGGACAGATAAATGGAAGTGGGTTGTGTGGTGTGCCAAAGTAGAAGTTGGAAGATCTAAATTTACATGAGTCCTAGTCAACCATAATGTGAGAGCCACAAATCCAGAATTTATTGGTTGTGGGATCAGGATTAGTTCCTGACAGCATGAGCACAGTACGGGTGTTGTATCCATGCTGTATTCAGATGCATCATCCAGTTACACAAACAGGATTCATCACTAAAGAGTGCTTCAAATTCTTAAAGAGAAGTTCCAACATGTGAAACAAAGGTATTCCTCTGCAGAATAACTGTCAGAAAATTCAATCACCACTGCTAGTACAAGCACATTCCCCCAAGACAAAGCTTGAAGTTAGTTCAACTATGTGAGGGTGGAACAAATACTCCCCTGAGTTTCATTATGAGCCAATCTTGTCTTGTTCTCTTGCTGGAGGCAAAGCTACTATCTCAAAATGCCTTAAAATCCTCAAAATAATTTTAGTATCCAAGAAGAGATGCTTTTTGTGATGGCTATGTATAATCTAGTGATGGATTTCTGCTTGGTGAGCATGAGATGATTGTTACATTTGACATCCATTAAGGCTAATGGCTATAGATTACTAAGGGGGTAGACTGCTGTAGGGTTTTGTGCCATAGTAAACACTGTTCAGTGGTACATCTTTTCTTCCTGGCACTAGACATGAAAATGAACGTTAACTGATTTTATAAAAAACAGAATTTACTATTATTTTTACATTGCATTCAAAATTATTTTATATTAAAACTTTGGCATGATTTTATAAACCATATGTTGAATAATTCAACATTAAATGGTTCATATTTTGCATATGTGTCTTGTTCCTTTTAAGTTAGATGTTAATTCTAGACTACATCCATTTTACTGAAGTCTTCCAATGTACTTCCTCGTCAATACTTAGAATCAATGATAAATAATCCAGTCTTTTCAAGCCTAGATTTAACAGCAGTTTTATTATGGTCCATAGACCCAACAAGTTTAAATTACTCTATATATACATGTGTATGTTTAAATTATATGTTTAGAAATGTTACTCAAAAACTTGGGTCAACTTATTACTCTATATATACATGTGTATGTTTAAATTACTCTATATATACATGTGTATGTTTAGAAATGTTACTCAAATACCTGGGTCAACTTATCTGCAGGTCACTATGACTACTGTGCCTTAATTCTTATAACCATCTCTTCTCTGAGTAGAGTAGCGAAAGATGTTTAGTCCATCCTTGCAGAGCCTAAAATAAGCACAAATCCTCTCTTACTTTCTCCACTGCAATGCTACATCTGGCCCCCTGGCTTTGGCGTTTTCCTCTGTCTTCAGAATGACCCTCGACTTGTCCACAAGTCATATCAAAATCCAAAACCTTATACATGAGATCAGGTTATACATGAATATATATAGAATAGAATAGCTTTATTTGTCATTGTGCTATTGCACAACAAAATTACATGCCTTTCCCTGCATACACTACAAAACAACACACCCATCCCTCCACACCACCACCACCACATAGCCCCCAATGCCACATCAGTGCAAAACCACGGAGTTCAACATAGCCACAGCGCTAGGATAAAACCTATCCTTCAGGCTGTTTGTCCTTGTCTTTGTCACATGGTTTCATAATTCAAAAAAAAAAAAGAATATGCTGGGTGAGATGGATCCCCAAGAATGCTCTGAGCTTTCTTACGACCGCGGGAATTATAATGTTCTTCCAAAGAGGGGAGATTGCAACCACTGACTCATTGTGCAGAAGTTATGACCCTTTGGCGAGCCTTCCTATCTGCCACTGTGCAGCTCCCAAACCATGCACAGATGCAGTAGGTTAGGACACTCTATAGCACACTGGTAGAAAGTCACCAGCAGTTTTTCTTTCAGTTGGTGGTTCCCTAGGAGTCTCGGATAGTACAGTCTGCTGGGCTCTCTTAACCAACACAGCTGTATGGGTGCACCAGGTCAGATCCTCCTTCACAGTGACGCCCAGGAACTTAAAACTGGTCACCTGCTCCACTTGGTCTCCCTTTATGACTAAGGGCTGAATTTCTGGTCTGTTCTTCCTATAATCCACTTTGAGCTCCTTGGTCTTATAGAAGAAGAAGAACTGAAGGGATGAGGGGCAGTATACATGGGGCCAAGCCCAAAGCAAAATACAAATAAAAGCAAATAAATAACAAATTAAAAAGTAAAAACAGCATAAAACAGCATAACAATAATAACAAGCAAAGGCAACAGCAGACTAATTTTGGAGGGGGGGACGAGGACCACTATGCGAGCTAGTCAAAGGATAAGGTGGTTCAATAAGGTGAATAGCAATGTATAATAGCATAGGAAATAGCATGGACACAGAGCAATTTAACAGGATCAATTTAACTTACCTTAAAGATATATATAGTAATGTGACATAGGAATTCAGAATCAGGTCATGATTCAGGTCATGATATAAGTCATTTATCACAGGAGTCATCAATTGAATGCACAATGAAACATCCACGTCTTTCATTCCTTACAGAATGTGGGAAGGGAGGGTGCCAGCCTAATTTCCCTGGGGAGAGAGTTCCAGAGACGAGGGGCCACCACCAAGAATGCCCTTTCCCTCGTCCCCACCATCTGCATCTGGGATGGAGGCGGGAGCGATAGATAGATGTTAAGAACCAGATTATTGTCCCTACACCATGAGAGGAATCAATCCATCTCATCCCAATATGCAGGCTCATCCCCTTCAGAGATAAGCCCTACTACAGTTGTATCATCTGCAAATTTGGTAATGATATTGCTACGGTGGACAGGGGTACAATCACATGTGTACAAAGTGAAAAGCAGAGGACTCAACACACAGACCTGTGGCATCTTAGTGTTGAGAATAAAAGCTGATGACCTAATCTAACCCTCTGGGAACGTCCAGACAAGAAGTCCATAATCAAGGAACAGATTATAGTAACAACATCTGAGAGAAATTAAAGACATAAGGGATAATTCATTCAAATCATACAGGCAGAATTTGAATCAGACATTTACCTCTATTACAGAAGTTAACACTTATTCCATTTGCCCCAGACAAAAAATTGGTGACACCCAAGGTCACACTGAGATGTTTATCTTCTAATAATAATTTGACATAAAATTGAGTCAATTCTCTTAGAACCTATGGGACAAAATAAAATGCTTCATGGCTTTCATTTCCTGGTTATTGCAGAGACATAACCAGGGATAGCAGCAAAGCTACTTTGGAGCATTTCAGAGGGGAAAACATTTGTAAATGTCTACAATAATTAATAACAGTCAAATTCTTTCAATAATCAGTTTGGGTGAAAGAGCCAGTTGTAGTTGCTGTGATTTATAGTTCACTTACAATTAAGAGCATTCTGAACTCCATCAATGATGGAATTGAACCAAACTTGGCACACAGAACTCCCATGACCAACAGAAAATATTGGAAGGGTTTGATGGGCATTGACCTTAAGTTTGGGAGTTGTAGTTCACCTACATCCAGAGAGCACTGTGGACTCAAACAATGATGGATCTGGACCAAACTTGGCACAAGCACTCAATACGGCCAAATATGAACACAGATGGAATTTGCGGGAAATAGACATTTGGGAGTTGTAGTCACTGGGATTCACAGCTCACCTACAAGCAAAGAGCATTCTGAACCCTACGAACGACAGAATCAGGGCAAACTTTTCACACTATACAACAACTGTTTTAGCATTAAAAACACGAACAACAGGTAGCATATTAGACCTTTTCAAACATAAACCGCCATTTCTTTATGTACCTCAAGGCCAGGCTGGAATGCGCCCCAAAATAATAATTTTATTTCTTTAAAATAAATATCTGTATCATTAATAATTGTGAAGGAAGAAATATAAGTGGAACTATGACAGCAATGTACACCTTCAGAAGTACAGCATTTATTGCTATTATGACTACATGCAAGCACCAGGAGTTATTATGTTGTAATAGCATATCACAAATCAAATCTATTTTTATTCTACTATATCGGCAGCCAGCCAGGAACATTTGTTCCAACTGTTGTAGGGACACAGAACAAGTATTCTTCAAATATTACTAGTTTGTTCTCCTTTAGAAATACAATAATTCAAAGAAATGTGAGAAATGTGCATGTGTATGTATACATTTATTGCTGGAATGTACATACATATACTTTGAAATGGCAGCTTTCAAGAGAAGATGCTTCATGGTTGAGTGTCGCGTTGGAGTTCTACTTGCAGAATTCGGCATAATACTGAGCCATTTCCAACTTCCACCAGGCCTGCCATAAAACCTTTGAAGCCCTGCACTGACAGCCATCCTTGCCTGGAGAGAGTGAGCAAATCACAGGGCATTTGACTCTATCCCAGAAGTCCATGAAATAATTAAATTATCTGCTAGAGTCTGTTGAAGGGCTCAGGCACTGAGGTCCATTTTAGTGGTCCTACAGTAGGTCTTGGGAAGGAGAATTTGGTCACTGTGGAGGAAGGAGATATCAACTCCTGCCGCAATAAGAAATAGATGGTTAATCTATTGTCAAAAGCTTTCATGGCTGGAATCACTGGGTTGTTTTAGGTTTTTTCGGGCTATATGGCCATGTTCTAGAGGCATTATCTCCTGACGTTTCACCTGCATCTATGGCAAGCATCCTCAGAGGTTATGACCTTGCAACCTCTGAGGATGCTTGCCATAGATGCAAGCAAAACGTCAATAGAGAATGCCTCTAGAACATTGCCATATAACCCGAAAAAACCTACAACAACCCAGATGGTTAATCATTCATACATTTGGAAACTATTGCATACTGCTGTTGCCACATTTTCCAGACACATGAAATTAGTGCAGCAAATGTGACCCATGCTTTTTGTTTCTTTGTGTCAAGTAGTCCCCCACCATTCACCCTCAGCCTCATTGACAGTAGGACAGTAGTTCTCAACCTGTGGGTCCCCAGGTGTTTTGGCCTACAACTCTCAGAAATTCTCGCCAGTTTACCAGCAGTTGGGATTTCTGGGAGTTGAAGGCCAAAATAGCTGGGGACCCACAGGTTGAGAACCACTGCAGTAGGAAAAGAGAGTGGCTCCAAATCAGTACAGAAAAATAAAGTTTTCAGTCATGGAGGGCAAGGTCGGCATGATATGCCGCCACTTCAGTTCCATCACCTGAAATAGACACCTCAATCAACTGAGCTGAACCTCAATCCCTTTAAGTCTCCTTATTGAGAGAAAAAATGGGGTATAAATAAATATAATATCTCAAAAGTTATACTTTGTGGTTTTCATAAATGACAGTGTTCTCCCTTTGTGTGGGAGTGTTGCTTCACTAGAAACAACAGCATGTATGGAAGTTTCAAGGAAAAGGAGGAAGGGAGCACTAATTCCAAATCCAAGAAAATGGAGCAAAATTTATGTATTTATTGAGCCTGGTGCCTTTTCTGTGTGGTATAAATCTTCCATCAAAGACATTGATCATTTCATATCTGCAACATAAAATATTTTCTCAATAAGAACCTGACTGTCAATAAAAACACCCTGTGATGTTTGCTGCATTTTGCTAGTTGTGTAAAATAATCTCAAGACATTACACATATTTGACAGTTTGCAATACTGGCTATCTGCATTCATTATGGAGAATATAACTGTATTTTTGTGAGATACCCATTTCTCACTGCTGCAATTTTGGAAATAAGTAGAAATAATCGAACACAATGTCTCTGAGTGGGTCAGGTCAGGTGGAGACCAGGTCAGTTCTCTCTAAGAGGAAATTGGGGGGATCAGGAAGGTGGGAAGCTTCCCAAAGGTCTACTTATTGAAGGATTTTCTCCACTGCATGTGTTTGTGTGTGTTGGGTGGTCTTATGGTCTCAGTAAGAGATCTGAAACACTCTAAAGTCTTGCCTTACCTGGAATGGTTTAGCTTTATGGCACATCTATGAAGAAGCAAGCAGTATTTTTAGAAGGATCTTCCCTGATTGTGTATCTCTGGCTTTGACAATATTGAAAAGACAGCTAAGCTTTCTTGAACCAAAGACAATAGAAGCAAGGATATAGAAAACCAGTTTTGTCCTGAAAGAAGCAGTCAGCACTGCAGTAAGCTATGCTCAGGATATTGAGCATCCCTGAAGTTCAGGTTGATGCCATAGTTCTTGTGAGCTGGTAAATATAATTCAATGTTTTATAATGCGAGGGAGTAAAACCTTTGTACCATTTCTTTACCTTTGATTTCATTTGTACATATTCCCAGTACAGAAAATTCTGACATCTCTTTTGGCATGTTTAAATGTGCCTTATATAAAAATAATTTTGTCCGTGGGTGCATATAATTGTATGTGCAAATGAGGTTTCAGAATTACCACCTAGTTCCTCATATTTTAACAATGCATGACCAGCGAATCTTTTTCATATGGGCTTGCGTAAAGCAGTCTATATAAATTCAAAAGTTCTTCTCAGACTCATGTAGTTTTTCACTTCAGCTGCAGTATCACAAGATGAGATCTGGAATTATTGACTATCTGTCATTAAAAATAACCCTCCAGATTATTGCTGTGAGTGTGAGGCTACAGGATACAAACTGTAGTCAACTTGCTCAGTACTATCTACACTGGTTTGCCGTGGCTGACCAGGAATTCAAGCAGGAGCCTTTCTCAGCACAACTGAAACATTTTGTGAATTAAATATGGGTACAGAGAACACACTAGGCCCAAAAGGCAATAGGTACCCCTATGTAGAAACCCTATGTAGACTTCTGCCTAATTGGGCCAGGCACAATATTCCCTTAGGTATGTGCTGAGAGTAACAGGTTCTAAGTATTTCCCAATGGGAGGCCATATATGAGATTCAGCCTAAGACTTAAGCTATTTCCACAAAACTAGGGCTTGCTTGGAATGTTGTGGATCTTGTTTTGTTAATCCAGAGAATAAACTAGATTTAATCATCATGTGAACTTGGAAGGAGAGGGTGCCCATTCTTCAATATTTGTATTACCAGCCAATCCCTCTGCAATGCCAGAAATACAACATAATGGTGTAACATTAGAAAATGTTGATCATTTCTGCTCCCTTGTCAACTACCTCTCCACAAAAATCAACATCAACACTGAAATACAACACTATCTGAGCTTTCCGAGAATGTTTGAGGATTGGGATATCCATAGGGAGACCAGGTCCTTGTTTACAAAGCTATTGTCCTCCCAACCCTGTTCTATGTCTGTGAAACATGGACATTCCACAGATGTCACACTCAACTCCTGGAATGATTTCAGCATCATTGCCTCTGAAAAATCCTACAAATCTCTTGGGAAGATAGGTGGACAAACATCAGCATGGTGAAAGAAGCAAAGACCACTAGCATTGAAGTGATGCTCCTAGCCATCAATTCTGCTGGAATGGCCAGGTTGTCCAAATGCTTGATCACCATCTCTCAAAGCAGTTACTATACTCCCAACTCAAGAACAGAAAACAGAATGTTGGTGGACAAGGAAAGAGATGGAAAGATGGGCTTAAAGCTAAGCTTAAAAACTGGCATAGACACCAAGAATTTGGAAGCCCTGGACCTTGAACACTCTAACTAGAGGTCTGCTGTGACCAACAGTGCTGCGGAATTCGAAGAGGCACAAATGGAGGGAGAAAGGGAGAAACGTGCCAAGCCAACTCTGACCGGGTCTGCCTTCCACCTGGAAATAGATGCCATCACTGTGGAAGAACATGTGGATCAAGAATAGGGCTTCACAGTTACCAAGACACTACACTTGGAAGGCCATGATATTCGGACAACGATGGATTGCCTAAGTAAATAAAGTATTATTTAACTTTCATAAATTTGCAATATTTACATTATAGAGATGCATTTATGAAAGTTTTACATCCAGCTTGCACTTAACAGATTGCAGGCTCAATTTAACAGACCCTCTAGTCCTTTTCAGTTATAGTAAGTAACACCACTTGTCCAAGTCTCTAGGCAAGGATTTTTTTCTCTCCCAACAAAACATTCTTTCTGCTGAGAAAAGAGGAAATTTGGGAGGTTTGCTTAAAGGTGCTATTTTCCACAGTTCATCTAGTTTTACTGAAAGGGCACAGTTTGCTTCTCTAAAGACATTTAGGGAACGCACAAACATCAATAGTTCATTGAACTCATGATAGCATGAATGGGTACTGTAAAATGGATACTCCAACCCCAGACAAATATCAAAGTATGCCTTTGCTGTATATTTATTTTTATAGCCATCATGACCGAAATTATGTGTTGCATTGTTGCTCCAGGAAAACAAACCTATAAATATACCTGCCTTATTTCTGTAGCTGCGCTACATGGTAGAATTTGGGAAAGGTTTCGCAGTGCCATTTCAGAACTAATCATTCAGTTATGTGCTTGGGATTGCATGGCATCAATTTCCCCACAAATTGGACAGCACCATTTCCTGTGCTTCCATCCTCGAGGCACATTGTAGTATTATGCCTGAGATGGATAATGCTAACATAATACATAGCAGTCTTATGAAAGATCTGCTGCTGCTTTTGCTGTGGCTGACTCATGCTGTCATCAGCCTACTCCATAGATCTCTTACATGAAGTGGGCTGTAAACCCACACCTATGCTGGAATGGATCTTCTGCATTGAATTTATGTATTAGTTTATTCCATATAGACAGTTTACAGAAAAAGAAACACACACTCACACTTCAGACAAAATAGTTAGCCTGATACCATTACCTCCAAAACAGGCAAGAAGAAATATATTTCATATTCATGTTGTATATTGTTTTACTGTATTGCTGGGCTTGGCCTCATGTAAGCCACCCCGAGTCCCCTTGGAGAGATGGGGGTTTTTGTTTGGGTTTTTTTTTTGTCATGTCAGGAGCGACTTGAGAAACTTTAAGTCACTTCTGGTGTGAGAGGAATTGGCCGTCTGCAAGGACGTTGCCCAGGGGACGCCTGGATGTTTGATGTTTTACTAACCTTGTGGGAGGCTTCTCTCATGTCCCCGCATGGAGAGCTGGAGCTGATAGAGGGAGCTCATCCATACTCTCCCCGGATTCGAACCTGCGACTTGTTGGTGTTCAGTCCTGCCATAATAATAATAATTATTATTATTATTTGAAACACAACAAGATGAGTCCACAGCAGACACTCTGCTGGCTGTTGAATTGTATCACACGTCGGACACTTCCCAAGTATCTAGGACTGTGTGATGCATTGGCGAATAATGCATGCAGATCCCAGTAAGGCAGCTGACAGATGGTAATTTTGTCAGCACCGATTGTGTTTAAGTGCAGGCCAAGGTCTTTAGGCACTCCACCCAGTGTGCCGATCACCACTGGGACCACCTTTACTGGTTTGTGTCAGTGTATTTGCAGTTCAATTTTTAAATCCTCATATCGTGTCAGCTTTTCCAGTTGTTTCTCTGCAATCCTGCATTATTATTATTATTATTATTATTATTATTATTATTATTATTATTATTATTATGCAGATTAGACATGAAAAGTAGTCATATGTAACAGTGTCAAGGACTTCAGGTAGGTAGTCATAACGAATACTTACAGGTATATAATCACATTGTAATGCACTCTATGTAGGGCTGCCCTTAAAGACGGTTCGGAAACTTCAGTGGTGCAAAGCTCAGCGGCCAGATGGTTAACTGGAGCAAATTACAGGGATTGGTCAGCCCTCCTGTTTAAACAGCTCCACTGGCTGTCAATGAGTTTCCAGTCCCAATTCAGGGTGCAGGTTATTACCTATAAAGTTCTAAACAGTTCAGGATCTGCTTATCTGCATGACTGCCTCCTCCCCTATGAACCCACACAATCCTTAAGATCTTCCAGGGATGCTCTTCTCTCGCTCTCACCCCTATCCCAGGCGCGGTTGGTGGGGATGAGAGAGAGGGCATTCTCAGTGGTGGCCCCCCATCTCTGAGACTCCCTCCCTAGGGAGATTAGGCTGGCGTCCTCCCTATCCACATTCCGCAAGGAATTAAAGATGTGGATGTTTCGTCGTGCTTTCGACTGATAACTCCTATGTCAATGACTTGTATTGTGACCTGAATTCATCATTTAATCTGAATTCCTATATTACATTATTATTCATATTGGTTAGTTAAACTGAATTGATCCTGATCCTGTTTAATTGCTCTGTTTCCATGATATTTCCTATATTTCTATCCACCTTATTGAACCACTTACCCTTTAATCAGTTCACAGTTCACATCAGTTCTTTCCTCCCCCCTCCAAAATTGATCTGTTGTTGCTTGATGCTTGTTTATTATTGTTACGCTGTTTTGTGCTATTTTAATTTGTAACTTGTTTTTGTTTTGCTTTTAACTGTATGTTGCCTGGGCTTGGCCCCATATAAGCCGCCCCAAGTCCCCTCGGGGAGATGGAGGCGGGGTAGAAAAATAAACTTCTTCTTCTTCGTCTTCTTCTTCTTCTTCTTCTGTCTGCATTTTTTAAAAAATATTTCATTATTGTATATAGTTCAAATGCCACCTTTATCCCAGAGGATACTTCCATGCAGCACCAAAGACTTTGGCAAGGAAACTGGATTGCAAATCAAAATTGATAGAGAGTTAGCCATGAATCACTCATCTAACTTAAATGAAATCAAATCTTCAGCATTGGATAAACTTACTGGTGGCAGAGGATTGGAATTTGGTTAGACTTTGTATAGTGCTCGTATAATCTTGAACAGCCCAGGTTTCCCTACATTTCTATTTATTTCATGTCAAAAGCATTCAATTAATAAATATAAAGCTGATAAAATAGAAGGCACACAAGTGGCTAAATAATTTTAGACCAAAAATGGGCAACAGCGACTACACTGTCTGTAGCTTTAAACAGCTCTTCCTCTCTGCATGAGGCAGGGCATTGTGGGCAAGCATACAGATGCAGAGTTGTTTGTTCTGCTCCACAGTAACACAAAGTGGAGAATTCTTTTAGGTAATGCCATTTTACCAGGTTGTCTTTTGATCTGCCTACTCCACTTCTGAGTCTGTTCAGGGACTTCCAAATTGCCCATTCTTAGTTTGCCCCTAGAGGAAGACCCTCGTAGGGGGTGGGATCCAGTTGGGATTTCTTGGTTTAGCTCCCCAGAGGGATACTCTTGCTGTTGCTGGGGGAACATTAAGAGGAGTGTTGGCTCTCATGAAGCTTTTCTTTGATTTGAGTCTACTGGAAGAAGGCTGATAGCCATGTAGTAGATGGCTTTCATAGTGTTCAACCTTATTTTTCTCACAGTTAACAGCAACTTCCCATCACACATCAGAGGTGGCAATGCCAGCTAGCATATAGAGTCTATCAGCAGGTGTAGATTTGAGACTTCCTGTAATTATTCTTCATGTTTCATTCATTACTAGATTCACCTGCTTTGTTTGGACAAACATGTGCCAAATAGGGCAGGCATACTTGGCATTTGAGTAAGACAAGGCCAGGGTTGTTGTTCTTATTAATTTTGGGTCTGTTCCTCATGCACTGCCAATAAGTTTCCGCAGGATGTTATTGTGTGCAGCTACATTGTGTTTGGTGTTCATATAGTGTTTCCTAAATATTAGTGTTTGATCTAAGGTGATACCAAGTTATTTAAGATGGGAACAGTGTTCAAGCTCTTGGCCTTCCCAGGTAACTTTCAATTTCCTGTTGGCTTCACGGTTCCATAGGTGGAAAGCACACATTTATGTCTTGACAGGGTAAGGCTTCAGGTGGTTATCTTTATAGTAGCTGGAAATATCTTTCAGGACATTAGTAAGTTGTTTTTTGACTCGAAGTCTTTTGCTTTTGTTGTCTACATGCCACACTGAGAATTCCCCCACAGCATAGAGCAGTGATTTCTAACCTTTGGTCCTCCAAAGATTTGGGACTTCAACTTCCAGAAACTCTAGTCAGGTTGACCAACTATTAAGAATTGTGGGAGCTCAAGTACAAAAACCTGGTGGACCAAACGTTGGGAACAGCTGGTGTAGAGGGTAATTATTATGATAGCTATAATAGATTCAGGCATGCCGATGAGACCACCATGTTGTTTACCTACACTTCAGATTTTAGCACTAGCCACTGTCTAAAATGCTTTAATTATTTTTGTTTCTGTGTACTCTTTCTTGTTCTTGCTCTCTTAAAAAACGTGCCTTCCACTAATTGTAATATTTCATTCTCATTTAATTGTCAGTCATATAATGAAAAATAATAGTTTTTAAAATAAGGAAAGTATTTGATATATTAGAGGAAGATTGCTAAAATAATTATGCCAGCTGTTCTTAGTATACCTCTGTTCCCAACATATAGAAAACAGCTATTTGTCATTTTTGGTCTCATTAGTCATGCACATTTCCTCTGAAGAAGCTATATTTTTCTTGCTATTTTCAAAGGTGAGTGCTTAGTGTCCTAATTACATAATAACTATTCAACTTCTTTGTTTTGTCAACAAAGTTTTCTCTACTATAACTGCTTCAGTTGAGAAGTACTGGAGAAGGAAGTATTCTTCATTAATTTATCAAAAGGTAGAATCCAGTGTTCCACCTAGAATACAATTTAACATAATTTGAGAAACTGAGTAAGAGCGGTTTTTTGCAAGTATCTAGCATAACCAGTCCATACTTCAGGAAATAAAGCCTGGCTGCTCATTGGGGGGAAGGATATTAGAGGCAAAGATGAAGTATTTTGGCCACATAATGAGAAGACAGGAAAGCTTAGAGAAGACAGTTATGCTGGGGAAAATGGAAGGAAAAAGGAAGAGGGGCCAACCAAGAGCAAGATGGATGGATGGTATCCTTGAAGTGACTGGCTTGACCTTAAAGGAGCTGGGGGTGGTGACAGCCGACACGGAGCTTTGGCGTGGGCTGGTTCATGAGATCACAGAGTCGGAAATGACTGAATGAATGAACAACAACAAAAGCATAACTGCTAGTGGACATTTCAGCTTGAAATAGAGTTCATTTTGATGCAGTGTAATGTGAACAGGAGGATGTAAATATAATAGAGCAAAGTTGATCTTTAATGTGTATATAAGATACTGGACCATTAGGTATTGATCCCTTGATAATTGTGGTGTCCTAATGAATACTTCACATTAATTCATTCATTTGTGAATTACATATTTCTTATTGATTTCCTCTCCATGATGTATTTTCTTTATACTGGGATCAATTCAAAGAAAGAAACAGACAGAAGTGAAACACAGACATACAAATCAATATAACCATGATTATCGTTTCCCAGTCTACCATTTTTGCAGTGCTCTGTGTTAGGCTTATTTTTGCTGATTTGTTATGGGAATGTTTGAGGTCGCTTCCTGTTGATATATGACCTTGTAGTTGTGGGTATCTGTGTCTGTTACATCTAGAGGCGGCCCTAGGTAATTTTCAACGGTAAGCAAACGGTATTTTGGCGCCCCTCCCCCCAACCAATCACTGATATATATATTCTGTTCGTCGTGGGAGTTCTGTGTGCCATATTTGGTTCAATTCCATCATTGGTGGAGTTCAGAATGCTCTTTGATTGTAGGTGAACTATACATCCCAGTAACTACAACTCGCATATGTCAAGGTCTGTTTTCCCTCAAGAGCGCCCCTGGGCAAAATCAACTATACTGCAAATGCTTACTTTGCATAATGGATTGAGCCCCCCTGGTTACATCTTCCATAAAATACTTCTGGGAAAATTATGTTCCCTTGGGAAATGTTGCAAATAGCTGAATATAGACCATAATGTGTACAATCCCCAGTGGGCTTGGTGGCTAGGGAACTCTGGGAGTTGTGATCCAAAAAAGCATTTTTATTTTTATTTTTAGCAATTTTTGGAAATAGTGACATTCGCAAAACATTCACTTGCTAAAGCAAAAGGCACGTAGTAGCGGGCATTCAAGTAGGAATTGCTGTAGCAAAAATGTAGCAAGATCTGTGGGAAATCAGTAGGGCCAAAGTCATTCATTTCCTCAATGTTTAGCACTAATTCAACCTGTTACGCACAACCAAGTGGAGACTTGATGGCATCTTTCTGGGCCACCCAAAATAAATATTTGTAATTGGTTCATTGTAAGTGAATGTAATATTTCCCCAACACTGGGTGTCAATTTTGGATACATAAAAATATTTCATTTCTTTAATTAGGCCTCCCTGATTGTCATTTGTTTTTACATGCATTGACCATATATATCATTGATTGAGAGGAGGACGTTGTAAAACTAATAACCATCTTTTATGTCCAAGTGGGTGTTTATGACAGAATGTCCATATTAGTACCCAGTAATTGCTTAAGGCAGCTGTAGAAGCCTTGACAGTAATTATGCTGATTTGTTTTGTTTGTGGAAAAAGAGCCATGTTGCACTGAGGCTGTACTGCAGGGGATGGAAGCATAGGGAATGGAAGATGCCCAAGAAAACGCTGTAGGAAGAGGAGATGATTAAAATAAGATTGATTGGTTTGGTCTAAGTGTTCATCTGTATTCTGTTCTCTGCTGTGCTGCAGAGAAAGGAAAAGAAATAGCAGATCCTGACATTCCAGAGTCAGGAAGGGAGGGGGACAGTTATCTGTTAGAAGCAACAAGAATGTTTAATTTTCCAAAAGCTGCAATTTAACAAATGTTTCTGCTTCCCAACGGTCCTTGCAGACATTTGTTGGGACAAAATTATGAGAAGGCCATTAGTCTTCAGTAAAGGCAAAGACGGGGCCCAGCTACGCAGATTCTTCACCACACTTTCTTCCAGATCTATCTGGTGGCTGCTAGGAAATAAATTTCTAAGAACGAAAGAGAACAGAGCACTGTTCCCTGATGTCCTTTAGATAATAGATAGTGTCAACATTCCTATATAGAAGAGAAACGTGTTTCCCATTCATTCATAAGGTGATTTGAAGAGGGGAGATACATGTATCTAACCTCTTCACATCACCTTATGAGTGAATTGTGTGATGCTTTTAGGTTATAAGTAGAATGAGGTGTTTTGATAACCTGTTAAGTTGGGTGTATTTCTCAAAGCTGTAAAGTGCCATGTAATGCCCTTGCCAATCATTCCTTCTGTTATTCTGTTGTGCTATCCTGCTCTCACAACCTGTCCCTTCTCACCAATGATGGGCATACCTCCATAAAAGAGTTGGAATTAATGCAATCCTTCAGAGGATGTGGACCTCACTCCCATAGTTTCTCTCCTCTGAAAGTTCTGGATAGCACAGTTGGAAACTGTGACCAACAATTCTTTGAGAGCCAAATGATTCCTACCTCTTCTCTCAAGACCTCCTCTTTTGGAGAGGGCTGTTAATCTCATTTTAAGAGGTCATTGTCTACAGCAGTGGGTCACCAGGGGCTCCGTGAAGCATACTGAGGGGCTCTGCGGATCCCTCTTCCCTTCCCCTCCAAGCTTTTCCTTCTCTTTCCTGCCCCTGCTTCTCTTTCCACCTCCCTTGCCACCAAAAGCCTTTTCCCCTCATCCCTCTTTCTTCCAACACACTATTTCCCTCCCACCACTCAGGGAGTGCTTTAGTTGTGCCCTTTCTGGGTTCTATTATTATTATTATTATTATTATTATTATTATTATTATTATTATTATATTGTTATTATTACTACAAAGGCTGGCTAGCCATCTGTTGGGGATGCTTTCTTTGTGTTTTTCCTTCATGGCAGAAGTAGCTTGGACTGGGGTTTCTGCTATTATTAATATCATTATTATTATTTGAAACACAACAAGATGAGTCCACAGCAGACACTCTGCTGGCTGTTGTATTGGATCACACGTCGGACACTTCTCAAGTGTCTAGGACTGTGTGATGTATCAGTGAATAATGCGTGCAGATCCCAGCAAGGTGGCCTTCTGCAGCTGACAGATGGTAATTTTGTCAGTGCCGATTGTGTTTAAGTGCAGCCAAGGTCTTTAGGCACTGTTTATATTTTATGTTGTTGTAATGTATCACTGGGCTTGGCCCTCATGTAAGCCTTTCCGAGTCCCCTTTGGGAAGATGGTGGTGGGGTATAAATAAAGATGATGATGATGATGATGATGATTATTATTATTATTATTATTATTATTGGTGCCACATAACTCATTATGCTATGAATTGCTTGTAAAAATCGTTTTTAGAGTTCTGCCTAATCATGGTGAATTGGTTGACTTTGGTCGGCTTATCTATGGAATTGGAAATGGTGTGCCTCTCAAGATGCCAAATAAATCCCATTGTCCCTAACAACTAGCTATATTGGATAGGGCTATTAGGATTTGTAAAGGCTTCCTCTTCGTTGTCTGATATTCTGTTCAATCTAGTATGCTGCCACCATCTGTGAGGTACTAGGCTATACTGCCACCAATTAATAAGGGTTTCCTATTCAGTTTATTATTGGATTCCCCTATTTTCAAATAGATCCACTGCTACCACTCTGTAGTGTTCCTTTTGGTGTGTAGTGGGGTTCTTTTTTAAAAAAAATAGTACACTGAGGCTTGAGTTACTAAAACAAGAACAAGTTTATTTGGAATATGGGAGGGTCTTAATGGTCTCAGGGTTCTCTTCTCCTGAGGTATAAAGTTTCACAAGTTACAGTTTCAACAAATCTTGATATAACTCACCAACTAGTTCTTTAGTTAAATTCTTAAATATGTTTCCTTATTTGACAGATTAACTAAGGTCAGCTAATGCCCTTGTCTCCCTTCAGCTTCCTGCTGAAGTAAAGATTCCCAGTGGGATTTCTCCTCCTATTAGCACACAGCTAAACCACAAACCTAAATAAGTCCCCTTGACTTATTTAAATCACTCAGGCTAAAAGCTTTCCCTTAGTTTGGTTCACTACACGTTTGAACCACCTTCCCTTTGGCTCGATGACCAAAGGACTGAAGCCTCAAAATATCTACTTCTGGTAAGTGCAGTTGGCTCCACCCCTTTCTCCATGGCAATCTAACTCAGAGTGCTGAGCTTGGTCATCCCCCTGGTTCTGCCATTTCTAAATGGTTAACCCTTTATGTACATCCATAACTGTCTTTTACCTCCAGAGCACATACATATAATAATATTCAACCATCTAAGCATATATATATACATACAATCATATTTAACTGTAGAGACACATATTCATAACTATGCTTACCTTACAGTTAAAAATCATTGCTTCATCACAGGATTTGCTAACCAAGAACATCTGTTCCCCATTCTCTCTTTATTGCTCAAATCTTCCATTATTATTTCCACCTAGACCTAGGAGACCAAAATAGAAGTGGCAATGACTGGAAAAGGGACAGATGAAAAGTGCAAGACAGATATTATTTTTTAAAAAAACATCAAGAGCAAACACTACCTGTAGTAAGATGTCTTTAGGGATCTTCATGGGATTGCAAGGGAGCCCCCCTGGTCAGAAGAATGTGACAGGAGGTGATAAAGGAAGGAAGGCTGAGATGAGAGCAAGCTTGTTGTCAAATGGTATCCCCTAGCTAAAGGGGTTGTTGGTGGGAGTCTTTTGTGTGTAGCTCTGACAAGTAGAGGCAGATTAAAAAGGTGCTTGCCTGATTGATAAAATACAGTTTTCTTGTCACATTTTGCATGTCATGATTTACTGATGCACAGTTTGTCTTGTGCATCAGTAGTCAGCAGTGATTAATTCATTTTACTACTTTAACATTTCAGGGGCTCCATTTTATAATGAGGGCATTCCCCTAGAATAATTTATTCAGGGGTATAGATTCTGCTGGACTCATGGAGATTATTTTGATGAGCTAAGATTAGTCAGATGCAGTAGCAGTCCATGTTGATGTAATTGATGCAGAATGCTTTTTACTACCCCTTTTTACTACCCTTTTTACTACCCCTGTGTTGTTTCTTCACAATTGCACCTTGGTATTAAAAATGCCTACTCCCGAACAGCATTTCCTTGCCATTAAAAATGTCCCCTTCTTGTGTCTTAAAATACATTGATGAAAAACACTAATACATTGAACTACAAAATACTATGCACCTTTAAAAACCAACAGCATCCTCAAATCCACGAAACTTCCGGAAATGACCCCTTCCAAAAGAAATATTTTCGAAGTAATGAGCAAGCATTAGGAAAGACATGCAAAGTAATAACAATATTAAGGACTGCCTTTTGATGACACCAAAATTCTGTTGTCTAAGGCCCCAGCTACATTGCCAAATAAGGTTTGCTTGAAGTATTGGCGAGGTGGTGAGGAAACACCATTATGTACATTGTTATGTACAACAATTGCACACTCGAATTCAACAGCATATAGACCAGGGGTCCTCAAACTTTTTAAACAGAGGGCCAGGTCACAGTCCTTCAAACTGTTGGAGGGCCGAATTATAATTGGGAAAAAAGCATGAATGAATTCCTATGCACACTGCATATATCTTATTTGTAGTGCAAAAATAACTTTAAAACAATACAATAATTAAAATAAAGAACAATATTAACAAATATAAACTTATTAGTATTTCAATGGGAAGTGTGGGCCTGCTTTTGGCTGATGTGATAGGATTGTTGTTGTTGTTGTGTGCTGTCATGTCGTTTCAGAGTTAGGTTGACCCTGAGTGAGGGCCGGGTGAATGACCTTGGAGGGCCGTATCTGGCTGCCGGGCCTTAGTTTGAGGATCCCTGGAATAAGCATTGTAGTACCATACATTTCTCCCTGTTGAAATTTATTTTGTTGGTTTTGGCCCTTTCTCTACACTGTTAGAAATTACAACCTTCTTCAAGYCTCCTCTAGTAAATTGTTTGCCCCCAGTGCCACAGTGGGTTAAAGTGCTGAGATGCTGAACTTGCTGACCGAAAGGTTCCAGGTTTGAATCCGGGGAGTGGCACAAGCTCCCRCTGTTAGCCCCAGCTTCTGCCAACCTAGCAGTTCGAAAACATATAAATGTGAGTAGATCAATAGGTACCGCTCTGACGGGAAGGTAACGGGACTCCATGCAGTCATGCCGGCCACATGACCTTGGAGGTGTCTACGGACAATGCCGACTCTTCRGCTTAGAAATGGAGATGAGCACCAGCCCGCAGAGTCGGACACAAATTGACTTCATGTCAGGAGAAAACCTTTACCCTTTACCTTACTTATTGTATGTATGTTCTGGTATTCAGCTTTCTTTCCTTGCTCTCTGTGTTCCTGAGAAGTTGTGGGAGGGGCTGCAGACCACA
This sequence comes from Anolis sagrei ordinatus, assembly GCF_025583915.1. Taxonomy (NCBI): domain Eukaryota; kingdom Metazoa; phylum Chordata; class Lepidosauria; order Squamata; family Anolidae; genus Anolis; species Anolis sagrei. The sequence continues at coordinate 69,548,200 of NW_026847660.1, forward strand.
TGGTCTGGTCTGAGATGAGCACAGACTTCTTTAGATTTTGGGACTGCTCAGATTGCATACTTGCAAACACTTTTCAGGTGTTATTGTAAGAAAAATGTTCTGACTGGATGGCACAGAAACTATCTCAAACATATATGTAACTGACTGGTAAGTTGTGTACCTGTGTATGCTGAACACATGAAGGTTGTGAGTAAACCAAATATGTTATATTTGGTTTCATATTTTGTTTGAGTGCATAATATAAAACAAGTTGTTTTATGGGAGAGTAGATTTTTTTAATTTTTAAATTATATATATACACACACACATATACATACATACATACATACCATCTTTAAAGTTCAACAGTCAAGGTACAAGTATTTTCTCCAATCCCACCACCTCCCCGTCCCCATCCCCCTCCCCTAAACCTCTTCTGTGACTTCCCATTACATAATCCAAAGGTACAGGAATACTATTGAATATTTATACCTCAGCATAATTGAGCATTTAATCATTTTCCCCTGGTTACCAATTTATGCACAACCTTCTGTCTGAGGTTCTCAAAAAGTATTCATTTTCTTTTCATCATCCTGTATCTCGTTTTACATCATTTCTCTTCCTTCCCCCTGGGAGAGTAGATATATTTTGGGCACTGAAAAAATATTTCTGAAGAACTGCTATTTTTTATGCACTAGCATATTCTCTGTTTCCTAACATATCAGAGACAATCGGTCGGTCAGTCTAACAACTGAATCCAATTGCCTCACACAGTTATATTTGATTGTATACGACTTGAGAAGGTTCTACTCAAATGTGGGTTTTTTTGCTTTTCTCAGAAATGTTATGATCTCAAAAAGTCATGCTTTTCTAAAATAACCCAACTGATGGACATATTGAGGACAGTCTTGTGAAGCATTGTGATTGATGTGTTGTTAGCATGATGTTGTATCCCTGGAGCAATTTTTCAACTCTTACCAGAGGCTTCAGTGAGTTTATCCAAAGCAGAGCAGGTGTGACCATTAGATGTGTCTGCTGCCATTCAGTCATCTGCATTCCCCTACGTCCAGACCTTACTCTGCTCGCTCCTCTAAGGGAACCGTCAGTTCTTATTTGAATCCTACTTCTCAGCTGTCTCATTTGGTCTTTGCTGCCAATTCATGGGATCTCTACTGCCTGTTTCACGGACACCTCTTTTCTTCCAGGCAATAAATTCCTTCGCTTTCAAGGGCTGCGTCCACTTGCCTCAGTCTAGAAATACAATCTAAAGTCTATATGCCATGCTCTTCATATTTTCAGAAGAGAGAAATGAAGGCAGTAGTATATTTGTAGCAACATTTGACAAAACATGGATGATAGGATCTGAGGGCCCTTCCAGACAGGTCCTGTTTCCCAAATTCTTCTGTTTATCCCAAATTATCTGGCAGTGCGGACTCATGTAATCCAAATTAAAGCAGAAAACCTGGGATCTGATCCTGGGATATAGGGACTGTTTGGAAGGGTCCTTAGAAGACCTTGCACAGAGTTTCCATATGCCTTTATGAACCTTCAAAGGCTCTTCTTTCATATTGCAATCATCTGTGCCAGCATCCCGAAGAAGCCATGTGTAGGTATCTGCTACTGATGCAAAGGAAATGTTGCAATTGTCAAGGGAAATCTGGTAAAACTTGAAAAACAGAGAAGAGATGGCTTGGCATTTGAATGGAATTAGTTGGTTCTCACCCCATACGATTTTATTTTCTCCCCAAACGTTCCTAAGTTGTTTATTAGTGTATCATCAACATACTGGAAATTTAAACACCCTGCATCAGAAATACCCAATATTTACTACTAATACCCTTTTTACTCGTGTTTTTAGCCAACATGTATTTTAAGCAGCTTTTACCATTTGCAAATTTTATCCATAGGATGTTCCTAATTTCATTGCCTGTATAACTTGTATGCTACAGTGTAATAAGGGTCTCTGGACCATAATAAAATTTACCTACCTACCTACTACTAATACCCAGAAACCCATTAGACTAATATGTGAATCATGTGCCTCTCTAGATGTTTGTAGGTGCTAACTGCTAGCATTTTTCACCATTGGAAAATAGTTAGGTTTGTTGGCAGTTGCAACCTCACCACATCTGGATGTTTCCTGCTCGCCATAACACTATATATGAGCGGAGAACACTTATGTACATGTATAATGAATGGGCTGCTCAATGAAAGACTTGTCTTTGAATATGGAAATGGATGATTGTAAATGGAGAAATCACAATACACATAGCTGAAAAAGATGAATATACAAATCTATGCAAGAGCCAGAACCAGAAGTAAGAAGAATATACACCTCATGGACTCTCTTGCCTGGTAAATAAATGGGTGGCACCTGAACATAGGAAGTAGGGTTCAGTTAATATCGTATGCATACCTCTTAGTACGATTTTTTGGACAGGGTGTGTGTGTGGGGGGGGCTATACTCTCTCATTTCCACTCTATCCAAAACCAACTCTTTGATAGCTATTATTCTCCAGGAGGTTCCAACACTGCTTCAGCTTGCTTGTGGAGAAGGAAAGGACTGAACCAAAAAAAGTGAACTAAGTTTCTATGCTATATTCTGTTTTGCTTTCACAGACTAAGCTCTTAGTATGCCCCATAGACAAATTAGGTTTGAACATAGTTTCCCCTCGCAGTTAGTCAAGATAGATTTAATGCTACTTTATGTTCCTTTTTCATGATCTGGTTGTACGATTGTTGTTTTCTTCCTCCTGAGCACTTCTTTCATCATTTATTTACAACACTCTGAAATAGTGCAGGAGAACTGACCTTTCATAAACCAGTGTCCTTAGCTCAATTTTCAACATTACTTTCTGAATCTTAAAATGGGTTCTTTGCCACAGATCTGTTACAATGGTTAACAGTTGGCTTTAGAAAGAGGAGTGTATTTGCCTATATAAATAAAAGATATTTGCATTTCAGTAATTAACCACATTGTTTAGAGGACTTTTATCCTGTTTCTGTTCTGATGGAGGGTGGCATCACTGTATATTGGCATTAGCATATATGTGCTAAAGGTTTAGCCCTCTAGTAGTCATTCAAAAGTGTATACATACGTATGTATGTATACAACATGCATACAACAATAAACAAAGATTCATAAACAATGTATATATTACTAAATTACAAATATCTATGCAGATTTTTTGAAAGAAGAAAATCATAGAATGTGTAAAATTGGCATGAACCGAATCACACATTTCAGACCTAAAGTCAATTTCAATTTTCACAGAAAAAAAGTTCAAAACTATGCAAAACTTCCGAGACTTCTGAATCATTCGTTAATGGTTTCAAAGTGTTATTTCCTGTTTCATTGGGTGATCTTTAATTTGAAAGTAGTTATTTTACTCCAGAAGAGAAGAAATCCATACGCTCTGGTTCAAAGTACTTCTCTCGCTTAAGGCTGATGCGGGAAGGAAAGGAAAGGAAAGGAAGGGAATCTGTCTACTCTGGTTAAAACGGCTTCTCTCACTTAAGACTGACACAGGAGGGAAAGGAAAGGAAGGGAATCCATTCACACTGGTTTAAATTGACACAGGAGGGAAAAGAAAGGAAGGGAATCCATCCACTCTGGTTAAAACTGCTTCTCTTGCTTAAGACTGATGTGAGAAAGGAAAGGAAGGGAATCCATCCACACTGGTTTAAACTGACGGAGATCCATCCACACTGGTCCACTTCTCTCGCGGGAGGGAAAGGAAAGGAAGGGAATCCATCCACATTGGTTTAAACTGACACAGATCCATCCACACCGGTCTGCTTCTCTCGCAGGAGGGAGAGGAAAGAAAGGGAATCCATCCGCACTGGTTTAAACTGAGACAGGAAGTAAAGGAAAAGAAAGGAATTCAGAAGTGGGGGGAAAGCTTAATCATTTCTGACTCACTTACTGATTCATAAGATAAATGGTGGAAAGAACTTCAGAAGGGCAAAGGGACTTCCGGTTTCCTTAAAAACTTTGAAATTGCTTCAAAAAGGAAATCTTTCCGAATTTATTCCAAATTTATTCTGAATTACAACCGAACCGAACCATGCTTAATAACCACACATGAACAAAAGAATGGCAGTATTATTAACCAGTATTTATTTTACTTCTACTTCACTGTAACGGAATATATTGGCTGACACACTTCACTTTTAATTAAATCTTCCCTTGTCAATTGTATTCCAAATCAAGGCAAGAATCTTGTGAAGATTCTTGGATAAAGAGGTGACTCTCCATCTGCCCACAACAGAGATGGGCAAAGTGCAGTCCATGGGCCATATGCTGCCCTCCAGAGCTATTTTTGTAATTTTTGCATTAAAATATTTTGCTTCAGCATGTACTCTAAGGAGCATGGAAGATATTTCCTCCACATTTGGAGACCCATTGGGTCCACCAGAAATAAAAAAAAACAATTCCACCTTTGCCCAGTCCTGGAATGTAACCACACTGAGAATTATAGCAATTTGACATCAGTTTTAAATGGCATGACTCAGTGCTATAGCATTCTGAGATATGTAGTTTTGTGAGCTATTTATGTTCTTTGTCTGAAAACTCTAGTTTCTCAACAAACTACAAGTGTCAGATATATATATAGCATAGCAATTAAAGTGGTTTTTAACTACTCTATTTCTACAATGCTGCTGTACCCTAGTCTACAAGGTAAAATCAAACCTTTGTTTCCTGTTCTGCCTGGACTTTGCATAATAGAGGATGACAAGCTTTCTTCCTTCTTTTTTGTATCTAAGCAAAACTCTCCTAGAACAGGAGGATACAGGTAAAGGTTGGGAGAGATATGTAGATAATAGGCCACCTGCTACACATTGCTCGTGCTTTATTTGGCTCATGGTTCCATCAGACAAAAGGTATAAGGGGGAAATGGCATAGTTTCCAACTGACCTACACTTCAATGAAAATAATAAGCAGTTTCGCATAGACTGTCATATTCAGCTATCAAATCTTTTTTTATTTGAGCAGTGAAGCCTTTGTATGTTGAAGTCATTTTATGTCTGCTTTGCCCCAAAGACATAAAGAATGTATAGTCCTTTCTCTTTTGTTTCTCCATTCCTCTTGTGTTTGTGTGAGTATGAGTGCACACATACATGTTGCAAATACAAGTCCTTTTGAAGAGAGCAAAAGAAACATTTTGGTCTTACATTTTGACCGTTACAACAAGTAATGATTTTAAAAAGATAGTGCTTGGAATAAAAGTTCTGGACATTTTTATTCAGTTTGTCTGTTTAGGGGAACTAACTTAATTTGCCCTTTCTGTTTTAATATACAAATGTACATTAGTGACATGTATGTATTGAAATGCCAGCATTCAGGATGGTTATGCATACAACAATAAACAAAAATTCATACACAGTGTATATATTAATGAATTACAAATATCTATGCAGATTTTTTGAAAGAAGAAAATCATAGAATGTGTGAAATTGACATGGACTGGGTATGAACTGATTCACACATGCCATGTTAAGTAATTCACATCATTGAGTCCAAATAGAGGTAAATAACACTTGGGTCTCATTGAGGAGAATAGCAGAGATAAATTAGGTAAAACAGACAAGGCAGGCATACATCAAAATTATAGTTCTTAACCTTTGACCCTCCAGACGGTTTCCACATTCCAACTCACCAGCCAGCATGGCTTTATACCTGTTTAGTTTGTTTCTCTTCCTTACATTGCCATATAAATCCAGATTATCTGCTTTGAACTGGGTTATATGGCAGTGTAGACTCATATAATCCAGTTCAAATAAAATAATCTGGATTATTTGCTTTTATATTATGTATTATATTGCAGTGTAGATCCAGCAACAGTCAGAGGCCCCATCTACACTGCCATATAATCCAGTTTCTGAATCTAGATTATCTGTTTTGAACTAAATTATATGGTAGTGTGTACTTGTATCATCCAATTCAGCCCAGATAATCTGGATTCAGGAACTGGAATACATTGCAGTGAGGACCTGGTCAGAGACGGCTCATGTTTTTATGTTCTGCTCCCAGTGGATTCTGTTTCCTCGCCAGTAGGTCTGTAATAATTCAAGAATTTAACATACTGATTCCAGCAAACAATAATTTATTTTCTTCAAATTATTCCTACAGAAAATACACAAACCATCAACAATGGCAATGCTGCTTTTGGATTCTTAGTGGGATCTCTCTTCTGCAGGAGCTGTAATTGTACTTGTTTCTTTAACAGCCTCATCCATCGTGGCAAATCCATAGGGTCTCAGCGGGGGCATGGAGAACCCATTGCTGCATGCCCCGCATCGCCCAATTTACCTGGACCCCCATCCCATGGGGGAAGTGTTGCCGGCCAGTTTCCCCCCATTGTTCCAAAGGCAACACGGAAAGCTGTGGCAGGAGTGTATGCCACTTGCTCTCCCCTTTCGGCATGAAGCCCGATTGGAAATACACATGCATCTTGTAATAGGCTCCGTGTTGAAAGTAAAAATGTACGTTGGACAAATGAGCCCATCTGATGAGGTGAATACACTTCCCTGTTCTTACGTACTTGCTCAGTGCCCCACTGATCCTCTGACTTCCCGTTGCAGACATACAACATGCATTCCTAATCCTACTGGATATTAATTCTTTCTTTCTAAAACTCTTTATGTTAAAAACTCAGTTGATACAGTCAGTCTTGGTGGTGACATCTCTTCTTGTGGGAATGTAGTTGCCCAAATTGTCTCTAAAAAAACAACTGAAGGGCCACAGAAACAGAGAAATGGGATAGTGGTATCCTGCCACCAAGATGGTGGAAGCTTACTATGTTTGTTTTGCAGAAATGCCCATCCACGGGCTAGTTTAGAAAGCACAGGAGTACCAGAGGTGTAGATTGTCTCTGAAATGTTATCATTGCATATCCAATATTGCCAGCCTTTCCCAAGACATTTTCAAATAAATGGAGATAAAGATTAATAAAAAGGAACACATAAGGATCAGGCATAAAAATACCATTCTGCAATGCAGTCTTTACAATGCTTAAAAGCTTAAAATTACAGTAACTTCATATTAACATCTCTGATTATATCATTTGGTCCTTTGGCTTCCAGTTCATGTTAAAAATTCCGATATCTGGGGATTCTTGTGGAAGAAGAATAATGCTTAATTTAGTATTAGTTTAATATGAAACTGCTTCACTGCAAGTAACACGAAGGAAGTTCTGCCTGTATGTGAGTCTTCCCCAACTGTTATGTAACTGTTCCCTTGGATTGCAGCCAATCTCTAAGATCAAGGTAACCTTTCAGGTAGGGCCAATGTTTGCAGTTAATTCATGCAGTTAATGCAGTTGTCTGTAATTGTTGGCAAAGCTATCAATAATCTTGGTGCAGGTCAGTGCCCAAATACTAGTGAAACAAGCAGAAATTGCATATTGACATTGTTTTTAGCTGTATCAGCTGCTTAATCTTTCTCTTCCTCTCCCATGGCTGCAATTTAATCCACCCATTCGCTGCATCAAAAGCATATCAAGAAATCTGAACTTCTTTCCAGCAAAGGGCAATTTTGATTGATTGGCTGATTGCATTCTGTAGTATTCAGTAAATTCTGTAGTATTCAGATAAGAGGGTGTAAATGAGGAGAGAAGGAAAGAGAAGCGGATACCCAAGATGGCAATGGAGAAAGCTATCAAAAGGTGACAAAACAAAGATGAGCAGAAATTGATTAAATGATATACATTCCGAGTTGATCTTACATGGTGGCAGGTGGCTTGAACACATTGTTGGCGAGAGGTTAAACAGAATAATCCAGGGGTCCTCAAACTTTTTAAACAGAGGGCCAGGTCACAGTCCCTCAATCTGTTGGAGGGCCGGATTATAATTTGAAAAAAACATTACTGAATTCCTATACACACACATATCTTATTTGTAGTGCAAAAAACACTTAAAAGCAATACAATAATTAAAATGAAGAACAATTTTAACAAATATAAACTTATTAGTATTTCAATGGGAAGTGTCAATCTGCTTTTGGCTAATGAGATAGAATTGTTGCTGTGTGTTTTCAAGTCATTTCAGACTTAGGTTGACCCTGGGTGAGGGCCGGGGAAATGACATTGGAGGGCCGTATCCGGCCCCCGAGCCTTAGTTTGAGGACCCCTGGAATAAGCATTCTATACAGACAAGCCATTTGGTCTTAATGGTCTTAATGGCTTATCTCTGTTTTAGTTTGTTTGTTTTTCTCTACACACACACGTTTGCCATGTATCTATCTGAAGGGACGCACAAAAGATCAGTTTCCTTCCTGGCACTATATATTCATCTTCTGGACCTATCGCTCTGTGTTGAGTTTATGATGTCAAATCAGTTAATCTGGGCTACTTTAACTCTGAACATATTAGAGAGATGCTTGTTGCAGTGAATGTGCTAATTAAAAATGTCCTGTTGGACTTTCAAGGTTAGTTGGGTGTAATGTGAATTTTTGTAGATGAGAAACATTTTCAGCTGTTGTGTGAAATAGACTGCGATCTGTTTGAAACTCACTATCTGGTGAGATTAGGCAAACCCCCATCTTAGCAGCCTTCAAGAAAAATCTGAAAACTTGGCTGTTACGATGTGCCTTCAGAAAGCGACCATTTATCCCATTTCTGTTTGCTCCAGCCATAGTGGTGTCTTTATGATACACTTTCCTCCATCCTTAACTGAAATCCTACTTCACTGTTTATCCTTTTTGGGCTTCCCTCAGTCACATATTTTTTATTCCTACCTTATCCAGGGTTTTATAATTTTACCTTCTCCATTTGGCCTGCCCATTATGTTTGATTTTATATTGTGTTAATTTGCTTTATTTCTGTTATTTTGTTACTGTATGTATTTTATTCTGATGCAATTTTGGTTGTCTGCAGTATTGCTGTATTGTACCTTTGGGCTTGGCCTCAGGTTAGCCGCTCTGAGTCCCCTTTGGGGAGATGGTGGCAGGGTATAAATAAAGATTATTATTATTATTATTATTATTATTATGCATCTGACTTGAAAAGCCACATGGCTGTATTCCACTAGAATGGCACATGAATCGAGATAATTACCAGTTGTCACAATGCACATAAAAAGAGGTTGGGTGACTATCCTATAATGCTTTAGTTATGAATTTCTGCATAGTAGAAGGTTGGACTAGATGATTCTTCCAGTTCTTCCCAATTTGATTATTCTATCATTTACTCTTCCCTTGGATCTCCTCCCCTCCTCACTTCAATGACAGAATGGAGCACACTTAATGAGAAATTTTAAGCATCTAGATGAATGCAGATTGTTGTCAGGAACAAATTATCTTAATTGGAAAAATGAGCTTTATTGGAATGTCTGTGATATTGTATATTCATTGCCAAAAAAGCAGAAGCAGTGATGGAGCTGAAGAATTCCTTTTTATTAAAATTGGATCTGATTGGACAAGAATTGCTTTTTGAACAAGCAATGAGCAACATAATTTTATTCCAGGATTCTCTGGAGTCTTTTTGTGTTTATATTCTAAATGTGTATAGCGCCACTTTCACCGCCCAATAAATCTGGTGGAGGTATTTTAGCTTGTTTCACCAAAGGTTGTTTCTGGCCATTAGAGTTGGAATAATGCTAATATTCTTATTTTGCAATAAGAGAGAAATGGCAAAATGGGGTAAAAATCACAGTGCTTTTAATTTTCTGACAAGGATGTTAATAAGAAGCTCTATTCCCTGTAATTTAGCAATGGTGATTGCAAAATTCATCGTCAAAATGGGTTCTTAATGGAGTCTCCTGCCAGGCAGATTACATTACTGTTGTTCTAAAAGATTTCTCCTCTTCAAAGGATTAGTTTTTTTCACAATTCCCATCACCTAATGGACGTCATTTACTAAAGGCACCAAAGCAGTACAGGAAATATTCTCAACATTCTTGTTTTCTGAACAGGTAATATTATTTGGCTTTCACAACTAAAGACTTTCAGCAATGCTGAGAAACTTGTCCTGTGCAACATACTCTGTTTTCCAATTTTATGGGGAGAAAACGTCTTCACGAAATGGTGAGGTGTCAGAAAAAGTGCCTCCTGGTAGAATGGGATGCTTTTTCTTGGGTTGACCTAAATCATGCTGACATTTCTAGGTTAGTCTTATGAAAGGAGAAGTTGACTTCTGACAGCTGACCACCAAATATGACTATTGTTGTGGTTCCTTCTTGTCACTCCCCTCTGGAACTATGGAATGGAAATGGAGAGAGCTTTACGTGCTTCTGTGTATACGTGCAGTTTATTTAACCTGTACACTTTGTCAAGCTCCATAAAAAAGACTGAATGGAAATTGTACATGGTATTCACAAAGGAAAGGACATGCAGTGCCCTAGGTTTGATCTTTCACCCATGGTCAACACAAATCAGCCTGATAGATATAAATGAATAAAATAACAAAATACAATCTTAAAAACTACTATGGGGGTGTAATGAATCCCTTACTTTAACTAGCTGGCAAAAGACTAAGAGAGTGGGCCTGGCAAAGCCACAGCATCCATTTTAAAGAAGGGAGACAGGGAGATGCCATCTTAGATTAGGTTTGCCTTAAGGGGGCATGTACTAGTCTTGGAGGGAAAGTTAGAAGGCTAGGATTGGTTAGGAAGATGGGGGCGGAGCCTAAGTGATCGGAAGGAAAAAGGTTACTTTTAAACTGAGGCTTGAGTTCCCAGTTTGCCAGTTTGGGAGTTGAAGCTTGGAAAGGGTAGAGCAAAGACGTTGGGTGTTAGTGAGAGTAGTTTGGGGGTTTTGAAGAAGATCTTTGGGTCAGTCTTTTGTTTAGTATTCAGAGTAGCTATGGGGAAATATAGCTAGAATGCTGTGTGGAGCAGAACCCCGTTAATGGTCTGTTCTTTTCCTAAGGAAGGCTAGTTCAGGTTTTTGGCTAAATTCCTAAGGGGGATTCTTGGGAGTTACTTTCAGATATTCATTTCCTGAAGTAATTTTCTGTGTTGAAACTTTAAGACTTGTAACCCAGAAGTTTTAAGATCTTTTCTCAAACATAACCACAAGCTTTGTATGCCAGTACTTTACTGAAACCATTAAGCTTTTGTACCTGAATATTTCAAGCCTGTTCAGTAAACGTTCTTGTTATTTTTATCAACTTATACCAGCCTCAGTGTGAATACCTTTGTGGTCAAAGCATTACTCAAGTCAGTTTTTAACAACCTCTAAGAAAACTATAGGTTACTGAACAACCTCTCAATAAAACTTCAGCCTGTTTATTAGTAATATGGTGGCAGTGGAAATCTTTTAAAAAACCATTTTAAGTCTCTCAGTTCCAGTGGTTCCCAGTTCCTAATTTTAAAATATTCAGTTGGTTCAACAACTATTCTCCCTCTATATTTTGGTGAGCTAGCCTGTAGTGGTGGTGTCATCTTTATATTTTTATGAAGCAGCGAGTGGTTGGGATTTATTTCATATATACCTTTCCCTGTCAAAGAATTTAATTAAAAAATATCTCGCAAATGCTCGGCTGCTGCATATCGTTATAGGGGGCTGGCCCAACTATTTCACAGAGGGAGATGTCCACCTCAACTCATAGTCTTGAGAGTCATGAAAAAGGAACAAATTGTTATGAGATTTGTTGTTGTTGTTGTTGTTGTTGTGTTTAAACTAGGAAAGCAGAGAGGTGCTTAAAAGATTTTCTGTCTCATGTACCAAAATAACTTCCTTTAGACCAGTGATTCCCAACCTTTTTTAAACCAGGGCCCACTTTGATCAGGGACCACTTGACTGGGGACCACTTTGAAAAGGGATCACTCTCCAGCATTAGTACCAAAAGGGGCAGGACTGGTCAGCTCTGTGGAAAGGAGCCGAAATAAATCAAATAAAATAAAAAAGGAAGGAGGTTTGCAGACCTGATTTTTGTTCTCATGGCCCACTTCTGGGCCACATCCCACAGGTTGGGAACCACTGCTTCAGACACTATCACACTCAGGTTTTGTTTAATTTATTTTGTAAAGGTATGATTTGTTGCTGTGCCATAGAAGGTAGCACAATATCTTAGTTTTGCCACCTGATTTGCAATATATTTATAAGAGTAATGTGAGTGCTAGCCTTTTCCTGATTTGTTCTTTAAAAAAATCAGATGTTGCTTTTGAGCTTTTGTAATTCTTCAGGATTTTTAAAATGTGATAAATATGAGTTTATTTTTTAAATCTTTTGAAATACTGATTGATTCATTGAAAGGAGTAATGGGTAAGCAGGTAAACACTTTGGGGTACTGAATTCCATCAGGCCCAACAGAATATGATGTATGGCTGCTTGGGCTGACATCAGTTCTTCCCCCACTGGAAACTTCCCTCCCTCCATGTTAATTAACTGCAACATTTTCTTAATAATTGCTATGCAGATTTACTGCTTTTGTTGAGCTGTTTCTTGTTCCAGTTTTCTAATTTGAATTGTTCATGGTTTGCATTTGGAACCTCTCTTTAATTTTGCTCTTGTTTGAGTATTCTGCCCCTTTGTAGCTATACGACTGTTAATAAACAAGTTATGCATGAAGGATTTTTGTAATCTCCAGGGGAAAATGTGACTGATTAAAGGTGAATTAACCGCAGTATAAGGAGACAGAGTCATGTGATGAGCCAGCTGAAGACAGGAAAGAATGACATCCCAAAACATTTAGTGCTGCAGTTGATCTTTGACAATAAAATTATATGTCCTTCTGGTACTTTGCCATGGAAGTATTCGTGCTAAGGAAAGCATTCAGTGCTTGGTTTAGATCTTATGTTGTTCCTGTATACTAAGGAGGTAGAAGACAAAATGAGAAGTGTTTATGGCACAGTTAAACATTTTAGAGGTATTATTATGTTTATTATTATGTTTATTTATACCTCACTTTTTCACAAAGGAGACTCAAAGCAATCACTAGCCGTGTTGTCTGGGAAATTCTAAAATTTACTGAATCTCCAACACTCATCATAGAAAATAAATTTGAATTGAGGGTCTGACACTATGTTCTTGTCTACATCAGCGAACTGAAGTAGACCAGAAGTCAAACCTAGATGTCCAGACATTGTCCAAGGAGTTCTTGTCCTTAATAAAGGCTAAACCAGGCAGAGCTGGTTTAGCTCCATGTTAATCAAAATCAGTTAATATTCTCCTGTTTCACTTAAACTCTTTGGGCTGAGTTGGACAGGAGATTAATTCCAAAGCCAACCAGCCTGCTGTCCACACAGGCTGCCACCACCATCCACACTGGTTGCCACCACCGAAGAATGGACCAAGGCTATGTCATCCCCTCTTTCTCCTTGGTTGTTTAAGCATCTTTGTTGATGTCAGCAGAGGTGTTCAGCAATGGCCAGTACCTCCAATCAATTTCCTTAGTGATGAGAGCAGCAGGATAGACAAGGGTGATTGTTCAGCCAGGCCAAATCGGTTTCGACTTGTATGGACTGGATGGGTGCAGGTCGGGGGTGAACTATCTAAATAGATTTTATTGTGTAGATGTAGATTATTCCCATGTCAGAGTGTGTTGTCCTTTCATTTGGAGGCAATATGTAAACCTAGGGTGACTAACTTTTGACCATAATTTAAGGGGGTTTCGTGACAGCACTACCTGGAAGCATGGGGGAAGGGGAAACCCCTTTAGGCCACCCCCCTTTCCACACTACAGTTACACAGGGCTTGGGCTGGGCCAGCAAATGATAGGTCTTGACCACCTTTGCCCTTGCAATTGCTGTAACAAGAAAAGGAAAGGGATCCTACTGCTCCCATCTCTCCTGGGGCCCCCCTGCCTGTTGCTCTGTCAGCTCTGGCAGCTTCTTGTGGGCACCTTGAGGAGGGCCAGGTCAGCAGTAATGGGGGCAGAGTGGAGAGCAAGGAAGTGCACCTCCTGCAAGCCGGTCTGTAGCCTTACCATCCAAGCTTGGACACAACTGAACTAAAATAGCAGCCCTGGAGGTGTGAGAGGGGTGAACCTAAGGCCTAGCCAACCCGGCTTGCCACGGCGCATCCAGGTGTGCCAAGAGACCAGCATGCTCTCTAGAGGTCCTGTGGGGTCACACTGCCTGTTAGCTGAAAAAGCAAGAGCATGCCTGATCACTTGAATTTTAGAAATATGTAGGAGAAATATAAAATAAACACAGGAGCTGGAAGGATCCAAAAAATAAATACAGGAGTTCCTGAGAAAGTTGGTTAATCAACCTAAACCCGTAAAACCACCATTATTGAGCAAGGGAGTAGAAAGTCCTCAGATTACTATTTCCATTTTTGGGTTTATGAAGAAATCAAGAGAAAAAGAGCCTCCCTTAACTGAACTCAAGTATGCATGCATCGTTCAATGCGATGCATGCATACTTGGGATCAATTCCCTCTGAACTCTAGGGCTAAATGAAATTCAGTTGCACTTTTCAAATGATATTTGTAACATGTGCAGAAAACATGTGCTAGCAGCTGTGGGAGGTCCTGGTTTAGATCTGTCCTGAGTATGGATAAATGATATTCAAGTTTTAAATCAGGAAGCAGTGTGCGCCATGGAGCTCTAATGAGAAATATGGTAAGGCCGAGGCAAGTGATAATCATGTACATGGGAACTAAGGTGGGGGAAGCAGACTTGCTTCATGGTACACACAAGTAAAATGTTGGGGTTGTCACACCATTCTCTGAACAGTTCTGCCTGAGAGCATTCAATTGTGTTTGATTTCCTATTTAAAATTGTATGCGAAATAACAACTGAAAAGACACATCATCCTGTATCCTACATAAATGTATTCTCCATTAGGAACAATTAAAACTAGAGAGTTCCAAATTGTAGTTCTTTCATTTTCGTACTTTTAAGGAGCGATTGCAGATTGGAATGAAATTATGTATGTTTCTGGGATAAAATTATGTATATACAATGAAAAAGGTTGCTCAGACTTTGAAACACTTGGTTTTTCTCTTTTATCCATAGGTAATGCAAGTGGTGAAGGAGCAAATAATGAGAGCACTAACCACGAAGCCTAGTTCTTTGGATCAGTTCAAAAGTAAACTTCAAAATCTAAGCTACGCAGAAATACTGAAAATTCGCCAGTCTGAGAGGATGAATCAGGAAGATTTCCAGTCTCGTCCAATTTTGTAGGTGTTCTGACAATGTCTTCTTTTGCTTCTCTTCTTCCTTGAAAGGCCTGGCAAATGCAAAGGCCATTTGTAAAAGCCCTCAGGAATAACCCTGGGGAAACAAAGCTGTTGAGGGCTGGAGTATGGAGGAGTCAAATCTACCGCAATATATTTATTCTGCACACATTAAAATTGTCTCTTTTTGTGCACCTAAAGTAAATTCTTCTCATCCCTGGAGGGCTTTGAACAGCGTATTTGCAAGAAACAAAGCTTTGACATTTCCCCCTTTGTCTGTATCCCCTTTCCACCAATAGATTTTCCTGGCTTGCCCACTTGCAGAAAACTAAATGTCACCATTAGTGAATTAGACAAAATGAAGCCTAGATCAGAGACATGAGAGCATCAACATTCTATAAAACGGAGTGAATTGCTGTGCCATCTCTACAGTAAAATGCAGAACAAAACCTTATCTACTAAATAATATTTCTCATTTGATTTAGTGATAGATGTTTGAGACTTCCTTTCACAGCAGTTTGCATGGTTCACTCTAGAGGCAGGTTGTCAGTACCTCTCTATATCTCTCTCAAGCCCAATCTTTATATTGATCAGAGTGCCAGGACCACTGCAGCACTCCCAAATCTTGTCCCTTATACAGCCACTTTTATTTTATTTACAGTTAGGAATTTTAATAGTAAATTAATGGATTCAGTCACCCAGTGCACCCCAGCAATGGAACCCAAAGTCACATTTATAAACTGTGTGTATATTTTCTGCCTTGGAGGCTACATACTGAAACCATTTTGAAAGTCCCAGGACTTTGTCATGTAATTTCAGTAAGTACCATAAAACATTATTCTTCAAAGGTAAAATTGTTATTTTTATAATACAAATTATACTAACGACTTTCCTCAGATGTTTTGGACAGTATTTTTTAAAAAGAATGCATGTTAGTGTGTTCAGAATATGAATTGGAGACGCATCCACAAAGAAGAGTGCACCTGCCAGATTGCTGTCAGTAGTTGTAGCACATCACTCCAGAATCCCCCATCGGTATGGCTGGAGTAGTCTAAAGAAAGGAACATTTTTCTAGGTTCTGATTTCTTGTATCAATAGTGTTGACTGGAGATGAAAAGAAAACAAGGTCAAAAGTTTGAGTTGGTTTATTGACAGGAGAATATCAGTATGTTTTGAACATAAGTGCTCTTTCTGAGAGAAAACCAATCGATATAGAAGTCAATGATAACTCCAAAATAAATGTGTGTGGTTTGGAGGAGGAGGGTGTTCTCTCTCTTGACAGAATACTTCAACTGTTTCAATACTATGCTTTGGATTTGCTGAGTATAAAGGCAACTGGTTCCTGAATGTCAAAACAGCTGCATTCTCATTGTTGTCATTTTAGGTGTGTAGCGCCACTTTATTTCCTGGTTCCAGTGTTGCTAAGAAAATGTCATGTACAGTCATCCATGACTGTATATGTAAATGGGTTCAAAAATCAACTCCCGAATAGCATAGCCAGTTGGAGGTAAAGGGTTAGGGAAGTCCAACTCATCAAAAAGGCACAACACTGAGGAAGAATGAACTAGTGTGTGTACTAGTGTGTGTACCAATAGCTCTATCCCAGTTGCTGGGCACGTAAGATGACCTCCTCCATCTTCAATGAAGCAGTGTTTAAGTCAATGATTTGCTACCACAAGTGCAACACAATACAGAAAGCAGTTCAAAGATCAATTACTCATACCACATCTTTGATATTTAATTTTAGATCTGGTTGTTTTGGACTTCAACTCCCAGAAATCCAACCCAGCTTGTTAGGAATTGTGGGAGCTGAAGTCCAAAATTCCTGGAGGACGAAAGGTTGGTAGCCACTGCTTTAGATGAAGAAGAAGAGTATATGGTATCTGATGGGGATGTATCAAATATGCACACATTTTCCTATCCTTGATGAAAAAACAGTGTCAGCACCCTGGGATATCTTGTTGTCAAACATCTAAATATTTTACTCATTTGCAGAATATTTTTGCAATACAATTTTCTGTGCAAAAATAAAAGCCATGTGCACAAAAGGGATTTTTTTGTGTGTAGCAAATAATGTCTTTCCATCTGTTTTGCTCCCAAAAAGTTTGTAGAGAAACATTTTTTTTCACAGAAAAGTCTGATGTGCAACAAAAGACGTTGGGAAATCTGCAGAAACTCTCATAACCTCCAAACCAGGCAGGAATAAACTTTCAGCTTATAGTAGTACATAATATGTTTGTTAGCTACTAGTTGAATGAGAGGGGCATCTGCTTTCTCACTTTGCTCTTGCAAATCATTAGTAGCATCCCAGAAAACTAAACTGCAGCATTCGAATTTTATCTAGTACTCGAAGCCTGCCTCAAAAGAAGCTGCATGTACTATATAAGTTTTTCTTGTCTTCTGTGGAAAATCGTCATATGTGTTCAAATTTGTGATTGTTCACTTGTTTGTTTCCTGTGTCTTCCTCTGGATCCTCCAGGGAGCTAAAAGAGAAGATCCAGCCTGAAATTTTAGAGTTGATTAAGCAGCAGCGTCTAAATCGTCTTGTTGAAGGAACTTGCTTTAGAAAACTCAACAGTCGACGGAGACAAGGTACTAAGTAGAAATGTTTTTCCCTTCCTGTTTACACTCACCTTCACTTTTCATTGGCTGAAAAGAATAAACACTTTGTTGCATCATTCGGGCATTTTCAGAACTTACTAGATGAGTGCTTTTTAAGTTTCTAAAGTGTCGGTCCTGTGTGTTGTAAATGCAGCATAAAAGAAAGGTAGACAAATTTTTCACTGATGCCTAGTCTAGATACTATGGCAAACGTTTTGTTGAAAACAGACGTTCCTTGATGTGTTGCTTCCTCTGCAATTGGCAGCCAATGAACTGGAGTTTGTGACTTGCCAAGCTGCATTGTGATGAAATCACGTTATGTGACATTGATCTCAGGAAGAAGCTATTTTTTTTCAAGATGACAGTGTATTTATAGAGACAGTGATCAAAAAATTATAATCAATGGTATACTTTCTTTAAAAGTTTCAGATTATTCCGTTTACATCAGAATGGATCAGAATTGGTTTTGCTCACACTTACTCTGAAAGTGTGATATGAAACTTAGCCATTTGTATGGCGGCTATCCATTTTCCATTTCTAAAAAGAATTTCTAGCCTTCACTATTTCAGATAGTCTTGAGAGAGGGAAATATTATTATTTCATTGTTTTCCATGAGTTTGAAGACTCTAGGAAAGTAGTTCTGCATCTTGGCCCTCTTTTTCAGTTCCCAGAAGCCTTAGCCCCATCACTATTGGGCAGGAATTCTGGACATTTACATCCTAAATGTCCGGTGGTTTGAAAGTTATTTTATGGAATATGGTGGTAAAAAGCAAATTTGGTTATTTTTAGACTGTGTGCTTTGCAGGGATTTATCTTGGATTTAGAGTAGTTATTAAGCCGGATTTTAAAAAGTGTCTATTTTCCATTCCTCTCTAATTTTAGTTTCTCCCTGCATGCATTTAATCCAACAATCCCCATTTTCTGCTTATCTTGAACTAGCGAGATCTGCCGTTCAGTCTTCCCTAAATAAAAGCATGCCTATATCTGCACATCTGCTGTCTTGATAAGTGTTTCATCTTCTGGTAATCACATGAAAGCTGTTTCACATGAAGGGTTCACATAGCTATTTTTTCAGGTTTTTACTTTTTCAAGGGTTGAGGAAGTTTGAGAAAATATGGAGTGAATTAGAAAAGAATATCTCAGATCAACATGTGAAATCGCTTGTTACCATAACCAGAGGATAATAAGAAAACTAAAATAACATCCACTTTATATAAAATGAGGTAAAGCAGTGTCAGATTTATGGCAGTTTTATTAGAACCAAAAGGAAACACCCAGTATATCAAGGAGTCTTTCCCACTTATAGTACTGTAAGTTTACTTCATGCAGCTACCACAGTTTAAATCACTGATCTGATCATGTTTTAGATAAATAGGTGGGAAGTCAGGTAAAGCCAGCTTGCATTTTTGACAAATACTTATTATATTTATTATTATTTATTTGTTTGTTTACGACCCTTATATGCCTCCCTTCTTACCCCAAAGGGGACTCAGAGCGGCTTACAAGATATATACCTACAATATGTATTATATATTATATTATATTATATTATATTATAAGCATAGTACAATATCAGTATTATATATTATTATATTGTACTATACCATTATATTGTAATATTATTAGTAATATTATGTGTAATATAAAATATATAAGTATAATATCATATTAGTAGTAGTATTAAATTGTATTGCATTATAATATTATAAATATTATATGTAGATGCATTATATTATATTATATTATATTATATTATATTATATTATATTATATTATATTATATTATATTATTAGCATAGCACAGGAGACAAGGTGAAACTGTCCCCTGTCCCCTCTCTCTCAACTTTGGCCCAGAGCAGCAATTGTTGCTGGGGGGAGAGGTCCCCAACTGATGACATATGCAAGAGACAAGATGGAAATGTCCCCTGGCCCCCCTCTCTTCATTCTTATATATATATATTCTTATATAGCCTGTTTATTATCTAATAGTGGTCTAGGAAGGTGAAGCAATTCCTCTCTTTATTTCAAAAAAGGAATTGGCTGACATTGAGCTCATATTCTTATGGCTGTTACAACCGAGCCTGGCAACAAATATTATTATCAGGCAGCAACTATTGAAAAACACTTCCAAAATAAATTATAGTAACAGAAAAAGAATGTGGTAAGAGAAGTAAATGGATGTTGAAACTCAATAAAGGACTAAAATTCAAACCTTAGGTATGAGATTCAGGGTGATGTTGTTGGATTGCACAGTATCTACTGATAAATCTCATTCTTGTCACATGGTATATGTTGATAAATCTTATTTACTCCTTTCAACATAGTCCTCATTTATTTCCTCCAGAATTATTTTCTTTTAGCTATTAGATTCATATTCTTCAACAATTTTCATTCTTTTATCAGACAAATTTTGGTATTGCCGACTTTCCCCAAACCACAAAGTCTTGCACTATGGAGACTTGGAAGAGAGTCCCCAGGGAGAGGTTCCACATGATTCGTTACAAGATAAATGTAAGTATTCAAGCAATAGCAATGGATGTGCTTTTATTTCACATTTACTGTTTTACAGTAAGGCTTAGGAATGTGTGATGCCAGCTAGTGTAAGATTTCAAAAGATGATAATAAGGTAAAGCATAAAAATGGGGTAGAAGGGAGGCTGATGAGCAGATCCCTTCCCTTATTAAAGGAGTGGGGTTGAAGAAAGGAACAACAGATTTGTGTTATTATGAGTTAACATTGAAAGGAAATGTGCAGTAAAGTCATACTCCTTGTTTGACTGTTTCCAGGGTAACATGCATATCCGTCTTGTTGAAACAACAAGGGATACAATGATACCTTAAAGAAAAGCTTTCCAAACATTTCATGTTGGTGACATGTTTTTTTAAGATATGCATCATTTCATAACACAGTACATCAGTTTCACTGGCAAACTGGATCTTAAACCAACCTCTTATAAGAAATACAGGCTTGTATAGAAGTTGTCATAGTGAAATGTATAGAGACACAACATATATCATGAAAACCTTTCATTTATATTTTAAATATAATAATAATAATAATAATAATAATAATAATAATAATAATAATAATAATAATTTGACAAAGAAAAACATGGATGTGGCTCACAAATGGATGTTTGAAAAAGGAGACAGAGGGCCTGATTCTGGCAGCCCAAGAACAAGCCATTAGAACCAATGCCATCGAAGCCAGAATTGAAAAGTCAGTGACAGATCCCAAATGCAGACTCTGTAAGGAAGCAGATGAAACAATAGATCACATCCTCAGCTGCTGCAAGAAAATCGCACAGACAGACTACAAGCAGAGGCATAACACCATTGGTCAAATGATTCATTGGAACTTGTGCCATAAATACCATCTGCCTGCGACGAAGAACTGATAGGATCACAAGCCGGAAAAAGTTACAGAGAATGAACACATCAAGCTACTCTGGGACTTCCAAATTCAGACAGAGTTTTGGAGCACAATACTCCTGACCTCACGATCGTGTTAAAAAACAAAGTATGGCTCATAGATGTTGCAGTCCCAGGCGACAGCAGGATTGAAGAGAAACAACTGGAAAAGCTAACACAATATGAGGATATAAAGATCGAACTGCAAAGACTCTGGCACAAGCCAGTAAAGGTGGTCCCAGCAGTGATCAGCACACTGGGTGCAGTGCCTAAAGACCTTGACCTGCACTTAAACACAATCGGCACTGATAAAATTACCATCTGCCAGCTGCAGAAGGCCACCTTACTGGGATCTGCACGCATTATTCACTGATACATCACACAGTCCTGCACACTTGGGAAGTGTCCGACATGTGATCCAATACAACAGCCAGCAGAGTGTCTGCTGTGGACTCATCTTGTTGTGTTTCAAATAATAATAATAATAATAATAATAATAATAGTATTCCGCCCTATCTCCCAGAGGGGACACAGGGCGGATTCCAGCAAACATTCAATGCCTAGAAACAACAAAACAGATACAGAGATAAAGGTAAGGTTTCCCCTTCCAGCTGTGACGGGTTTATGCTCATCAACATTTCTAAGCCAAAGAGCCTGTGTTGTCCATAGACACCTCCTAGGTCATGACTGCATGGAGCGCCATTTATCTTCCTGCTCAGGTGGTACCTATTAATCTACTCACATTTTACATTTTTTGAATTGCTAGGTTTGTGACTAACAGCAGGAGTTCAGTCCATCCTGCGGATTTGAACGGCCAGCCTTCTGGTCAGCAGTTCAGTGGTTTAACCCATTGTACCACTGCAGCCCCTTTTTGTATGATTTATTGTTTTTCACATAGACTCAGGGGCTTTTTGTTGCCTTCGCATGACCCACCTACACACTGCAGCTGACACACTCACATTTCACAACTCAGTTTGGAAAGCTCTGCCTTTAAAATAATACATTTCATGCACTATGAGTTCATGCACTATGTTCCCACATCAGATGTTACAATGCATTTCATTTTATTGAAACCTGAGAGTTTCCTTTTCAGTCCAAAAAAGTGGCAGTGAGATTCATTGGTAATGCTTTATGTAATGCTAAGCCTTCCCAGGGCTTGTTTCTGGCCACTTTCCATCCTCCCAGCACTTCCTTGCCTTTACCTCCCCCTTGGCAGCAATCCACAACTCCTGCCTTTCGCCTACACCAGGACCCTAATTTGGGCTGCAGACTGTTCAAAAACCTGAAAAAGTATTAGAAGTTCACTTGCACAATTCAAGGGAAATCATTTCTTTAATGTCCATGCCACTGAAGATGTCATGACATTCCGCCTCTTTGTAATCTGATTGTGCCAGGCTACAAACTTTGTAAAAGTTACCAGCCCTGAGGCAGAATCTGAATGTAATGGATAGTCGAATCAGAAAAGGGTGAGTTGAGGTAATTATTTTGTCAATAATCACCACCAGTGGGCTTGTTTCTCAAAAAGCTTGTTTGTCACGTCTTCTTAGGAAAGGCTAATTGAACAGCAAGACCTTTCTATTGCAAAGTTTATTGAGTATCCTTGAGTTGGCTCCTTAAGAGGCTCTGGAACTCCCTGCCAAGGAAAACTAGCCCCACTCCCTGCTGTTCTTCCACCAGCAGGCAAAGGCTTTTTATTTTTATAGGAATTCATTTGGGTTAGGATTCAAGAATAAGCATTAAGCTCTTTATTTTTTCTGTTTAGTTATATTTTTAAATTATATGGATGCTGAGAGGATCCAACCATATTTATCATATGTTTCTAAAACCAGTGTTTGTATCAAATGAAGAAACACCAACCATATTCATAAGCTTGTGGAACATGAGCTGGTAGTCAAAGGCATTTTTGGCTACTAGATAGCTCCACTTTTAGTGACAGTCATGGGACATGCAGTGCATATATGTGTGTATGCATGAGAGAGTCCTTAGTATTTGACTCTTTGTTCATCCATTCCCCTGCCCAATCCGATGTCTGTTTGTGTGGAAAGGGAATGTTCACCTGACAAACATTTGAAATGTATGCCTAAGAAAAAGAATATTGAGTAGATTTGGAAAATAAATTATATGATAGCTGTGCTGGTCACAAAGCAAAATACAAAATCCACAAAAGAGTGATATGTTTATTGGCAAACCAAAATGCACAAAGTACCTCATTCAAGCTTTCTACACTCCACTGAATTTTCATCAGGCAAAAGATGCTAAAAAATCATTCACGAGAAGGAAAAAAAGAATGATGCTATTAGTCACAGGCCTACAGTTTTTGTAGGTGTTTTCCAGAGATAGATAGATAGATATATTTAGAAATTCAGTGTTTTCTGCTTGAGAGAGGGGCCTGTAGTTTTACAAACAAAGTGACACTCTGCACCCAAAGTGGGGTTATTTTATAGTGGCTTCATGGAGCTTATATTTTGTTGTCCTTTGTCTCACTCCCCATATGGTGAAAAAAAGAGGGAGTAGCCTCTGTCTGCATTGAGATTTCTTCAGACCAGAAGTTCCCAAACATATTTGACCTACCAGGTAAATTACTCACTGCACACCTCTGGAAATCTACCTTCTTTCAGCAAACAATCAGAAAGATGCTGTGACAAATATGTATTCTTTTGTGTATCTATATTTCTACCTACAACATCATAAATAAAGATATTGTTGTAAATAAGATATATTACAGCTTCAAATTATAAAATCATTTTCTAAATCAATTGTAGTATCATTTGCAGTACACACAGAAATTAAGATAACAAAGGATATTAAAATAAAAATTACAAATAACATTAAAATAATCTTAAATGAGAAGGATGAAGCTGATGTGCTGCTATTATTTTATTAACATTCACCTCTTATTTTTATCAGAAGCATGAATTTAAGGACTTATTGCACTAATATTGACTGCTTGTCAAAAAATTCAGAATCAATCTAATTTAGATTTCATATACATCGCCTACTTAATAGTGGCAAACCATACACCACCATACAAACCATAACTTTGTATGGTTCTCCATAGGAGCCCCCGAAGGCGCAGTGGGTTAAAGCACTGAGCTGCTGAGCTTGTTGACCGAAAGGTCGGCGGTTCGAATCTGGGGAGTGGCGTGAGCTTCCGCTGTCAGCCCCAGCTTCTGCCAACCTAGCAGTTTGAAAACATGCAAATGTGAGATCAATAGGTACCGCTCCAGCAGGAAGGTAACGGCGCTCCATGCAGGCCACATAACCTTGGAGGTGTCTGCGGACAATGCCGGCTCTTCGGCTTAGAAATTGAGATGAGCACCATACCCCAGAGTCGGACACGACTGAACTTCATGTCAGGGGAAAACCTTTACCTTTACCTTATTTAATAGTATCCTATTGTAAGCAAGTTATTACATGACATAGTCTTGCCAGTTCCATCTGGACTTCCTGACCATGTGTGACACACTTACCTGCCAGCACTTGCTTGATCAGCTATAACTTGCATTTTGTGTGTTCATTTGAAAAGAAAGTAATCACTACGACTTTAACTCTGTGTTACATAAGAGATGAAACATGTACTTCTTTTCAATTTGCTCTTCCTTCTTTACATTTTACTTCCTCCTTATAATTATTGATGACCCCCTAACTGCACCCCAAGCTACTACCATCTCCCTGGATCATTCCAGAGCCCTCCAGAGGACAGTATCACCCACTTTGGGAAGCACTGCTACAGATCAATTAAACTACATCAAAGCAAACATCTGATACAAAATGTAGGCCTGTAACTTCAGCACTGGCACTTTTTTCCTTTTTCTTATCCTGTATTATTTTTAAAGCATCTTTTGCCCGATGAAGAAACCAGTGGAACTTTGAAAGCTTGCACAATTCATTTTGTGCATTTTGGTTGGCCAATAAGGATCTCACTCTTTTGTGGATTAGTATATTAAAAGTTTTATGAAATAATCTGCAATTTTCATTTTAAAAGTATTTTAATTACTAGTATTTTTAGTATGCTCTTCAGAGCCAGGTTTGGAAAGCCATGAAAGCAATGGTCAAGAAAGACATGTTCCTTGAATGAGAAAAGTTTTTCATTTCATGTGTAGATTGAAAAAAAATTCTGCTGAATAGCCTAGGATGCAGTTTTCCAGAATTTGTTCTTTAATTTTTCATTTTGTTGGACTACAACAAAAGTGGATTGAAGGATTTGTGGCACTACTTTTTCACTTGCCATTTACTGGCCAAATAATAAATGTTTTACAGATTGTACTCTTTTCTATGTTGGGAAAGTACTGAGAACAAAATACTACATAGCAATGAAAATAAAAGGTTAAGAGATCTTTTTTAGAAAGTCTTCACTCAATGGCCCCAGGAGAAACTTCCACAGCTTGAAGACAAGTATACAAAGAAAATCCAACAATACAATTCCATTAGCATGTAGGCTTTCATGTTAAAGTTTTAAAAGCATAACAGTTGTTCAGTAACAGGAGGACTAACATAATAAAATATGTATGGCTGTTGAGAAGTATATTTACTAAGTTAATACACATGAACATAGCACATACTGCCTTTTCCTGACCTGTATTGTTACTTGCTTGTGCCAAACAAGCTGCACTTGGACTCCATCACAAGCCCAGATCACAGGTTAACTGTGATGTTGAAAAGCTTCCCAAAGTCGCTTTGGTCGAACCTTTTTGGGCCTTTGGTAATGCCTTCAAATTTCCTTCTACATAACCCAAAATGCAGTTGCCAGACACCTATTAATAGCATAGAAAATGGATCAACAGCATTCTTGTAAAGACTGTAAGTGTATTACATTGTAGTGTAGAAGGGAAAAGTGGTTGTGTGTCAGACACCAACTTCAATAGTATTGGTGACAAGAACACAGATGGATACATGTATGCCAGCATTTGTTGAAATTCCATTTTCAATAATGAAGTGTGGCAAATCTGAAGGCTGCAAACTACCAGTTGTGCTAATCCTAACTGGGAAATGATGCTCATGCAACATTTTATGCTTTTTAAAGTACGCAGTGTTACCATTCTTTACTTTCTTCCATCCCCCAGTAAAGTCAGATTGGTACTAACAACCTTCTCTGTAATTATATTAATTAGACAATACAGTGTCCCTTTCTAATGTTATGGTGCAAGTCCATGGCAAGAGATTCTGTCAGATTATACCTTTGTTGACAGTAGCCTGAAGCTCTTAGAATATTACAAAAAAGCAAGTGCTGCATTTACAAATAATAAGGTCTCCTAGGAAAAACAGTGTCTCGAATAAAGCATTCATCCATTATGTTCAGAAGGAAAGCAATGGCATATTATTTCCAATACCTTGGGCTTTCATTTTAAATAATAAATATATCGCTTTCCATTAGTCTAAGATCAGAATCAAAGATAGGCGTACTTGCTTATTATCCCGAGTCTCATGAATGTGTGTGAGAGTGCAAGTGTGTGTGAGAGAGAGAGTGTGTGTGTTTCCCTGTTTCCTTGGAGTGGCTTTCAAATGGATAAGGTTGGGGAAGCTGTTTTCCCAGAAAAGTCAGACACAGCAACTTATTGTCATCTTGGAATACTGTGTCCAATTCTGGGCACAGTTCAAAAGAGATATTGACAAGCTGGGAGGTTGTCAATATTTCAAAAGAGATATTGACAAGCTGGAAGGTGTCCAGAGGAGAGCAACTAAAATGATAAAAAATCTGGAGACCATGCCCTATGAGGAGCGTCTTAAAGAACTGGGTATGTTTAGCCTGGAGAAGAGAAGGTTGAGAGGAGACTTGATCGCCATATATAAATATGTGAAAGGGTGTCAGGCTTGATTTTTGCTGCCCTGGAAACTAGGACTCGGAGCAATGGGTTCAAATTACAGGAAAGGAAATTCCACCTGAACATTAGGAAGAACTTCCTGACTGTAAGAGCTATTCAGCAGTGGAACTCTCTGCCTCGTAGTGTGGGGGGAGCTCCTTCCTTGGAATCTTTTAAACAAAGGCCGGATAGACATCTGTCAGGGGGTGCTATGACTATGCTTTTCCTGCATGGCAAGGGGTTGGACTAGATGGCCCATGTAGTCTCTTTCAATTCTATGGGCAGAAGGGGGAGGAAAATAGGAAATTAAATAATTTGGTAGAATAGTATTATGCATTTTTTCTGCTCCAATAAAATCAAGTTTAGTGGAAAGAGGGTTTATTTATTTTTTCATAATAAAGTAGCCATGCATTTGGGACCATCAAGGAAAAATCATGAAAGTAATAAAATTCCTCCTACATTCTTATAACTACTTAACTTTGGATAAATGGCACAGAATTCAGTTATATTTCTGAGCAAACATGTATAGCATCCTCATCAGCCCATACATCTTAATTTCTTAGGAGAGCAGAGAAAGCCAGTTAACCTTTTCATGTGCCTGGTTTCCCTGATTTTTGTTTTGTTTGGTTCTTTTCTCACATCAGAAGTTGGAACATGACACAAGGAATGCTATTTCTAATACATCAGTTTTGTGTTACATCTTTGAGACTACAGTGTTTTTCTTGTATACTTCACTGGAATATCTCTCATGCATTCTTTTCCTTTTGATACAGTGCCTGTGGCAGATATAAAAGCTGTTGTTACAGGAAAGGACTGCCCTCACATGAAGGAGAAGGGAGCCCTGAAACAAAACAAGGTATTATTTTCAATAACGTCCAGTGACTTTTAGTTATGCTTTGCTCTTGACAAAAAGAAAGTATTTGTTAATTCCTTCTCAGAAGGTTTGCAAGTTTCTTTTCAAATGTTTCTTTTATTTTTAATCTCAAGCACATCTACATTGACCAATGTCAAACCGGCATTAAAGTGATTTTGCAGGTAATTACATAGGAAATCCTGGAGCCAATTTGAGGCCCAGATGTTAATAACAGAAACCACAGAGCACTGGTGCACATCAAGAGCTTTCTGTTGCATGCTTTTGTTTGTGTTTGTTGTCTGGCCACAATAGTTTTACCTCTTCATCACACTAGAGAAGAAATCCACTTAAAATCCAGATTCTGCCTCCTACAGAATTCTGGGGTTTGTAGTTTAGTGAGGCAGTTAAAGGCTCCTCCCTAAACTTCAAACCCCAGAATTCTGCAGGAGCAGAATCCAGATTTTAAGTGGGTTTTTTCTCTAGTGTGACAAGACTAGCTTTGAACTACATTAAATGGTCAGCAAAAATGGGGTAGACACACTTAAAAGAGTTTCATATAAATCCAGTGGAATAAAGACCTCATTAATGGACAATGCAACACGGTGAAACCATTCTCTGTATGATTAAGCCTGGCTAATGTAAGTCACATGAAACAGAACAGCAATGCAGTAGTTCCTGAAGCTCAGCAAAGAGAGAGGAATTTCCCAGTTGTGGGATAATACATGCTGTATGTAAATGCAATTGACACTAAACTGATACTGATCTTGGAAATTCGAATGTGTGGCAAAGTAGATGAAGTATCCTTATGGATCTCCTGGAAGAAACCCAACTGCACAGCGTGATACTGTACCAAGCAGCTATTTCTTTGAATTATGTCTGTAATTCTAGAATGAGAGCCATACTACAAATCATCATCATCATCATCATATTTAACTACTTATTAATTGCCCTCCATCCGAGAATGCTCTAAACGATTTACAGCTAAATTGTAAAAGATAAAATACATACATACAGAATTTAAAAATTAACAGAGATTGAATGCTCTAGTAAAAAGCCAGGTCTTAAGTGCTAGAGTAAAAGGCCCTAAGTCACACATGGCTCTCATATAGGGCGGCAAGGAATTCCATAAGGCAGGGGCAGAAATAGAAAAAGCCTTGCGTCTGGTACTTTCCAAGTGCACAAATTAGCTTACTACATAATATACACGGTAACCTTCTGTTTTATTTTTAAATGCAAGCATGGTAGAGGCATTTGAAAGGAACTGTAGCATAGAGGAAGGGTAGATTTGTCTCTTTTTTACACAGACTCTCTCCCCAATTCTGCTAAAAATAAAAAGAGAACGAAAGCTTGTTGGCAACACTGGGAATTTATTTGTAAGTCGTTCAGGGCAGTTTTGGGGAACATGTCACAGCTGGAGAGGGGAGGGTTAAGCTTGCCATCCCTGAAGGCCTGAGACTGGAGAAAAACTACCAAATCACTCTAAAATTAGTGAACTACAGAAACCAAGGGTGGGACTTTAATGTAGACCAGGGTTCTTAAACTGTGCTCCATGGAGTCCTTGGGGCTTCATGAGTAATAGTCAGGGACTCCGTGATACCGTGATGCTTCTCACTTTCTCCTCTTTCCCCCTCCTCCTCCTCCCATCACTGAAAGAAACCTTTCATATACATAGAGGTTCAGAATGTTTTGTGCATGTATAGTCTTTAAAGTAAATAAAAAGATAACTGAGCTTAGGGTATGGCCGGATAGCAGTTTGGAAAGCCATCTTTCCAAGCATTCTCACTATACTCCTCCACCTGGAAAACATGTTTTATTTATAATTGTAAATAAAAGTAACCCCTTGTTTTTTGTTTCTCAAGCCAGAACCGAAAGCATAACATATTCCTCCTCTAACATTTAGTGAAACTATAACCTACCTAACCATAAAGATAACTTTCTGAAGCTACAGTTACTCCATAAAAATTCTGCTATCCCTAGTCCAGGTACAGCCATAATTCTAAGTTCTTAGAACTCTGGTATTACAATTAACTATTTTAGTAACTGGTTAGTTCCAAGTTTTGGTGCATATTCTAGCTCTCTGTCCAATTACCTTGTTAGACATATATTAAACAAGGGAAAGGTTTTTATACAGTGTTGGATAGCTCCAAAGTGGGGAATATCTTGAGCACTTGCCTCTTGTCACTGAACCAACCAGATTCTCAGGAATCTGGTTGGTTCAGTTCCCTCATTTGTAAAGTACTGTAGTAGTTTCCAAAACTTAACTTCCTTAAATTAAGTGCCATGGCACCTCAATAAAGTTACTCTAAACCTGGATGTAGGGGACTGAGGAGGAGTGCTTTTCCATAACATGACAGTGAGGTCAGAAATACATGGAACTATTTGAGAATTGTAACAGTGATTGACAGATTCTGAAGTTGTTATATTACAATTTAAAAGTTCCAAGTACTACAAATTTACAACAGCTTACACAGGTAGATGACTATAAATGTTATAGATGTATTCAATTCTGCGTTTTCTGAACTAAATGATGAATTGAATATAATGTATAGTCAGAATGTGAATTTCTGCACTTGAATTTCCACCTGAATATTAGGCCATCTGTCACGAATGCATTGATTGTGCTTTCTTGCATGGCAGTGGGATGGACTGAATGGATTTTGTCATCTCTATGATTTAAAAAGACATGCCTTTGAAAAATGTGCTGCAAAAACACTATGTACATTTCTTTAAAAATCAGAAATATACTTTATTCAATGTAGGCTTACATCCATTACAGCAAGCATTAGGAAAATGCACATAAAATAATATATAGTTTTTGCTTTAAGAACAACCAGATGCAGTCTGCTCTAGGCTTCTATCAGAGCTCTTTTCGCAAACAAAAAAAGACTACTGGATCGGTGTTACAGGGTCTTCTTTCTATGTATAAAATACTTGCTGTATTGTGTTTCTTGCATGTCTGAAGAGAACTTACAAAGGACGTTTTCCTCCATATGCCTTCATTCTGCATAG
The DNA here is from genome assembly GCF_025583915.1 of Anolis sagrei ordinatus. Lineage (NCBI taxonomy): Eukaryota > Metazoa > Chordata > Lepidosauria > Squamata > Anolidae > Anolis > Anolis sagrei. The sequence goes on from NW_026847660.1 coordinate 69,578,917, forward strand.
CAACCCCCTTCATGTTTACATATTGCCAGATCAGAAGTGACAGAATGATACTGCCACAAGCAAAGAAAAGATATGGCAGCATGTCCTTACTGGTGGTTTCATCATTTTCCCATTTGCCAGCATACAGCTTTTTCCCTTCCAGTGAGATCATTAGCAACAGATAAGCTCTATCTTAGATGGGAACTGAATGGCCTGCCTCGCTTGAATAACTTGGTAGGACACCACCTCGTTTACTTGTTCTGCTCTTTCCCATTTTTCAGTATTTTCTTTAATTACAAGCAGTGTGATTTATGCCATGTTAGTAAGTCACTTGTTTCCATTGAATGTGTGATATGCAAACAGCAAACAAAACAAATCCAGAAAATACTGTTTTATCAACCCTGCATTGCTTTAATCGGCCCTCACATCAGTGACATTTGGGGAAAATCTTGAGTGTACACTTAGCATATTTTCTACCAAACCGATTGTACAAAAAAGGTTTGAAGATCTAGAACTCCTTTTCAAAAATCACATTATTTCCATGTTTTGGAAAAATACTAATATGATTGCTTTGTGTACTCCCAATTGACACTCAACAAGCAATCCCAGAAATACCCCTGGAAAAAGGCAGCTGCTTCTTTCTTTGTAAAACCCTTGAGTACTAGGTGCTAATTTAGGAATTTGCACAAAGTAGGAAGAAAAATACAGCACAGCTATCCTAATAGTGTACCACATCAGAATAAATGCAATAGAGATTCCATATTTGAGTACTTCCGAACTTAAAGTATTCCCCCTCTACAATCTACATAGAAAACAGTCATGTTAAGGAAATTGATATGGTAGCTCTTCTTCTTGAGGGCATCATCAGTTCTCAAATTTATTGTTGAAGGTTTCCATGGCTGGAGTCACTGGGTTGTTGTAGGTTTTTCAAGCTATATGGCCATGTTCTAGAAGCATTCTCTCCTAAGCAGAAAATGCTTCTAGAACATGGCCATATACCCCGAAAAACCTACAACAACCCAGTCCTCAAATGGGATAACATGACAACAGATCCCTCTTCTTCCACCATGGCTACATTCTGAAGTGGAGCATTGCCCAAGGACTATGTCACATGATTCTTCTGCATGTGTAGAGCAACACTAATCAGGAATAAACTAAACATTTATTTAGATCTTGGGAAATTGCTTCTTTAGATAACTGTTCCCAGAATCCTCTATCTAGCATGGCCATTGGTCATGAAGATTCTGGGAACTGAACTCCATGAAAGCAACTTTTCCAAACAGTTTCTACTACTGTTATAGTGGTCTCTTGCAGTGGGGAACACGTAGCCCTGGGTTTACTCCTGAGTATACAATAGCCATCTATTTGCTCTCATTCACATTTCAACCTGATTCCAAAAATCTTCAGCAGATGATAGCTTCAAGTCCTAACCTGCTAGATCGAGAGTGAGAGGAAAAGAAGCAGGGAAGAAAAGTGGGGGGGGGGGAGGGGGGATGGTGGAAGTAGGCATAGTAAAGTTATAGGTCTTCCCAGTTTGGCCTATAGCCCTACCTGCCTCCATTATACAGTCTTTGGCAGATGGCCTCCAAGGGAATGCAGCCCTCAGCAGAATAAAGGCTTCTCTTCTCTATCTTAAATGAAAAAAGAGGGATATAAATTAAAACAGATAAATCATCACTGACTAGAATACACATGATGTAATAAGTACAACATAATGTACCTTCTTTGGAGAAAAGTAGTGTCATCCTTCAGAATTCCCCAAGGTCTGGTTACCTAGGTACACATAAACATTTTCAGCTGTTGCCTCTGTCCCAGCAGCAAATACACAAATCCTTGAATTTCACAGTTAACTATATTGTATAATGACTATTTCTTCTTATGAAGAAAACAACTTTCCCCTAGAAATATGGGACAACTTAGGAAAGACCATGTCTGTTATTCATACTTGGTACACAAGATAAAATGTTAACCAGTTTCTGGTGATCTTCACAGCAGAATAATCCTTTGCTTCTTTATTGTTTCTTTTTCTTTGTGGAAAATAATGAAATATCACAAGTTGGCAGCAACTAAACTATATAGCTGCACATTGTTCATGAACTGTTGCAAAACATCAAAAACAAAATGTATTACCACTCAATTATAAATGTCTTAATTAAACTGTTAATATAGGGTTTCAAACTTTCTGTCCTCCACTTATCTCTTGACCCACTCTACACTGGGTCACATGACTTGAATCAGAACCATTCTCACTGAAAAGTAAGATAATTTCTAACGTTTGTTTCTACAAAAGAAAACTATCAAGTGATGACATGTAGAGGTTTTGCAGTTATACAATATATTGTTTGATATATTATAAAATTCAGAACCAGGAACAAAAAAATGGACAACTTCATAATACATGATCTAGATTTGCTTCCATATTGTCCTGTGTTCTATATTTGTTATATTCTGACTATAATCTTTTTGTAACTAGGAAATCATTACAATAACATTATTTGATTGCTAACTTTAATTAAAATTTATACATTGTGATCCTCTTTGAAAATTAGGTGACATCGTGACATTCTATTGTCGAAAGCTTTCATGGCTGGAATCACTGGGTTGTTCTGTTTTTTGGGCTACATGGCCATGTTCTAGAAGCATTCTCTCCTGACGTTTTGCCTGCATCTATGGCAAGCATCCTCAGAGGTTGTGAAGTTAACCTCTGAGCATGCTTGCCATTGATGCAGGTGAGACATCAGGAGTGAATGCTTCTAGAACATGGCCATATAGCCCGAAAAACCTACAACAACCCAGTGATTCCAACCATGAAAGCTTTCGACAATATAATGTCATGATGTCACCTAATTTTCAAAGAGGATCACAACTCCCAGAAATCCCAGCCAGTTTACCAACTGTTAGGATTTCTGGGAGTTGAAGATCAAATCAACTCGGGACCCACAGGGTGAGAACCACTGTGCTATGTGGAATGCCATTATGGATTGTAAGTTTTTCGGGCTACTGCTTTTATTTTACTAGATGAATTAAAGTTTCCACTATTAAAGGAGCATTTTGTACTGAATTATCATTTTTAAACAATTCTGAAAAACAACAGTTTCTTTTTTGGCAACTACTCTTTTATATTATTTTTAATGTAACATATGTCTGCTGCAGTGGCCTAAATAAAATACCCTAGAGCATCTGATCCCATCTGCTTGGAAGCTAAGAAGGGTCAGCTCTATGGCTGTGAGAATGCTATAGGCTATATTTCAGAGGGAAGGATTTGTAAAACACTTCTCTTGAGTATTTCTTGCCTTAAAAATCCAATGAAACTGATAGGATTGCTAAAAGTCAACAATTGTATTGAAGACGTACACACCCACAATGCAGCTTATCTCATTACTAGGTCATAAAAATCTTAGTTCTAGTGCTATGTGTAATTTTATCTTGATTGCATTGCAGCAGAAATGTCAAGTTATATGAAAAAGCCTACCCTACTAAGCAACAAGAGTACTTGGCTCCCACTTCTCTTGTGATTGCTTTCTAAATACCTCACCCACCCTAAAGGCCCTTTTGCCAGAAAGCATGCAAAAAAGCCTGCAAGTGCAAACTGTAAATTTATTTATATCACTGATAGTGTCTAATGGGATGTATGAGGACTGACGGTTTACGTAAAAGAAAGTGCTGTATTTATTTCTGAGCAATACGTACATTGCTAGACTCAGAACTTGGAACATATAACTTGTTTAGAGTTAATTCTCAGAATCTTCTAACTAGCTGTGTTAGTTGGAAGATTCCGAAAGTTATAGAGGTTAAAAAAACAAACCAACCCCCCCCCCCCCCCAAAAAAAAGCAACTTAGCTATGGAAGAGCTATTGTCTGTGCTGGTAAATGCTATTGAATTCTCCTTTGGTGTGTTCTAGAAATAAATCAACAACAAAAGCAGCCAACGTTAGACTTGTCCCCTCTCCCAGGAATCACAAGGCCATTTCTTCATTCTGTTCATTGATGCAACAGTATTTCAAAAGCTGCTGCATGGTGACTCGCATCTCCCCTGGGCTTGCCACTGTGGAAATAAAATTGTAAATTAGCTTTCTTCTATTTAAGTGAATATTGCAGAGTCAAGTTTGAAATAATGTCATACTGAGGAGGTGGCAGGCTTGTTTAATGCTACTGTAGAGACTAGGACACAGAGTGGTGGATTTAAATTGCAAGAACAGAGATTATAATCATAATAATGTTAATAATAAACAAAAAAATGTCTTACCCGCCTCTCCTCGTGGCTCAAGGCAGGTTACAACATAGCTAAAACATGTCATTATTATATAAAGTACACATATTAAAATGTCTTTTTATAAAATACATATATTAAAATACACAAAACAAGGATTAAAATATAGCAAACACAAGATGAGAGTTTAACATTCATAATAGGCTGGGTAGACCTGTAGGAAGAGATGGGTCTTCAGATGTGTTTTAAATTCCAACAGCTGATTAAGCTGTTGATTCTTTTCCAGCAGATTCCACCTAAACATTAGGGAGAACTTCCTGGTGGCAATGGAATATTCTGCCTCAAAGTGTGGTGGCATCTTCTTCTCTGGATATTTTTAAGCAGAAGCTACGACCATCTGTCAGGAGTGCTTTTATTGTATTTCCCTGAATGACAGGGGGTTGGACTGGATAGCCCTTGTGAGCTCTTCCACCTCTATGTTTCTATGTGATATCTTGCAACTTTATTGGTAGAAATCAGGCCAACCTTTGGATTTTCTGCATGGAAAGGTTATAAACAATTACCTTAGCATCTTAAAGTTTTAAACATTTATTGTTGTATATTTTTTATGTTCTAGAATTACTCTCATCATCCCCAATGATGTGCTCTTATGTTTTGCTACAAGGAAGCCCAAATCAAGAAAACAAATGAATGCCAAATACTGTCCCAAAACATCAATATCTGCACCTCAGAGAGTAGCCTGTAATCAGCCAAATCCTACTGTTTAGTTAAAGGGCTACAAATCTCAGTTATTTGCCAGAATTAGACTAAAAAGTACTCATCCAGAAGTAGTGATCCAGGAACGTTGAGACTACAAGTCAATTCACACTTAAAGGTTGCTCACAATTTAGGTATTAGGTAAACAAATAGCAATAAACCTTTAGTTCACATTCTCTCACCATTTTTCTTTATCAAGCATGGTCATAAGGAGGAAAATAAAAGCACTTGTTTCTTGCCGTAATGACTACATTGTACTCTGGTTAGTTCAAACTGTATAACAATGTTTAATGTTGGCTTGTTCAAACAAAGCAATATTTGAACAAATCATGGTTTGTCCTTCTCGTGTGCAAGGAACCTCGATGGTGAGCTCTCCTCCTCAAAACCACAGTGAAAAATCGAGAAAGCAAGAAGGCTTGAATCCAGTACACTATGTTATAGCATTCATTGTGAACTGAGAATATTATATTGTTAAACCATTTTAGGAGTTTCATATTCTAATTTGCCTTGTCTCTTTTCAGGAAGTACTTGAGCTAGCTTTCTCTATCTTGTTTGACTCAAATGGACAGTTAAATTTCATCGCTCCTGACAAGCATGAGGTAAAAATGTCTATTTTTTTAATAATAAAAATATCACACAGTCCTCCTTCATGTCCAATAAATGGTTGAATTTCTTGGTTGGCAAACAGGGAACTCAGCAAAACCATTTCAGGTAGTCCACCAGAATCAACCAGGAGAGGTAAGGCTTTCCAGAGATCTCTGAGATTATATCTTAACTGATTCTCATTTCTCATAGTGGGATTATACTGTCATAGTGACTCCTAAAATACAGCAGAATAATCTGAACCTATATGAATAACACAGCCAAAAAAACCCGAAACTTCTTGGTGTCTTGGTTTTTAGATCTGTTTCTGGATTTTTGGGGGGTGTATTGAATAGATCGCACCAGCTCTTCTTACTTTGATATGGTTATCATGATTTTCTATGGGTGTGGAGGTCATAACTGGTAGGTGGCATATGTTCTGTATCTCAAAAACTAGATCTGATAGGGGGAAACTGGTATCATTTTTGGAATCAGAGGGTAAAATATATCCAGAAACAGGGCTTAACATTTAATGCACCAAAATGTGTGTTGGCCAGTGTAATAGATTTTTATGAGGGAAAAAATGAGATAACAGATGAACATATCGTAAGTTATATATGCATGACATAACATTTTAAAAATCTTTTGCGGTTAAAACAAAAAAAAAATTATTTCAGCAAAGAAGGGCTTTACCAAGTTGCAAAGCATCACGATGAAATAGTGAGACTGGTGTCTCCTGGAAGGGACTCCTATACACAGCCTATATTCAGCTGTCTAGAAGCCTATATCCCAAGTCACTATATATGTTGCTTGGACATGCAAGAGGACCTCCAAAAATGTTCTAATCCAGTACTTTTAGTACTCAGAAAGAAACAGGAAGTCAGTACAGCCGTTTCAGCTGGAAAAGAGAATGCATCCTGGTGTATTTTGGAGTAATTGTAACTTCAAATTCTGTGTTATATGCAAGGCAATAACTGTGAAGGCATATGTCACCCTGCAGAGATCTCCATTCTTGAGGAATAGGCATTGGAATAGGCTAAATATCCTCTGTATTCAAGGAAGAGCTCTACCAGCCAACAGGCATCTAATTCTTCCTCCTAGATTTGTTTTACTGGCCCTAATCTGGATTATTTTAAGTTTGTGAGTTCATATCCATTGCCTTCCCCAGGCAGTGATTTAGGATTCTTGTACCAGTATGAAATGAGGTGGAAAAAAACTTGAATTGAAATCGAATTATTTCACATATTGGTAACCCTGATTCAAGGTTGGTTCAGGGAATTGTTTCACATATTGGTAACCCTGAATTCCCTGAACCCAAATGGCCTCCTCCAGTTCATTTATGTAGACATTAAATAATACGAAGGACAAAATGGAAATTTGCGGGATATTAATGGCAGGAGGAAATACAGCAGTACTCCAGCACAGTATGTTAAAAGTCATCCAAGTCTCATCTTCTACCTTGTTCTGTACTAACCCTTTTCTCTGAACTGTCATTGAGGGTCTTGTTGTTCCAGAAGGACAGCATTAACAATGGTATCAAAAGCCATTGAGTCCAAAGGAATCAGGATGAATGCACTGTCCTGGTGTTTAGACCCAAAGTGGGCCTATAACTAGATTGAAAATGGATGTTGATCATTAATCTATCTCACAAAAGTCAAAGAAGCCACTACATGCTCAAGCATCCTGCCTAAGAAAGGAATACCACAGATTTATCAACACTTTTTAAGATTTCTCTTCCCATATGGAGACATTTACCATATCTGCTAGTTCATTGCCAGTCTACTTCTGGCTACTTTTACCAAGCCAGGATGGTTGTGCTCAAATATATGTGCCATGACCTCTCCAAGAGTCCTGTCCACATACTCATTTGTACATTTACTGGCAACGTTTATTTATTTACAACATTTCTACCTCGCCCTTCTCAACCCCCGAGGGGGGACTCAGAGCGGCTAACACAGGCAGCAATTCGATGTCACAATATCACAATATACAGTAATATTAAAACCATAAATACACAATAGATTAAAACAATAATAATTATACAGTCATAGTAGACATTTCCATTATCATAACTATCATCATATGGTGCAATTCAGTGTCCAAAGTGCCGTTGTGCCTACTAGCCAAAGGCCTGGTTCCAAATCGCGATTTCAGTTTTGCCCTAAAGGAAAGGAGGAAGGATGCTGATCTAATCTCACTGGGGAGCGAATTCCACAAGCAGGAGGTCACCACCAAGAAGACCCTTTCCCTCGTCCCCACCAGATGCGTTTGCGAGGCCGGTGGGGACCGAGAGCAGGGCCTCCCTGGTGGATCTTAAACTATGAGGTGGAGCATAGAGGGAGATACGTTCAGACAAGTAAGCTGGCCGGAGCTGTATAGGGCTATATAGGCCAAGAACAGCACTTTGAATTGTGATCGGAAATAGACTGGCAGCCAGTGAAGTTGACATAGCAGGGGGGTAGTTGAAGTTTCCAAACAGTCTTCAAAGGCAACCCCACGTAGAGTGCGTTGTAGTAATATATTCGGGATGTAACTAGAGCCAGTTCTTATTATAATATCAATATGGTTTTAAGATTTTGTTGTATGATTGATTTGAACCACTCTTCACCCGTCTGAATGGCACTTTATCACCAAAAGTAGGGAGGAATGTATTTTTTATATACAGTATCCATACGCATGTTCTTTTGCATAAATAAATTATCTAAAACTGAGTATGTGTGATTTTATGCACTAAGTGCCTTAAAAGTAGGCCAAAATTTCCTCACTTTCACTTTGTGAGCTTAAAAAGGAAAACAACCATGGAAGACTAACAGTTTGTTTCATCCATGGCAGAGTCGGCTCCAATGAGCACTCAAGCCTACTCAGCCATATTTGTTTTGAACACTTCCCTACTACTATGCTAATCCTAACAACAGTGCTGCATGGGTTATCTTATTAGGTTGATGAAACTCTATTGCATGTCCCAACCCATTCCCTTTGTTCTGTTCAACTTCTCTCTTTTATGCATCTCCCTTCCCCTGGTTACATTCATATAATAATTCATCCATTCCTCCCTCTTCTTTAAGGCTTGAGATACACGGTGAGCTCTAGCTATTTTTAATCTTAGTGCTGTTTTATAGCACATGGCCAGCTAAATTTAAAATCCATCCTTTGGCAAGGAATGTACGGGAATCTTTTATATGATAAAAATGCAGCTATGGTTGATTTAATTTTCCACTCGTAAACTAGGACACAGGCCAATGTGATTGAAATCTTTATTTTTAGACAATACCATTCAAGCACTTTTGTTCACTGTTGCATAAATGGCTTTTAGTAATACATTCAAGTGGTTGATTGGATAGAATTTGACTGTTGTTCACAAAGTCCCCTAGGACAGTTGCTGATTTAAAACACTTACTTAGCCCATGTTTATCTGGAACTGTCAGCTTCAGGGAGACATGGCAATTTCTAAGTATTTTTTTCCAAGAGAGGAAATGTTACAATATTTTTTACAGTTAAATCCAGCCTTCAGAATCACTATTTTTTTCCGAAGTCATGTTACACTGACATACTGCTCATTCATAAGAAGAGTGGGATGGTACAAAGTTTCACACATTTCATAACCGATCCAGTGATATAATATACTTACTTACTTAGGCGATCCCTTGTAGTCCGAGGATGAAGGTCCTCCAGGTTCGGTGTCCTGGCGGTGGGTCTGTAGGTGACTGTGGAGTCCTATTCTTGATCTGCATCTTCTTCCGCAGTGAGGGCATTGGTTTCCAGGTGGAAGGCGGTCTCGGTCGGGGTTAGCTTGACGTGCCTTCCTGTTTCTCTCTTTCACCCTCCATTCATGCCTCTTCAAATTCTGCAGTACTACTGGTCACAGCTGACCTCCAGCTGGAGCGCTCAAGGACCAGGGCTTCCCAGTTCTCTGTGTCTATACCAGAGTTTTTAAGGTTGGCTTTGAGCCCATCTTTAAATCTCTCTTCCTGCCCACCAACGTTCTGTTTTCCGTTCTTGAGTTCGGAGTAGAGCAACTGCTTTGGGAGATGGTAGTTGGGCATCCGGACAACATGGCCGGTCCAGCAGAGTTGATGGCGGAGGACCATCACTTCAATCCTGGTGGTCTTTGCTTCTTTCAGCACGCTGACGTTTGTCCGCCTGTCTTCCCAAGAGATTTGCAGGATTTTCTGGAGGCAGCGCTGATGAAATCGTTCCAGGAGTTGCATGTGACTTCTGTAGACAGTCCATGTTTTGCAGGCATATAGCAGGGTTGGGAGGACAATAGCTTTATAAACAAGCACCTTGGTCTCCCTACGGATATCCCAGTCCTCAAACACTTTCTGCTTCATTCGGAAAAATGCTGCACTCGCAGAGCTCAGGCAATGTTGTATTTCGGTGATTTTATATTGCTAGAAATATTATTGATAAAATGGATTTGGAACTGTCTTCTTTTCATGTTCATCAGTAAAGCCTAGAGAAACCCTCACACATCCCACAGAGAGATTACGAAAGATACACATGTACTCTCGTTCAAATATTCTCTAAGTAGGTTAAATTCAAGGGGGGTGTAGGAACCCCCATCATGTAAAGCACGCAGAGAAATACTTCTATTTGCAGTGGCTGCCCAGATGACTCAGAATCCTCCAGTGGGACAGGTCTAGCATGCCCCACTCCTCACAAGTTTGCTTAACCTAGTTAAAGAACACTTCAATAGGACTATATACTCATGTACATCCTCCCTATTAGTCTGGATGATTTACAACATGTTTCTTTTTAAACATGGTGACCCAGATACTTGTCCCAGATTAGTTTTGACAAGCAAAGGTGTCCCTAAAATTGAAGCAATTTCAAAGTGTCCCGCATTAAAAGAGATTGATTCTGCTCTTAGATGTACAGTACCTTCCAGGAGTATTCACTCCCTGTGTGAGAGGGAGGCTGAATCCTTATAAAACCCATATGTGCTTGTTTGTTTTTGTACTGTATATTTAATATGTATGCCGTATTAAACCTACAGTTAATCCCTGAGTTACAAACATCTGACTTACAAATGACTTATAGTTAAGAATGGGAGTAAGACGAGAGGAAGTGAGGTGAAATGAACCCCTAGAAAGGAAAATCTACTCCTGGAAGAATTATCACCAATCCCTGTTTCCACAAGAAGACACATTTTTCAAAATCGAATTATCACAAGGACAGAAAGTGAGGTGAAATCTTCTGAACAGGGCCACAGACAGCAGAGCAAACACCACAGGAATGTTAACGCTTCCCTATGCTATCCAAAGCTAAAAGATAGGTGATAGATAGATACTAGGCCTGGGCAATCCATGGTTCTAAAGTACAAACTAAAGTTCTGATGGTGAAAATTTCACAACTCTAACAAAATTTTCAAAATTTAATTATTATTTCATTATTGGTGGTTTTTATGAAAGAACCAATTAGGAACTTCCATTTATAATGAAATTTTGAGAGTTTTGTTAGAGTTCTGAAATTTTCACCACCAGAATTTTAGTTTTGTAAGTACTTTAGAACCAGGTTCTTGTGGGTTTTTTCGGGCTATAGAGCCATGTTCTAGAGGCATTTCTCCTGACGTTTCGCCTGCATCTATGGCAAGCATCCTCAGAGGTAGTGAGGTCTGTTGGAAATAGGAAAATGGGTTTATATATCTGTGGAATGGCTGGGGTGGGGCAAGGAGCTCTTCCCTTCTGCAGCTAGGTGTGAATGTTTCAACTGATCACCTTCATTAGCATTTGAAGGCCTGCCTGAGCCTGGGAAAATCTCTTGCTGGGAGGTGTTAATATGTGCCTGGTTGTTTCCTCTCTGTTGTTTTGCTGTTGTAATTTTAGAGTTTTTTAATACTGGTAGCCAGATTTTGTTCATTTTCATGGTCTCTTTCTTTCTGTTGAAATTGTCCACATGCTTGTGGATTTCAATGGCTTCTCTGTGTAGTCTGACATGGTGGTTGTTGGTGTGGTCCAGCATTTCTGTGTTCTCAAATAATATGCTGTGTCCAGGCTGGTTCATCAGGTGCTCTGCTATGGCTGATTTCTCTGGTTGAAGTAGTCTGCAGTGCCTTTCATGTTCCTTGATGCGTGTCTGGGCGCTGCTTTTGGTGGTCCCTATGTAGGGACCCCCAAACATACAAGTGTATCAAGTTGTAGCAATGCCAATTAAATCCAAATCCATTCCAGACTGTCACACAACAAAATGTGGCAAAGTGGAGGGAGTATGTGTGTGAATAATTCTGCCAAAGCACCTCAGCTGAGTATCAATTAACACTGTAAAAAACAGAGTCACAAATATTCTCCTCGTCAACCAGAAAGGTTGGGTCCACACATTAAGAAACCTCATTTGAAAATTATCAGTAATACTTTGGGGACTTTGTGCAAAGAAACAAATGTAAATATTCCAAAACATTATTTATTACACAAAAAACATTTGGGGATTTTCCCCAAAACCTTTTTTACAATAAAACTCTTGAAGTTTTGCCCAGCAAAGAAAACAAAATGGAATTGTTCATTCTAGTGTGCTAAAATGCAGTTAGTGAAGATTTGCATCCCTGCTTTCGATAATCAAAAGACCAAAGAACCTGTATTTATTTATTTATTTATTTCAGGTATTTTTACCCCGCCCTTCTCAACCCCCTAGGGGGGGACTCAGGGTGGCTTCCACCCGACACATATTTGATGCCTACGATTAAACACAATAAAATACACAACAAACAATAATTATAAATAAATAAAACATTTATTTATATATTTATTAATTTGCTATGCTTCTATACCGCCATTCTCAGCCCGAGGGCGACTCATGGCGGTTTACAAAACGGCACAATTCGATGCCCACAACAGTACAAAAATAATTTAAACATTTAAAACATTTAACACAGGTAAGAAATTTAGTTAATACAATAAAATCTGCTAGAAAAGAAGCCAGCCTGGTGGCCATCATTTCGCCGAGTCCTGTAATTAGTGATTCCATTCAGCTTATCATAATCCGTTTTCATAGCTCTTGTCGTCATTGTCCTTGCCAATCTGCTAGATTACCCAAAGGCCTGGTCCCATATCCATGTTTTTAATTGCCTTCTAAAAGAGAGGAGGGATGACGAATGTCTAATTTCCCTGGGCAGTGAATTCCACAGGCCGGGGGGGGGGGGTCACCACTGAGAAGGCCCTGTCCCTTGCCCTTGCCAGTCTTGTTTGTGACAAGGGCGGGGCCGAGAGCAGGGCCTTTCCAGAAGATCTTAAATTCCTAGATGGGATGTAGAAGGAGATACGTTCTGACAGGTACGCTGGGCCGGAGCTGTATAGGGTTGAAAGTGTTGGCAGTGTTAGCTGCTCTGAGTCCCCCCTCGGGGGTTGAGAAGGGCGGGGTAGAAATGTTGTAAATAAATAATAAATAAATTGAAAGATGAGGGAAAGTGGAATGATTGAGAGTAGTAAAGAAGGAAAACTTCATTTTGTTCCATATCAGAAAACAAGCATTTTTCTTCTCAATCGTTTTTTTTAGTGTGACCAATAGCTCACAGAAATGGCATGTCTTATCTTTTCAGTGTAAAATGCAAAGAAGGAAATGTGCATCACTATCTCAGATATTGCTGTGAAAACACACAAGTTACTTATTAGGCTTGGTTGATCAAGGAAAAAAAATTGGTTCTAAACTCGCTTCGTTTCTAGGGGGCGCCAGCATTTCGAATTTCAAAGGCCTTCCAAAATTTATGATTTCAAAATTTTGAAATTTTGTTAATTACAAATCGATTCGTTAATGGCGGACGCGATTGCGCAGGAGGAGGAGGAGGAGGATGGGGAGGAAAGGCAACCCTGGCACCTTTTCTCTCCTTCTTTCCCTCCTTCTTCTCCAGGAGGAGGAGGAGGATGGGGAAGAAGGGAGGAACAGTGTCCCTGGCTCCCTTCCTGTCTCCCCCCCCCCTTCCTTCTCTAAGAGGAGGAAGATCGGGAGGAACAGTGGCCCAGGTGCCGTTTCTTTCATTCTCCCCGGGCCACCTGAACCATTTCTCGCTTCCCCCCCCCTTCCTTCTCTAAGAGGAGGAAGATCGGGAGGAACAGTGGCCCAGGTGCCGTTTCTTTCATTCTCCCCGGGCCACCTGAACCATTTCTCGCTTCCCCCCCCCTTCCTTCTCTAAGAGGAGGAAGATCGGGAGGAACAGTGGCCCCGGTGCCATTTCTTTCATTCTCCCCGGGCCACCTGAGCCATTTCTCTCCTTCCCCTCTTGCTTCTCCAGGAGGAGGAGGAGGATGGGTAGGAAAGGCAACCCTGGCAGGGAAGCAGCAGAGCAAAGGTGGCCAGCAGGAGGGGGGAGAGAGAGGAAATTCATCGGCTTAAGCTACCGGGGAGGGAAGAGAAACTGCAAGATTGTAAAACTTGCACCAGACATACGAAAATTGGAAAAATTGTTTCAATTCTTAATTACTCCTCACACTATTCCTGCATGGCTCGATATTGGATCGTAAGCTAATTTAAATACGAATTCATAACGAGTTTAGAAACTAACAAACACGATCAGCCAAGCCTATTACTTATGCTTCCTTTTCTGACTTTTCACTGCAAAACCTGAAGCTGCCTGAGAGAAGTTAATAACACACTCAAGATGGGGTAGTTTAATTTTCCTGCTAGCGTACTTTATTGGAGCTCCAGCATTATAAGAAGTTTGAGATACACAGATTGTAACTGAAGTGACAGGGCATTTCTATTGGTGATGACATGGCTCTGCATACAAATATTTTTGAAAACCAAATGAGTACAGATCTCACTGACTCACTCCCTCTTTTCCTCTTTCTAGTACTGTGTGTGGACCGATGGTCTCAATGCCCTTCTGGGAAAGGATATGATGAGTGAACTCACACGCAATGACTTGGACACTCTGCTCAGTATGGAGATAAAGTTGCGTCTCCTGGACCTGGAGAATATACAGATCCCAGATGCTCCGCCACCAATTCCAAAGGAACCAAGCAACTATGACTTTGTATATGACTGTAACTAACATGGCTCTCTCAACTGAGACTTACACTTAAACTGGAAGTATTATAACTGGAGAGATTTTTTAAAAAGAAGAGAACAAGATATGCACATTGGATTTCATTTCAAGGGGGCTCTGAAATACTTATTTCCCCTTGCTTTCAACCCTACTGCCTGGCACCACCTCCCCCATTGTTAATGGGGAGACAACTGCTTTCATTCATGTCTTGCCATTGGGCTCCATCAGATTAAAACAAGCTCAACTTGGATGTTGCCCTTGGTGGAACTTCCTTGTTTTTAAAATGCTGGACTGCACATTCCAAGTAAAAGGACAGTGTGGCCAAAAGGCATGACCACCAAACCAAATCCAGCATTGCAGGTGCTTTAAATGGAAGAAAAGAAGTAAAGAACAAAAGCTACTGTAAATGGAGAGTGACCAAACATTCATATCCACCTCTCCCAAACTTTGAGTCGGTTTAAATAGCTGACCACAGTGAAAATGAAGACGATTGTTAACTGCTTTCAGCTTCTACACATTTCTTCTCATGGCCACTACCATCCTCTTCATTTACACAAGCATCTACACTCCACCACCATTTTCTGCTGTGTCCAGTAACTGCTTCTTAAAATAATAAGTTCACAAGTCTTTGCTGCAAACATGTCTAACCTCTGAAAGGGCAGATGTTACTATCTCCCCTAACTGATTTCCACACTTTTAATGACACCACTTGTTCTTTTTTTTCTCCCTGTTGTGTAATTACATATCACTAAAATTAGCAGGAGTATTTGTCCAAGGTGGAATTGATAATTGTGTGGAAAGCGGCATATGCCATTGGTTAATATAAAGTGTTCTGTGTTCAGGTTTTTTGTCCTCAAAATGTGGAGAGTTACTAATTTGCAAGGGATTTGGTTTTGTACAAAAGATTTTAATAATTCTTGCCAAATATGTATTTAATTAAAAATGCTATATTATTGTATGTACTTCTTTTTTTAAAGTTGTCTTTTCATTTCCATATAATGTCTGGAATATTTGCCCTGGCCGAGAAACATATGCACCAACATTGCCATCAACATTGCTGTGGAATAAAATTGGACTTGTGCTTATCCTTGGAAATGCTGTCTTTATTCTCTAAACCCTTGCAGGGTCTTTGCCATATTTTTGTTTTCACTCCTAAGGTGAAAAGGCAGTAGTTAGTTGTTTCTGGTGTGAGAGAATTGGCCGTCTGCAAGGACGTTGCCCAGGGGACGCCCGGATGATTTGATGTTTTTATCATCCTTGTGGGAGGCTTCTCTCATGGCCCCGCATGAGGAGCTGGAGCTGATAGAGGGACCTCATCCGCCTCTCCCTGGATTCGAACCTGTGACCTGTCGGTCTTCAGTCCTGCCACACCAGAAGCAACTTGCAGTTTCTCAAGACGTTCCTGACACGACCAAAAAAAAAAAGTAGTTAGTTGAGTGGATAGCCATTCTGCTTTTACAGCTAGGACAAAGGAAACACTTGTCAAAATTGTCTCTTTGACAATGAGATTGAGAATCCCTGAATTTGAAAGGAACTGTAACCTCATCCAGTCTTACACACCACAGAGATAAGCCTATATTTAGGTGACAATTCATAAACTACTAGTGCAGTGGTTCACAACCTATGTGTCCCCAGGTGTTTTGGCCTACAACTCCCAGAAATCCCAGCCAGTTTACCAACTGTTAGGATTTCTGGAAGTTGAAGGCCAAAACATCTGGGGACCCACAGGTTGAGAACCACTAATCTAGTGAGTGAAGGATTGCATTTCCCAGTAGTTTCACCAAAGATAATAAATGATAGCTTCAACAACACATGGCTGCATATTCCTGACATTTGACCCATTGTAAATCAGATTACAATTTTCTACAACTAAAACAGGTGCTACAAAATGCCGTGCTGAAAATGGCACATACCCAGTTTCTATGGTGTGTGTGTGTATACACACACACACACACACATACATACATACATACATACATACATACAGGGTGAGGCAGCATAACTTCCAGAGTGGCCGGCCCGCTCTCCAGATTTCTGATTTTTTTCTATGGGGTTTTTTGAAATCCTGTGTTTATGTGAACTGTCCAAGGACCCTACTGCCCTGTCAGTAAAAACATCAAAGGAATATACAGGGTGAGGAAGCATAACTTCCTTTTCTAAAATGCACGCCGTTCAGTCCGTTGAAGATGTAGCAGAGCACTAGTGGTCTCGTTCGAGAGGCGGGAGTATAAAGTTTTGTCCTGACACAGTTCAGTCGCCATCATGCGTTGGAACAGTGAGGAGCGTGCTTTTGCCATTGAGGCCTACTTTTCGAGCGGATTTGGAGAGGCCGGCCCGTTCTCCAGATTTGGCTATTTGTGATTTTTTTCTATGGGGTTTTTAGAAATCGCGTGTTTATGTGAACCCTCCAAGGACCCTACAAGATGTGAAGACCAACATCCAGGAAGAAATTGCCAACAGAATGCCTGCTATGCTGGCAAGAGTAAATGCAAACGCCAGAAATCGGTTTACTCAGGGTATGGAAAATGGAGAATAGAGGACTTCACCTACCTAGTTTGATCTTCAAAACTACGTAAAACAAAACTTTAGGTATGTGCCTACATTATAAAAAAAATTCTGATTCATACAATGGGTTTTATTAAGTTTTGAAAAGAGGAAGTTATGCTGCCTCATCCTGTATCTGGAACTGACTGTAATTCCTGTTGTCTCCAAGACTTCCTTTGTTACCCAAACCCAAAGCATAAGTTTTGCTGGCAGGCAGATTTTGCAACAGGTAGTCTACATCAAAAGAAGCTTTTTACCATGCTTAGTGGACATGTGATAAAGCAAAGGGGTTTTGGAGAGAAATTCGTGACAGGATTCAAAAAACCTTACAACTAAAGATAACAATGGAACCAAAATACTATTTTTTAGGAATGCTGGATATTGAGAAGGAGAAAAATAAAGAGATTTTGTTTAATTACTTGTTTTTCTCAGATAGGAAAGTTTATGCCAAATTGTGGAGATGTAAAGAGACAGCGATAATGGACCAATGAGCACAAAAAGTAATGGAAATAATGAATATGGATAAGTTGACCTAATTTTTGTAACAAAGTAACAATTACTTCCTAGCTTTGTACCTTTAGACATTTTTTCAAAAGTACAGAACTGGATCTGATAAAACTGTATCAATATCCAGTCTCTGTGTAAGTATTTATAACAATAGTATGTTATTAATAATTGTGAACAGAGCATGGCACAGATATTTCTCATAATATTAAAGGAAGAGAGCATTTAAAAAAATAGAATGTGATTTGTGTATAATTGCGAAGAAGTATGCCAACAAACGGGAAAGAAGTCAATGAAAAGCTGCATAGGTGATAAAGAACAGCTGGGATATCACATGCTTAACTGGAAAAAAGAAGAAGGAAAAAAGAATAATGTGATATTATGTGGTCATTATATTTTAACACACTAGAATGAGGGAAGGTAAGAGGAGTAATAAAAATGGAATATATATTATGAGCAACTGGAAAAAAAGGCATTCCATAAAAGCAAGCTTGGTCAATTGATTATGACAAGGTCAGGTTGAGTATGCTATAAGATGGGCCCACTAGGGCTACATGTCCCTCTGGGAAAACAATATTCGTCACATTAAATTCTGGTTATGGATGCAGCTACACCGTTGAATTAGTGAAGTTTGACAGCACTTTAACTGCTAAGGCTGAAGGTGTGGAATGCTGGGATTTGTAGTTTGGTGAGGCATCAAGACTCTTTGGCAGAGATGGCTAAAGACCTTATAAAACTACAACCCCCATTAGTCCATAACACTAAGCCCAGGAAATTAATGTGGTATCAAACTGCATTAAAACTACAATGTTGATGCACCCATGTTTTTCTGCTTCAGCACCATGTAAACTGGAAGGGCTTTTAGAAGGTTTAGAAAAGGGGGATCACTACTTATCATGATCTGTGAATATCTGTTAATATTTCGCATATACTAACTTGGAATGTGCACAAAATGTGGAAGCTTGGTGACTGTTTGCTGGGAATGCATCCAAACAAACAAACAAACTGCTTTGCTATAAACATGGCAAGGTTCTTGCATTCTTAAACAGAAGACTGTTTCGGAAAGCTCCATGTGGCATAGCTATTTGACAGTATAATTAGGAGAGTATATATGTGTATTTTTTTTAATTAGGTTGTAATCTTTTTTTCTTCTCTTTCCCCCATTTCCTTCCTCCCTCGGTTCCAGGTTGTGTTCCCCTAATCCTCAAA
This sequence comes from Anolis sagrei ordinatus, assembly GCF_025583915.1. Lineage (NCBI taxonomy): Eukaryota > Metazoa > Chordata > Lepidosauria > Squamata > Anolidae > Anolis > Anolis sagrei. Next base: position 69,597,675 of record NW_026847660.1, read on the forward strand.
GCCCAAAATCCTTTTTTCTTTATGTAATAGAAAAAGTTATTAATAAAAAATTATTTTAAAAAAAGAAGCATTGCAGTCCTTAAGCTGATGGGTTCCTGCATCTTCCCTCCCTGCAGACTCTATATGATTAATTCTGCTGTTTCTACCCAGATTATTCCAGAACCAACACTCCTGATTTCCAAGTCTGGGTAACCAGTCCCCTGGGGTGAGATTTAACCTGTTCCCCAGCAAGAGCAATGGAAGATTGCTCCCCAAGGTCATACAGGCAGAACTAAGCAAAGGAGACAACTGTGCAAGCATAATTCACATCCTATCTTAATATCTATGAGAATTACACAAGCAATTTTGTGACTCCCACAGTCTATCTCCAGCTTTGCAGTGCCAGGCTGAAGCAAAACTGTCCAGCAGGGTCTACTGCATATACATTATTCTCTTCAGTGCCATTAGATAGTAGTAAACATTTGGCCATAGTACTGATTATTTATTTATCGTGTCAGGCAACCGAACAATTGTATTACATTTTTGACAGAACAAGCAAACAAACATACAAAAGACACAGAGTTTGCAAGCTTGGTAGTTGATTAAATGTCCTTTGACCAGTATCTGGCCACTTGGAGTGCTTCTGGTGTTGCTTCTGGTGTTGCTCCATTGTGCATGTAGAAGGACTCAGGTTGCATTGCAGCAACTGGTCTGTAGTTTGCTTTTCTCCACACTCGCATGTTGTGGATTCCACTTTGTAGCCCCATTTCTGAAGGTTGGCTCTGCATCTCGTGGTGCCAGAGCGCAGTCTGTTCAGCCTTCCAAGTCGCCCAGTCTTCTGTGTGCCCAGGGGGGAGTCTCTCATTTGGTATCAGCCATTGGTTGAGGTTCTGGGTTTGAGCCTGCCACTTTTGGACTCTCGCTTGCTGAGGTGTTCCAGCGAGTGTCTCTGTAGATCTTAGAAAACTATTTCTTCATTTAAGTCGTTGACGTGCTGGCTGATACCCAAACAGGGGATGAGCTGGAGATGTCTCTGCCTTGGTCCTTTCACTATTGGCTGCTACTTCCCGGCAAATGTCAGGTGGTGCAATACCAGCTAAGCAGTGTAATTTCTCCAGTGGTGTAGGGCGCAGACACCCCCTGATAATGCGGCATGTCTCATTAAGAGCCACATCCACTGTTTTAGCGTGGTGAGATGTGTTCCACACGGGGCATGCATACTCAGCAGCAGAGTAGCATAGCGCAAGGGCAGATGTCTTCACTGTGTCTGGTTGTGATCCCCAGGTTGTGCCAGTCAGCTTTCGTATGATATTGTTTCTAGCACCCACTTTTTGCTTGATATTCAGGCAGTGCTTCTTGTAGGTCAGGGCACGGTCCAGAGTGACTCCCAGGTATTTGGGTGCGCTGCAATGCTCCAGTGGGATTCCTTCCCAGGTGCTCCTCAGAGCTTGGGATGCTTGTCTGTTCTTGAGATGAAAAGCACATGTCTGTGTTTTAGATGGATTGGGGATCAGCTGGTTTTCCCTGTAATAGGCAGTAAGAGCACCTAGAGCTTCGGAGAGCTTCTGTTCAACCATCTCAAAGCTCCCTGCTTGAGCAGTAATGGCATGATCATCAGCATAGATGAAGCTCTCTGTCCCTTCTGGCAGTGGCTGGTCGTTTGTGTAGATGTTGAATATGGATGGGGCAAGCACGCTTCCCTGAGGCAGGCCGTTCTTCTGATTCCGCCATCTGTTTCTCTGGCTCTGGAACTCAACAAAAAAGCTCCTGTTTTGTAGCAGGTTTTCTATGAGGCGGATGAGGTGGTAGTCCTTTGTGATATTATACATTTTTCTCAGGAGGAGGTGGTGGTTCACAGCATCATAAGCTGCGGACAGGTCTATGAAGACAGCTCCTGTGATCTGCTGCCTTTCAAAGCCATCTTCTAAGTACTGATAAGGATTCCATAACCAATCTGAATAGTAACAAGAACACTATTCACTAACTTGTTCTGTACTAACCCTTTTCTCTGAACTGTCATTGAGTGACTTGTTAACTTACAAAAACCTACAGCTCTTCATTAGAAAAATGACAAATATAAGGAAGCACTTCCACCACACAGCTTGTAGTTCAATTGGACTTTGCTACCATCAGATGTAATGATGGCGGCCAACTTTGGCAACTTCAACAAGGCTTAAGTAAATCCATGGGATAGAGCTTTTAACAGGTACTAATCATGATGGCTCTATATTACTTCAAGTAGCAGTGACAATAGAGTTGGAAACAACTGAACGAATGAACAACAACAAGCAGTGACAATATGCTTCTCTCCACCAGTTCCTAATAAACATCAGCAGAATACCACAACACTATTACTCTGCTTTGGATCTTCCATGGGCAACTCTTTGGACACTGTGTGAACAGACTCTAACAAAATAGTTCTCATGTTTAGTCTCATTTAATGGAGCACTTCCCTGATATCTCTTTTCATCCACAGCAATCCAGTATTTTGTCCAGATGTGTTGTCTTTATGATTGTCCTCTTCACAAACCTATTTAAGAGTATCTCCAGGAGGGTTTAGAAATGTGAAAGCTCTCACAACATAACTCTGCCATTTTTGCCAGTTATTGCTGATTGTTGTTGCCTCTGTGCCCACTCATTCCCTTTCTCTGGGCTCATTTCTGGAGTGTTTGTTGCTGAAAATGGTGATTTTTTGGGGGGGGGGGGATCTGCATTAGGTGGTTTTAAAATAGGGAGCAGAGCTGGAAAACTATGCCAAGTAAGCCCTTTAGCCAGCATGTAACTGCCCAAAGTGCTCCTACTACAGCTCTATGTGCTGTCCCAGCAGCTGCCATGTCCTATGTCTACTCAGTGGTCAGAGAGGGAACTGAGGACAGGAGAGGCACTAGTGATTGTCTCCTCTGCGGTTTGCCAACATGGGAAAACACAATTGCGTCTTCCTCCCAAATCTTAGTGCAATCTATGTCCCGATGCTTTGATTGTGTGTTCCTACATGACAAGGATTGAATTGGATGGCTCTTATGTATGTGAGTCTCTCCCAACTCGCATACATAAACATTAAAAACATTTAATATTAAAATACACAATTTAAAGAACACCAAGGACTTATCAGGATTAATTTAGTTATATATGTGTTTTTCAATGTGCTTCTATGTATTGCAAAGATGGATGCCACTGTGAATTGAAAATGCCATGCAGAAATGGCAGTTTATACTTTGAGGCTGTGATTAAGTGAACTTGAAAAAGTAAGATAAGGTTTGTTCTTGCTGAGAACAGAAGGGAGTTGCCAGTCTCAGCAAGAGAAGATAAGCAGATGTGAAGAGGCTTTTGGTTTTGACTAGTTCTTTGTTGTTTTTTCCTGAATTGTAGTTCGCTGTAGAAAGACGTGTTTGATGTATGTACTTAGTAAACTTACTTTCTTTTGTAACTCAAAGCCTACAGAGTCCTTATTTTGCAACTCAGTGTCTGCTTGATCTAGCATTCCTTCCACTGGGTATCGTCAATCTCTGACAGGACTGAATAATACTAGTAGCCTCAAACAGAAACATATGTGTTGACCTGCCATTCAACAACTGATTTAATAGATCTATTTCAGTGAGGACTACCAGTAGGATTCAGGCCTCAGAGAGCTGCTAGTATGTTAGATAGAAATGACAAAGCATTTCTAATCATAGAATAAAATACAGTTTGATGAACATGTAGTATATTGATAGCACCTGGGTATGACTGTGAATGTCAATACCTAAAGGGATGTGGTAATGGCTGAGTCATAACCATGTGAGGGTTATTGCAAAGGGGTTGCAACAGCCAGTGTGCCTTACTGATGACCTATCAGCAGGTGGCTTATTAAGGAGGGTGAAAGGATGCATCTTTCTCTCTCCTGTGTGACTCAGTGTGAGTATCTGCCTATGTTGTATATGACTACTTGATGACTATTTGCAGTGACAAGCTGAAAGTGGATCTGAGAATTTTGTAATATAGCAATGGTGAAGATTAAAGCCTCTGAATATTTTGGATGAAAACCTGAATCCATGAGTTTACTAAACAATGTGTAGATGAGATCAAATACTGGTAGATGGACTCTGCTGATAGATGGGCTGAGGTACGTTTTTGTTGTGAAAGGAGTCCGCTATATTTTTGCTTCTTCAAAGACACTTGCTGTACAGCTTGCAGCACTTCAGGGAGGTCTTGATTTGGATACTATAAATTACTTCACAAACCAGCATCCTGCAACATAGTAGATTCTCACTGACAGTATAGCCTATTACAAAAAAATGAACGAAAACTCTTCCTCTTGTATGCATAATTTTACCCAACTTCATTGATTTAATAAAGTAATGTGGTGCTGAAGAAAATGCCTTATAATAATTTTTTGGCTGGGGTTACTCTACATATTCAGGAGAATCATGTAAGAAAGCTATTTGTGGATTTTTCTCAGTTCAGTCAATAGTCAGAGATTGTCTGTTTGAATGCTACTCCATTATTTCTAGAAAGGGATAATGGCAACACATTGAAACAGTGGGGAGCTTCAGCTTATCCTTTCTCCTGCTGTGTTTTGCAGGTTTTTGGCAATCAGTTGTTTTCTCCAGCCTTGTTATATATCTTCAAGTAGTTTCAAATGCATGGCAACTCATAAGGTGAACCTATTGTTGAGTTTTCTTGGCAAGATTTGTTCAGAGTGGGATTGCCTTTGCATTTGCAATTGTGACCTGCCCAAGATCTCCCAGTGGGTGTCCATGACTGAATGGGAAGTTGAACCCTGGTTTCCAGTACCCACGTTGCTTCCAGTCTACTTTCTGTTAATTCCCATAGAATCAATGGAAACATGGAGAAGCCAGTACAGTGATGCCTTGAGTTTACTTCATTCTGTGACTGATTTCTTAATACAAATCGTCCTTATATTAAAACAAATTTCCCCACTTGCCTATTTTAATCAGGATAGAAGTTTACTAATGATAAACTCCTGGTCCCTCAGCCTTCCTGCAATCTCAAAAAGCCATGGGATCTTTTTATTTAATTTTAGTTTGTTAAGTTATAATTCATATTTATATGTTGGGTTGTATAAATTTTCTTAGTATGGATGTATTGTTGTTGTATTTGGGCATTGAATGTTTGCCTTTTATGTTTGGAATCTGCCATGAGTCCCTTTGGGGAGATAGAGTGGAGTATAAATAGAGTTTTTATTATTATTATTGCAGAAATAACAGCAATAAAGGAAGACAAAAGCAAGGAGCTTTCCTAGCTGCTCCCTTGAACCTCTGCTTAATATGGTGGATGGCATACTCTCATGCTAGCTCATAACTCAAATCTCAGCTTGTATGTCAAAGCAAAAAAATCAACCAAGCCAAAAAAAACCCCATAACTTGGTTCACTTCTAAGTCAAAGTATTACTGTATTTATGTAATTTCCCCACCGCCCAAATGAGTGGAACTTGGAAAATCAGTACTTACTCAAGTTATGTGTGTTAGGCAGAGGCGGCCCTAGGTAATTTTCAATGGTAAGCAAGCAGTATTTTGCCCCCCCCCCCCCCCCCAATCATTGATATGGAGCAGGAACAAGAGGGGCTAGGCGAGGCTCAAGGGCCCGGCCCCTTCAGGAAGAGGATCGCCTGGCAGTGAGGCAAGGAAGCCGAGGCTCCCCCCGGACTGCTAGGGCTGTTGTGAGCCGAGGGGGTGCTCCTCAAGTGGCGGTCGAGGGGCATTCACAGAGGCGCCTCTGCACCCCTGGCAAAAAAAAGTGTACCGCAACCGCTTACTTTGCGTAATGAACAAGCCGCCCCTGGTGTTAGGTGAATGATGTACACAAACCTCTAAGGAACAAGGAATTGAGAGCTCATTAAAAGTGAAAACAAAAAAGGGGGGTCTCAGTGTAGCACAATAACCTCAAAAGAATCATCAAAAAGAAGATTTTGTCTCCTGTGACACTGTGTTTTGTTTTGAATTACTTTTGCCTATTTAAATAGTCATTGTGTAGTTTTGAGGAGTGATTGAACACTGCAATTATATTCTCTTTACTTTAAGCCCAAGAAAGTTAATTTTAAGCACTAAACAAAGTTTGCCACATTTCAAGCGATGTCAATATTCATTTGATCTCCAGGGTTCTTTATACCCAATCTCCACTTTTCACTGCCATGTTCAAGCATTCCGTTTTAGCTAGGAAATGACTTAGCATATGCCTGCCAACTTTATTTAATTGTCTTGACCTCTTTTAATTTGTGTTTCACGGGCCCTTTCCACATAATGTTGCATGGAAACAAGCCGTCTGGCATATCTGTCTGCCATATAACCCAGTGGGCCATTGCATTTCACAGCTTCTGTAAGGCCAGCTTGTTCTAGATGACAGAATGCTAAGTGGAAAGAAGAAATTGGAAACTTTTAGAATTAGGAACTTCTGATCATCTAAGGTTTCCTGCATGGCATGAATTTTCAAATTGCTACCTCTCAAAAACTGCTTAAAGTATTTAAAAACCTTTATGGAGATAGTTATATAACGTAACTTGTCTGTAGGAAAGGGCAAAGGGAGAAGGGAGGGAGGGAGGTGCCATGCCTTCCTGACAGGACCCTCACTTGAGTATAAGCTGAGGGGGGCTTTTTCAGCCTTAAAGAAGAGCTGGAAAACTTGGCTTATACTCGAGTATATATGGTATGCCTTTTAAAAACAATATTTATTTAATGTATTGTCAAAGACTTTCATGGCCGGAATAACTGGGTTGTTGTAGGTTTTTTCGAGCTATATGGCCATGGTCTAGACTAGAGGCATTCTCTCCTGACGTTTCACCTGCATCTATGGCAAGCATCTATACTGCCTTCCAAGAGGTTGTGGTGTTCCCTCTCCTGGACTCAGCAATATGTGAGAAGAACAATCACCATGTTGCTGAATATCCCCCTTTTAAAAAAAATGCTTGAACATGTGGTGTCTAAATAATTTTAAATGTTCTAGGAAGGAAATATTATCTGAACGCATTCCAGACTAGTTTCAGTGCAGGGTATGGTGCCAAAACAGATTTATATGACAAATTAATTGCCATGCGTTGCAGAATATACTCTTTTAACAGTTTTCATGAGATGCATTGGGTTGTTATTGTTGTGTCAATATTGTGTATTATGCTTTTATGGTTTTATATTGTATATTGTTGACTGTTGTACCTTTGTTGTAAACAGCGTTGAGTCGCCTGTTAGGCTGAGAAACTGCGGTATACAAGTAAAGTAAATAAATAAAAATAAATAAATAAATAAATTCAAAAAAAATTTCTAAAAATGTTGTAAGGTGATTGCATCAGATTTACCGTATATTCCGGCATATAAGATGACTGGGTGTATAAGACGACCCCCAACTTTTCCAGTTAAAATATAGAGTTAAGACGACTCCCATGCATAAGACTACAGCCGCGTATAAGACGACCCCTGACTTTTGAAAAGATTTTCTTGGGTTAAAAAGTAGTCTTATACGCCAGAATATACTGTAATTTTAACTGGTGATTGTTAATCTTCCCTTACTAGAGTGGTGAAGTGTTTTGAGTTTCTGGAGAAGTCAGAAGTGACTACATGGGCCATCCAGTCCAACCCTTTGCTATGCAAAGAGAGCATAATCAAAGTACCCCCGACCGATGCCCATCCAAATTCTGTTTAAAAGCCTCCAAAAAAGGAACCTCAACCACCTCCTGAAGCAGTGAGTTCCACTGCTGAACAGCTCTTATCGTCAGGAGGTTATTCCTAATGTTTGGAAGGAAGCTCCTTTCCTGTGACTTGAGACCATTGTGCCAAATCCTAGTCAGAGCAACAGAAAACAAACCTGCTCCCTCTTTCTTATGACATCCTTTCAAATATTTAAATATGGCTATCATGCCTCCTCTCAACCTTGTCTTCTGCAGGCTAAACATACCCAACTTTTTCAGTGAACCCAAACTATTTACTTAAACAAAAAAGGGAATTCACCGGGACTGTGGCGCAGCTGGCTAGGAGTCAGCTGCATTAAGATCACTACTGACCGGAAGGTCATGAGTTCAAAGCCAGCCCGGGTTGGAGTGAGCTCCCAACCAAAATTGTGCAGCTTGTTGTCGACCTTTGCAACCCGAAAGACAGTTGCATCTGTCAAGTAGGAAATTTAGGTACCACTTACATGGGGAGGCTAATTTAACTGATTTACAAGGCCATAAAAAATCTCCAGGAAGTATGCAAAGAATGAGGAAAGTACCTCATCAGCATCACAAACAGACAATGAAGTGACAGCTCCCCAGGTGGCCAGAAGCTGGAATGTTAAATAGCCTCTGAGTGTCTGTCTATATATGTTGTGTGTTTATGGCATTGAATGTTTGCCATGTATATGTACATTGTATTCCACCCTGAGTCCCCTAGGGGTGAGAAGGGCGGACTATAAATACTGTAAATAAATAAAGTCATTTTATCAAAATAATATAAAATTCCATTTCACATCTCATAACACATGAAATACATTTTTTCAGCCCCAGAAGTGATTGATATGCCATTCAGAAGGCCTGGACAGATGTTGATGGCACAATAAATGGGAATAACCGATTTCTGATTTAGACCCGGAACTGTGGCTCAGCTGGCTGGGAGTCAGCTGCATTAAGATCACTACTGACCAAAGGTCAAGAGTTCAAAGCCACCCCGGGTTGGAGTGAGCTTCTGGCCAATTTGTGTAGCTTGCTGTCGACCTTTGCAGCCGGAAAGACAGTTGCATCTGTTAAGTAGGAAATTTAGGTACCGCTTATGTGGGGAGGCTAATTTAACTGATTTATGTGACCATAAAAATCTCCAGCAAGCATGCAAAGGAGGAGGACGTACTTCATCAGTGTCACAAATGGACTGTCAGGCAACAGCTCCCCTGGTGGCCAAAATATCCTCATTAAAAGCTGGAATGTTAAATAGCCTCTGAGTGTCTGTCTATATATGTTGTGTGTCTATGGCATTGAATGTTTGCCATGGATATTTACATTATAATCTGCCCTGAATCCCCTGTGGGGTGAGAAGGGCGGAATATAAATACTGTAAATAAATAAATAAATAAATAAATAAATAAATAATGTGATCCTAAATCTTAAGCGACCACAAGTACAGGAAATTAGGTGTTTTATGTTTGTTTATTTATATTTATTTCGGTTTCTTCTACCCCGCCCTTCTCACCCCGAAGGGGACTCAGGGCGGCTTACAAAAGCAAAGGCACAATTCGATGCCCGTGTCACATAACAGTCATAAAACAAAATAGCATTAATTCACAGTTAAACAACAATTCCTGCATTACAACCATAAAACCAATAAAATCAATAAAACCAATACAAACCCAATTCCTCCTCAAAAATGGTCAGTGTTCGCTATCTCATAGTTCCAATTTCAATTCCACATTGTCCGTCTTGTCAGTCTTACTCGTCTGATTGTCTTACCTAGTTATCAGATTGCCCAAAGGCCTGGTCCCATAACCATGTCTTTACCTTCCTCCTGAAGGAGAGGAGGGATGATGATGCCCTAATTTCCCCCAGAAGAGAGTTCCACAGGTGAGGGGCCACCACTGAGAAAGCCCTGCTCCTCATCCCCACCAGCCTCACTTGTGACAGCGGTGGGGTCGAGAGCAGGGCCTCCCCAGATGATCTCAAACTCCAGGGTGGGACATAGAGGGAGATACGTTCGGACAGATACACTGGACCAGAACCATACAGGGTTTTGTAGGTCAAAACCTTGAATTGTGCTCGGAACTGAACCGGCAGCCAGTGGAGCTGGCACAGCAGGGGGGTGGTGTGCTCCCTGTATGTCGCTCCGGTGAGCAATCTGGCTGCCACTCGCTGGACCAGTTGAAGGTTCCGAACAGTCTTCAAGGGCAACCCCACGTAGAGTGTGTTGCAGTAGTCTATTCGGGATGTAACAAGAGCGTGGACCACTGTGGCCAGATCAGACTTCCTAAGGTATGGGCGCAACTAGTGCACAAGTTTTAATTGTGCAAAAGCTCTCCCGGCCACCGCCGAGACCTGGGGTTCCAGGCTCAGCGATGAGTCCAGGATCACTCCCAAGCTGCTGAAATGTTTCTTTCCTATCAGAATAAAATGAAGCCTGTTTTGTTTTTGCATCTTGCCTGACGAACAATCAGATTGTGTAATGCTACACACGAGGCAAAAGCTTTAGATATAATCATCACAGCATACACTTTAGGTTGTTGTTACTGACTATACATCTCTAGGGGGAATGGGATCTCAGTAACAGAGCACTGTTTTAATTGAGTCCCCTGTGGGCATTTTCTTGGGAATATGATGATAAATAATTCCAGATAACTAGAATGCACTTGTTTGAAACCTCAAACAAAAGGGAAATATTCCAGAAACTAGTGCAGAAGTTGCTGTCATAGGTGGCCACAGTTCATACGAGACCATCCCTGGAGGTAGTCTTGAGAAAAGGAGGCAGTTAGAAATCAATATTATAACAACTTTGAGCAATGAACTCTTTCATTCCTTTATCCTACAGGACCTAGATCCCAATTAGCCATTGTTACAAGACAGTAGTTACAGTAGCCTTTTAGTGACATATTCAAGTGTAATTGTTTACTAGGATATAATACAAGGAGTGATTCATTATCTCCTTCTGCAACACCACCTTCACCCCAAAGCAATTAACCTTTTCCCTTTTTTCCTTCCAGAATACCCTCCTGTTGTCAATTTGTAGTGCGCAAAGGGTAAAAAAGGCATTCATGTAGAGTTTGGCCACAATTTGCTTCCACAAGAAGACATAATCCTCTTAGATATCAACATATTCATTTGAGAATAGTATACATTGTCCTGGGGCAAATGGGGGAAGGAAGTAAAACAATATTGGCAGAGCATTATGCCATGCTACATTGTAAATCCATGCTTATTTGGTTCTTGCACACAAGCACAATTTTTTTTATTAAAAAATCATGTTATGTGTGATTTCAAAAACATTTTGTTTGTGGAAAAATGTTAGTAATGAAGGGCAGAGTTTGAACAAAATATAAGGTTTCCCATACATAAATAAAAATATTTAACACTTTCCACATTTTTGTGGGATTTTCTATTACCTGCCTCTAAGGACCTCATTGCATTGACTTCTGGCTCTGCTCTGGGACACTTCCAGGGCAGAGCTAGGACAGAGACTGATAGAGCCAATCACATGATGTAGGGCTTCTTCCAGTGGGGCTCCATCCTGACTCCATCTTGGAAGTGTCCTAGGATGGAGCCCTGAGAACCAGAAGGCTTCCCATGTGCTCATTAGTTAGAACAGGGACAGTGTTGGAGTTCAGCCTGTGATTGTGTGTCAAGATCAAGGTGCTTTGGATGTAGGGAATGATGTCAATGAGGGTGTTGGGGTTCAGCCTGATCTGTGTGAACCTGATCTGTGTGAACCTGATTCTCTGATAGTATTTCCAACTGAGCAAGCCACTGAACATGTAGTTTTCCCTGACAATGTGGAAACTGGTGTTGATGCTGAGTTCAGCAGCGGGGAAAACGAAACTGAACAGCCAGATGAAAATGTTTTGGAATCCAGCCGTGATAGCTCTCCACCTGGGTTTTTTAATGAGGACTGAAGGGAACAGATAACAAGAGACAGGAGTGATTCACAGTTCCTACGAAGGTCAAATAGATTACAGGAGAGACAGGCTCAGGCTTCAAAGTCAAGGGGCCTTTCAAGGAATAGTTTCTTTGGTATAAGGGGCCGCCTGCCGGGTGCCTCCTTAGATCAAGCAACGTTTAGGACTGTGGCTGTACCTTGACAGAATTCCTGTGTTCCATGGCCGGTAATCCCAGAGGCTTCTAGTTTTTCAAGTACATGGTTAGCGAGAGGCTAACAGGTTCCTGGTTCTTGTCTTGTGTTTTTTTGGACTTTTGCTCAAGTTCAGGGATTTTCCTGACTGCTGTGCTTCTATGGTGACTTTTTGACTTTGCATTTAACTTTCTTTTGTAACCAATTTTTCATCAATAAAAAAGGATTGTTTTTCCTACAGTCCAGTGTGGTGGATTTAATCTTATGGTCTCGTTTCTTGGTCTGGGATGCAATAGAGGGTCAAGATTGCAATGGCTTGGTCAATGATATTAATGCAGAGAATGACATAGAGATGCCGGTTCAAAGTATAATTTCCCATGATAATGTTCCTACAGGGTATAGGGATGAGAGTTTACTCCCTGAATTGCTCCCAGAGAATTCCCAGGATTTGGGGCTTGAAAACAACTTGGCACTTGCAGGGACTAATGAATGTATAGACAGGCAGATGGAAATTAGCCAAAACAGACAGCTCGGCCAAGGTTTTCAGCATTCTGCTAGGCTTCGACAGATAAGGATGAGAGGCATTCAGGGAAAACGAAACCAATTTCTGAGTGCTTAGAAAGGCTTAATGTGAGGATATAAAGTTCCACACATGGGAAATATAGTCAGATGAAGCATCGTTTCAGATTCCTGCTAAGACAGGCAAGTGGAAATTAGCCAAAACAGACAGCTCGACCAAGGCCTTCAATGTTCTGCCAGGCTTCGACAGATAAGGATGAGAGGCATTCAGGGAAAACGAAACCAATTTCTGAGTGCTTGGAATGGCTTAATGTGAGGATATAAAGTTCCACGCATGGGAAATATAGTCAGATGAAGCAAAGTTTCAGATTCCTGCTAAGTTCTTGCTCTTATTTCATGGAAACCTTGCTTGGAAGATTTATGTTTAAGGATTTCTTGCTGTATGGTTTGACTCTTTGTCTCTTGTGATTACTTATTCATGCCTTGGATCAATGGTTCTTTGGATTTTATTAGAGAAGTCTGGACTTTGTTTTTGAACTTTGCTGAACCATACCTTGGATTAATTTGTTCCTGCTTATCTTCTTACCTAGTTGGATTTATCTGTTCCCTTAAAGCATTTTTTAACAGGGGTAGAAAAATAAAGTTATTATTAATATTAAGCGTTATGTGTGCACAGAGCTTGAGTACACAAAGTGGTAAAGCCAGAGAACCTAAAAGAGCTGATGCAAGACTAATGCCCACCCAGCAGCCTTGCCTGTACCTGGTAAGCTTATGACCAAGGTGTCTCTTCTTTCAGATTTGACTTGCCTTGTCTGCCCCTGGAGGCATTGCTCTAGGACGGCGAAATAAAGCCTCCACCTGTTTCTGTTCACACTTGACTGGCTTTGCTCTGAAGTGGGTTCTTTTCTCTTGCCCGAGGCAATTAAGTTGTGCTCCTGAGTCACCACCTGATTCCACCTAGGCAGACATGGAGCTCTCTAAAAGGAAAAGCTCGAAGGTGAACTGGCAGGGTTTGTATCTGACCTACTTTTCACAGAGGAAAGGAAACCTGCCTGCCTTTTGAAGGCTGGAAGGAAAGAGCTGGAAAATGACAACGATTTCCCTCCTGCCTGGTTTGTGTGAATGGCTGCTTCCAGTAAAAAAAGCTAATTCTTTTAATTCTTCGACTGAGACTGCAGTTTTTGTTCTGATGCTGTAAGGGGGACAATCCTTGGTTCTAGCCACAGAGGGAGATGTATAGGAAAACATTCAGAGCGGGGCAATAATGTCTTAAGTTACAAAAGACGAAATGAGTTACACTGTCTATATATCATTAATTGTAATTATATATTGGGAAGATGCGAAAACAACGATGGACAGGGTATAGGGATTTTATCTTTGAAGATCCCCACTGCTATCACCAATTGTGAGGAGGTGCTTGTGTGTTGCTGAGGTTGGCAACAGCAGGCCCTAATAATGGAGGTATTTTACCTCAGGCCTCAATGGTGTAGAAGAGTATATTATGGAGGAGGCCAATTATTATTTGTAAATTAAGGTAACTGCCACCAACATGAGGTATTTGAGGTACCACCAATGAGATCTGGCTCTACAGATGCAGATTAGTTGAGATGAGACGGTTTTCAACAAAAGATAACAAGTTTATTGTGTACAAAGCTTATGGTTGCAGGCTGTTAAATAACTTATGGAACTTTGAATATCACGTGGTTTATAATACAGTCCACTCTTCCAGATAACACAGCTTGTGGCTAACTTTCACTGAGGTGAAGCTCTCTAGTGAACAATGTTTCACTACTATAAATAGCCTTTCAATTTGATCTTCCCTCGATCAAATCTCTGATCTCTAGTCCTTCCTTAACTAGGGATCTTAACTAGGCTTCCTTGGGTCTTCTTTGACTAAAGAATCTGGCCAGGTTTCTTTCTTCAGCCCTCCTAGACTGAAAAACACCAGCCGCTCACACACAAGCCTCTCTCTCTCATGCCTTTCCAAGCCTCTCTCTATGCTGTTTTTTTTAAAACGTACATAACTTTTCCTGCTTGGCTCCGCCCACTTCTCCCTCTCATGAGCTAGCCAGTCTCGTCTCCTTGGCAACGCTCACTGTGGATTCAAACCAGATGACTCCAGTTTTAGCTACTGTTACAAACACAAATACATACTCTAACAGTTAAACACAAACATAATAACAATGACTTCTGCACATATATCATCACAACCAACCTCATATATCTACAGTGGCAACTCGACTTAAGAGCATCACAACTTAACTGCGTTTGGAGTTTGAGCCATTGCTAAGCCCAAGTTTCACTTTGACATACAAGCAGCATTTTGAATTACGAGCTAGCGCCAGAGGGAACACTAACGTTCGAACATAGGGCTTTAGAGAACAGCCTCTTGTGTTTCATGCTCTTATCCACTTTGGGAGACCATGGTCTGCTTTGTTCTTGTGTGCTTTGAGAAATTGCTATCTACTTTGCTCTTGTCCACTTTGAGGAACTTTGGGTTAGTTGATTTTATGTGGTTTTTATTTCTGGTATGTTTGGCTTCATGAAGAGAGAGGGGGGTGGGAGAGAGAGTGGGAGGGAGGCTGGAATGATGCTTCTGCCTCTTCACTTTGTATGTGAAGAGGCAAAAGCATCTTTCCAGCCTTGCCACAACTTTGTGCTTCTATCATTTTAAAGTTGATCTTTTTTATTGTTCCACGTGAGAGTAATTTATACACTATTAATTATAAAGTGCATTTTCTTATTTTAAAAAACGTAACAAAAATGGGCGGAGCATTCTGAACCCAACCAATAACGGATCTTGATGAAACATGGCATACAGAACCAAATATCAGGATCCAGGGCTCTGCCGATATGCAGGCAGAGGATTAACCAAAACAACACCCGGCTTGTGTTTTATTGAAAGTAGTAACTTCAACACTTTCAAGGTCCAAGTTCAAAACATAAAGATAGCACACAACTAAAGTTAGGTACAGGTAAAGGTTTTCTCCTGACATTAAGTCCAGTCATGTCCGACTCTGGGGAGTGGTGCTCATCTCCATTTCTAAGCCGAAGAGCCGGTGTTGTCCGTAGATATCTCCAAGGTCATGTGGCCAGCGTGACTGCATGGAGCTTCGTTACATTCCCGCTGGAGCTGTACCTATTGATCTACTCACATTTGCATGTTTTTGAACTGCTAGGTTGGCAGAAGCTGGGGCTGACAGCGGAAGCTCACACCACTTGAACTTTTCGGTCAACAAGCTCTGCAGCTCAGTGCTTTAACCCACTGCGCCACCAGGGGCTACAAAGCAAAATATCATTAACACTGGAAGTACTACAAAGGTGATTCACAATCATCAAGAAAAAAACAGTAGACCAAGGTTTCAGTCCACAAGTCAAACACCAAGAGTTCACTTAGTATAGTGTGCAAAATTTAAAGAGTACCACCCATAGTCTAAGTTCCAAAGGTCAAGTCAGATAATCCAGAGTCCAGAGCCGAGAGTTCAAGGGAAGTCCAAAATTCATAAATCAAAAGCCAAGCCAGTAGTTTGAGAGTCCAGAGATTCAAAGTACATCAAGGTCCACAACAAGATCAGCAGTGTCCAAAGCAAGGTTCTCACCAGGGTGTAAGTTTCAGCATGTTACATCACAAGAGATAAGGATACATGTCAAAAAATCACAATCCTCACAACCTGGGGGAAAACAGCCAACATCCACAGTCAAATATGACAAATACTTTTCTCCCAAAGAGTAATCTCCAGTCAGGTTCTTTTTATGCAGCTGATTACAGCTGCATCCTGTCTGAGCAGGCCACTTCCCTGATCGCTGCTGCACTCTGACCTTTAGAACCAGGAGAGAGATTAACCCCTGTCATATCTTTTGCAGCATCATCAAGCTGCTAATCATGTTCCTGTATTAACCATCACCAGACTGCTAGGCATTGTATATACCAGTGGTTCCCAACCTGTGGTCTGTGGACCACCAGTGGTCCGCAAGAATGAAAATATGGTCCGTAGGCTCACCAGTACTACACTGTTGCCTTGAAACCATGTGGTAATAAGAGTGACTGGTCTAGCGAAACTCTCTTATAGTACTGAAGCAACAAGGATGTTTGGAAGGGAGAGGCTGACTACCCGCAAAAGATGACTACTACCACATCAGCTCTAGATTGATAAATATAGTGGGCAAGCAAATAGTGGCAACTGGATGGCATATGTCATGTATCAGAAACTGGAGCTGATGTGGTCTAACCAATGCAGTTTTCTGAATCAGCACCCCAAATAACCAAACCGAATCTAAAGTTGACCAAAAATGGATTCATACCCTTTTGGAACTCATGTTGGAGAGTGGTCCCTGGTCAAAAAAAGGTAGAAACTACTGGTATATACTAACCACCACTAATTGCTAGGCATGCCACTATTCCAACCATCATCAACTGCGGGACATAACCCCAACATAACTAACTTTAAATGGAAGAGATTGACCTTGAAGGTTGGGAGTTATAGCTCACACACATCCAGAGAGCCCTATGAACCCAACTGACAATTATTCTGGGCCAAACTTGGACAGCATACCCAATATGGCCAACTCTGAATACTGCCAGAGTTTGGGGGGAAATAACCCATTATTTTGGGAGTTGTAGTTTATTCACAATCAAAGAGCACTATGAACCCACTAGCTTGCTTCCAGGTGCAAGTGCTGGTTTTAACCTTTAAAGTCCTAAACTGTTCAGGCCCAACCTATCTATTTGACTGCATCTCCTGATATGAGTCTGCCCAAGTTTTGCAATCTGCCAGGGAGGCCCTACTCCACTCTAGTCTCAGATACAGCTTGTGGGAACGAGAGGGGGGGCCTTCTCAGGAGTGGCTCATTGGCTTTGAAATTCCCACCCTAAAGACATTAGAACAGCTCCCTCCCTGTTATCTTTCAGAAGGCAATTAAAAACTTCTCTGGAAGGAAGCTTTTGGGGATGACAATGTGTAACCTGTGAAATGACTATTGGATTCGACTATGGAAATGAGACGGATTGGCTTTTAATGTAATTGATTTTAATGTTGTCCAATATTGTTTTTCATGTTTGTTATGTAGTTTTATGATTTTATGTATTTGATTTAGTGTATTATGTTGAATGGCATTGAATTGCTGTCGAGTATTAGCAGCTGTGAGTCCCTCTGCAAGGGACAGAGGGCAGGATATAAAACAAAGTAAATAAATCATTTTTAAACTGCACAATGAATAATCAAAACATCTGGATAGATAGATAGCTAGATGAACACAAACTCTTTTGAACAATGCCTCCAGCTATCCATACACTAATTGTTTCCTATTATACTATTCCCTCCTCCCACCCGTTCCTTGGCTCAAAGACATTCATATATGACCATGTCTTTCCTTCCTACTGAAGCATTGTCCCCATTATTCTTTCTAGCATTATTCTTTCTAGCATTCTTTCTGATCTCTTTTTTCGATAGAGTTACAAGCTGGGTAGATGCGGGGAATGCCGTGGATGTAGCGTACCTGGATTTCAGTAAGGCCTTCGACAAGGTCCCCCATGACCTTCTGGCAAGGAAACTAGTCCAATGTGGGCTAGGCAAAACTACGGTGAGGTGGATCTGTAATTGGTTAAATGGACGAACCCAGAGGGTGCTCACCAATGCTTCCTCTTCATCCTGGAAAGAAGTGACGAGCGGAGTGCCGCAGGGTTCCGTCCTGGGCCCGGTCCTGTTCAACATCTTTATTAATGACTTAGATGAAGGGCTAGAAGGCATGATCATCAAGTTTGCAGATGACACCAAATTGGGAGGATAGCCAATACTCCAGAGGACAGGAGCAGGATTCAAAATGATCTTGACAGATTAGAGAGATGGGCCAAAACTAACAAAATGAAGTTCAACAGTGACAAATGCAAGATACTCCACTTTGGCAGGAAAAATGAAATGCAAAGATACAGAATGGGGGATGCCTGGCTCGAGAGCAGTACGTGTGAAAAAGATCTTGGAGTCCTCGTGGACAACAAGTTAAACATGAGCCAACAATGTGATGTGGCGGCAAAAAAAGCCAATGGGATTTGGCCTGCATCAATAGGAGCATAGTGTCTAGATCTAGGGAAGTCATGCTCCCCATGCTCTATTCCGCCTTGGTTAGACCACACCTGGAATATTGTGTCCAATTCTGGGCACCACAATTCAAGAGAGATATTCACAAGCTGGAATGTGTCCAGAGGAGAGCGACTAAAATGATCAAGGTCTGGAGAACAAGCCCTATGAGGAGCGGCTTAAGGAGCTGGGCATGTTTAGCCTGAAGAAGAGAAGGCTGAGAGGAGATATGATAGCCATGTATAAATATGTGAGAGCAAGCCACAGGGAGGAGGGAGCAAGCTTGTTTTCTGCTTCCCTGGAGACTAGGACGCGGAACAATGGCTTCAAACTACAAGAGAGGAGATTCCATCTGAACACGAGGAAGAACTTCCTGACTGTGAGAACCATTCAGCAGTGGAACTCTCTGCCCCGGAGTGTGGTGGAGGCTCCTTCTTTGGAAGCTTTTAAACAGGGGCTAGATGGCCATCTGTCAGGGGTGATTTGAATGCAACATTCCTGCTTCTTGGAAGGGGGTTGGACTGGATGGCCCATGAGGTCTCTTCCAACTCTTTGATTTTATGAATAGTCATCATCTAAATATTCCATACAAAAATTCTAGCAAGCAAAAACCAAATTACAAAGCCTTCTATATAACAATATTTCCCTCCTTCCTCCTTCCCACACAGTTCTAAGATGCTTGCCTCTGCATAACAAAGTTCTTCTGGATTGCTCCCTGTTTGTCATAACCAATTCTTTCACTTTGTCATTCCAAAAACATAGTCCTTCCTTTCAAACCCATCTTTTCCCTAAGGATCTTTCCCCATTAACCTTTACACCAGACTATAAATAAACCTAAAAGCAAGGTGGTAACTAACCTTGAAAGGAATCTTGCCAAGGAAACTTATGGGAAGGTCCACCTTAAGGCTGATGCTACTGGAAGGTGCTTAAGAACAAAAGCAGCTTTTTTGTTGGGATGGGTAACATGCAGCGATTTCTTTTCCCTCCTTGTGGATTATCCTGATACATATCCAGGTTTCCGAGTGTCGTGCCAAAGAGATTGCCAAAGTGGAAATTAAAGGCAATGCCTCAATTTCTAGTGCTCTTGTAAAGAAGGGGATTTCAGCAGGTGCAGCTTGTTTTGGTTGTGTAAGGAGCAACACCTGCTGAAGTCCTCTCTTCTCCACAGCTGGCAATCTGGGAGACTGAGCTCTTAACCTTCATGCCTCCTGAGTCTTTTGATATAAGAGGACTCCATAAGCTCCATCTGTAGGCTTGAAAGGTTTCTTGTTCCAGTTTGCCACAAAATCTTGGTGTGGATCAAAATGTTTCCTTCCTTCTGCTTACTTTTTTAACCCTTTGCTCCTGGAGTTCTCTGCTTCTGCTTCCCGGTTCCACAGTGATGAGAATAAGTGGCTAGCAATGAATCGCTGAGTGGAGAATTTAATGAACAGAGGTAATCTCTGATATTGTTGTTGATTTCTGACAATTTCTGGAGTGGCTAATTTTTATCATTTATTTATTTATTATTTAAAACACAATAATATGAGTCCACAGCAAACAAGATCACTACTCTGGCTGTTGTATTGGATCATACATTGGACACTTCCCAAGTGTCTAGGACTGTGTGATGTATCGGCTAATAATGCGTGCAGATCCCAGTGGGGTAGCCTTTTGCAGCTGGCAGATGGTAGAATCATAGAATCAAAGAGTTGGAAGAGACCTCATGGGCCATCCAGTCCAACCCCCTGCCAAGAAGCAGGAATATTGCATTCAAATCACCCCTGACAGATGGCCATCCAGCCTCTGTTAATTTTGTCAGTGCTGATTGTGTTTAAGTACAGGCTATTATTATTATTTTTTTTTTATTATTATTATTATTATTATTATTATTATTATTAACACAACAAGATGAGTCCACAGCAAACAAGATCACTCTGCTGGTTGTTGTATTGGATCACAC
Source organism: Anolis sagrei ordinatus (assembly GCF_025583915.1). Taxonomy (NCBI): domain Eukaryota; kingdom Metazoa; phylum Chordata; class Lepidosauria; order Squamata; family Anolidae; genus Anolis; species Anolis sagrei. Next base: position 69,617,912 of record NW_026847660.1, read on the forward strand.
GTCAGATACTTTCCAAGTGTCTAGGACTGTGTGATGTATCAGCGAATAATGCATGCAGATCCCAGTAGGATAGGCTTTTGCAGCTGGCAGATGGTAATCTTATCAGTGATGATTGTGTTTAAGTGCAGGCCAAGGTCTTTAGGCACTGCACCCAGTGTGTCCACTGGGATCACCTTTACTAGTTTGTGCCAGAGTATTATTATTATTATTATTATTATTATTATTATTATTATTTCCTTGGTTCTTTCTCACTACCTCTGTCATCTCACTAGGCTAGGCATGATAATGTATGTGAAAACCACAAACGTCCCTTCTGCTTTCCTCTTTGTCAGTTTTAGACTTCAGTCTTTTGGGGACAGTGGCTGTTCCCAAGTTATGAACAAGATAGGTTCAGTAGATTTGTTCTGAAGTTGAGTTTGTATGCAAGTTGGAACAGATACATTTTTAAGTGTAACTCCAGTCATATATATATATATATATATATATATATATATATATATATATATATGAACTTTGGATAGAATAGGGAAGGGTTAATACACTTGTAATGTTTGTTTTGATATCTGTAGATTTCACCTCACTTTCTGTCCCAGTGATAATTGGATGTTGGGGGAAATGGTTTCTTATGGAAACTCCTAATGAAACTTTTTCAGAAGTGAATTTCCCTTCCTAGAGGTAGATGTCTCTCACTTCCTGTTGTCTTACCTCTGTTCTTAACTATGAGTCATTTGTAAGTTGGATGTTTGTAACTCCGGGACTGTCTGCAGTGATAAATTTCTGGACAGTTCCATGGCTCCATATTCTGATTCAATGTAAAACAGCTCCTTAGCTCAACGTTGGGAGTCACAAAAATGGGCAATAGTCAAAGTGTCACCTAGTAGCTCTTTTCTGACCTTTACAGGAATCTCTTAGCAACAACGCACAATGTTTACAGTGGATTTTGCAGACAATGCTTCAGCTATACTTCATAAAAAGGAAAATCAATCTGTTTACCAAGCCTGGCAAATACTGATTTGTTATCACTAAGTGTTTGATTTTTATACCTATTTTATATACCTGGGGTCATGTAAAACTTTCTTGGGCAGAAAGGGGTCATGGGTGAAAAAAAACTTAAGAAGCCCTTCTATATATTGTGTATCTATGCAAAGGAAATATGTCTCCGATTTTTTTAAATTATTATTTATTGATTTTCAGCACACATTAAGAATAAAACCAACATATAGACAAAAGTAAACAATAATAACCAATAATAGACATTTACAGAAACCGATACATCCAGAAAATGTCTCCGATTTTTTAAATGATTCTTTGACCAATGCTGAAAACTCTCCAGCATTAATAGGCAGCTGATTATCTCCTTATTAGTGTTAATTGAGCAGTTTCACTGTGAAATCCTCTGGTGGTAAATTTCATAGTCTGGAAGAGGGCCTTCTGATGATTTTGCTGGGATAAAGTAATGTGGTTTGTGGGAAGGGCAACTATTACCCATGGTGTTTTTACAAAGAATATTCTCAATTCATTTCTTGAGTGAGGACAGGGAAGCTGAAAATTCAGTCTGGTCTGGCGGAGTTTCTAATACTTGCGACCAGGCCCGTAGCCAGGATTTCGTTTCGGGGGGGGGGGCTGAATTTTTTTCAGGGGGGTTTCGGGGGGGCTGAGTTTCGGGGGGGCTGAGTCTGAGTGAAAGAGGGTCTACCCTAGCAAACCTTTTGTATCATTACCCCAATACCCCCATGCATATGGGATATATTGAGTATGGTGATCAGATCATGATATGAATAAACATAACAGTTTAAATAATGCACCAGTAAGGCCTTTTCGCGAACCACCATGAGAATTTCGGGGGGGGGGGGGGGTGAAGCCCCTCAACCCCCCCCCCCCCCCCGCCGCTACATGCCTGCGACCAAGTATGCTCAACACCTACACAGAGACAGGCTATTGACATCTTTCAACAACTCAGTAAGGTAGAAGTGTAAACTGAGAAATGAAGGTGATTTCCAATTTATTCCTGATAAGGCTGAACCACTGGGAATAATTCCATCTTGTAAATAAGGTGAATGCATGAAAATGACAGGTACATTCCTAATATACTGGGGAATTGTACCAGGTATATAGGACTTTTAGACACAGGCATTTTATTCACAGACTTTCCTCAACATGCCCATTTTACCAAGGGAGATGATTACCAGGTAAAGATGGTTACTACTGAAATTCGTTTCAATGCACCAGTGAATGCTGCATGCCCTTTAATTTGTACAACTAGTGTGATCTTTTTTGATGTATGGTTTCGTTTGCCCTTGGACAAAGTTCACATATTACTCTTTTTAGCACAGCCTTTAAGAGTCTTCCACTGACCTTTTAAATAAGAAGGTAGTGCAATGTTGAGTGAGATAGCATTTGACTGCATGTTTTTAAAAGGCATGGAGAGCATAATAAACTTCCTCTTATCTATTTCCCATGGAGATAAAATGCAGTTTAGTTTTTCCAATTCCCTAATTAGCTAAAACACATTCTGTAAGAATTGATTTCCTTAGATCTATAAAGATATGTTTATTTGTTCAGTTGCTTCCAAATCTTCATGATCTTATGGACCAACCAATGCCAGAGCTCCCTGTTGGCTGTCACCACCCCAAGCTCCTTCAAGGTCAAGCCAGTCACTTCAAGGATAACATCAATCCAACTTGACCTTGGTCGGCCCCTCTTCCTTTTTCCTTCCTTTTTCCCTGGCATGATTATCTTCTCCAAACTTTCCTATCTTCTCATGATGTGGCCAAAGTACTTTGCCTCTAATATCCTTCCATCCAGTGATCAGTCGGGCATTATTTCCTGGAGTATGGACTGGTTTGATCTTCTGGTGGTCCAAGGCACTCTCAGAACTATCCTCCAGCACCACAGTTCAAAAACGTCTATCTTCCTTCACTCAACCTTCCTTATGGTCCAGCTCTCACATCCATAAGTTACTATAGGGCCATGATGGTGAACCTATGACACGTGTGTCAGCACTGTCACACATGGCTATTTTTGATGACACGCAGACACATGCGGCCACATACAGAGAAATACACCTTATAAGAGCCAATCTAATTCCATCCTTAAATTTGTAAAGGGCTCTACAAATTTAACATCTGCACGTTTGAGCATTGTTCACTCCATAACTCAGCATGGATTATACATTTTTCTTATTTAAATTATAAATATTGCAAAATTATGTTTTTTTCTCTCAAAGTGACACTCCACCTTTTGACACACCAAGCTCAAAAGGTTGCCCATCACTGCTATAGGGAATACCATTATTTATTATTTATTTAAAACTTTTATATCCCGATTTTCTCACCTCCGTAGAGGGACTCAGACCATTGCTTCAACTACTCGGACCTTCGTTGCAAGTGTGATATCTCTACTCTTTACTATTTTATCGGGATTGGTCATTGCTCTCCTCCCAAGAAGTAAATGTCTTCTGATTTCCTGGCTGCAGTGTACAAAGTCTGTGGCTGCCTTCACGTTTTCTTTCTCTCCCTCAGAGACCTCACAACCTCTGAGGATGCCTGCCATAGATGGAGGTGAAATGTCAGGAGATAATGCTTCTAGAACAGTGGTTCTCAACCTGTGGGTCCCCAGGTGTTTTGGCCTACAACTCCCAGAAATCCCAGCCAGTTTACCAGCTGTTAGGATTTCTGGGAGTTGAAGGCCAAAACATATGGGGACCCACAGGTTGAGAACCACTGCTCTAGAACATGGCCATACAGACCGAAAAACCTACAACAACCCATTTTTCTCCTTCTATTTGCCAGTTATCAATCAGTCTGGTTGCCATAGTCTTGGTTTTTTGATGTTTAATTGCAACCCAGCTTTTGCACTTCCTTCTTTCACCTTGCTTCTAAGGTTCCACAGCTCCTCCTCACTTTCAGCCATCAAAGTGGTATCATCTGCATATCAAAGGTCGTTAATGTTTCTTCCAGCAATTTTAACTCCAGCCTTGGATTCATCAAGCCCCACACATTGCATGATGTGTCCTGCATACAAGTCAAATAAGTAGGTACTCTTTTCCCAATTTTGAACCAGTCTGTTGTTCTGTGGTCTGTTCTTATTGTTGCTACTTGGTTGTTCTACAGATTCCTCAGGAGACAGACAAGGTGACTTGGTATTCCCATACCACCAAGATATGAGGCTATTCTAATTCTAATGCAACTGTCTAATGCTAAGGGTTTTGGTTTGGGCATCACCTCTTTGCTATGAAAAGAAGTGAGTGATTTAGTCTGAGCTGGACTGATATTCACAGTATCTTAAGGGTATTTAATATTATCACTATACTATACCTTATAACATTGACTGTTAAGATCACATGGCGACAATCTGCTTAACTCTAAATGTATTGAGCCATGCTTGCTTATGCTGTTGCCATTGTAGCCCAACATGATTGAGTTAGGCACTACTAGAGTGTTGGTTAAATCTAGTCTATATTTTAGAAGTAATTTTCAAAGGTCTCATAAGATATTATTCCCTCAGATCTACAACATAATATACCTTTCAATGAGATTGAATTTAGCAATGCCATCCTACAGTGAATACTATTGGACCAGAACTTGGAAGTAACTAGTTACAGATAACAAATTAGTTGCAATTAATGCAAGTTTTAGACATAATTAAGATGCAACTAAGTTGGCCTGATTGTAATCTAGCTAGGGATAACTTAACTCCTAATGCATTATAACTAACTCTGTAGTTTTATTTATATACTAGCCTGAGTACCCAGCAGTGCCCAGGTTATTTGAAAAAGTCATTGTTTGATTTGTGGTGTTAGGTCACCTCATTTAGTTAATTAGTAACACTATTTATTAGCAAAAAGCTAGAATGTGATTTCATATTTTATGAATGCTTCCATTAGAAAGAACATAACAATGTGGATGTACGACAATTCCCAGAATCGTGGGTCAGCCCTCCCCAAACCAAGCCTGTAAGCACAGTTGGCTATGTTGGGTGTGTGTGCCAAGTTTGGTCCAGATCTGTCAGTGTTCTCTGGATAAGGGTGAACTACAACTCCTTTATGCCAAGGACACTCATCCCCAAATCCTGCCAATATTTACACTTGGCCTCAATCCTCCAAATCCCTCCAGTTTGTTCAGTTGCTGATCAATTCCTCTGTGTTTGCTGTGTGCCCTAGGAAAGGGTTAAGGGATAGGCAGTGGGTGGGGATATGCAAATTCTATACAAGGAACCCTGGGATGTCTGCCTGTGGTGGAGGCAACACATCAAATCTAGGATTAAATTCTCCCCAAATGAAAGCATTCCTTGGGTCATAGATCGTCATGTTTGGGGAGGACATTGGCAGTGTTTGGGCTGCATATTCATGACACTCGCTCTAACCTGCAATGTCAGTTGAGGGGGTGCCTTTGGAGGCTTCTCAGCACTTGGAAGTATAGTCTGTTTATGGAGGTAGGACACCTCTGCTACATACACATATTCACATGTTTCACTTTTATTATGTGTATAGATATATATGACACCACTATGCAATAAGGAAGCCATACTACATGATTCAAATGCTGGCGTGTTCTGTGCTTCATGCTGTTGCTTCCTGCTCTGTTTTGAATGTTGAATGGATTGCGGTGGGTACTGAAGGTCAGCAGCTTGTAGCATTCAGATGATTTTCCAGAAAGTACCTCAATGTAATTTTTGCTACTTTTGAGAAAGAGGAAAGCAAAGTCAATTTTTCAAAAATTATATCTATAAATATATGATCATGACTGTAAGTATCTATATACAGTATATTCTGGCGTATAAGACTACTTTTTAACCCAAGAAAATCTTCTCAAAAGTCAGGGGTCGTCTTATATGCAGGTGTAGTCTTATGCATGGGAGTCATCTTAACTCTATATTTTAACTGGAAAAGTTGGGGGTCGTCTTATACGCCCAGTCGTCTTATATGCCGGAATATACGGTATAAAGAACCAATGAACGAAATCACACCAAATTTGGCAACAAAACATCTCACAACACAAGGAGTGACCATTACTCAAAAAATTATGATTTTGTCATTTGGGAGTTGTAGTTGCTGGGATTTATAGTTCACCTATAATCAAAGAGCATTCTGAACTCCACCAATGATGGAATTGAACCAAACTTGGCACACAGAATTCCCATGACCAACAGAAAATACTGGAAGGGTTTGGTGGGCATTGACCTTGAGTTTGGAGTTGTAGTTCACCTACATCCAGAGAGCACTGCGGACTCAAACAATGATGGATCTGGACCAAACTTGGCACAAATACTCAATATGCCCAAATAGAAACACAGATGGAGTTTGGGGGAAATAGACCTTGACATTTGGGAGTTGTCGTTACTGGGACTTAAAGTTCCCCTACAATCACGGAGCGTTCTGAACCTCATCAACGACAGAATTGGGGCAAATTTTCCACACAGAGCCCTCATGACCAACAGCAAATACTGTGTTTTCTGGTGATCTTTGGTGACCCTTCTGACACCCCCCTGGTGACCCCCCCGTCTTGACTTCCCAGGTTGAGAAATGCTGCCTTAAGGCCATCCAGTACAACTCCCTTCACCAGGGCAAGAAAACATAATCAAAGCCCTCCTGACAAAGGGCCATCCAGCCATTCACACACACACACACATATGTATATGACAGATGCAGTATCAAAGATTTGAAAGGGGCCCCTAAAGAAGGGCAATAATATCTTCCATGTTCCAGAGTAGGCAAACCAGACACTCTCCACATCAACCCTGACAAAGAAACAGCAAGATATACTGTTTACCAACAAGCATCAAGACATTACATATATTAGAAACCAACACTTTCTCATTACTTTATTTTCCAGATCAGCAGAATGGGCCACAGCAACACGTGGCAGGGGACCGCTAGTGTTATATATAACTTGGGACCGTGACTGCTTTTAAACATTAATTTTCCTGTGAAGGAGATTTAGGATGGTATTGGCACACCTGTCATCTCTACCAACCTTATCTTTTCTACAGCTTCATTCAAGTAAAAAAAAAAATCACCTCCCTTTTAATTAAATGCTTTCATGCCAAGCCCAGGAGGAATAAGTTATGCTAACTAGATGAGAGTTAAATAACCTGATGATTTTTTTTAAAAAAAAGATCTACTGCTATTTTTATCTGCTAATGTGACAAAAGCATGTCAGACTGAATTTAAGTTGTCTTCAAGGGCCTGTGAAGTATTCCTTCTTTCCCCCAAAGCGGACAATAATTCTGCATGTCTCTGTGCATTTTGCTAAAATGCCAGCAGGGAGGATTTATGTTGTGTCTGATGTTGTTCAGCAGCATGTGACCAGTGCCCCAAATTGAAGTTATAAGCAGCTTAAAAATGATGAGAATCCTCAGCTTCTTACAGAAGGAGGGAAAAAACATTTAGCTATGAATACAGCAATTTTGGGCAAGTGGCATTTGGTTATGGAAAAGGACACCATAAGGACATTGCCTTCCCCCACCATTTGAGGTCAAGTGCATCCCTTTGACCATTAACACCACTTAATTTCAGTGTAACAAATGGACCCTCAGTTTCATCAGTTGATATGTCAACCATAAATTGAGAGATTAGTGGTTTCAATGTGAGGAGAGTAGTGAATGTACTTTGGGTTTCAATCCAAACACTAAAGCTATCCAAAATATTGAACCCTATCTCCAAATAGGTTCAGCAACAAGGGTTGCTGCTTTAGAATTCAGATTAAAGCATACAATGGATTCCCTCACTCCACTAACATCAGAAATGTCAATCTCTACTGCAGTGTTTCTCAACCTGGGGGTCAGAAAACATGAGTATTTTCTATTGGTCTGTGTTTTAAGTTTAGCCCAATTCTCTCATTGTTGGAGTTCAGAATGCTCTTTGACTGTAAAAAGGTAAAGGTAGTCCCCTGGCATTAAGTCCAGTCATGTCTGACTCTGGGGTGTGGTGTTCATCTCCATTTTTAAGCCGAAGAGCCAGCGTTGTCCGTAGACACCTCCAAGGTCATGTGGCCGGCATGACTGCATGGAGCGCCGTTACCTTCCCGCCGGAGCGGTACCTATTGATCTACTCACATTTGCATGTTTTCAAACTGATAGGTTGGCAGAAGCTAGGGCTGACAGCGGAAGCTCACGCCGCTCCCCGGAATCGAACCTGTGACCTTTCGATCAACAAGCTCAGCAGCTCAGTGCTTTAACCCACTGCACCACCGGGGGCTCTGTAGGGGAGCTATTAATCCTAGCAACTACAATTCCCAAATGTCAAGGTCTATTTTCTCTAACCTCCTCCAGTATTCACATTTTGGCATGTTGAGTATTCGTGCCAAGTTTGGTTCAGATCCATCAGTTTGAATCCACAGTGCTCTCTGGATGTAGGTGAACTACAACTCCCAAACTCAAGGTCAATGCCCACCAAAGTGTTTTCTGTTGGTCATGGGAGACCTGTGTGCCACACTGGTTCAATTCCATAATTGGTGGAGTTTGGAATGCTCTTTGATTGTAGGTTAACTATAAATCCCAGCAACTACAACTCCGAAATGACAAAAATCAATTTTTTGAGTGAAGGACACACATTGGGTTGTTAGGTGTCTTGTGTCCAAATTTGGTGTCAATTCATCCAGTGATTTTTGAGTTATGTTAATCCCACAAACGAACATTACATTTTATTTATATAGATGATAACTTCTTTAAAAAAATCTTTTACTAGCATGGCCATGCTGGCTGGAGAATTTTGAGAGTTATAGGCTGAAACTATTTGTATTTCCTGTTCTTTCCAGTTAAGAATGTTCTCATTTTCATTCTGTTCAAATACAAATGCTGTACAACTACAGCATTTGTATTTGAACTTGGTTTCATAAAATAGAAGTCTAAAGCCAAGTGAATGCCTTTAAAAACAACTTCTGCAGAGCTTCCTCCTTTTTGCCTTTTTTGTGATAATTAAAGCTTTTTCTCAAGTGAAAAACGGGGAGTGTAAAATCAGTCCACTTGCATAGACAGACTGAAAACATTACAATTTTTTGTGTTGTAAGGCAAGACGGATTATGGTGTGTTCTGCTCATATGCATTCCTCAGAACCTTAGAGCCCAAAATAAAGCTGTATACAGTAAACAAGAGATGATGGATTTTAGATAAAAGTTACAGATTTCTTTAATCTCCAGGGGCTTTGTATTTATTTCCTCCAGTCATCAGATGTAACTGCAGTGTTCAGATTAAAGAAACAGACTTATGTCAGTGCATGAATAATGAATTTTTCATCACAGTGGAAAGCTTAAAATGGTTTTGCACTGTTGTGATATATCGGTACATTTACAGCAAATGTTTGCGACTTGCAAACAGAAGGAAATAACTTCTTTCCCTTTATTTAAACTCTAGCTTTCTTAGCTTCCCTTGCTTCCAGGTGTTAAATTAAGCAATATTTTAGCGCTGAAGCTGACAGCTGTGAATTTCTCCACCACGATCTGTTTATATTAGATTAAACACAGGGGACCCAATATGGAACAGGGCCATAATTTTGTGGGGGGTTTAAGCCTTCACTTTATACTGTGAGAGTGCTACAATATGGAGGGCTTGGACACACCATCTTCCATTGCTTCAGAGTGATCTACTCAAATAAAAAGATTCACTTTTAGCAGTAACAATGATAGGCACAGCCAATTTGTTGTTCATTCGTTCAGTCATCTCCAACTCTTCGTGACCTCATGGACCAGCCCACGCCAGAGCTCCCTGTCGGCCGTCACCACCCCCAGCTCCTTCAAGGTCAGTCCAGTCACTTCAAGGATGCCATCCATCCATCTTGCCCTTGGTCGGCCCCTCTTCCTTTTGCCTTCCACTTTCCCCAGCATAATTGTCTTCTCTAGGCTTTGCTGTCTCCTCATGACGTGGCCAAAGTACTTCAACTTTGTCTCTAGTATCCTTCCCTCCAGTGAGCAGTCGGGCTTTATTTCCTGGAGGATGGACTGGTTGGATCTTCTCGCAGTCCAAGGCACTCTCAGAACTTTCCTCCAACACCACAGTTCAAAAGCATCGATCTTCCTTGGCTCAGCCTTCCCTAAGGTCCAGCTCTCACATCCGTAGGTTACTACAGGGAATACCATGGCTTTGACTAGGCGGATCTTTGTTGCCAGTGTGATGTCTCTACTCTTTACTATTTTATCGAGATTGGACATTGCTCTCCTCCCAAGAAGTAAGCATCTTCTGATTTCCTGGCCACAGTCTGCATCTGCAGTAATCTTTGCACCTAGAAATACAAAGTCTGTCACGGCCTCCACATTTTCTCCCTCTATTTTCCAGTTGTCAATCATTCTTGTTGCCATAATTTTGGTTTTTTTATGTTTAGCTGCACCATAAATGGAAGATATTTCATTATTTATTTCATTATTTATTTATTTACTATATTTGTATACCGCTCTTCTCAGCCCTGGGGCGACTCAGAGCAGTTAACAATAGCAAAATTCAATGCTCAAAATCATCATAAAACAGTTAAAAACAATTAAAAACAGTAACATAATAAACAGTCAATATAAATCAATAAAACATCTCATTAGCATCTCATAGTTAAAATCAAGATCCAGTCTCATCATCCATTTGTTCCATATTCCTATGTTCGTTACACTGCCTATTCAAATGCCTGCTTGAACAACCAGGTCTTCACTTTCCTCCAAAATGTCAACAGGCAGGGGGCCAATCTAATATCTGCAGGAAGGGCGTTCCACAGCCGAGTGGCCACCACTGAGAAGGCCCTGTCTCTTGTCCCCACCAAACGTACTCCAAACGCAGGAGCCCCGGTGGCGCAGTGGGTTAAAGCCCTGTGCCGGCAGGACTGAAGACCGACAGGTCGCAGGTTTGAATCTGGGGAGAGGTGGATGAGCTCCCTCTATCAGCTCCAGCTCCTCATGCGGGGACATGAGAGAAGCCTCCCACAAGGATGATAAAACATCAAATCATCCGGGCGTCCCCTGGGCAATGTCCTTGCAGACGGCCAATTCTCTCACACCAGAAGCGATTTGCAATTTCTCAGGTCACTCCTGACACGACAAAATAATAATAATAATAATAATAATAATAATAATAATAATAATTAGCATCTCATATTTAAAATCAAGATCCAGTCTCATCGTCCATTTGTTCCATATTCCTGTTTGTTACACTGCCTATTAATATGCTTGTTCGAACAACCAGGTCTTCACTTTCCTCCAAAATGTCAACAGGGAGGGGGCCGATCTAATATCTGTAGGAAGGGCATTCCACAGCCAAGGGGCCACCACTAAGAAGGCCCTGTCTCTCGTCCCCGCCAAACGTACTTGTGACGCAGGTGGGACCGAGTGCAGGGCCTCCCCAGATGATCTTAACACCCTAGCTGGTTCATAGGAGGAGATGCGTTTGGACAGGTAAGTTGGGCCAGAACCATTTAGGGCTTTATAGGATAAAGCCAGCACTTTGAATTGTGCTTGGTAGCAAACTGGCAGCCCGTGAAGTTGGCGCAACAGAGGAGTTGTATGCTTCCTGGGTGCCACTCTCGTTAGTAACCTGGCTGCCAACCGTTGGACCGTTCGAAGCTTCCGGATAGTCTTCAAAGGCAACCCCACATAGAGAGTGTTGCAGTAGTCTATACGGGATGTAACCAGAGTGTGGACCACCGTGGCCAAGTCAGACTTCCCAAGGTACGGGCGCAGCTGGCCTTCCATTGCAGGGTCACTCGCCATCTTGTGAATGACTGAGGCCAGGGGCTGTTTGTGCACTGGGATAGGTATCTAGCAATAATCCTTTGAAACTCTATGCCCCACCCTTTCAGGTGTTAAGGGTTTCAATTCATGGCCGGTTTGCAGTTGCAGAAATATTTATTTATTTATTTACTATTTATTTGTCTACCACCTTTCTCAGCCTTATTAGCGACTCAAGGTGGTTTACAACAAGTCAGTACACATAACAACAAAATACAAATTAAACATTAAAACAGTATAAAACCACAATAGAAGCAATAAAAACAATAAAAACCAACATCATTATCATCAGCGTCTCCTGGTTAAATAACGTTGTCCAAGTTCCATTGTCGAGTGATTCCATTTCCTATGTCAGTTACTCTGCATTTGTAAATGCCTGCTCATATAACCATGTCTTCACTTGTCTCCGAAATGTTAAGAATGAGGGAGCCGATCTAATCTCCTTAGGGAGGGTGTTCCATAGCCGAGGGGCCACCATAGAGAAGGCCCTGTCTCTCGTCCCCACCAAACGTACTTGTGTTGAGGGCAGGATCGAGAGCAGGGCCTCCCCGGACAATCTTAAATGGTTCATAAGGGGAGATGCATTCGGACAAGTAAATTGGGCCAGAACTGTTTAGGGCTTTGTAGGCTAAAGCTAGTACTTTGAATTGTGCCTGGTAGCAGACTGGCAGCCAGTGCAGCTGGCGCAGCAGAGGAGTTGTATGCTCCCAGTGATTTCAAATCAGGTTCATCTTTTTGAAATAAACTTTTTATAACATGCCAGGAGCATGGGAATGGTGCCAACAGTACAAAGCCAAGAATAAGTTAGATTAGCAATTTAAACCAGGAGTAAGAAACAATTTGGGTATCAAGGGGAATCCCCCACCCAAATACTTCTTCATAGACTACACCCACCAAGCATGACATAGATACTTCATTTTTTTCTACAGAGTCCCTCTCAAAATAGTGACTCGATGTGATGTCTCTTCCTGTTTTCATTTTGCCTAATGTTAGCGCTGGCCATTCTCCCAGCACATGCTTTAGGGAAATCCGATGTGTCTGAATTTTTAATGTTACACTTAGTGCCGATATAATAATGACAGCCAGGAAATCTCACACAGGCTGTCCTGAGCTTCCTTGAAAATCAATAATTAGTTTGGCCTCAATTGTCCCTCAGCTCAAAAGGTTGTCTTAGGTTTTCAGCCTATACTGAGGAGGGCAAGTTATTATTGAACTGGACTTTCTAGCACCCTAAACAGTGTACCTTTATGCGAGGATGTGTTATTGCCCCAACCTTATTTTTCATCTTCATCACTATGATACTTCATCTTGTTGATGAGAAGCTTCCCACCAGAGTGGAAATCATCTATCGGACATATGGCAAGCTATTTAGCCTCAGCAGACTGAAAACCAAAACCAAGGTCACAACAACATCTGTTATAGGACTCCAATATGCTGATGACAATGTCATATGTGCACATTCAGAAGAAGACCTACAAGCCACTCTAAACACCTTTGCAGAAGCATACGAGAAGCTCAGCCTGTCATTGAACATCGAGAAAACCAAAGTTCTCTTCCAGCAGTCCAGCCAATCCCTCTCCAATGCCAGAGATACAGCTTAATGGTGTAACATTAGAAAATGTTGACCATTTCCTCTATTTTGGTAGCCACCTCTCCACATAAGTCAACATTGACACTGAAATACAACACCACTTAGCTCTGTGAGTGTAGCCTTTTTCTGAATGGAGCAGAGAGTGTTTGACGACCGGGACATCCGTAGGGATACCAAGGTGATTTTTTATAAAGCTATTGTCCTCCCAACTCTGTTATACACCTGTGAGATGTGGACTATCTACAGACATCACATGTGTTGTGACTCAGTTGGAATCACAGAGTGATGGTGTCAATGATTCTGATGGGGATGATGAGATTCAGATTCAGAGTCAGATGCAAAGTAAGGATGTGCCTGTGTTAGACGAGGAAGACCAGGATCAGGGAGCAGGAGTTCAGTTGTTTTCCACAGCAAGAGTTGACGGTGGGGAAAGTGAAACTACTGAATGTCAGGTGCCTGATGAAGGAACTAGGGAGGATAGTTCTCAGCCAACTAATGAGGGATTGACCTCGATGGAGCTGGTGAGTTAGATAGGGCTGATTGCTTGGAACTGAAAGTGCAAAGGAGTGTCAGGATCGCCGGGAGGCAAGAGAGAGAGAGAGGTCCATGAGGCCCAAGGCCATAGGAACGCCTTCATACTGGCCCAAGGGTATTAAACGATTTGGTTGGATGTGCCTCAGTGTCAGAGCAACTTCACGCTTTAACCAACAGCCTTGTAGCTTTCCATGTTCATGTTTTAGGAATTTGCCTTGTACTTATGCGACTTTGCCTTGCCTGTGCCTTCATGGATCTTGTTTGCCTATATTACCTTGGATTGCTCTTTTGAAATATACTTTTGCTTTTTGAGCTTTTTATCTTTTATTTTAATAAAACTACAAAGACAACTTCTGGTGTGTTCTTTGGTGTCTTAAGCAAGGCGGTTCTACTCTGAGGTGTGGCAACATGCAACTCCTAGAACAATTCCATCAGCGTTGCCTTCGAAAAATCCTGCAAATCTTCTGGGAAGACAAGCGGACAAATGTCAGCATGCTGGAAGAATCAAAGACCACAAGCTTTGAAGCCATGGTCCTCCACCATCAACTCCACTGGACCGACCACGTTGTCCGAATGCCCGACCACCATTTCCCAAAGCAGTTACTCTACTCTGAACTCAAGAACAGAAAGCAGAATGTTGGTGGGCAGGAAAAGAGATTTAAAGATGGGCTGAAAACCAACCTTAAAAACTCTGGCATAGACACTGAGAACTGGGGAGCCCTGGCCCTTGAGCGCTCCTGCTAGTCAGCTGTGACCAGCAGTGCTGTAGAATTTGAAGAGGCATGAATGGAGGGCAAAAGAGAGAAACATGCCAAGAGGAAGGCACATCGACCGGGACCACCTTCTACCTGGAAACCAATGCTCTTACTGTGGGAGAACATGCAGATCAAGAATAGGGCTCCACAGTCACCTACGGACCCACTGCCAGTACACCGATCTTGGAAGACAATCCTACTCGGACAACGAAGGATCACCTAAGTAAGTAAGTATTATTGAACTGGACTTTCTAGCTGTTGCACTCCAGAACAGAAATGATACCCTCTAACTTTAAAACACACCACATGTTGAGTGAAAAACCAATCTTTTTTATTGAAGCTGAGTAAAATACCCAGTAGAAAGAAATGCTTGTAAAAATAGGAAAATTTCAAAATGTAAAGGATCTGTAAAATGCAATAATTCAAAGCAATGTCCACAAAAAAATATAAAAACAATTCAAGGCAGTATTTATCCAGTCAGGAATCAACAGGTTACAAAGATAAGAAGATTCTAGACCACATTACAATGGTAAAAAAATCTCTATAAGAACAAGACCCCTTGAATAGGATTTCCATGGCACATGAACATGATTTCCAAACGATGTCTGATCTAACAGGCTTTCCCTTGAAACAAACCTTATATCCCAAAGCCCCAAAATTGCTTTTGTTTTCCGCCACTCTTGCCTCTTATCTGACGAACCCTTTCGGAGCGACGTAAACATTGAGTTTGTTGGCGATCCTGGCTGAACTCTAGCCGCCTATTTTTCAACTCCCTTTCTGGCTGCTCATTAAAATTTCCAGGTGTCAGATTGTCTTCCAAACTCAAATCTTGAGAGCTCACAGAAAGAAGGAGTAAATCATCATCCTTAAGCCCAGCAGGAATATTCTCATGAGAAACTGCTCTTTGCACTGGGGCCTCTCTGTCATTGTCTGCATGAAAATCATTGACCAAACCATCTCAGTCTTGCACCTCAGCCTCAGCACCATCATTTCCCTCATCATGTCACACATCAAGAGCATCATGATCCTGAGTATCATAAAACACAAACACAGGTTGATTCCTAACACTAGCGCCATATCCAGTGTACCTTTATGTGAGGAGCTGCAATTCAGCCATATTCGAAAGTCTACATGACAGCATTAA
This sequence comes from Anolis sagrei ordinatus, assembly GCF_025583915.1. Classification (NCBI taxonomy): domain Eukaryota; kingdom Metazoa; phylum Chordata; class Lepidosauria; order Squamata; family Anolidae; genus Anolis; species Anolis sagrei. The sequence goes on from NW_026847660.1 coordinate 69,633,635, forward strand.
TCATTGTAAAATCCAAACATGGAATATCCTATGCATTAAAATATTTTTTTTCTTTTTATTAGCCTTTGCATGATTGCATAGAGCTGTTTGTGTTAAGAGGAGTGCCCCTTCTTTAAAAGCTCAGCTCATATAAATGGATCAATTGAATTGAAGCAGAAGGAGATGAGAACAATTGCCTTGGCTAGACTTTGCTAATGCAAATGCCTATATTCTCCCCTCCCGCCAACATGCCCACATATGCACTTTAATAAGCTATACGCCATGAATACATATCAAGATGTGTGCAGGAGGTGTGTAATTATTATCCGAACCATTTTGAAATGTTTTAAACATATGTAGATTGGTTGTTGCACTACTCAACAGGTATTCTAACAACTTGTACATTTGTCAGAAAAATACTATTTATATTTAATTGAGTCAGCTAGTTAAATCTGCTGAAAACGACCTGTAGGAAGGGCAGTAATGAGAATGCTAGTCAGTCAAGCAGTCAGCCATCCTGCAGAGCACAAGAGCAAAAGTGTTGTAAGGCATGATTTAATGATTCCAGCAGGAACCATAACGCTAGACCCTTTGTTGAAACTTTTTGCATTAAAGTAAGGAAGCCGCAAAGATTAATACCCTTCCAATCCTCTCTTCCTTGTTTACACGGTCTTCCATTGATTTCACAGTATTGACTTCTGGAAGATAAATGAGGAAAAAAGGAGTTTGCTATCTCTGTGGGTCGCTTTGTATGAATGTTTTGTCTACTTGTTTTGGATTCCTGATTACAAAATATATGTGCTGCTTGTTTCATGTGTAGGAAGGAAGGACACATTTTAAATCAGTCCTTTATGTTTATGAAAGTAGCTTGATTTGCAGACATTAGCCAGCAAGAATCCTTATTTCTGTAGCACAATAAAGTAATTTTGGCAAATGAAGCTTTGGTTTCAAACCTAGGAGCAGGGGAGAGAGTTCACTGGTAATTTGGCAACCTTAATTATGTTTGTGTTTTTTTCTTCAAAAAAGAAAGAATTGAGCTGCATTTTCATTTATGCATATTCTTGTCTACAAAATGATCATGTAAGTGGTCAATAACATTATTATTCCTTCATTGTCCCTTTTCTGATATTCTAGCACAGGGGTCCCCAAACTAAGGCCCGGGGGCCAGATATGGTCCTCCAAGGCCATTTACCCGGCCCTCGCTCAGAGTCAACCTAAGTCTGAAACAACTTGAAAGCACACAGCAACGACAACAATCCTATCTCATCAGTCAAAAGCAGGCCCGCACTTCCCATTGAAATACTAATAAGTTTATATTGGTTAAAATTGTTTTTCATTTTAATTATTGTAATTTTTTTGCACTACAAATAAGATATGTGCAGTGTGCATAGGAATTTATTCCTGTTTTTTTCTAATTATAATCCGGCCCTCCAACAGTTTAAGGGACTGTGACCTGGCCCTCTGTTTAAAAACTTTGAGGACCCCTGCTCTAGCACACTGCTTCTTAAATTATGGACCCCGGCCGCAAAAAAATCAAAATAAAAAAAACTTTATTACCACATAAAGTAATATGCTGGGGTCCCTGTAGTTTAATGTTGGGGGCACAAAAAAAATGGTAAAATTTTCTGAGCACTAGCTAATGGCTGTTTTAGATATTACATTAATATTCATGTATAGACTACTGCAATGCCCTCTACGTGGGGTTGCCTTTGAAGACTGTCCGGAAGCTCCAAATGGTCTAGCGGATGGCAGCCAGGTTACTAACAGGAGCGGTGCTTAGGGAGCATACTACTCCTCTGTTGTACCATCTACACTGGTTGCCAGTTTGCTACTGAGCACAATTCAAAGTGCTGGCTTTGGCCTATAAAGCCCTCAATGGTTCTGGCCCAACTTACCTGTCCAAACGCCTCTCCTCCTATGAACCAACTAGGACATTGAGATCATCTGGGGAGGCCCTGCTCTCGATCCCGCCTGCATCACAAATACGTTTGGCGGGACGAGAGACAGGCCCTTCTCAGTGGTGGCCCATTGGCTGTGGAACATGCCCCCTAAGGACATCAGATCGGCCCCCTCGCTTCTAACATTCCAGAGGAAAGTTAAGACCTGACTGTCTTTAAGGCAGTGTAACAGACATAGGAATGGAACGGTTGGATGATGAGACTGGTTTTTGTTTTTAACTAGGAGATGGAATTGTTTTATGTTTTATTGATTTTACTATGATCATATATTATATGTTAATGCTTCAAGTTTTTAAATGTTTTATGTTAGGCATTGAATCTTGCATCTGTAAACCGCCTTGAGTCGTCCTCGGGCTGAGAAAGGCAGTATATAAATATAGTAAATAAAAATAAATAAATAAATAAATAAATAAATAAAATCATTAACCTTTCTCATGAGTGTATACTGTTTTGCTGTGAGTTTCAACAACCTCCTACCCATCTATAAAAAGGTATGGTAATCCTTACCTTCTTTCAAATTTTCGTTAGTCCCTCATGGATATGCATATGTGCACACAAACAGCCTGCACCTATGAATTGACAATTTTGCACGTTATTTCCCTGTGGGCATTTCTAGTGTATATGAATATGTATGGGTTTGTCAGTATGTACGTGTATATAAATGTCCGTACAATATAAGGTGTGGTGTGATGGGACATTTTCCTGTCATTTTCCTAGAGGGACCAATGCTTGCAAATATCTTTCAATATGTATGTGTGTGACACAAAATTTGCAGACAAAATTGGTCCCTCTAGGAAAATGAAGCTTACCAGATTTTATTTTTAAAAAAAATTTTTATTGAGATATTTCCTTACAGATATATAGGTAAAAGTTGGGGGTTGGAAATGTTGGGGTTCAGGGTAGGAAAAAGGTCGGAAGGAGTAACTAGGTTGGGGAGGGGGGGTGAGACTAGGTTGGGAGAAAGGGAGATGGGAGATGTATGGGATCTGGGGTGGGAGAAAGGGTGCGGGGGGAGGGATGTGATGAGGGTCTTCTGACTTCCTTAATCTCCTTCTCTCTGATTCAGTCTTTTTTATTTTCTTCCTACTACTGAAAAGTCATTCTTCCTCTTCTTTTGTGTGTTTCCTGTTTTGTTCAGCTGATAAGTATTCCTCAAATAGCTTCCAATCTGTTTTTCTCATTGGTCTTCCATATGAGTCTTTTAATGCAAACGTCAGTTTGTCCATGTCTTTGATTTCCTTCATCTTGCTTAACCATTCATCCTTTGTGGCTACTTCTCTCTGTTTCCATTTTTTTTTTTGCCAAAACTATTCTTGCTGCTGTGATACAGTAATTGAACAAAATATCCTTATTCTAGTCTAGTTCCAGTTCTTCATCTATTATTCCCAGTAAAAAATATTATGGTTTCGTCTGAATCTTTGTTTTTAGAATCTTCTCGCATTCTTGTTTTATCATTTTCCAATATGTACTAATTACGGGGCACGTCCACCATACATGATAAAAAGTTCCAATCTGTGATTCACATTTCCAACACTTATTTCTAACGTTATCATACATTATACCTAATTTTTGTGGCGTCATGTACCACCTATAAAAAATTTTTAACCAGTTTTCCTGTAAGTCAATCGAATATGTATATCTGATCTTCTTTGTCCAAATTTGTTCCCATTCTTTGTAATATATCTGTCTTCCAATATTCTTTGCCCACTTGATCATGCATTCTTTTATTACTTCTTTTTCCGTAACCCACTCTAATAGTTTATTGTAAATTATTGTAATATTTTTTTCTTCTTTCCTTCTTACCAGATTTTAGAAGCCAGGTGTATATAAGTATGTGTCCTCCACCCCCACATCTGGGAGGTTATAATAATTTAAATGTTTTCCACAAAAAATCAGTTATCTCTTTGTGTGTTTAATATTCACTTTGCATGGAAAGTGTTTTTGTGTGTGTTTATGCAGTGACAGATCCTTTTTGCAATTTATTTGCTTCTCCACCACAGTCAGTGGGAGGCATATATGTGAAGGTGGGGCTCTAATTTGGACCTCATTACAATCCTATGGCCTCCAAAATAATTCTTACCATTGGTGGACATCCCTAGAGGCAAAGGCTTTGAAGACCCATCTAAGCTGTATCACCACATCTGCTCTTTATCTTGAAGGCTCATATGAACATAAAAAACAGGATGCACTGCATTAGAGAAATAATGATTAGAGAAGAGAAGGCTAGAGGAGGAAAAACCTCCTTGAAAGAGTGAGATTTTGAAAGCTTTACATTTGGAACAATGCCTTACAAGTTAAGGTCCAGAGTTTCAAGGTATATCAAAGTATCATGGAATTGTATGCAATGTGCTTTTAAAAGGTTCTTCAGAAGATAAAATGAGATGGAAGCATCGTAAGGTGCTGCCTCCTTAACAAAGACGCATCTGAAAGAAAGAAGAGAAAAATGCTTCACTGGACCAGGTACAGAGATGTCATCTTGCATTTAGACTGCCTAAGTTGCTGTGCACAGGAGAGGCATCAATTTTTCACGGTTGCTAGTTCTATTTGTAAAAGCAAAACAAAACAGAAACTGTTTGGATAATCAAAATGCAAAATCTGACAGCAATGTTATCTTTAAAAGGTCACAACTGTCAAAAGAAATACATTAGAAAGACTAAAGGCAATTGTATTGGTCATCTCTGGCAGGAGCAAATTTGCTGATTAAGCCATTGTGACACCCGTAGTATTTTTAAAGACTTAATTTGCCACAGTGAAAGTAATTATGGAGAGATTCCTTATTTGGATAGCAATTCTAAAAATCCACCAGATACATGGCCTCTCTTATTGTGGACACTGACTAATTTGTGCCTTTAGTATAAGGTGTTACTGTGCAGGTACAACTGCACCAGGAGCTCCAATTTTGTTTGCTTTGCATTGAATGTTTGTTACAGTCTTAAGTTTCAGGGACTCTGCAGATAGGTGGCTTCTTTTGGCTGCAATCATAGGACAAGCCACCTGTCAATTATAGTTAGGTTCCCTGGTCCCGCCCCCCTTTTTGGGCTTTAGAGGGAATAGGAGTCATTTTGAGTTCAGTCCACACAGAGAAGCCTTTCACGCAGGACATAATACCAAGAGCTCCTGTAGAAAGCTTCGTCTTCTACGGCTTGGCCGGGGAGATATACAGCCCACAGCTTGGCTGGGGTTATACAGCCCTACATCTCCTTTGCTGAAGGACTTCAGTCAGCCATCACAGAAACCTGTGTTCTTTTCCCCTGGAAGTCTACAAAGCTCTGCTTGGTAAGGGTCACTCGCGGAAGCCAGAAATAGTTGGTACTGGGTGCAGGGGCTCCACGCCAACAGAGGCAAAGACAGACTGCCCAGATTAGAAGTTAAGGATTTCCCCGTTAGTTACAGTTAAGAAGATAGTGCCTGTTCCCTGTGGACAAGCTTGAGAGAGAGCCAATAGACTGCTAAGAAAGCCTTAAAGTACCTGTTTGTTTTCATTAATAAAGAACTTTGTTGAATCTTTAAGCAATCTAAAGACTCTGTTTTAAGGAAATCCAAAGGCCTTTAATCTGAGGCAGCCCCGGCGTCCCGTTGGGCACACAGAATTTATGTCCTGTCTACAGTTTTATGCACAGGCCCAGCGTGCGACAGCACAGTTACAGTAAGTCATAGCAGGATCAAGTGCGTGTTAAAGAAAAACCTTATGATGTTAATTATTATGTGCAGCTGGTAATGTATGTCAGCCAGCAGGGAGTATAACTGTATGGATTTTGGAATACAGTTTGGAGAAGCAATACGCTACTCTGAGGAAGAAAAGCAATATGCTGTAATGCTGCTATGTTCTAAGAGCGATGCTCTTTGCTATGGTAGAATAGCTATTTACTCAAGGTTTATGTTTTGCTCTTTCATTTGAATGAAGATGAAGAAGCCTTATTCTGTGTTACTTACAAGGACTATGTAAGTTTGTTGCACTGTTTGATTTTGTATGCAACACTGCAAGTTTATGCCTCTGCTGAGAAGAGTAAAGTTTTTCTGTTCCTTTTTTCCTCTTGCCTGTGTGTCTTTTGAAGGGAACTTGGCTAAAATCTGCTTCACCGAGATTTACTTAGGACCTCATCCCATGAGGAGGGGAAAGCGTGGGGCATCTTCTTCTTACCATAGCATTTCATTCCAGTCCATTTTTAAGGAAAATTGATAATATAATTCACTCCCATCACACAAGATGTACTTTCATCCATTTCTACTGTAATCCTCCAAATTCTGAGCGATCACACAGAAGAGTCCCTGCCCATTACGCATTCTTCTTTTTTAAAAAAACTTCGTAATTGCAGAAGTCCAAAATCTAGGTTATAGCCACAGTGAAGTGGTAATCTATTAAAATCATGCAATTCCTGAAGATTTTTTTTAAAAAAAGAATTACCATAAAAGTTTTGTGCAAGAGGATTATTGGTGAGATAAGGAGCATCAAGACTCATTTCAAGACCACCCACAGGAACAACCACTCATTAAAACAATCTAACACAAGGGAATCTGACAGTTCCCATCCCACATGTAATAATTGTCTTAACCAATTCCTGTGTGGATCAGGAGCTCTGGAGACGATTGCTAACCAATTCCTGAAATCTCCATTTCTACAAACTTTAAACACATGTATTAAACATGTGTTTAAATGCCACAGGGAGGAGGGAGCAAGCTTGTTTTCTGCTTCCTTGGAGACTAGGACGCGGAACAATGGCTTCAAACTACAAGAAAGGAGATTCCATCTGAACATGAGGAAGAACTTCCTGACTGTGAGAGCCGTTCAGCAGTGGAACTCTCTGCCCCGGAGTGTGGTGGAGGCTCCTTCTTTGGAGGTTTTTTAACAGAGGCTGGATAGCCATATGTCAGGGGTGATTTGAATGCAATATTTCTGCTTCTTGGCAGGGGGTTGGACAGGATGGCCCATGAGGTCTCTTCCAACTCTTTGATTCTATGATTCTATGAAACACATGTATTAGATGGAGTTTTGCATCATGTGGTGGGTTCAATTTTAATTGTCCTTAAACTGTTTTTAAAGTGTGTAGAAATGGGGGATCCTGCATCTGGCGAGGCCCTTCGAGGCTTGCCATTCCTTCTCTCTAAGGGTGAAAGAGTGTGACTTGTCCAAAGTTCTGGCCCAGACTACCTGACCGAACATATCTCCTGTTACGAACCATCGTGAAGTTTAAGATCTTCAGGAGACGCCCTGCTATTGATCTCACCTCCATCGCAAACGCAGTTGGTGGGGACAAGAGACAGGGACTTCTCAGCAGTGGCCCCCCATCTGTGGAACTCTCTCCCCAGGGACATCAGGTTAGCCACCTCCCTCCTGTCCTTTTGAAGAAAATTGAAGACTTGGCTTTGGGACCAGGTCTTCGATTAATGGATAGAGGCAATTGGAAAGAAGACTTGGATATGGCGACATTGAATTAACCCAGACTTGGATTTGGTTTTAAACTGGTGTGACTAATCTATTGTTTTAATGAATAGTTTTTAATGTTTTAATGTAATTGTTGATTATTTATATGTTGATATAGCATCATACAGTACTTATGTGATGCCGCCTTGAGTCCCCCCCTTGGGTAGAGGGTACGAAATAAACAAGTCACCCAGTGGGTTTCCATGGCTGAACAAGGAATCAAAGTAATGGGTATATCAGAGTCCAACATTCAAAGCAGTATACCATGTTATCTCTCTGTAAGTACTTTTTTTTTTGTCGTGTCAGGAACGACTTGAGAAACTTCAAGTCACTTCTGGTGTGAGAGAATTGGCCGTCTGCAAGGACATTGCCCAGGGGATGCCCGGATGATTTTTGATATTTTATCATCCTTGTGGGAGGCTTCTCTCATGTCCCCGCATGAGGAGCTGGAGCTGACAGAGGGAGCTCATCCGCCTCTCCCTGGATTCGAACCTGCGACCTGTCGGTCTTCAGTCCTGCCAGCACAGGGGTTTAACCCACTGCGCCACCAGGGGCTCCTTTCTGTAAGTACTGAATGTAATACATTATTTAGAAAAGAGGAAAATGGCAAATTCCCAAAATCCTTTATAGAAGATTTTCATATTTTCCATAAGGCCTTTTATCTTTGATATTGCTGTTTTTAAATTGTTTTAAATCGTTTTTAAATTGTGTTCAATTTTAGCCTGTTCTTGTAAGCCGCTTCGAGCCCCAGGGGAGTGGTGGCATTAAAGTTGGAATAATAAATAAATAAGTAAAATCTGTAAGACCTAGTGTTTTGTATTGTTTGTTGCTATTGCTTTATTATTGTTGTATTGTGGGCCCGGCATCATGTAAGCCGCACCGAGTCCCTTGGGGAGATGGTAGCAGGGTATAAATAAAGTTTTATTTATTTATTTATTTATTTATTTATTATTGTATGTGCTGCACAACAATTGAAACACTTGCATTCTCTCTCACACACACATACATGATATATGTGAACAAAAAATGCTTTGGCTGCTGTGCCATACATAACACAGTGGCCCCTTGGAATCAAAGTACAAGGGACACATTGAATCAATCAAATGTCATCTTTTGTAGTAGTTTGGTACCTTCGGTATGTAGTGTGAACAACTGTCTCTTCTTATGTCTTAGGTTCAGTTGGATTACATTTATGAGAAAATGTCAAGCAATAATCTTTGCTGTCCAGTTCCACCCCCATATAAATGACACCACAGCTATGAAGAAAAGAGGAAGAGGAAAACCAAGATAAGAGCCAGCTTCTGTGAAAGAACTGTCTCCTCAGGAGGCATTTCCTTTTGATGTTGCTTTGATATTTAGAAGATCCATTTTCAGAAATTACTGGTAAGTCACACAACATTTGTTCGATCATGTTGTAGGCTGCTGTTGTCCTTTTAGGGTTGGCTGCCTCTTTTATGCTTCTGCAACAGCTATCTCTAGCATCGACGTATTGAAATTGGGGGGGGGGGGAACCTAGTGGCCACTTTGTGATTGGTAATTTATGTTTAATGGTGCTAACTATTACTTACTGTATATAGTTTACTAAAACAATGTATCCAAATTTGCAGAGAGAGCAGTTGAACATGGTAAATACTAGCTGCATGAGACTAAGTTATAGACTACGTTAGTAAAAAGAAAAATCCCCTGAATCTGTTGCTGGCAGTCTTCATATAATGCACAAGAGTTTTCAATATATGGAGGTGTTTTGCCCTTGACTTTATATTGCACTGCAGATGGGAGATACTGCAGTGTTTGCAGGAAACTTTGGAGTATCTGTGGGCTTTGCAGTTGTCTGAACTGCTAGAGCAGATATTTTTCAACCTGATCAATTGTTTACATAGACACCACTGCCAACTGGTTAGCAACCCCAGCATTTGATTTTGTACATTATAGCTTTTCTAAAGGATTTGTCCGAGGTAGACATATTTTAATAAGGTACTGGCAATGCCTGGGATAGGGATTTTTGAAAGAATAAATATTAAAAGTAGTCAGTGTTTGGTTTTTGGTTTTCTGAATGGACCTATTATAAAGTGTATAATGATGTAGGTGAATTACAACTCCGAACATCATGGGTCACCCCGGCAATATTCAAAGTTGGTCATGTTGGGTATGCATCCATCATTGGCAGGGTTCACAGTGCTCTTTGATTGTGAATGAACTATAACTTCCAGCCTCAAAGGTCAACTCTCTCCAACTCCCTCCAGTATTTTCTGTTGCTCATGTTGCTGCCAAGTTTGGTCGAATCCACTGTTGACAGAAATCACTGGACTTTCTTGATGTGGGGTGAACTATAATGCCCAAAATCAATGGTCAATCTCCCCCCCCCCCCCAATATTTTATGTTAGTGCCAAGTTTGGTTCAGTTCCATCATTGGTGGGAGTCACAGTGATGCCTGGAAGTGGGAGCGATCTCAGAAATTGCCCTCCTTCCCAAACATATGTACATACATACAAACATAATTTCACTTTTATTATAGACATAGATATAGATATGCAGGCAGTACCTGAGTTACAAACAGGGGTGAGAAAGCAGGAAGTGAAAGAAATCTCTCCTCAGAAGGGAAATTCTTTCCTGAAACAGTTATCACGGGGAAAAGGTGTCTCCACTGAAACTTTGTCATCAATTCCTGTTCCTGCAACAAGCCAATTTTTTCAAACTCCAATTATCACAGGGACAGAAAGTGAGATGAAATCTACTGAACAGGGGCACAGACAGCAGAACAAATGCCACAGTATGATTGGAGTCAAACTTTTAAAGTTACCTGTTCTGACTTATATTCAAATTCAAGTTTGCACTTTAAGCAGTATTATTATTATTATTATTATTATTATTATTATTATTATTATTACAATATCTGTGTAGTGGCTTGGTTTTTCTTCAGAAAACAGGCCAAAAGAGCCCCCCCCCCCCTCATGGCATAAAGAAGACTAGTTACATTTTGTTTTGATCGATTATACAGAAATGGGTTGCCATGCAGAGAGAGCTACCATGCGGAATAATTTAAAGTGGGCGCAACATGCGTCTGCATTGAACTTGGAGACAGAAAACCTGCATGTAACCTGCATGTAACCTTGAGTGACGATGGAAGAAGCTCTGGCCTCACCCCTTGTGCCAGCTGCCAAAGCTGGAGCTCTTGTAGCTTTTGTAATTGCTTTTTTGCTTCCATACCATCACACCTTCATATGACTGCCCTTGAGGTTAACTGCAAGAATGAGTGTTTGGCAAACAAGTTCCTCTTTTTTTCAAAGTTGCTTTTTGGGAAACCCAGGCAGTTTCCTTCTGAAACTTGTTGAAAAAGCTTGGAATATCCTTCTCAGTGTTAGCTGAAAGAGATATTTCCAATCATTTAGTGAACAGGATTGCCATATTTTAACTCTCTTCCCCAATTTTGGTCTGTATTTGCATATCATGCAAATTATTTGCCTATTATGAATTAATGTGAAAGACTGGGAAAGAGTTGGCCAGCACACTTATTGTCTATTGGGTTCCTACTCAAGCTCCTTCTTTCAGAAGTGTTTTGTTCATAAGAAAGAGCAAATTTTCTTATATATTTGCATGTAATGGTGTTCACAGTCTGTGGCTTAAGGCTACCTGATCCTTTCCATGGTAATTTGTATACCTTGTATTCCCGTTTTTCATGCTACCTTTTAACCCTTTCTACACAGTTAAAGTGCTCATTGGAGGGAAGGATAGTAGAGGCAAAAATGAAGTACTTTGGTCACATCATGAGAAGAAAGGAAAGCTTAGAGACGACAATGATGCTGGGGAAAATGGAAGGAAAAAGAAAGAGAGGCCGACCAAGGGCAAGATGGATGGATGGCATCCTTTAAGTGACTGGCTTGACCTTGAAGGAGCTGGGGGTGGTGACGGCCAACAGGGAGCTCTGGTGTGGGCTGGTCCATGAGGTCACGAAGAGTAGGAAACAACTGAATGAATGAACAACAACAACACACAGTTTGGATATTTTCTTGGGATGTCAAACCAGTATTTCATGGAGTGCTACAGAGGTTGTGCAAAAAAGTGTTTTAAACACCTACTTGGAGTGTATCCAAGGCACCATCATCATCAGCGATTACTCATGTCCAAGTATGATTGCCTTCCAGGCATAGGGTCTTGGCGGTGGGTCTGTAAGTGACTGTAGAGACCTATTCTTGACCTGCATGTTCTTCTGCAGTGAGGACATCAATTTCCAGGTGGAAGGCGGTCCTGGTCAGGGTTGGCTTGATGTGCCTTCTTCTTTACATGTTTCTTCCTTTGGTGAACAGGACTGCCATATTTTAACTCTCCATTTGTACCTCTTCAAATTTCATAGCATTGTTGGTCACAGTTGACCTCCAGTTAGAATGCTCAAGGGTCAGGGCTTCCCAGTTCTTGGTATCTATGCCACGGTTTTTAAGGATGGCTTTAAGCCCATCTTTAAATCTCGTTTCCTGTCCACTAACATTCCATTTTCCATTCTTGAGTTGGGAGTATAGTTGGGAGACGGTGATCGGGCATTCGGACAACGTGGCCGGTACAGCGAAGTTGATGGCAAAGGATCATCACTTCAATGCTGGTGGCCTTTGCTTCTTCCAGAATGCTGACATTTGTCCGCTTATCTTCCCAAGAGATTTGCAGGATTTTTCAGAGACAACGCTGATGAAATTGTTCCAGAAATTGAGTGTGACATCTTTAGACGGTTCATGTTTCACAGGCATATAGCAGGGTTGGGAGGATAGTAGCTTTATAAATAAGCACCTTGGTATTCCTATACACACTGCTTCATTTGGAAAAATACTGCACTTCCAGAGCTCAGGCAGTGTTGTATTTCAGTGTTAATGTTGACTTTTGTGGAGAGGTGGCTGCCAAGGTAGCGGAAATGGTCAACATTTCCTAACATTACACCATTAAGCTGTATTTAAGGCATTGCAAAGGGATTGGCTGAAAGACTGCTGAAAGAGCACTGGTTTACTGGCTGTTCAGTGAGAGGCCAAGCTTTTTGTATGCTTCTGCAAATGTGTTTAGAGTGCTTTGAAGGTCTTCTTCTGAATGATCACAAGCTATATTATCAGCATATTGGAGTTCTATAACAGATGTTGTTGTGACCTTGGTTTTGGCTTTCAGTCTGCTGAGGTTAAATAGCTTGCCATCTGTCCAAGGCCCGTACAGGATATATAAAGAGAGAAGTGGAGTTGCAAACATTCATTTCAAAGGCTTTCAAGTCTAGATACCTTCAGCCTGTCTAAGGCATGCACAGGAGTGCTCAAGCAAATGAATAAAAATTAAAATTGCTTCCAATTTCAAATCAAGAAACGTTCCCAAGCCAAGCTAGTCTTAGTATGACCTAGCCCTAGAATTTGCAAATAGAGCAACAAAGAGACCTGTTGAAGTTGTACTTTTAAGCTGAAGGCTAGTTCAGAGTCTCTCGGACTGTTGGGGGTGGGGAGGGGGACTATAGTTCCTATGCACATGGCACATATCTTATTTGTACTGCAAGATGTCTCTGAAAGGCAATTTTTACAACCCATTCCATTTCCTCTCTGCTTGCTCTGCTATATAAACACATATATACATTTGAACATTTTAAACTTTGGGGTTTTTGTTCCCAGTGGAGTAACAAAATGAAAAATGGTTTTGTCCATTTTAAAACGCAAGAATCTTCCCATATTGCTTGTTTAGAGTGAAGACTGTCTCTTTTACTATTTCACAGAAGTGCTGGAAAGCCCCAAAAATTACAGTCCAAGATATGATTTCAATCATTAACTAAACTTATTGAAAGAAGAGTAACGATCTCTACCCCAAGGAAACCCCAGCTAGGATAAAGACAGCATTATTTGTCTATTATCCTGGTTTCAATAAGTGCTTATAGCTCACTTCTAAGTATTTTAGTATGCTCAGAGGTGGCCCTAGGTAATTTTCAACTGTAAGCGAACAGTATTTTGGTGCCCCCCCCCCAACCAATCACTGATATATATTTTCTGTTCATCGTGGGAGTTCTGTGTGCCATATTTGGTTCAATTCCATCATTGGTGGAGTTCAGAATGCTCTTTGATTGTAGGTGAACTATACATCCCAGTAACTACAACTCGCATATGTCAAGGTCTATTTTCCCCCAAGAGCACCTCAAGAGCGCCCCTGGGCAAAATCACCTATACTGCGAAGGCTTACATTGTGTAATGGCTTGAGCCGCCCCTGAGTATGCTCTCCTTATAAGAATGAACAAAATGCATTTGATTCTACGTTTCTTGCTGCTACTGATGAAAATTGTCTAATTTGTGTGAAATATAGAAATGTCAGTGGGAATTTTTACTTCATCTCTTCCTTCTCGAATTATGTTTTTTTTTTCTTTATTTCTTCAGAATAAGAATGGGTTGGAAGATGGCCCCTTCCTCGGTCTTCCTGCTCCTCTTCCTGCTTTTGCCAAATGGCCTTTCTTCACTTCCAAATGTCAAACAAAATCTGCTTTATGATGACAGACAGCAGAAGTTTTCCTGTATGGGTATGTATTTAATAATGGGGTTTTATGATGGGGTTGCTTCCTCCATGCTTTATTCCATTGAGGTATGGAAAGTACATTACCAATTGGTCACAATTAATATACTTCTAAAATGTGGGTTTATATGGAGCTACATGGTTGGATGTTTGGTTCTTTTGGTCGAGGGCTAGATATATCATTGATCCTACCTACTGAAATGAACTTCTTCTTCTTCTTCTTCTTCTTCTTCTTCTTCTTCTTCTTCTATTTATACCCTGCTTCATCTTTCCTGTCGGAGACTCAAAGCAGCTTAACATAAAAGCAATTTAAAATATACAAATATGCAAACATTAAAACAGAATTAAATATAAACAGTTTTGAATCATTCACATTTGAATCATTTCAACAGCTGACAGTTTGGGGATTCTCCCCAGCATAGTTCAGGAAACCCATGAATTGTCAAGACTTGATTGCAAAAATGGCAGTTGGGATTGGTGATTTATGAATCCACTAGCCATCCCCCGCCATGCATTGCTGTGGCCCAGTCTGTGTGTATGTGCTTTGTGTATGTATATATTTGTGTATGTGTGTGTGTATGTGCCTTGGCCTTTGTAAGCCGCATCGAGTCCTTCAGGAGATGCTAGCGGGGTACAAATAAAGTTTAATAATAATAATAATAATAATAATAATAATAATAATAATAATATATGTAATTTTGCGCATGCACTGTAATTTGTTTATTTTTTGGCTATTTAATTCCCTTCCACTGTGTTTTTCAGTGTTTTTATGAGTGATGGTCACTTGTTGGCCAGATAGGTGTATTGTGTCCAAAATTGGTGTCAATTCATCCAGTGGTTTTTGGGTTATGTTAATCCCACAAATGAACATTACATTTTTATTTATATAGATTTGTTGACAAGATTGCCTCTCATCCATCCATCAATTTTAAAGGTGCTATCTGCAAGAAGCTTAAGCAACCAATGAGAATGATTTATCATTTGAGGAAAATACAAATAAACCTTTTGAAATATTACAATATCTCATCCTTCCTAATTTGTTATCAGTATTTGGTTTGGCCAACAAACTATACTGTTGTCATCTTAAGTGAAGAAGGAGACAGGGCTACGGTTGTACTGTAGTAGCAAATTTTCTTTGTTCTCTTTTTTTCCTAATGTAAAACTTGAACTCTGATATCTTTTGGTTTATGGTAGTAATTGCTTATTTGTGTGCAATTATTTTTCCTTATGTCAGATGCTCATAAAAACAACCAAAGTGCTGAGCACAAGCAGTTCTAGGTTCCTCAGATTTGTGAGGCACAATGCCCTAGGGGAATTGTTATTAGGGTGAAAATTAATGATTTTCAAGCAAACTGGATCATGAGAACAAGTCGTCACTAACTGCATGCTAGCTAACAGTTTAGGGAAATAACTGATTACTATGTGTTCAGATTATTTACTTAAGTATAGTTGCAACTGTGAAACTAATTATTCATTAGTAGCCTCTACTGAACTATTTATAAGTAAGTGACTTCAATATGAGAGCCTTTGTATTTAATCGTGGTAACAACACGTATACATGAGGAATATAGATTTGTTTTAACAGTAGTGCAAAAACGTTTTTGACTGGCTTCACTGGCAACCTATTTTTGTTGGTTGGCACTTCCTTGCATGTTTTAACAGCTGGCTGAATATGCCCTTCTGGTGTGGTAGTACTATTGTCTAAGAATTAGGTCATTTCATCATCACCCCAGCCCACTCATTTTGTCAGCAACTGTGAACACTGCTGTTCCTTAATCTTCAGGCTTGGTTTACAATCAGGACAGGCTGAGAATTATCTTCAGTACAGAATATTCAGGCAAACCTCAAGAACTGAGTAAACTATTCAATACCATAGCTAGTATCTAGTAATCTGACTTAGACTCTATTTTCGGGTTGCATTGTATCTTCTCCGCTCTGACCTTGGACTGGTCTAACTACACTCTTGCTTCCAGTTCAGACCTTTGACTTACTCCAACCTTAGATATGTTCTATCTTTTTTAAATAAAAAAAACATGGAATGCCAAGGGAAGTGCCCTGATAAAGATGGGCATACAAGTGCCTGCTTTGTTTGGGTGAGAGCCATATCATACAATCCTGCTCCTATTATGAGGATTTAATACTCAAGAGGAATCATGAAATCCACTTAAAGACACTTTTGAATGAGATGTGTTGATTCTGACACCTACTACTTTGGCAACGTCATCAAAGTCTACTCTGAAGGGCAAGGGAATAGCACCATCAAATCTGCTAGTTCCCCCAAAATCCTTATTAGCAACCTTGATTCAGTCAACCCTGATGAAGCTCATCTCAAATTCGATGTAGGTACTGTTCAACACAATTTTCAAGTGAATGTGAACAACAAAGAGGTTTTGAATAGGAAACTAAATAACCTTGGAGTGCAGGTTGTTTTCTTACCAGTCCTTCCAGTTGAACATCATGTCCCAGAAAGACAAAGAGAAATACTACATGTGAATAATTAAAAGTACAGGTGGTATCATCAGGAAAGATTTGATTCTTGGACCATGGTCTTGAGTTTTCATGAAGAAGAACTTCTGGCAAGAAATGTGTTACACCTAATTGTGATTGATAAGAATATGTATACTAGAAATGCCATGAACCTGGTCAGAGGACTTTACACACCATTCTGTAATAGAGAGGGAGACACCGAGTGTGGGGAGCAAGAATACAAATGATAGAGAAGAAACAGACTATGATTCTTTCAGTTGACAGGAAAAAATAAGAGGAAGGAGCTGAGAAGGGAGCCATGGTTTTGGATATCTCTATACTACTGGAGAAAACATAGGAAGCAAACAAGATGAATCTGAACTCTTAACAGAGAAAGGCAAATATGATTTAATACACAACCCTGAAACTTAGTGACATGATATTTATGACTGAGATGTAATAATTCAGGAGTATAACTTATTCAGAATGTATTAACTAAACAAAGGAGAGGGGTAGCCTTATATGTCAAGAATGTATACATCTGTAAGGAAATTCATGACTTAGAATTGTGTTTCCCAAGCTATCTGATATGAAAGTCCAGCAGTTTCCACCTCAGTCTTCCAAAAACTGATACCATATCTGTGCCCATTGGCTGCAGTTCTTTTTTCTTTCCTGGAAACTTAACAGTAACCAGCAACCTTGGCATCATTCAACTGAATAACACTTTGAATACTGGGTTGTTGTAGGTTTTTTCAGGCTATATGGCCATGTTCTAGAGGCATTCTCTCCTGATGTGTTGCCTGCATCTATGGCAAGCATCCTCAGAGGTAGTGAGGTTGAACAGTACCTACATCCTCACTACCCAGCTCTTATTGAAAGATTTGAGGACAAACAATACCAGAAAATGTGATTTCTTAAGACTGATGCCCTAGAAATGATGGAAATAGATTACTGCAACACGCTCTAAATGGGGTTGTCTTTGAAGACTGTTCGGAAATTGCAATTAGTCCAACAGGCGGCAGCTAGATTACTCACCGGAGCGTCATACAGGGAGCATACCACCCCCCTGCTGTGCCAGCTCCACTGGCTGCTGATCCAATTCCGAGTACAATTCAAAGTGCTGGTCTTGACCTATAAAACCCTATATGGCTCTGGTCCAGCATACCTGTCTGAACGTATCTCCTTCTACGTCCCACCTCGGAGCTTAAGAATGTCTGAGGAGGCCTTGCTCCCGGCCCCGCCTTTGTCTCAAACACGCTTGGCAGGGACGAGGGACAGGGCCCCCCACCTGTGAAATTTGCTCCTCGGGGAAATTAGGTCATTGCCATCCCTCCTCACCTTTAGAAAAAAGGTTAAAACGTGGCTGTGGGACTAGGCCTTCGGGCAATCAGGTTAAAGGACAATTGATAATGTTGACTATGGCATGGAAGAGGATTTGGATAAGTTAAGTGAGTAATCATTAGTAGATGGCTAGCTAAACAGCCACCAGACGGGCAATAGCTAATCAGAGTGTAAGTATACTGTTTTAATCTTTATTTATTAATGTTCATGTTTAATTGTTAGATTTGTTATTCTGTATTTTATGATATGGCATTGAATTATTATTGACAATTGTAAGCTGCCCTGAGCCCCCCCCCCCCCGGGGGGGGGGTTGAGAAGGGCGGGGTAGAAATGTTTGAAATAAAATAAATAAATCAGGGGAGCATGAAAAGTTGCCCCATTGCCGCCAATAGGCTGGATCTTCCTGGAACAAAAATGGATCTGAAAGGCTAGATGTTAAAAGTTAAAATAAAGATTATCACAAAAATATTGAAGAATATTTTCTACAAATTACTGTTGGTGGTTGTTTTTCTAAAAGGATGGCCACAAAGCTAGTGGGAGTTGGTTGCTTTTGTGTAACCCAGGCTATAATGGAACTGTTTCAAAGATTCTGGTTTTCTAATGTAAACAGGACAAAAAACCCCCCAATGCATTTGTGCATAAGAGCTGTTTCTTCACTTGTATAGAAGAATGTGGCAAGTCTGAGGCTTTATATCAAATAAAGCAAAGAAAGAAAGCTGATCATTGTGTTATCTATAAAGATGTAAAGCCTTTGAGAAGAGATACTTGCTTTTATAACAGTCAGTTTTTCTTCTCTACAGAAAGAAAGCAGTGGGCTTTGTTACATGTCTTCCATTGAATCTGATCCACATTTCATTGCATAGAACTCTGTTGGTGTTTTAATAACTAAGATAGTTCATTTAGCTGAGCTACTGAAGGCACAGAGGAAAAGCAAGCGATCATAATCCGAATCACGTTGTTCCTGTGTGTTTATTTTGAGAAATATAAGAGAGCATTAACAAATACATTACATAATATATGGATTTTCCTATATGGTTAAGTAAACAAACCATTAGCAGTCTCTGACAAATTTGCCATTACAGGAAAAAAAAGTCACAACAGTTAGTGTAGACTCTTTGGCTGACCTTCAGCTGTGTCACACATGCATAATCATCACTC
Organism: Anolis sagrei ordinatus; assembly: GCF_025583915.1. Lineage (NCBI taxonomy): Eukaryota > Metazoa > Chordata > Lepidosauria > Squamata > Anolidae > Anolis > Anolis sagrei. The sequence goes on from NW_026847660.1 coordinate 69,652,469, forward strand.
AATCAATGTGCATCTGAATGAATACTAAATATTTTTAAATGTTTACATTTAAAATATTAACATCTCGTGCTGCTGTATCCAGAGCTTACAGCAGTATGTTAGCATATGTACTTTCAGGGACATTGTATATATAAGCAGATATCCTGGTGGCACAGTGGGTTAAAGCGCTGAGCTACTGAGCTTGTTGACTGAAAGGTCACAGGTTCGAATCTGGGGAGCGGCATGAGCTTCCGCTTCTGCCAACCTAGCAGTCCGAAAACATGCAAATGTGAGTAGATCAATAGGTACTGTTCTGGTGGGAAGGTAACGGCGCTCCATGCAGTCATGACCTTAGAGGTGTCTACAGACAACGTCGGCTCTTTGGCTTAGAAATGGAGATGAGCACCGCACCCCAGAGTCGGACATGAATGGACTTAATGTCAAGGGGAAACCTTTACCTTTACCTTTTATCCATTAATTACTTGCACAATACCAGCCAGAGACTGTGCTTGCTCAAGGTCTGGGAAAATAATAACAGTTCCTTTGCGTGTTGATGGGCGACACCCCTCCCGCCAACAGCTCAATGATGACACAAACACAGAGTTAGGAGAAAAATGGCCACAACTGTTTATTGGTTAAAGTAATACAGGTTGGCTGCCATGCATGGGATGTGGATCAGAAGTGAAGACCAGTATTATCAATGATTCATCACATTGGCCATGGATTACTCAGTCTGAAGAGCCTTGCTTTTAGACTCAATTGGAAGGCCTGAAGAGAGGGGGTAAATCTAATTTCTTTAGGGAGGGTATTCCAAAGCTGGGGAGCCACCACTGAGAAGGCCTTCTCTCTCATTCCCACCAACCGTGCTTGAGACAGTGATGGCACCGAAAGAGGGGCCTCCCCAGCAGATCTTAATGCCCTTAATGCCCTTGTCACTTCATAGAAGGTGATGTGGTCTCAAAAATAGGTTGGGACCGAAATGTATAGGGCTTTATATGTAATCACCTACACTTTGAATTGTGCCCGGAAACTTATCAGGAGCCAGTGGAGCTGCTTTAAGGGGTATGCTCCCTAAACCTTGCCCCAGTTAATAATCTCTTTGCACTAGCTGCAATTTCTGAGTCATCTTCAAAGGCAGCCCCACATAAAGTGCATTATAGTAATCAATTCTGGATGTAACTAAGGCGTGGAGCACTGTGGCCTTTCCACTGACACCAAGACCACAGAGGAAAGTAGCACTTCCATTGCAAATGAGAGAGGGTTATGGAAATGTACCCTGTTATCTTGTTTCTGTTGGAACTCAGCCTGTGATTGTGTTCCAGGATCAGGGTGCTTTAGATGTGGGGAATGAAGTCAGTGAGTTGCAAGATGAGTTTCAAGATGGCCATGGTTTGGCCAATGACAAGGAAATCCCTGTTCAAAGTGTAGTTTCCTATGAGAATGTCCCTGAGGGGTGTGGAAATGATGGTGTGTTTTCTGAATTGCTACCAGAGAGTTCCCATGATAGGGAACATGAAAACAGTTCAGCACCTGGCCCAGCTGCAGAAATTAGTGAGCAACTAGATCGATGGGAGGAGATAAGTCAAAACAGGAGAGCCAAGCAGTGGCATCGGCAGTCTGCCAGGCTTGGAGAGAAAAAGATA
>NW_026847660.1:69655167-69684244 GCF_025583915.1 Anolis sagrei ordinatus
CGGCTGCACTAGCCTGAGAAACTTCCAATAGCCAAACCCAGCTTTTCAAAGCCTCAAAGTTTTGCTTCACAATCAGAATCTGGGTTGTTGAAGGCTTTCATGGCTGGAATCACTGGGTTGCTGGGAGTTTTCTGGGCTGTATGGCCACGTTCCAGAAGCATTATCTCCTGACGTCTCACCCACATCTATGGCAGGTATCTTCAGAGGTTGTGAAGTTGTCACATAGATGTGGGCGAAATGTCAGGAGAGAATGCTTCTGGAACATGGCCATACAGCCCAGAAAGCTCCCAACAACCCAGAAATCAGAATAGTTTTTCAGTATTGACTCAATCTGTGGGTTGACCTAACATTATCTGATAAGGTTGTTTTTTTGTTAAATTTCCAAAACACCCCATGTGCAAAAGGGTAATGTAACATTTGGCCTCTTGAGCAAGTGGCCCTGTACACAAGATGCTGTTTACCCAAGACGTTTCCATCAGACACAATCAAGATTACCTAACGGGGGTTTGCAACTAACTGTTGCGAATGCCCCACCTTGCGACAGGTATTGCTTTCCAAAGAAACAAACCTAAGGCAAGAGAGGTGAAATGTCAACTGTGGAAATGGAGGGGAGGGGCGAAAAAAAGAGTTGTAACTGACACATATGTGTGGAACCTGTAATACTCGGGGGGAAACAGCACACTGTTTTCTTTCCTTTCCTTCTCTCCCACCTTTCCTTTCCTTCTCTCCCAACTCCTAACTCCTCACTCCTCTAAACCTAACTCCTGACTGCTCACTCCCCTAAACCTAAACCCTAACTGATTTTTAACTGTCGTTTGTTCAAACTCTCCCCGCTAAGCTCCTCCCACTTCCCTCTCTCCAGCATCGGTCTCCATGGCAACGCCCATGGAGGACTCCTCTGACTTAGGCCGCTCCAGCATTACTGCAGCCAATCTAAACACAAATACAGTTAAAATCATACAATTTATAATCAACTCCTGTACACCTTCCCCCACAGAAAAATTATTTTTGGGCCATTCTCACTCCCGGAATGGGCAAAAATAATTCCACAAATTATCCAACAATATCTAAATACACAATATTTCTGAAAGGCAATCACAATATGGTTAAATATATTATAATGCATATATACAAACCTTTTACCATACGAAATTCTAGATAAGGCGTCTGCGACTATGTTTCGTTTACCTGAAGCATGTTTAATTTCAAATGTAAAATCCTGTAAACATAAACTCCATCTCAATAATTTGTTATTCGTACCTTTTACATTATCTAGCCATCTTAATGGAGCATGGTCCGTTTGTAAGGTAAACTTTCTCCCCCACAAATATGGCTTTAATTTTTTTACTGACCATATGATGGCATAGCATTCTTTTTCAATCATTGACATGTTATATTCATTGGAATGCCATTTTTTACTCAAAAACAAAATAGGTCTGTCCTCACCCTCTACATCTAACTGGCTTAGGACAGCTCCTAGCCCAGTATCCGATGCATCACATGTTAGAATAAAAGGTTTATCAAAATCTGGCGCAATTAGGACCGAATCCGAAGTAATGGCTTTCTTCAATTGATCCATGGCAGTTTGACAATTTGGAGTCCAAATTACCTGATTCGGGTTCTTCTTTTTGGTAAGATCCGAAAGAGGGGCTGCCAAATCACTAAAAGATGGAATGAATTTACGATAGTATCCAGCCAATCCAAGGAGTGCCCTAACCTGTTTTTTTGTTTTGGGCACAGGCCACTGGTGAATAACTGCCACTTTAGTAGGGTCAGGTCAAATACAACCTCCTCCCACTAAATGTCCTAAATACTTGGTAGTATTGTATCCTAACTTGCACTTGGAAGCTTTAATAGTTAACCCTGCTTCCCTCAACCTACTTAATACCAGATCCAAATGTTCAAGGTGAGCTTCCCATGAATCACTGAAAATCCCTATATCATCGATATAGGCCACGCAGAAAGACCCCAGCCCACTTAAAACTCTGTCCACTAATCTCTGAAATGTGGCTGGGCTGTTCTTTAACCCAAATGGAAGTACGGAAAATTCAAATAGCCGATTTTGGGTCCGGAAGGCGGTTTTATGTTGATCCTGTGGTGCCATGGGCACTTGCCAAAATCCTTTGGTTAGATCTATACTACTAATAAAATTGGCCTTCCCCATCCTTTCCAGCAAATCATTCAAACATGGCATAGGATAAGTATCTGTTTGGGTTACCTTGTTTAATTGCCTATAATCTACACAAAATCTAATTGTCTTGTCTGGCTTCTGTACTAATACTATGGGTGAAGCCCAAGAGCTAATCGATGGAACAATGATACCTAGGTCCAACATTTCTTTAATCTCCCTTTCAATACATTCATTGGGTCTCCCTGTGACCCTGTAGGGTGGACATACTATAGGAGCTACATCACCGGTGTTTATTTGATGCTGGACTCCCTGGACCTTTCCTGGTAAATCTGAAAATATATCTTTATATTTACTCAAAATTTCCACAACCTCTCTTCGCTGTGGTTGGGACAATTCACTGTTTATTTCTACCCGATCCAAATTTTTGTATTGTTCACGATCACCCTCCCAAAAAGAAAAGGGACCGGATTCTTCTTCCGAAACAACAAAATAAACATTAGCAGACCTTCTAACATAAGGCTTTAACATGTTTACATGAACTCTTCTTTCCACATTTGAATGTTCATCATAAATATCATAGTTTATTTGATTGTGTTTCCTGGTGATCTTCCAGGGTCCCGACCAATCTAATTGCAGTTTGTTGGTTTTGTTGGGAGATAAAAACAAAACTTCATCTCCGATGTTGAAGATCTTTGGCTTAGCAGTAGAATCATAATAGTCTTTTTGTCTTTGCTGAGCTGCAAGCAAATGTTCTTGTGCAATGTCCCTAGCCAGTTGCATTGTTGATTGAAGATCCTTTAGGTACTCCGACACTGGAACTGGATCTGTTGCTGGATTTTCCTCCTAGTATTCCTTTATCAGGTCTAATGGACCATGAGCTTTCCTTCCATATAGCAATTCAAGCGGACTGTAGCCAGTACTGTCATGAGGGACGGTCCTGTAGGTGAATAACAGTTGTTGTACTTTGACGTCCCAGTCGTATGGCTTCTTTTGACTGTAAGACTTTATCATTTTGACTAAAGTCTTGTTCAGATTTTCAACTAGTCCATTTGTCTGTGGGTGATAAGCTGTTGAAGTCAGGTGTCTGATTCCACATAACTCAAGCAATTTTGACATAAGTCTGGAAGTAAATTGAGTTCCCAAATCAGAAACCAATTCTCTAGGATAACCAGTTCTTCCCCAAATGGATAACAGTGCATTTGCAATCGTTGTTGTCTCAATGTTAGTTAGAGCTACAGCCTCTGGATATCTTGTGGCGTAGTCAATCATGGTTAGAATGTATCTGTAACCACGTCTGCTTGGCTTACAAAGAGGACCAACTATGTCAATGCCCACTCTGTAAAATGGTTCTGCAATTACCGGCATAGGGATCATAGGAGCTTTAATTTTATCCCTTCCAGTACTCAATCTTTGGCAGATATCACAAGACTGGCAAAACTCTTTGATCTTCTGGAACATGCCAGGCCAATAAAAGTTTTTAGTGATCCTCTTTGTGGTTTTCCTCACGCCCAGATGACCACCGTGAGGGTTCTCGTGTGTCGCCCTCATCAGCTGTTCTCTAAAACTTTGAGGCACTACAATCTGATTACATGTCATTGATCCTTCTGTTGACTTCATGTTTCTGGTTTCTCTATACAAGACACCATTCTTTAACACAAACTTGGAGGGCTGCCCTTTTGCTGATACTGTGAGGTTTTGAGCCAAAGCGAACAAAGGTTTTAGAAATTCATCTGCTCTTTGTTCCTGTTGAATTTCTCTGACTCCTCCTGTCTTCTTAATAAGCTCAGCAACCATAGTGCTGGATTCTGGATTCTCATCCCCCTCCTGTTGTATGGCGAAACACATGGCTTTTTGATCAGGGCTTTTGCTGTTATATTCTTCCTCCTCACACATCATTCTCCACTTTCCAATCTTTTTAGCCAGATCATTTCCAATTAAACACCTGTATGGTATGTCTGGACTGACTGCAAAATCCCACATACCCTTCCAACCTCCATATTCTATTGGCAAAGACACTACTGCTGTTGGTATTGCAGGTCCCAAGCCTTTTAATCTTATTTCAGAGGTAGGATGCTGAAATTTCTGAGGTATTATATCTGGATGTATAATACACACATCAGATCCTGTGTCCCGCCACCCTCTCATGTCTTTGTTGTCAATGGAAATGGATTCTAAGTAATCCTCAGTTGCGGTGTTTGACAAAATGAACAAACATTGTTTCTCTTGAGGCACCGTTTCCGAACTCTCCTTTGACACAGTATTTGGTTCTGTTTTCTTTGTTTCTTTTACTTTATTAACGAAGAGGGTTGTCTTTTCTTTTCTTAAAAGGGGACATTGATACCTTATATGATCCCACTTTCCACACTGAAAACACCTAATTTTTCCCTCAGGAGCAGTTTGACTTGTTACACTCTGCCTCCTCCAGGAGGGGTTTTCTATTGCAGGACCTTTTCCTTGTTGTGGGCGCGTTTGATGTTGGTAAAATGGCTGCCTGTTTGTCCTTTTATCATTTGGCAGATCTTCCCTTTTGAATCCTTCTTTTAGGGTAATTAATTGATCTACCATAACCGCTGCCTCTACTACAGTGGATGGCTTTCGATCCTGTACCAGCCACCGAAAATCGGAAGGTATCAATTGGAAAAATTGTTCCAATTTTAAAAGTTCTCTCAGTTGTTGGTAATTTTCCACCTCAGACGTCCTTAGCCAACTATCGAACAGTTGAGACAATCTAGAGGCCACCTGAGCGAAACTTTGGTTCTTATCTCTTTTCAGAGTCCTGAACTTGAATCTGTAAAATTCAGGTGTTAATTGAAATTTCTGTTGAACCTGTCTCTTAAATAAATCATAATCCCCATAGGACTCCTCAGGCATTTCTCCATATATTTCTAAGAGCTTTCCACTTATTTGAGGCCTTAAGTACGTCATCCATTTTTCCTCAGCAACTCCAAAATCTTTACAACATCGCTCAAACAAGGTTAGAAACTTCTCTATATCGTCATCCTTAGTAAATTTAGGAAATACTAGGTTCTTGTAGGTTTTTTCGAGCTATAGGGCCATGTTCTAGAGGCATTTCTCCTGACGTTTCGCCTGCATCTATGGCAAGCATCCTCAGAGGAAGTGAGGGGGGGTGGTGGGCTAATTTTTTGCTTTTGCAGTTCAATTTCCATTCTCCTCAATTCTATCTCCTGTTCTCTCTCTTTTTGTCTTTCCTCAAACTCTCTTTCCCTTTGTTTTGCCTCTATTTCCAATCGTTTCATCTCTAGTCTGTGCCATTTCTGACACAGACACTGGCTCTGTTTCTGCTTCAGAGCCCAAACTTCCTTCTTGGTCTCCCATTGTTTCCTCAACAAGTTTTTTCTGTCATCTGGTAGCCATATTTCAATAACTTTTACCTCACAAATTATTCTCAAAGTAGTCTTAAGGCACTCAATCAGTTGTTAATCGTATCCCGTCGTCTGCCACCAATTTGAAAAGAAGCAGGGGAGCTGGGGGATGATTTATTGTTGCCACCAATTTGAAAGGAACCAGTATTCAGGAGATTTTTCCCCAGTTCCCAATTTTAAAAAGACTTAGCCGACTTGCAATGGAGGTTGCCGATTAGGAACCAAATTTACCATCAAGTTAGAAGGGAGGCTGTTCAATTGCACCTCCTCCTTTATTAAGAAAGTAATAACTTAGTAATAATTACACTGTATATACTGTAGCGTGACTGGAGAGAAGAATGTAGATTTATTTGGTTACTTTTCCCTACGTTTCTGCCACCACGTGAGGTAAGTTGTAATATTGTGAGAAATTGCACTTTGGACTCAGAATAGACGGAGCTGAGGCAATCTTTAAATAAAAGTTAACAATTTTATTAAGTACACAGCGTGTGGTTGCAAGATGTAACTTTTCCTTGTTGCACTTGNTCAGGAGAGAATGCCTCTAGACCATGACCATATACCCTGAAAAAACCTACAACAACCCAGTGATTCCACCCATGAAAGCCTTCGACAATACAAGGAGATAAAAGTCTCAAGTACAGGATATGTAGTCATATGAAGCATCGTTTGGAATCAAATCAAGTTCTCATCCCTGTTCATGGAAGCTTTGCTTGGAAAAATCATATTTTAAGTGTCTTTGTTTCATGGTTTTAATCTATGCTTCTATTCATGCCTTGGATTCATGTTTCCTGATTTTTTGCATTTTATTTGGGAAATTTTGACTTTGTTTTTATGGACTTTGCTGGACTATTACCTTGGACTACTTTGTTCCTGTTTATCTTTCTACCTAATTGGATTTACCTATTTCTTTAAAGTGTTTTTTACCTTACTGCTTTTTAATTATCTTCAATAAAAGGATTATTTTCTATCCAACGGACTGGTGCTTAAAGTCGGAGGGCTTTTCCTTTCCTGGAGTGCAACAGTTTCCATATTTTATAATGCTAATTTGTTCCCATTTGGTTACATTAAGGTGAATGGGATCATACAGAACACGACTATATGTAAATATAATAATGCAATTGGGCATTATTCCTGCATGTAAAATCTAGATGCCTTAAAAAAGCAACCTATTTTGCTTGGCCTTTTATCTGCACCCACTGGTACCATTCTAGTTAGAATTTCCTTTGTGTGTTTGCTGCAGAAGTGGATTAATTTAAACAGTCTGTTCAGCTTGCCAGAGGGTTCATGGCCAGCAACTCTCACTTTGGCTTTATTAGCTGGGATGTAGTTAAAAGAACCCTCTGGTCTATTGGAAACGTCATTTTGTTATTAAAAACACTCTCTTTTTATGGGAGAACAGTTTCTTAAAATGTGAATTTTCAGATTACTGCTGTAGAACAGCATGAGCACAGAATCGTCTTATGCCCATCATAAATCAATAGCTGGTGGAGCAAACTCGTATATCTGAAAAGTGACAGGCAGTTTTATTAATGTCCAAGTCAAGGTTTGAACGGATGATAGACATTGTAATACCAAGACATTTCTTCAAATGTGAAAGCATTCTTCATTCTATCAAGGAATAGAAAGCAATTGTCAAATGTCACACAAAAGTCAATTCTTTCACTAGCATCTTAAAAATAAAACGATTGAATATTGCTCCCAAGTTTCAAAATGATGTGGAAACAGATAGAGGAAGGATGAAGGAAGAGCAGGAAGTCCAGTTGTAGTTTTTAAAACCTACATGCTAATTTTTAAAATTTTGAAAGGGTAAGAATGATCCTGTCAAGATCCAGATGCTTTCAAACAATGCCAGACACAAAATAAAGGTTCAAACACAGCTTTATTGTAAACAAAAGAACAAAAAATGCACTTGACTGCAGTGCTGAAGGTCTTAGGAGTGATTTGGCATCAAAAAGAAGTTGATTCAATAAACAAAAATATAATCCGGATTATAGCGTTGCCTTATAATCTGCTTTAAACAAAAAGTGAAGCAAACTGCTTGAAAATCAAAGTATAGCAAAAACACAGTCACTGAAGCAGGAAAAACACAATTTCAAAACTAAGAAATGTTTCAGTCACAAAGATATTAGCAAACAAAAGTCCAGAAAAGCCAGAGCGCAGTCAAACCAGTCCGTGGTCAATCCATTGAAGAATAAGGCTGGAATGCTGGAATCACTGAAGAAGCAGAAGTTCAGGAACACATGAAGCTGTAACCCAGGACCCAAGGTAGAAAGTTGCCAGCACAAAGAATTATGTCCGATAAAGACACTTTGCTTCCTGCAACTAGATGTGCCAACAGAACCCCCTTATATCTCAAAGATCACCCTCAGAGCTTGAGGAGCTCCCCACCCTCTCGTCATCACTATCACCTGCCCCCAAGTCTGCAGCTGAGTGCCCATCCCTCCACCTCTGCCAATTACTATCAGGGTTCAGATCCTGCCAAGAATCACCTGGCTGCCAATCCCCAGTGAACCCCTCAAACTCCTCGCTAGAGGTGGGCTGGTTACAGATGTCCCTTATGTGTTGCACACGGGTCCAATCCAATTCCTCCCCCTCCATATCACTTCCAGACCCAGAACTCCCCTCAAATCCCAGGAAGTCATCCTCATCAGTTGGTGCACTAAGTATTTCCCGAATACGCTTCCTTTGTAATTCCCCCTCAGACTCCGGCTCGCGAGCAGCCCTTTTTACACCTCTGCTCACCTCCCCATTCCCCATTTCGTAATCTGAGAAGCCTGGAAACATATCGGTATCACTTGGAGCCATGATGATTTCTCTAATGCGCTGACGCTGCTGTTCTCCCTCCGACTCCTGAGGAGACCTTTCCCCTCTGCTACTAGGAGTAGCGACGCTGTCAACACGCTGAACTACAACAGATCCATGCATTTCACTATCTCATTTAAACCAATGGTATTAAACATTTCTTTCTATGGCTGAAACATGTCATAATATTGTCAGTTACACACTAGATATGAAATAATTTCAGCAGCTACTAGCCAACAGCATCACCAGAAGCTTTATTATTCGTGGCATTAAAGCCACAGTGGGGTTTTTTTTTCATTTAGTATATTAAACATTTAAATCACCACCACCACCACCATCAGAGTATAGAAACAATTAGTTATAAGAAATCTAACTACCTGTAAGTGGTTACTTTTTTGTAACAAATGTGAAGTTATATGCTAAATATAAAGTGATGAATAATAGAAAATATTTCCTTGATGTTACCACACCTTCTAGTTACTTTCAAAGTTTTAAAAGGGAATATTCCAGCTATTTTGACAGGAATGTTTCATGTTTTCAGCCATTCTCTTATCAATCCTTTCTTGATCCAAAAACATAAGACTAATATTTTAAACTCAGAATTGAGGCAATGGTGCTGAAAGTCAGGAAGGTGATCTTTTGTAAATTTAGAATGTTTTGCTTGCTTATGCTTCTTTGACCTGATTGTTTCATTTTTAATTTGAATGCAAACATTGATGAAAAAATGTTGAACACCACCACCACCTCCTCCTCCTCCTCCTCCTCCCTCTTCCCCTTCTCCTTCTCCTTCTCCTTCTCCTTTTGTAGTGTAGGAATCTATCTTTACTCCTTCGATATTATTTCAACTCCTGGTACCAAATTAGTTATGCCTAGGATCACATCTAAGATCCTGCAAGGAAGACTCCAGCAATACATGGAGCGAGAGTTGCCAGATGTTCAAGCTGGGTTTAGAAAAGGCAGAGGAACGAGAGACCAGATTGCCAATATCCGCTGGATAATGGAGAAAGGCAGGGAGTTTCAGAAAAACATCTACTTCTGCTTCTTTGACTATTCTAAAGCCTTTGACTGTGTGGATCATAATAAATTGTGGCAAGTTCTTAGTGGGATGGGCATCCCAAGCCACCTTGTCTCTCTCCTGAGGAATCTGTACAAGGACCAAGTAGCAACAGTCAGAACTGACCACGGAACAACAGACTGGTTCAAGATTGGGAAAGGCGTACGGCAAGGCTGCATCCTCTCACCCAACCTTTTTAACTTGTATGCAGAACACATCATGCGATGTGCGGGGCTTGATGAATGCAAGGCTGGGGTGAAAATTGCTGGAAGAAACATTAACAACCTCAGATATGCAGATGACACCACTGATGGCCGAAAGCGAGGAGGAGCTGAGGAGACTTCTAATCAAGGTGAAAGAAGAAAGCGCAAAAGCCGGGTTGCAGCTAAACGTCAAAAAAACCAAGATTATGGCAACAAGAATGATTGACAACTGGGAAATAGAAGGAGAAACCGTGGAGGCCGTGACAGACTTTGTATTTCTAGGTGCAAAGATTACTGCAGATGCAGACTGTAGCCAGGAAATCAGAAGACGCTTACTTCTTGGGAGGAGAGCAATGTCCAGTCTCGATAAAATAGTGAAGAGTAGAGACATCAGACTGGCAACAAAGATCCGCCTAGTCAAAGCCATGGTATTCCCTGTAGTCACCTACGGATGTGAGAGCTGGACCTTAGGGAAGGCTGAGCGAAGGAAGATCGATGCTTGAGCTGTGGTGTTGGAGGAAAGTTCTGAGAGTGCCTTGGACTGCAAGAAGATCCAACCAGTCCATCCTCCAGGAAATAAAGCCCGACTGCTCGCTGGAGGGAAAGATACTAGAGACAAAGTTGAAGTACTTTGGCCACATCATGAGGAGACAGGAAAGCCTAGAGAAGACAATTATGCTGGGGAAAGTGGAAGGCAAAAGGAAGGGGGGCGACCAAGGGCAAGATGGATGGATGGCATCCTTGAAGTGACTGGACTGACCTTGAAGGAGCTGGGGGTGGTGACGGCCGACAGGGAGCTCTGGCGTGGGCTGGTCCATGAGGTCACGAAGAGTCGGAGACGACTGAACGAATGAACAACAACAAGGATCACATCTACTTTGTTAACTGTGGTATACTGTTTATATTAGAGTTATGTTTCAGTTGCTCTCTCAAGACTGATCTGCTTTGCTCTGACCTTTACTATGGACCTCATCATGTTGGAGATATGTAGTGCCCTAGAATGCTTGGAAGATTCTGGAACTACAGAGCCTGCCAGATGCCATCAGATAGCACACAGCTGCTTCCAGCGGGGCTTTGCCCTTCCAGCATCCTGGCAGCATGCTAGTACGCTTCCTAGAGAACAGGGGAGGCTTCTCATGTTCTCATAGGAAAGTGTGGAGTGACCCTGGGGGGAAGCTGCGTGGCAATGCTTCACCCTGTGGAATTGGTAAGGGGGCAGTGCGAGGCACAGAGTGATGGGTTCTCAAACTACCTGCTGTACTCAACACACTGCATGGCAAATCCCCCCTCTATCGTCCACAAATTGGACCTCAATGTGATGAGGTCCTTGATGTCATTTTATATTATCTATGCTACTGAACCCTTTCTGCTGAACCAAGAAACTTTGCTTATGTACTTAACTAAATCAAAGATCTTTCATGTTCCTCCTATATGGTTAGTATAATACTTATTTAGGTTAACCCCACTAACTTGCTATGTTAATGTCAAATTGAGAATACTGTGATTTCATCATTCTTTGTTATGATCTAGAAAGTTGAACCTTTAGCAACTTTCTGTCATAAGGTGTATTGATTTAATACCCTGCCTTCATGTAAAAGGAACACATCCGGCTATTACTTCTATTTTTCTCTCTATATAGGACCCATGTTTCCTCTTCTTTATTCTTTCCTGTTCCTATACTATGAGTCTTAATGGTACAAGTTATAGATTCTCTTCTATTCATGGTTACATCTCTGGATCATGGGGAAACATGTTTCTAGAGGAGCTTCCTGAGGCTGAGTCCAAGCCTCCAAGGTGTGGTTTGTCACAAGTCCACCCTCCCATTAGACAAAATGATCATATTTGGGATATCCTGAAAGAATACTAATTATTTTGTATTTTGAGCTATTTTATTGCATTTTTACTGCTAAGGACGAAGGTGAATATATTTGGTTTTTGTTTTTTTTGCATCATTTTCTGAAATAATGTGGCAGGATGCTTTGACTTGAATAGATGAGGGACCATTTCTTGGTTTGCTTCAAACGAATGGTTTGCCTTGAGCTACATACGTGGATACATGGACCTCTAAGCACTGGACCATCTCTTCCAAGAGAGCCACCAACTTGCACTTGCTGTGTGTTCTTCCCCACACAGCAAGTGCAAAGGACACAAATATTCCACATTTGTTGCAGGGACGACATGAGCTCCCCCACCTTCCATTTTTAGCAGAACATTTTCAAACTCCCCCTCAAACTCCCCCACTAAATACTCACACCAAATGCCCTGTTTGTCTCATCTGTTTGCCTAGCTCTTGTACACTTTGCCTATATTATCAATAGATACTCTTCCTTCACCACCAAGAGATCTTTTTATAAAAACAAACACTTTTATAATTGTCGAAGGCTTTCATGGCTGGAATCACTGGGTTGTTGTAGGTTTTTTCGGGCTATATGGCCATGTTCTAGAGGCATTCTCTCCTGACGTTTCGTCTGCATCTATGGCAAGCATCCTCAGTTTTTTATACTTTTATAATTAATACATAAAAGGCTTTAGTGGCTTGTTTACTATAATTTCAGATGTGTTTAAATCAATGTGAGTAACATCTCTCTCTTGGAATTTGCAGGGTGTGTGCTTATAGTTTCTATGGTCGAGCAGCTTGCTCAGGTCCACAATTCTACTGCAAAAGAAGCCCTGGAGAGATTTTGTGGCTACTTACCTGGTAAAAAGCATTGCACCACATGTCTGTCTGTTCCTTGTAAATTATGAATCCACACTTGTATATATAAATGTTGTTCTTTATCAGTCATGGCAACTTGGATTGATAACTTGGAAGTATAGCAAAGATTTATACATGGGATTTTTTTTTTATTTTTTTGCTGTTTCATGTGATAACATTTATGACCTCATCAGATGGGGCTGATTTCGGCAGCCTATGCTAGTTCCTCTCTAGTTTAGCCACGGAGCCCGCTAAACTTCCAGCTACTTCCAGCGGGGCTCTGTGACCAAAGCTTCCTGTATTGCATAGATATCAACAGTGGGAAGCTGGGTGGTGGAACTCCCCCCCCCCCCCCCGTGGGATGGAGCCTGGGGTCGGTCAGGCAATGTGGGGTGTGGGGCGACAGATTCTCCACATTCCCGACTGGATACCACCGTATCCATCACAATTCATAGCAATTCCAGAGAGACATATGAAGAGGTCCTTAGGTGCTTATCTTGTTAAAGGCTATAAGAATAGCAGTGGTGATTCATTTGGAGGACCATTTTATACAATTAAAAGATAAATATTTTTTTCTTGGGTTGTATCTTTTCAGACTGCAGATGGAGAGGAGGAATATTAGAATCTGCCTGCCAGATTTCATAGAATAACAGAATGCAAGAAATAAACCCTTTTATCTCAAATTGCTCAGTTTCTATTTACAAAAAAAGTACCCGTATATTCCGGCATATAAGACGACTGGGCGTATAAGACGACCCCCAACTTTTCCAGTTAAAATATAGAGTTTGGAATATACTCGCCCTATAAGTCTACCCCTCTTCCAACACACATCAAATAAAATTTTTAAAAGCATCAGATTTGATTTCAATATGGTAATTTTCCTATTACTGTACCTCCTTCTAATAATAGGATACAAGAGTGGGCCAGACAGGTAAAAGAGGTGTGTTTTTCTGGGCCCAGAGCCACTTTATTTCTTTTTTCTATACCCTGGACGCCCCGGACGCCTACAACTTGCTCTGCCCTTCACTTACACCTTCCCGGTGAGGCACCCCTTCACCCCTTCACCTCACCATCGGGACCGCATTAAGTCCACTAATCCTGATGAATGGATTTTCTTCTACCGTATGTGTAGAAGAAAATCGCCCTTAATGCTTTCATACAGTCACTGCATACTGCAGGAATGCGACCACTGCCATTTTTGAGCTCCCCCCACAATATGCGGCAATCACAGAGTCTCCAATCCAGATTGGAAGTTTCAGCACCAGCTCTATAAGACGACTCCTGTCGTATAAGACTACTCCAGAGTATAAGACGACTCCCGCGTCTATGACTACTTCCACGTATAAGACGACCCCTGACTTTTAAGAAGATTTTCTTGGGTTAAAAAGTAGTCTTATATGCCAGAATATATGGTATCTGTGGCTCTATTGCATCATCCATTTTCCAAACAATTGCTATCTGATGTACTACAATACAGAAGCACCAAACACTTTTACATTGCTGTTGCTGAATACTAAAATAGGTAGCTTTGTTTTTTCTTTTTAAAAAATTGTGCCACAATTTGGAATCTTTTTTTTTTTTTTTTGTGGACCACAACTGAGAGAAGGCCCTGTCTTGATGGTCTCAGTGCATGAACGGGCTCAAGAATGGAGTTATGTGCTAATAATGGAATAGATGGCCTGAATCAAGTCAGTAGTCCCATCTAGAGTAAACTTACTAAGTGAATCAATCCAGTTGATTCAATGATATTCTTCATTGGAACAACCAATACTGTTCAGGTCAAAAATTTCCTGTATTTTATTATCCACTTATTGAAGTTGAATTTTCTTTTTGATTTATTTTATTAGATTTTAGTGTTGAGTTCCCAACATTTCTTTCTTAATTTTGTGGAATTTACTATTTTGTCTTTTTTTCTTAGTACTTGTCCTGAATTGAGTAGCAAAAGTAACCCATTCAGCAGTTGCTTACTAATGGCATTAATGTGAAGAATTCATTATTTCAAAAGATTCATTCAGAAATATTTATTCAGTTCTCCCAAAGACTTTCCCCCAATTATTATTATTATTATTATTATTAATAATAATAATAATAATGATCTTTATTTATACCCCGCCCACCACCATCTCCCCAAAGGGGACTCGGAGCGGCTTACGTGAGGCCAAGCCCAGCAATACATTAGAGCAACATAAAATATAAACAACAAAATAACATCACAATAAAATAAATAAACCAATCAAGAGAAATAAACAGTACAAAATAACATAATGGAAAATAAAACACAGTGGGTGAGCCAAATGCACGACATAAAATGATAAAACACAGGATTAGATAGCAATGACATGGTACATTTGTGGAGGAGGAACTCATAGGGGACAGTTGAGACAGAAAAGGAAACTCATGATACCTGATAAGGTGGAGGAGGGGGATTACAGCAATAGGTTAGATAATCACCCAAGTAAAGAGTGAAAAAAAAAAAGACGGGTGGACAGGCCACAAATTCAGGGCAAAGAAAAGAGAAAAAGCAAAAGGAAAGGAAATCGGCAGTGTTTTCTTTTTGAGAATTCTGAAGGATCTTGTCGTCTGTTGTTGGAACAGGATGTATTACGTGCTGTATAACATGTTGGTTTTTCATATATTTGAATAATATCTTCTAAGCCTGAATGTGCTCTTTTAAAATATATCATTTTACAGAAAAATGGACCTTACAAGACATTTGCTTTCTGATTTCTGAAGTACTTGGACCAAGCATAATTAAAATGTAAGTAATAATAAATCAAATTATCAGTCAACATTTTACATTGGCAGGTTGGAAATGAAGCTGCAGAGCAATATTGCGCCTAGGTTGAATATTTTACATAATGTTTATAAGATACAGCTCGCAGTACTTTAGATTGACACAAGGCAAGGATTCAATTGTCTGGTAGCCTGACATTTGTACAATAGCACCATCCCATAGTGGATGCTGTGCTGACATGAAGTGGCAGGAATCTTAGTGACATCATTTCAAGCACTCTATTCAACAACTTGGAAAGTGTCATGCTGGCTTACTACATAGCAGGCCTGTAGCGAGGGGGTGGTTTTAGGGGTTCAAACCCCTCCCGAAATGTTTCAGATTTTTTTAAAAAAACCTCGGTTTACTCATGAATTTTAACTGGTTAACCAAATCCCCATGCTAAGTCTATGAGATACAAAAAATTAAGAGTCCCTCCAGAACTGCAAGCACTATCTCAAGCAAATATTGACAATTTATTCACACTGTCATTACTTGCAGCAATAGCCGATGTAGTGAAGCAACCAAATTGGGGGTGTGGTGTGTTGAATGCTCTCATTAAGGAGGCCAGACTTGGTGGAGGTGGTTGACAGGGGCGGAGCTGCAGGCTATTGAAGGCTGCTCTGCCCCCTGCTGTGCTCTTTGCTTCAGCGTGAGCTAGGAGGCAGGTTTCAACCCCCCCCCCCCAAAAAAATTTCAACCCCCCAAATTTTCAACCCCCCCCCCGAAATTTTCAACCCCCCCCCCCCAAATTGTCAACCCTCCCCGAAATTTTTTTCTGGCTACGGCCCTGCCTGGTTTGATAGATCATCCTTGTGGGAGGCTTCTCTCATGTCCCCGCATGAGAAGCTGGAGCTGATAGAGGGAGCTCATCCGCCTCTCCCCGGATTCGAACCTGCGACCTGTCGGTCTTCAGTCCTGCCGGCACAGGGGTTTAACCCACTGCCCCACCAGGGGCTCTAATTAAATTAATAAGCGTCCCCTGGGCAACATCCTTGCAGACAGCCAGTTCGCTCACACCAGAAGCAACTTGGTTTCTCAAGTTGCTCCTGACACGACAAAACAAACAAACAAACTACATAGATGGGGAACTGCTAGAAAATATTGAATCACCTTTACCTCCCTTTTTTGAATAAAAAAGGGGGTGCGACTATTAAACAGTGGTGACTATTACACTCTGAGCTTCTGGCAGTCAAGGGAGGTGGTGGGCTGGTGGTGTGATGTGAGAATCATCAATTATACCAATTGTGGCATCTCAAAAAAGGGGGAGACTATTATGTGATGGCAACTCTAATGCGATGAAATACAGTATTTCAGAGTAGACCAATTTCAGGTCACTTCTGAATATTCCTTGCCTAAGAAAGCCCAATGGGGGTTGCCATAAATGGGCAAGTGACTTGAAGGCATACACACAAACACATACAAACATAAATTGATTAACTTAGTAAATAATATATTAGTGGTAATGAGTTGCTTAAGATTGTGTGATAATTTTGCAATCGTTGCATATCCAATTATGCAACTATCAACAATACATATCCAATTAAGATTATAAATAATAATTCAAGCCCCCAGTGGCACAGTGGGTTAAACCCCTATGCCGGCAGGACTGAAGATCGACAGGAGAGGCAGATGAGCGCCCTCTATCAGCTCCAGCTCCTCATGCAGGGACATGAGAGAAGCCTCCCACAAGGATGATAAAAACTTCAAATAATCATCAGGGCATCCCCTGGGCAATGTCCTTGCAGACGGCCAATTCTCTTACACCAAAAGCGACTTGCAGCTTCTCAAGTCGCTCCTGACATGACAAAAAAATCAAGCCCATATGTCCTGCTTAATGTCCACATATACCTAAAGATTTGGGAAACACAGATTTCATAGATGCTCCCATTTGACAATGGAGTTACTCTACCCGTTAGAAGACTTCTAATTAACTTAAATGGAAAGCTTTTAGAAAGCTAAACCTGGTTACAGATTGGATTTATGTCAATCTTCTCTGTTTACTCAGCTCCTGATCTTTATTGTGCACCTCGGAACTCTGAATTGTTGTAGCTTCGTTTTGTGTTGAAATCAGGGTGTGGAAGCTCAACAATTATGTAATATTATTCTTTTGAGAACTTATCAACCAAAAAATAAAATATTGCTTTTATAATTAAAAATTTGGTAATTTGTCATCTATTCAATAGTAAATGTGACCAAGAAAGAAAGACTGCCCTCAATGAGTGATCCACACTTAAGAATATATCCTGTTGAGCTTCACGATCAGCATTGAAATTCTTATTTTGCATACAATTTGAAGAAACAGTTTCTACTTCATCACACTAGAGAATGAATCCACTTTAAATCCGGTTTCTGCCTCCTGCAGAATTCTGGGGTTTGTGCTTTACTGAGGCTGTTAAAGGCTCCTCTCAAAACTACAAACCCCAGAATTCTGCAGTAGGCGGCAACTGGATTTAAAGTGGACTCATTCTCTAGTGTGATATCCAAATATCCCTAAAGCACAGTTTTTCCACTGTTGGTAGAAGGTTCAAAATGCTGTGTTGAGTCCAGAGCAGAAAATCATTGCACACGCACTTATCTACGATCACATGGACCACAATGAAGTAAATCATAATGCCACATTTATCTGTTCAGCAAAGGGTTTACAGTTTTCTAATAACCAAGAGAACCAAAAATACGTTTTATTTTACCCCATTTCTTTCCAGGATTGAGAGGAAAATGAATGCTGATGTAGCATGCCATGCCCTTCAGCTATGTAAACAGGAGGCAGGACAGCCATTTTGTCATCTTTATCCTCTCCCTAAGGTGAGTTGGACTTGCAAATTGGAAATGAGAGCAATGCAGAAACCCGAAGGAAGAACTATTCTCCCTTTTTTCAGCATATTTCCAAGGTGATTTTGATGACAGTTTGAACCTACTAATTTGTTCACGAGCAAATTTTAATATAGAAATGTGGTGTTCAGTGTAACCAACAATTTTGCTCATCTAAGAGCAATTTCATTCCATTGTTATTCCACTGTTCCTATTGAGTTCCAGGTGGTTCATATATTCCCCCACAACTGATCCTCAAAACACCACTCTGAAGTATGTTAGGCCATCATAGGCGATCACTTGTAGCCAAGTATGATTAGCTCCAGAAGTAGAGTCTTGGTGGTGGGTAAATAAACACCCGTGAAGACATATTCTAAATACACATAGTCTTTCACAATGATGACATAGATTTCCTTATGGAAGGCAATCACAACAAGGATTGGCTTGACATTCCTTCCTCTTAGCATGTTTTTCCTTTTTGCCCACTATTTGTGCCTCTTCAAATACCATAGCACCATTGGTAACAGCTGACCTCCAATAACAATGTTCAAGTGCCAGGGCTTCCCTGTTCTTGATGTTAATGCCACATTTTTAATGGTTAGCTTTAAATCCATCTTTAAATCTATTTTTATGTCCACCAACATTCCATTTTCCATTTTTAAGTTGCGAATAAAGTAAATGCTTTGGGTGCAAATGATTGGGCATTCAGACATGAACGTAAAGGGTGCATAGCATGATTTGTTGGACCATAAATGGCTTTTGTGTCTTTAAAAAATCCCTGTATGTATATCATGGACATCTGCAGTGTGTTGGATTTCTTGAGATTTTTTGTCCACCAGATTTTGTTAATTTCATGTCAAAAGCATTGCATAAATAATATTAAAATGATAAAACAGAGGAAGCACTAGTGTCTAAATAATTTTAGACCAAAAATGGGCAACAGCCATCACATTGTCTGTAGGTTTAAACAATTCTTCCTCTGTGCATGAGGCAGGGCATTGTGGGCAAGCACAGTTTGCAGCAACTTCCCGTCACACCTGGGGGGGGGGGAGGACAATGCCAGCTAGCTTGTAGAGTTTATCAACAGGTGTAGGTTTGAGACATCCTGTGATTATTCTGCGTATTTCATTCAGTGCTATATTCACCTGCTTCGCATGGGCAGACTTGTGCCAAGCAGGGCAGGCATACTCAGCAGTTGAGTAAGACAAGACCAGGGTTGATGTTCTTCTAATTTTTGGGTCTGCACCCCATGCACTGCTAGTAAGTTTCCACAGGATATTATTGTGTGCAGCTACTTTGTGCTTGGTGTTCATACAATCCACCAGCTAATAATAATGCATAATAATAACATGTTCTTAAGTTCTCTGATTCTTTTTTGATCCTCAGTGTAAAAGACATGAGAGAAGCTTCCCACAGGATGGTGGACACAAGAAAAAAAACCCTATCTCCCAGCTATTAGTGTTTGGATATGATACTAACAAGAATCCCAAAAGCCTTCTGACAAGTGGTAGAGGACCAGGGATAATCTAAACTGGAACAGCCCTGGACTGGGGTCTTTGTTTACATGGCCAGGGAGCATATCCACTTCAGTGGGGAATACACATCTCACTTTGTGTTGCCACCACTCCTAGCTGGCCACAGAGTTCTTGACCTTCATGGCACCTTTGCATTTATAGCCCTACACTTCCAGACAATGCCACCAAACTGGCTAGAGGGGAGATATTAGTATTTCAATGGGAAGTGTGGGCCTGCTTTTGGCTGCTGAGATAAGGTTGTTGTTGCTGCTGTGTGCTTTCAAGTTGTTTCAGACTTAGGTTGACCCTGGGCGAGGGCTGGATAAATGACCTTGCAGGGCCGTATCTGGCCCCCGGGCCTTAGTTTGAGGACCCCTGGTGTATACTGATATCAGAACAATGAACTTGTGTGACCAGCATGAAGGAGAGGAGATTGTCTGGCAGTGGGAATGGGAACACAAGCCACGTCCACGTCCTTCTCTGCATTGCTGAGCACAAGAAAAGAGCGATCACACCAGGATCCAGTCTGGACAGCAGATCGGACTAAATCAAACCTGATTTAGCTGTTCAGATTCCCTATAAGTGGAAAGATATTTAGGAGTTTTCAGTAAACTTCAGAGTATCCCCTGACTTTTCCTGAAGTGGGACAAAAATAATTCAATAAAAAAAATGACAAGATACTAACTGGAAATAGCTTTGTGTTATGAAGATAGACAATCTTCCATTTAAGGTGAGTCCAGGATTTTTGCTGGACAAGCCCTTGTTCATTGCAAGGGACTTTATGCTTACAGCTGTTCATATCAGCTTTTGAAAAAGAAATAGGATTTAGGTATGTGGAGGTGTTCAAGAAAGGGAAGCTTTCTAACCAGGGCATTATATCCCTACATGTGCAATGAGACAGGGATGGATGAAGGAGAAAATAATTCAGTTATTTTTGTCATTTATAGTGCTGGGGGACTACATTCCCTTGGAACACAGGTTGATTAAAGTAGTAAAGAATGTTTATAACCTTTTGACTGGTTGAATGCTGGAAAAAAAAAGGCCAAGGGCAAAAGACATGCTAGAAGGAGGAAGAAGTCAAACTGACTATAATTTGCTATGGAAAACAGAATTTAACAGAAATCATGAGTGCCCTGTGTCCTTTTTGTCACCATTTGGTCCAGTAATGCTTATACTGGATACAAAAAAAGAGAGAACACTTTTTGTTTATTTACCTAGCTTAATATCCTGCCCTGTTTCAAAGTCTCAGAGCAGCTTACAGTTCTGGAATAACATTGTAAATAACAACAGAGTGCAATATAATTTTAACCATTCGAAAAGAAGGGGTGGAAATAGAAGCCGAGTTTCCTTGCAGAAAAGTAAGTCCACAATTGCAACTCCAGTAGTTAGAATACTGGTAATAAGGACCTCAGTCCTATTGCTAGATACTGAGTCAAACTTTATGTTGTCAAAGCCTTTCATGGCCAAAATCACTGGGTTGCTGTGAGCTTTTCAGGCTATATGGTCATATTCCAGGAACATTCTCTCCTGATGTTTTGCCTGCATCTGTGGCTGGTATCTTCAGAACCTCAGATGGTTTTCGATGTTTTATCATCCTTGTGGGAGGCTTCTCCCATGTCCCTGCATGGTGAGCTGGAGCAGACAGAGGGAGCTCATCCACGCTCTCCCTGGATTCGAACCTCCAACTTATCCTGCCAGCACAAGGGTTTTACTCATTGTGCCACCATTTGCGCCACAGTTTGGATGATGACAATAAATACACTTTGTCAATTTTTGACACTTCTAAGCACAATATTCTGATGAGCTATGGCTGTCACGGGCATTTTATTTTATTATTAAAGTAGCATGAAATGCTACTGACTTTTTGGGACATTGGTAAACATTCCAGTTAATTAATTTTCTTTGCGACTTGCTTGTCTCTATTACATAACGAGCTAAAAATTATCCTGCACAAGCAGTGTTAAAAGTAGATCGCAAAAGCATCCTCTTAATGGAGGCCAGGGAGAAAGGCAATAATTGTCTTTGTGCATTGTTATAATTGGATCTTGAAAAATATGCTTTGACCATGAGTTCTAATCATTTCATTCAGCTACAATTGTGCGGGCACCCTTTTTCTTTCTTTGCTTGTTTGCATGAATTCCTGTAGGCTATGCATTATGCAGTTTTGGTAGCTTCCTACAGGGTGCAATCATAGGGCCAGCAACCTGTCAATCATCGTTGCAGCCTTTAGATCCGCCCCTTTCCCCAGGTTTTGGAGGGAAAAGGAAGACTTTAGGCAGTTTTACAGTTGGAAGCCTTTCAGACAGGACGTGTGGGGTTTCTCTTCCTCACCTGGAAAAGGCTTTAGTTCTCACAGCAATCCCCTGGGGAAATATAGCTACAGCCAGCCTTCGCTGGAAAAAGGGAATACAGCCAGCTTTGCTGGATAGTAAAGGACTTCCTTCAACTTGGAAATCTACAAAGACTTTGCCTGGTAAGGTCTACTCAGGTCACCCATAACGCAGATTGGAACCAGGAGTAGGGCCCACGCCAGCAAAGTAAAGAGATTGCCCAGGGAGGGGTCAGAGGATTTCCCTTAAAGAAGAAAGAAATAGTTTGTTAAGCAGTTGCCTGTCTCTTGTTGGCAGATTGAAGAAGTTACCAATTTCCAAAGTTATAGAATGTTTAATCCATCTTTGAAGATTTTATCCCTAATAAAACTTTGTTGGACTTATCAAGAGACACAAAAGAACTTTGTGCGGGGAAATCTGAAAGGCCTCTCAGCTGAGGCACCCCAGCATCCCGTTGGGCATTCAGATAGAACGTCCTGCTAACAGACATCCTCACAGGCCCAACACGTGACAGCACAACAATATAAAAGTGCATTGAATCAGATTGTTGAACATTCCAGCCCTGTGGACTAAAAACTAGTAATTGTGTTCTGTCTGTAATCCATAGCAGCTTATATAACAGATCTTAGTAACATAAAAGTATAGAAACATTTTTATATTAATTATTATTATTGGCACCAATCCTTGCATTTAGATCACCCAGAATGTTAAAATATGAGTTGGGAAATTTAGTTTATATTGAAAGGAGGTACTTCTCTATTTTACCCCAAGTCTCTTTAATCTGAATTTTGGTTTTCAGCGGTGGAATATAAGTGGTCTCGAATAGAGAGCTGCAGGTGTTATAACTTAATTGAATTCCCCAAGGTAGTTGTTCGCATTTGTCCAAAAGGTTAACATTGGCCAACAGTGAAGTTGACAATAGAACAGTAAGGCACCCCATAGCATACCTTTTGTGCTTAGCCGGCTGGTGTTCAGTGAATAAGTTAAAATCTTAATATCCTTGCATATTTTGTACACTTACAGAGCAATAAGTGTCTTTGGACTATAATAAAATGTTGTTGTACTGTTAATCAATCTATGACTTTCTAGTTCCCATAAAACTATCCCTGAAGCTCCACAAAATACAAAATCATAGAAATGGGAAGTAATTTTAAGATAACTCTGTCCAAAGAGCTCTACTTAGTATTGCATTACAGGATGCAACTCAGGACCTCATCACATGTAGAATCTTCCCCGTTTCTACACACTTTAAAATTGGAGCCCTACAGAGGCCAACACATGATGTAACAGCACTTCCAGTGGAACTCCATAGTGATCTGTTTCCACGGTGCATGGAAACAGGAGTTGGGTGTTACCCAACTCCAAGCTGAAACAAAATGAGAGAGAATTGGGAAAGTTGGGAAAGGACGTGAAATGGTTGACCATCCCAGAAGGTTGACCATCCCAGAAGCTTTCTTCTCCTTGGATTTCTTTGAGAGCATCCCAATCCCTGCATATTTCCAATTTCCTATTCCTGAACTGCAATCCTCCAGATTAGATAGAGATAGATAGATAGATAGATAGATAGATAGATAGATAGATAGATAGATAGATAGATCAGGAGGACTGCTGGGAGTTGCAGTCCAATAATTGGTAGAGAAAGAAGAAAAGGGGAGAAAGAGGAAGGGAAAGAAAAGGGAGAAGGAAGGGAAGAGAAAGAGAAGGAAGGGAGGAGAGAAGGAAAGGAAGGAGAGAAAAAGAAAGAAGGAGAGAAAGAGGGAGGGAAGGCTGGCTACAGCAATGCGTCGCACGGATAGCTAGTCACAAATAAAATTAGCAAAGCAAATACTATCTGAAAGCGGTGATAGAAATAATATTCTAGATTATACTCTGGTTTCTCTTCTGATCATATAAATCTTTCTAGATTATGTAATGCTGGATAATATAATTGTTGCCTTTTTTGTTCTAGATGGGGTTAAAGGTAATTATGAAGAAACCAGAAAGAATGGCCACAGTGAAGATCCTGGTAAGAAATAGTGCCAGTAGATTTTTTTTTCCTCTCACTATTGCACTCAAAATCAAATAATTTTGAAGCCAGGTGAAAATAAAACATACAGAAACATTCCTGAATGAACATTAGACATTTTGAAAAGCTTTCTATCTCTATATAATGACAGCAACCATTAAGGAGAGAAAAGATTGATAACAATGAGGATCTAAAAAGTAAATTTTTACCAAAATCAATGAAAGAAATGATGGAGCTTATTACATGACCACTCAATGTTCTAATGAAAATCTAAAGTTCAGGATAAAATAATCAATTAGAACTAAAGACAAGAGGAAATGTTTGCAATTGATGTTCACATGTACCACAGTATATCAAATAAAGTTGGGTTGTTGTAAGTTTTTCAGGCTGTATGGCCATGTTCCAGAAGCATTCTCTCCTGTTGTTTCACCTGCATCTATGGCAAGCATCCTCAGAGGTTGTGAGACCTCATAGATGCAGGCAAAACGTCAGGAGAGAATGCTTCTGGAACATAGCCATACAGCCTGAAAAACTTACAACAACCCAGTGATTCCAGCCATGAAAGCCTTCGACAGTACATAAAATAAAGGTATTTTCTAGATTCTGGAATAACATTGCACCTAACATTTTAAATGCAAAATACCCCTGATCCCCGGAGAACATTTGTTCCCTTCTTCTTTTAAACTATGATTCAGATTTCAAATTAAATGAGTAATCCAAAAAAATTCCCCTTAACCTTTCTGACTTTGGTTCTATTTTGAAATGACGATTTTGCCTCACTCATTCTCCTTCTGAAGTAATTTATGAGAAGTAGTTACCATGAGCCTCTACACAGAGAGATACTGCACATGAATGATAGCTTTTGCATGAACAGAATAATCATGTCTTGTTCATTGCTGTTCATGAAATGATGGATTTAACTGTTACGTTGATGGATTCTGCTGTAACTCAATGGTAGAATATATGCTTTATGTGGCGCAATCTTCCTTTGTCAGCTAGCAGTAAAAATGGAAAAACTTCTGTGTCCGATTTTGGGATCTAGATTGCTAGGGATAAGAAGGTGGAGGTGGGATTGTGTCCCTTCAGATATTATTGGACTGAGGATCTCATCAACTTTAGCTAGACTGTAGACCTTATCACATTGGCAATGGAATTCACCATGCATTGTGGCACATCCATGCATGGTGAACCCCAGCATTGCCCAGCTTACCCCTTATCTCATTCCACAGGGGAAGCATTCATTCCTCAGCTCTCCCCCCCCCCCCATTGATATCTATGTAATACAGGAAGCCTTCCATATTGCCACGGCGGCAGTGGTATTTATTTATTTATTATTCAAACTTATATGCCGCCACTCCCCTGGGGCTCGGGGCGGCTTACAAGAACAGGCTAAAATCTAACACAATTTAAAAGCAATTTAAAACAATTAAAAAACAGCAAGATCAAAGGCCTGTCGAAACAGATATGTCTTACATGCCCTGCGGAAAGCTGATAAGTCCCGCAAGGCACGGACTTCAGGTGGCAGAGAATTCCAGAGTGATGGGGCCACTGCTGTAAAGGCTCTGCGTCTGGTTGCTGTTAGACGCAAGGTCTTGACACTGGGAATTTCCAACAAATCTTGGTCCTCAGAACGGAGGGATCTCTGGGGTTGGTAGGGGGTGAGGTGGTCCCTCAGGTACATCGGCCCCAGACCAAGCAAGGCCTTAAAGGTGAGTACCATCACTTTGAAAGTGATCTGGTGCTCAATTGGTAACCAATGCAGCTGTAGTAAGATTGGTGTTAGGTGGCATCTCATCGGAGTTCCCGCAAGAAGCCGAGCAGCTGCATTTTGTACCAACTTGAGCTTCCAGATCACCGACAAAGGAAGGCCAATGTAGAGGTCGTTACAGTAGTCCAGTCTTGAAATGACCGTAGCCTGGATCACTGCAGCTAGGTCTTCCCTGGACAGGTAGGGGGCCAGCCAGTATAAGCCAGTTCCTCTTCCATTTTACGATGCAGCCCTGCCAGAAGTAGATGTGCATCGTGGAATGGGAGGCAGTGGTTTCCTTCACAAAAGAGAGGAGAAACTGCCATATGATGGGCTATTTTTAGCTATTATTATTATTATTATTATTATTATTATTATTATTATTATTATTTGGTTGTGTCAGGAGCGACTTGAGAAACTGGAGATGCCCGGATGTTTTGTTTTGTTTTTCATCCTTGTGGGAGGCTCTCTCATGTCCCCGCTTGAGGAGCTGGAGCTGATAGAGGGAGCTCATCCATGCTCTCCCCAGATTCAAACCTGTGACCTGTTGGTCTTCAGTCCTGCTGGCACAGAGGTTTAACCCACCGCGCCATCGGGGGGCTCCTAGCTCATATGATGAGGTTGCAGATAACAGTGAAAGAAGATGGGAACTTTTTTTGTTGTGTCAGGAGCGACTTGAGAAACTGCAAGTTGCTTCTGGTGTAAGAGAATTGGCCGTCTGCAAGGATTTTGCCCAGGGGATGCCTGCATGATTTGATGTTTTTATCATCCTTGTGGGAGGCTTCTCTCAGGTCCCCGCATGAGGAGCTGGAACTGATAGAGGGAGCTCATCCGCCTCTCCCTGGATTCGAACCTACGACCTGTTGGTCTTCAGTCCTGCCAGCACAGGGGTTTAACCCATTGTGCCACCGGGGGCTCCATGGGAACTGAGAGGTGTGGAGAGCTAGTGAAAAGTTGGATATTCTTTAGGCAGCATGGAGAGCTAACAGGGATTCATGCTTCTCAGAGACACACACTTTCCCCATCTCTGCTTTAAACAATGTTGACCTAAGTAAACCAATGGCCTGACTCCATATAAAGCAGATTCCTATGTTTCTAAATGCCTGTGCTAAACTTCCACATGAAAGAACTCATCGGATTCTTTAAATCCGAGGTGTGAATACAAAATAATGCATTAGGAGAGGTGTTCTGAGGTTCCAGTGCACTGAACTCATTTTACCTAGCAGGAAAGCAAACAAGCAAATCCCCTTCTGCTTAGCTAGACTTTCAGTTTTATATGTTGACTGAAGTATACAGATTGCTTCCAATTTTCTCTGGGTATGTGATTTGCATACAAATGTGCTTGTTGTTTGCAAAGGAATTACTGTATTGTTTCTCCTCAAGTTATTGCTGTGAAGCTGGTTACAGAAGTGAAAATTGTGTTTTCTAATTAGCCCTTGGGTTAATATCAAGCAGTGGTGCCAAGGCAATAAAGTATATGCTGTAAATAAACACTTTCAATTCAGATGTAGAAATAGCAGGGGAGAAAACATGAACATTAACTTTTCTGTTAATTATTATCTTCTCTTTTGCTACAAATTGCTTGGATCAAAAGGTAGACATTATTAACACAGTGGAAGTTATATGTCCATACTTTATTGAATTTAGAGGCACCATTATTTCAGTGTACGGATTATTGCCCAATGGTAGTGTCTACATGGGCAACAAAACTGGGGCTGCTCTGATTCATTGCTACTTTGGACCAGCTCTGGATACTGCTTTGATGTTCACACCACTCTCCTCCTGAACCACAACAACAGCAGCAGAGTTCTCGCTGTCTACTGATAACAAACCTGGTTCAGCCCCACTGGACAGCAACCCTTACCTGTGCCATTGTTTGTTGTCATAAAGTGGCCCCATCTCCAGAGAGCTTGTTGCCATTGCTCAATATCCTTACTAATGTAAGCAAAGACATCCACATGACTCATTGATGGGAATGGAGAAAGGAGGGGGCAATACCCCTCCCTTCTTTGAATTGTGTAGGCATCTTGTCAGAGTATTGAATGCTGTGCCAGCGGAGGATTGCTAGATCAGCAGACACTGTGTTTCAGAAATCAGGACTCTGCAAGCTTTTCATTACCACAGAAAACTACGTTTTACTAAGTACATCTATACACGTCTATTCCCAGCAAGAAACAGATAGTTACTACAAGGCACAAACAACAGCCTCTGAACATCTGCTTATCTAACTTCTGACTGAGACCAGATCCTCCCTCTTCTTCCCAGCCAGAGAACACGTTATTTCGTTTCTGTCAAGGTTACAGTTTCACAGCCTCAGCACTAGGTTTTCTTAATACACAAAAGAGCAGAATAGAATCCATCTTGAAATACATCTTAATCCATCTTGAATTACATAGAAACATATTGAAAAACACACATGCATAACTAAATAATCCTGACACAAACAAACAATTCCTGGGGTTTTTTTGGGGGGGGGGGCGGGGGGGGGACCCACCCATCTTTTGTTCTACATTTTTTCTGGGAGGCTCCAGGGCTGTGGCCTCTAAGGGGGGTACTTGATTGGGGGGGGGGGGGGGACAAATTGAAGCTGATTCCAGACAAAACAAAAGTGCTTGCCATTTTAGGAGTGGAAGGAATCCAGACAATGCAGTCACCCATTTCTAATCTTTCCCTGTTTTTCTTTTTTCTAGGGCTGGGGGCCAACCCACGGAAAAACGGCCTTCTTTCACATAATGCTCGGTTTTTTGGGGTTTTTTGTTGGTTTGAATTTTTTTCCAAAAATTTTTCCTTTGTAAAAAAAAAAAATTCGCGTAATTTTACGAAATTTCGTTAAAAAATTACGAAATCAATATACGGAAACCGAATTTCCGAAAAAAACAGTTGGCGAAATTCGAATGCGTTAATGGATGGGGCTTGCTGTGATCGCCCTCCCCCCCCCAAATTACGCTAAAAAAAAAAAAACAAAACCTCCAAATGGGGGGGACCAGGGTGAAGGCTTCCCCTTCTCCCTCTGTTTGTGGGGGACCTGTTTGGTCTTTTGTGGATAATTTTTTTTTTTTTCCCCACTGAGGGGAAAAAACAAAAACAAGCAAACCCTTAAAAAACGGGCCACCAGGGGGGGACTATTGGCGGGGGGAAAAACTAAATTAAAACGAAATAAATCGATTTTGGAATCAATACGAATTCGATTTTCGAACAACAATCCGTTCGTTTTTTTAAGTTTTTGCTCCTTGAATGTTTCAAATTATCGGCTTCGTTTTATTAAAAAAAATAAATGGGAATTCAAATAACGGGGGGAATACGAAAATAACTAAACGAAATCCGCCCCCCAACAAGGGCTTAGTCTTTTTCCCATACCTTGTGGGAGGGGAGGCCAAGTCCCATTCTTTTCACGTTCTGAAACAAACCGGGGGCCTTTCTTCCCACCTTTTATCCCCCATCTGGGAAAAATCTGTTGGAAAAAAAACTTACCAGGTAAAAAACACCCCCCCCCAACTTTTTTGAAGGATGGGCTTTCCCCAGCTGGTTTCAATTGTCTGCAGAAAAAATTTGGGAATTCCACACGGGAGTTTTTCCACTGGAAGTCTCCCACATTTTCCATATGGATTGGGGGGCCCCCTCAGTGGGGACTC
>NW_026847660.1:69690118-69703762 GCF_025583915.1 Anolis sagrei ordinatus
ATCTGTTTGGAAATAGGTAACACCCAACTTCTGAAGATGGGCTTCAGGCTGTGTTTCCATGTGCTGCAGAAATTGAATCCCACGAATTCCCACTGGAAGTCTCCCCACATCATATGATGGCCTCCGTGGGACTCTGTTTCCTAAGTGCATGGAAGCAGAGCCTGAAGCCTGTGGCATGAAGTCCAATGACACAGGTAAGTGCCTCCATAGTTTCCCCACACAACAGAGCATGGGTATGTATGATGGGGCTGATCTATATGAATAGCAGGACTGACTTCAAATCAGAATCCGTGCCACTATTATTCACCCCCACCCCCTGAAGTGTAGGGTGCTTCAGAGATGAAGCCTAACTGTGCTAAGTGGTTGTGCCCCATGGTGAGGGTGAGATGGCTCCATCTATATATATATATAAATGCTCTGTGCATAATACCTTAAAAACAAAAGAACCAATGAATGAAATCACACCAAATTTGGCAACAAAACGTCTCACAACACAAGGAGTGACCATCACTCAAAAAATTATGATTTTTGTCATTTGGGAGTTGTAGTTGCTGGGATTTATAGTTCACCTTCAATCAAAGAACATTCTGAACTCCATCAACAATGGAATTGAACCAAACTTGGCACACATAACTCCCTTGACCAACAGAAAATACTGGAAGGGTTTGGTGGGCATTGACCTTGAGCTTAGGAGTTGTAGTTCACCTACATCCAGAGAGCACTGTGGACTCAAAGAGTGATGGATCTGGACCAAACTTGGCACCAGCACTCAATACACCCAAATATGAACACAGATGGAGTTTGGGGGAAATAGACCTTGAGATTTGGGAGTTGTAGTCACTGGGATTCACAGTTCACCTGCAGTCAAAGAGCATTCTGAACCCCACGAACGTCAGAATTGGGGTAAACTTCCCACACAGAACCCCCATGACCAACAGAAAATACTTAAGGCCATCCAATCCAACTCTCTTCATCAGGGCAAGAAAACGTAATCAAAGTCCTCCTGACAAAGAGCCATCCAGCCATAGATAGATAGATAGATAGATAGATAGATAGATAGATAGATAGATAGATAGGGAGTTGTAGTTGCTGGGATTTATAGTTCACCTACAATCAAATAACATGATAGAATTGAACCAACCGGGGCATATAGGACTCTCATGACCAACTAGAAGGGTTTGGTGAGCATTGACCTTGAGTTTGGGAGTTGTAGTTCACCTACATCCAGAGACTACCATGGACTCAAACAATGATGGATCTGGACCAAACTTGGCACGGGTATTCCATATGCCCAAATATGAACACAGATTGAATTTGGGGGAAATAGACCTTGACATTTGGGAGTTGTAGTTACAGGGATTTATAGTTCACCTACAATCAATGAGCATTCTGAACCCCACCAACGACAGAATTGGGGCAAATTTCCCACACAGAACCCCCATGACCAACAGAAAATATTCAAGGCCATTCAGTCCAACTTCCTTCACCAGGGCAAGAAAACATCCCCTGAAGAAGGACAATTATATGTTCCATGTTCCAGAATAGGCAAACCAGACACTCTTCACATTAACACTGACAAAAAAAACAGCAAGAAATACTGTTTACCCACAAGCATAAAGAAATTACATATATTAGAAACCAACACTTCCTCATTACTTTATTTTCCAGATCACCAGACTGGGCCACAGCAACGCGTGGCAGGGGACAGCTAATATATCATAAAAATGCTACAGAACCTATTCTTCCCACTTCGGGACAAAGTAGCCATGTAGGTATGCCCTGTTAGTAAAAACATCAGAGGAATATATAATGGCATCTGCACACATATATTTCACCAACCAAAAACAACTATGCTTTGAGATTAGTTCATGTTTTCTGCATCTAAGAAAAGAATTCTCATAGAACATTAAAATTATGATTCCTACATGTACACTGACATTTATGCTTTTATTAAACCATTTCCTTTAATACCAAAGAAACTTCGTTCAATAACAGCATTTTCCACTTCTTCTCTTTATTAATCTTGTTAAGGTAATATAAAATTGTTTTATGTCACAGTGAAAACTTAAGCCATCATTCAGTTCCACGTGGGCTTAAATCCTTGTTTTGGGAAGTGGATGTATAGACTTCCTGAACTAATATTCTCTTTTCTATTTCTAGGAGCGTATTCCTCGGTTACTAGGCTTGTGTTCACTTCCTCTTCTGAAGAATTTGTGCAAGAAAATTGAAGGGTGTGTATTGCGCTTTTTAAATATTCTTCTCTAAATATTATTATTATTATTATTATTATTATTATTATTATTAACTTTATTTGTACCCCGCTAGCATCTCCCGAAGGACTCGATGTGGCTTACAAAGGCCAAGGCCTCAAAACACAACACAACAATATAACACCAAAAGCAAAATTAAAAACAGTAAAGCAATATTGACGACATGCAATAAACAGTACATCAAGACACAATAAAAACTGGGCCGGGCCAGAGTAATGGGTACAGGATTAAAAGTGCTGATGTGGCAGGTGGTATACGAGGATTATAGGGCAAGTGCAGTGTGCGGTGTGCAATAATCTTAGTTCTACTAAAAGTGCTTCGAGGACTTGTTATTGGAGATTCCTATTTTGGAAAGGCACATCGGAACAGCCAGGTCTTCAAGTTCTTTCTAAAGACTGCCAATTAGGGGCCTGTCTAAGATCTTTTGGGAGGGTGTTCCAGAGTTGGGGGGCCACCACAGAAAAGGCCCTGTCTTGTGTCCCCACCAACCGCGCTTGTTACGCAGGCGGAATCACGAGCAGGGCCTCACCAGATGACCGAAGTGAATGTGTGGGTTCATAGATGGAGATGCGGTCACGCAGGTAGGATGGTCCCAAACCGTTCAGGGCTTTGTAGGTAAGCACCTGCACCTTGAATTGGGCTCGGAAGATAAACGGCAGCCAGTGGAGCTCCTTGAACAGGAGGGTTGTCCTCTCTCTGTAAGGAGCCCCAGTTAGCATCCTGGCTGCTGCCCGTTGGACCAGTTGGAATTTCCGAACCGTTTTCAAGGGCAGCCCCACGTAGAGCGCATTACAGTAATCCAATCTAAACCACTTTATTCATTTCACTCCAGGGTATGGAAGGCTATTTGGGGGTGATTCTCTATGCTGGATCTTAGAATCATAGAATGATAGAGTCGGAAGAGATAACAAGGCCCATCCAGAGCATACCTAGATATTTTATTTTCTCAGTCAAGTTTTACCACCAATTTCATTAGGCAAAGTGAATTCAAGAGAGTTTCCTTTGTCAATAGCAAAATCCAGAAGCTGTTCTTCTTATGCCTTGGGTTTAGGCTGCTATTCCAGGCCAAGAATAGAGGAAGAAGATTAATATTCATCTGCCCAGCCCTTTTATAGTTTGGTCTTGCCCATTTTAAGAAAACTTGGACATTGTTTTTGTTGAACTTGGTCTGATGGAGCTCCAATGCAATTTGTTTTATTCTGTTATGTTTAATGTGTTTTATTTGGATAGTTGTATTTTATGGTGCACCTGTTTTAATGTGTTTGGTTTTATGGATTGTTTTGTTTTATGTTTTGTGGACATCTTGTCCCACATATAAGCCACCCTGAGTCCCTTTGGGGAGATGGTGGCGTGGTATAAGAATAAAGTTGTGTTGTTGTTGTTGTTGTTGTTGTTGTTGTAGTTGTAGAATCTGTTGAATACCATCTTACTCTCTGTACCTGACTTTGCACACAGTGATGCTACTCCACCTATTGACAAGTCCACACTTTACTTAGGTGATCCCTCGTTTTCCGAGGAGGATTGTCTTCCAATATTCTTGTGGATCCATATGTGGCTGTGGATCCCTATTCTTGCTCTGCATCTTCTTCCGCAGTGAGGGCATTGGTTTCCAGGTGGGAGGCGGTCTCAGTCGGGGTTGGCTTGACGCGCCTTCCTCTTGGCACACTTCTCCCTTTCGCCCTCTGTTCGTGCCTCTTCAAATTCTGCAGCACTGCTGGTCACAGCTGACTTCCAGCTGGAGTGGTCAAGGGCCAGGGCTTCCCAGTTCTCAGTGTCTATGCCAGAGTTTTTAAGGTTGGCTTTGAGCCCATCTTTAAATCTCTTTTCCTGTCCACCAACATTCCGTTTTCTGTTCTTGAGTTTGGAGTAGAGCAACTGCTTTGGGAGACGGTGGTCGGGCATCCAGACTATGTGGCTGGTCCAGCGGAGTTGATCGCGGAGGACCATCGCTTCAATGCTGGTCGTCTTTGCTTCTTCCAGCACGCTGACGTTTGTCCGCCTGTCTTCCCAAGAGATTTGCAGGATTTTCTGGAGGCAGCGCTGATGGAATCGTTCCAGGAGTTGCATGTGATGTCTGTAGACAGTCCACGTCTCAAAGGCATATAGCAGGGTTGGGAAGACAATAGCTCTATAAACAAGCACCTTGGTATCCCTACGGATGTCCCGGTCATCAAACACTCTCTGCTTCATTCGGAAAAATGCTGCGCTCGCAGAGCTCAGGCGGTGTTGTATTTTGGTGTCGATGTTGACTTTGGTGGAGAGGTGGTTGCCAAGGTAGCGGAAATGATCAACATTTTCTAATGTTACACCATTAAGCTGTATCACAAGTCCACAACTCACCCAAAGAAAAACATGGGCAAAATTGGAATGTATCACCTGCTTTCTTCACCTTCCTTCCATTGCATCTTTGACTGTGAAATCACTTGTAGCACAAAGCAAAATGACAGAGAAATAGAATAAGTAAGACACTGCGTTTGTTTAAATAACTTCCAATGCATCTCCTTACACCTCATTCCAACCCTATTCCCATCAGCCATCTGCTTAGATGTCATTAATTAACGAAAGGCCATTAAAAAGAGATCACTATTGTTACCTTAGCAGGTTCTGCTTTATGTGCTAGATTTTGTTCAGAGTTGTTTAGTCACTTGTTCAGCTCACTCCTTTAAACAACAGCTGTGCACTTTCCTTTGCACTGTGCAATTTCATTAGGCAACCAAAATAATAAGAGAAAGAAAAAATAGAAAAATGAGTAACCAAATTGGAAAAAAGAAAACAGTTTTCTTAATATCATATTTCTTCAATTCTAAGACAACACTGATTGTCAGGACCTCATCATACTGATGATTTGCTAGCCTCCGTGGTGCATCGGCAAAGTGGTGGGGCAATTCCAGCACCCCATGCTTCACCTGGCCAGCCACAATGCTTCCCCATCTCACATGGAGCAGCGTCACTGTGCAGCTTGTCTCTACTGTAGCCCCATTGTTCTAAATGGAACATAAGGAGGCTCCCATGTTGGTGATGCAGCGTCCTACCACACTGCCACACCAGTTGAACAACGGAGCCCTGCCAGAAGTGAGGCTACTTTGTGTGATGGACAACATGGGGCTCTGTTAATCAACTAATATTAATAAATAATAATAATAATAATAATAATAATAATAATAATAATAATACTTTATTTATACCCCGCTACCATCTCCCCAAGGGACTCGGTACAGCTTACATGAGGTCGAGCCCACAATACAAATAATACAAGCAATACAAGCAATAACAGGTACAATACAAAGCAATTAAAAAATAAATCACATACACAAATAGCATAAACATTAAACAAGGTACAGTGCACATATAAAACAATGGCTGAGCCAAATGTAACTGAAGTTAAAAAATAATGCTAGGCATGGACAAGATGCAGGAGATGGGGCGTTGATGGAGAGATACAAGCAGTCCTAAATCAATGTAAAGTGTTTTGGGGGACATAGTGCTAAGGGTTCATTTATTCTGGGAAGGCACACTGGAACAACCACATTTTCAAGCTCCTCCTGAAGACTGCCAAAGATGGGGCATGTCTGATGTCCTTAGAGAGTGAGTTCCAGAGTCAAGGGGCCACCACCAAGAAGGCCCTCTCTCTCGTCCCCACCAGTCGTGTTTGCGATGCAGGTGGGAGTGTGAGTAGGGCTTCTCCAGGTGATTGAAGAGATTGTGTGGGTTCGTATACAGAAATGCGGTCACGCAGGTAGGCGGGTTCCAAACCATTCAGGGCTTTGTAGGTAAGAACCTGCTCCTTGAATTGGGACCGGAAAATGAATGGCAGCCAGTAGAGCTCCTTAAACAGGAGGGTTGACCGCTGCCTGTAAGGAGCGCCAGTTAACAACCTGGCCGCCGCCCATTGGACCAACTGAGCCATTTTCAAGGGCAGCTCCACGTAGAGTGCATTACAGTAGTCCAATCTGGAGGTGACTAAGGCATGGACCACCCTGGCCAGATCCGCCTTCGCGAGGTATGGTCGCAGTTGGCGCACAAGTCTTAATTGTGCGAAGGCCCTCCTGGACACCGCCGATGCCAGAGCCTCAAGCGTAAGTGATGCGTCCAGGACACCCAAACTGCGGACCTGTGACTTCAGGGGGAGTGCAGTATCCTAGACACTAAAAATTTGTCATGTGATGAAATCGTAAGACACATACAGTTTCATAGACTTGTGGAAATCTTCCTTTCTTAGGCCTTGTAAAGCATTTGGTTGTTGCTTTGCATGAAAATATGAATTTGCAATCATTTCTCCAACAATGAAGATTTACTTCACTAATGTCAAAATGTCACTGACATGCAATTGCATATTTTAATGTCTTTTTAAATGGCCATCTTCCAAGAGCTTAACTTCCTTCCTTTAGCAGTGGTGACCTTTCTTCTCTATTTAAGGGATGCAGAGATCATCTGTTCAGTTGTGTTCATCATTTGTCTGCAAGAGGCTTTAGAACAAGCAGAAATGGAAATATATTGTAACTCTAGCCATTTGTTTTTCGCATCTTGACATTAATATGGTTTTAAATCATGTAGTCTTTGTGACCCAGTTTTGCATCGTCTTCAGAAGCTGGAAATGCTTTGATAGCCTTTATGCTTAGGATATAAATATACATTCTGATATGACTATAAAATGTCACAATAATTGTCCTGCAAAATTTGTGTAATCTCGTAATGTGAATCCCACCATCAAACCTACTGATGCCAGGAATGAATAGAGCAATTTAGATGGAGGTGTAAAAGATGGTTACAGTGATTAAGGGGCAAGATAAGGCAAAATAAATTGATATCTTATATGAGGGAATGCAGAGTTGATAGAAAGTATTGATTTTACATTCCTAAGAAACTAATTTCATGCACTTGTAAAAATCTTTCAGCTAACACTGTATTGTTTATGACTGCAGCTCTTCAGCAAGGTAAAAAGGAAAACTAACAGACCAAAGAAAAACCCAAAATGACATCCAATTTTAGATAAATCCTGTAATGTAAGTTACAGATTTATATCATACCATTTGTGTTACTAAAATCCAGGGCCTGAAAATGAAAAGCAACCAAGAAGAAAAAGCTCATATGTGTTAAAATGTAGGAATAAAACTGGTTTTCAAAGAAAAGGTAACTTATCATTTATTGGAATTGTACTTTAAAGTGTCTCATTTTACCCTCTGGCAGTGGGGCAAAATTTATTATTATTTATTTATTTAAAACTTTTATATCCCGATCTTCTCAACCTCCATAGAGGGACTCAGACTGGCTTACAGCAAGGATTCAATGCTAATAGTACAATCTAAAAACATCATATAATAATGAGTTAAAATACAAATCGATTAAAATTACAAATAAGTCAAATCGCCAAGATAAAATCATGTCCAACTCAGTCCGTATGTGTGGTTGATAACTTTGTTTTGTAGCCGGTTTCAGCCATTACTCTGGGAATGCTTCCTTCCATAGCCAGGATTTCACCAGCCTTCTGAAGGACAGGAGGGAGGGGGCAGATCTGATCTCAATCGGGAGAGAGTTCCATAGCCAAGTGGCCACCACAGAAAAGGCCCTGTCTCTCGTTCCCGCCAGACACGATTGCGAAAGTGGTAGGACTGAGAGCAGGGCCCTACCAGAAGATCTTAATTGTCTTGGTGGTTCATAGGGGAGAATACATTCGGACAGGTAAACCGGGCTGGAACCGTGTAGGGTTTTGTAGGTTAAAGCCAGCACTTTGAATTGTGCTCAGAAGCGAATTGGCAGCAAGTGGAGTTGGCGCAACAAAGGAGTTGTGTGCTCCCTGTACCCCGCTCCTGTTAGTAATCTGGCTGCTGAACGTTGGACTAATTGCAGCTTCCGGGCAGTCTTCAGAGGCAACCTCACATAGAGAGTATTGCAGTAGTCAATACGGGATGTAACCAGAGTGTGGACAACTGTGGCCAAGTCAGACTTCCCAAGGTACGGGTGCAGCTGGCGCACAAGCTTTAATTGTGTAAAAGCTCTCCTGGCCACCGCCAAGACCTGGGGTTCCAGGCTCAGCGATGAGTCCAGGATCACTCCCAAGCTGTGATCCTGAGTCTTCAGTGGGAGTGTAACCCCGTCAAGCACAGGCTGTAATCCTATGCCCTGTTCAACCTTACGACTGACCAGGAGTACCTGTGTCTTGTCTGGATTTAGTTTCAATTTGTTCATCCTCATCCGGTCCATTAATGCAAACTCCAAAGAACCATTAAGCCTTATAGAACATAGATTTCAGGCAATACTAGTCCAGTATATGTTTACTCGAAAGTCATTTGGTGCGCCTAGAATATCCACTTTAAGCATTTTAGTGAAGTAAATAGATTTTCCTGATAAGCTGACTGACACTCCTTACTTTTTTCTGGTGATTTGTAAACAATGTCAGACCAGAACAGGCACATGAATAGCACCTCAAAATGCCAACATCTTCATGGCTTTCATAGAAAAAAGCTTTCTCAATTCATACACCCAGAAACTTCTCCTCTACGTGAGGTATATTGGTGATATCTTTACAATTTGGACTCATGGAGAGGACTCACTCAAGATATTCCACCAGACTTTGAACAACTTCCACCCCACCTTCAATTTCAGCCTTAAATTGTCAACAGAACAAAATCCATTTTCTGGACACCACGGTACAGATACACAGTGGACATCTGATACTGCATTCTGACACTCTCTCCACTATTCATAGGGATATCCACTCACCTTGAATTTAGGCAACATCTTCCCCTCTGCCTTTCTCCTTCAACACCATACCCTGATGTTTTGCATTTCAATTTGCTTATAAAGATATATTCCTGGTACCATTTATTTGTGGGAAAATGCTTAAAGTCTATGTATTATATACAATGGTGGCAGGATCATATACAATGGTGGCAGGAACCATCTTACCCCATTTCCCCTCATCTTTCACCATCTTCTGGAATGGCCAGCCACATACTTACTGAGCCTTTTCCCTGCTTTCTCCTGCTTAGAATTGGGTAACTCATACAACACAATAGCCCATTTGTACACAAAGAAAAATAAATCAATTCAGCCAATAATGTGACTGGTGAAACTTATTATACAGTTCCAAATCATAGCATTCACAAAACAATATTATATGCGTTTGGTACAGTCACTCAAAAAAGTATCAACGCTGTATGTTCTTGCGTCGAGTTGAACTTATATCCGTAGTCCACGACCGCTTTCGGCCTCACTCCAGGCCTTCCTCTGGTGGACTAAAATTATATATATATATATATATATATATATATATATATATATATATGTATATGTATATGTATATGTATATGTATATGTATATATATATATATAATAATAATAAATTCATAGACAATCATGTACATAAACACATATAAAGATACATATAAGAATACTAACAGAGTTATGAACTTAATATTTATCATATACATCAATGTTTGTTGTAAATACATGTTTATGTACATGATTGTCTATGAAGTGTTGTTACTTTTTTGAGTGACTGTACCAAACGCATATAATATTGTTTTGTGAATGCTGAATTGATTTATTTTTCTTTCTGTGTACAAGTGGGCTATTGTGTTGTATGTATTAACTCAGGAACCCATTCATATTGTAGAATTGGGTAACACTTCTGAAAACAGCTGCTAGGCTCCATTTCCATGCACTGTGGAAACAGTGCCCGATTGAGTCCCACCAGAAGTACCCTTATGTCATGTGATGGCCTCTGTGGGGCTCCGTTTCCACCGTGCATGGTAACACAACCTTTGGTTCATCTGATAAGGTCCTTAGTGTATGAAAACCTATGCTACCAACTTCATTGTCTCATGTAATCTCTGAGATGTTGCAAGAATCCTTTGCATGCCAACATTAGACAAGTATTGTCTACTTGCTTGGTTGGTCAATGACACAGAGGCATCAGACCTCACCTGTTAAATGCGTAGTTCAGTTTTATAATCTTTCTTTTCATGGAAAATGATATTGCATTCATTAATTCAGACATTGTATGGTAATATTTGCAAAACAAGGCTATGTCTTTTATTCTTTCTTTTATACCCTTTCCTAGTAATTTGTAATAGTTGAGTCTAGTATGACATTGATTCAATATTCTTTGCTATATATATATATAGCATTGTTTTTTGTGTGATGAAAGCAAAATGGGGGAACAATGGAGCTAGAAGCTCCCCAGGTCCTGAATGGTAAACAGCATAATAAGTAATGGCTCCGTGTCCACTATGACTGACGTAACCTGGCCAGTCCTGGTCCGAATAAAAATGAGCTCTTTGCATTATGATACAAATTACTTTTGGTATAAAGGGCTGATGGAAATAATGAATAAATAATAAATTGAACTTTTTATGTTAGCCCCTCAGCAAAATTGCACATGTGCACTATGTTCCTTTCCCACAGATTTGTCAAGCACAAGTTACCTTATGAAGACTTTGATGGAGATAAATTCAGTATTTTCCCAGTAAGTAAACTCAAGCAACAGAAATCTAGTATCTTCTAATAGTCATAAAACCTTTTATTTCATTAAAAAAACTATTAATACAGAGGCAAATGCTCTTTATAGTCTTGAAGAAGCATTTTCTTTGTGGGGAAGAAAAAGAATAATTCCATTATAATCTTTCTAGAAGTCTGGCCATGACATTACTCTGCCCCAAGAAGCAAATTAAATTAAATTAAAAGTATATTAAAAGATGAAGCAAAGTTATCTGAAAAAAACAACAACGAGAATTGTCATTTTTGTTCTGCATTAAAATGAGCATTTTTGTAAAGACAGCTAGAAGAGAAGGGGTTGATTTATCAGCTATTTCGTTCTCTTTACTTAGACTTTTATTTCAAAGTTTGATGTCTAGAAGGAGGGGGAAAGTAATAATGTGACATTTTATCTGTGCTTCTCTTCCTGGTTAGACCCTGAGGGGGTATTACTGGAGAGGCAGAGATTGCGACGACTCAGACGCCGCTGTGTATCCAGGAAGACGGTAATGTGAATGTTTCAGCTCTCTTGCAAAAGCAGTTACTCCTTTTAATTATAAGAGAATTAAGCCTCCAAAAGTCATTTATATTCAAGTACAAGATCAGTAGTCCCAGTTCCTTTGGTTGGAGAGGGTCTCACAAGCTCTTTGCCTTATTCGGGAGTCAACATTTCATTTTTCATGAAAAAGGAGCAGTTCATAGCTGAGGTTTACAAGAGAAACTCTGATCATAGATATTTTGTCTGTATTACTATTTCCCTATTTCTCTTCTACATAGGTGTGTTTTCCCTAAAAGTTGTCCATTTTGAAATGACTAAAACTAATGTTTATGTTATTTTAATAAATATGAATATATGAATATAAAATAATAATGACACCACAGCTAAGAAAAAGCAGCAGAAAATTTAAGAATAATCAAAAGACACAGATAATGAAAGGATCCTTTTCTTGGACCTAACCTAGACTTTAGGGTTCCCAAGCCTACAAACCACATATTTCTCCTTTTTTATGTGTGTTCTCAGCTTATCGTCTGCAATATGTACAAGGCACTCCTTTCTTGGAAACACCTGATGTATAACATCCCATTCCAGGTTTATGTCTAGTATGCTGGTTTAATTTTAATCTTTGTTCTGTGAATTTTAATATATGTATCTCACACAAATATGTTTTAATATGTATTTATAATAATGTGTTTTTAACTATGTGCCCTGCCTCGAGCTACAACAAAAATTGAGTAGGAAATAAAGTTGTTGTTGTTGTTGTTGTTGTTGTTGTTGTTGTTGTTATAAAGCCCTAAATGGCTCTGGCCCACTTTAACTGTCTGAACACGTCTCTCCCTATGAACCATCAAGGACTTTAAGATCATCTGGGGAGGACCTGCTCTCGGTCCCACCACCATCGCAGTTGCACTTGGTGGGGACGAAAGACAGGGCCTTCTTCGTGGTGGCCCCTAGGCTGTGGAACTCCCTCCCTAAAGTGGTTAGATCTGCCCCTTCCCTCCTGACTTTTCGCAAGACACTTAAGACTTGGCTGTGGGAGCAAGCGTTCACAGAATAGACTGGTTTTTATTGGCTTAGATGCGACTGTATGGGCCACATTTTTGGACTGATTTGGAGCATGTTTTAAACTTGGCAAATTGTTTTTAAATGTATATTTATTATCATTTTATGTAATTGTGTAATTATATTGGTGTTTTTATATTGTTGGAAGCCGCCCTGAGTCCCTCTTCGGAGGTCGAGAATAGGACGGGATAACAAATGTTCTAAATAAATATATAAATATTATCATCACCATCCTCATTTCTGTCTACTGCTGTGGCTATGCCGATCAGTCAAGTCTTATTTATCATCTCTCTGCAACAATATTTGTCTTCTTTGATGATAGTTATCCTTCAGTATTTGATTTCTGTTGTTATAAAAAGTGACTATTTCATTTTTACAAAGCAGAATTTACTCTGCATATATTGCTGCCAGGTATCCCATTTCTGGGTTTTGCCCACAAATATAATTTAGATAAGGGTAAAATACACTCTGCCCATCTCCTGCTCCTTAAAACTCCTGGGTCATACTGTCTCTTGCCCAGAGTACAACCATTAGACAAGTCTAATTCTCCTTGTCAGTCACCATGAGGACCAAGAGCCTTCCTTAGTCTTTTGACTGCCAACTCTTAAATGGCTTTGTCCATGCTTAGGCTGTCACTGTACCTCTTGCCAAAGCTTGGGAGCATTATTCCTTTCAACCACAATTCTCAGAGTAGTGGGGGTGTTAATTCAGGAATTCTAGTAGTTGCAGTTAAAAACCTTAACTTTTCAAGTTCTGCTTTATATTTTTAGGACGTTGTCCCAAAAGTGAGGGGAAAGTGGAGGGAACCATCTTATCCATCTTTTGGGATGGCCAACCATCCCATGTCCTTTCTGCATCGAGTTCCGTCTTTCCCCTGTTTTCTGCTGCTTTTCCCCATTCATAGTCACAAAATACCTGACTCCTGAAGATGGCTTTAGGGCTCTGTTTCCATGAGCTGTGGAAATGACATGCCAAAGAGTCCCACTGGAAGTGCCTTCACGTCATGGGACTCTTTTGGCACGCTGTTTCCTAAGCACACAGAAATGGAGCCCTAAACTTACAGAATGAAGTCTTAAGTCACTATCCATGGTTTGGCATTTGTTTTACACAAAACCAACATTTTTTCCCTTTACATTTTTGTAAAATGTGTTAGATTGCAGACTTTTAAAAAATTATCTAGGTCATAGACTTCTTGTAACAAAATAAGTATAGTAAACTCAGTTAACCATCACCAATGGGAATTGATAGATGCCAGATAAATTCATTTCTAATTGCTTGAAAGTTACTACTAACTAATAGTCCTAACTAATACAGTGCTTTACTAATAATATAACATAA
>NW_026847660.1:69706415-69727247 GCF_025583915.1 Anolis sagrei ordinatus
AATTTTATCCTTGTTATTAAAACTAGTCCTTAGATACAGTTTAGGTCAGAGAGCACAGCCCGGAGCCCCATAAGACCTTTAGATGTGATGGGTGATAATCCCCAAAGATAGGGGAAAAACAGAATCGTTTTACCACACATTCTAAGACACCAGTTTAGAGAAATTTCATTCCTTACACCATGCAAAGATCCTCATCAGCATGTTTGTGTCTAAAATGTATTCTGCTGGAGCCTAACTGGTCTAGAAGATGAGACTGGATATCTTTTGTTGGTAATGGTGTATTGCTTATACAGGGGCAGCTCAACCCATTACACAAAGTAAGCATTTGCAGTATAGTTGATTTTGCCCAGGGGTGCTCTTGAAGTGCTCTTGGGGGGAAATAGATCTTGATATATGTGAGCTGTAGTTACTGGGATGTATAGTTCACCTC
Source organism: Anolis sagrei ordinatus (assembly GCF_025583915.1). Lineage (NCBI taxonomy): Eukaryota > Metazoa > Chordata > Lepidosauria > Squamata > Anolidae > Anolis > Anolis sagrei. The sequence continues at coordinate 69,706,846 of NW_026847660.1, forward strand.
CAATCAAAGAGCATTCTGAACTCCGCCAATGATGGAATTGAACCAAATATGGCACATAGATCTCCCACGACAAACAGAAAATATATATCAGTGATTGGTGGTGGGGAGGGTGCCAAAATACTGTTTGCTGACTGTTGAAAATTATCTAGGGTCGCCTCTGTGCTTATATAATAACCAAAAGAAAATAGAAAATGCGTGAATTAATTCATGTTATCAGAGGTTTCAGAGACACGAGATAATTTCGTCTTTTCCTCTATTAGGGTATGGATCCCAAAGATGGCATCCCCTATGAGCAGAAATTCTGTAATGGTAAGATCTTTAAAATTTAAAAATATAGGTGAGAAAACATTGATAGCATTTTAATTGCTATAATTATCCGTAGTCATTAAAGTGTTTGTACCAGTTCTCTAATATTATGTATGTCTGTGAATGTATGAGGAAATGGTAGGCATGAACTGTATAGGTTTGTAATAGGCAAATAAGAGTAAGTATAAAGGCTATATGCACAGCTATGATGGTCTGTGTACTAACTATGCTGATGGTATACTACAAGCTATGAAGACTATGAGGTATATACTTTTGGTAAATACACTTGGTAAATACTAAGCTATATGGTATATACACAGCTATGATGGTAAATATGTGGTATAGAATGCCTGTTTAGATTGCCAGGTATAACAAAGCCTCTCACCAAAGAGCTTCTTTTAGCAGGGAGAAGGAACAGGGAATTCTGAAAATAGTGAATCCCACAAGCTACCAGCAATTATGAGAAACTTCGCACTAAGGATATCACCGCTGTGCCACCAATTACAAGGAATATCACCGGAGGGAAACTGATAAAACAGGGAAAGATATAACTGTGTATAGATATATTTGAATGACATCTGAACTGAGAGGTTTTTTAAAGGCTTCTTCAATTGGGTATGCTGCTACCTTATTGTTTAGTATTCAGGCTGAATTATATATGTGGAGAGGATACTTAGTAACACCCTTCTGTGTTACGATAGTGTTTATTTTCTTCAGAGGGTTTAAATACCAATGACTTTCACAAACAGGCTATTGTAAAGTGTTAACTATAACAAAATGTTTATTTAACAGGCTTAAACTCTTCTGGTACAAATGCGTAATGGTTTCTGTAAGTTAATGGCACAAAAGCTTTTGGTTATGTTTCATGTACAATTCTTAGATGGGTACTGGGTTCAAATCTAGAGTTAACAAACAGGAGATTATCTCAGGAAACTAATCGCTGAAGATAGTTCCAAACCAAATCCCCACTTTCTGGAATATAGCCAAACAATCTTGGCCTAGCCTTCTTCAGGAATAAAAGAAACAGACCATAAGCAAAGTCCTGATCCCACTGTCAGTATTCCTCTAATTCCTCTAGCCCTTGAATACTACAAAAGATTAACCCAGTTCTCCTATCTAGCACTATCCAACTATAAACACTAACCGACTACCTAACTCCCAATTGACAAATCCCAACTTTTTTCTTCTATTAGAATGTTAGGCTCCGCCCCCTATTCCTAACCAATCCTGGCCATCTACTCTTTGCTTACTGGACTAGGACACCCCCCCCCCCCAAGAAAACCTGACGTAAGATGACGTCTCCCTGTTTCCCTATCCTAAGATGGCCGCCAGGGCTTCGCTAGGCCCACATTCTGGCTGCTAAAAGTAAGGGTTCTTTACCCCAGGCCAAGGAACCCAGGCAATTTCTGGCCTTCTTCTCTAAAGCTCTGGCACAGACTAAAAAGCAGGGGAAAGCCTTTCAGACTAGTTCTGAGACAACAGGCTAAAACACTGAGCCAGTCCTCTAGGGGGTTTTAAGCTCCACCCCTAAAACTAAGCGCAAATGGAAAAGCCCACACCAAAGGAAGAGCAAAACAAGGAAATGAAACAGAGAAGGGGGAAAAGCTAGGCCAAGACATCACAGCTATGATTGTGTTTTTCCTGCATGGCAGAGGTTGGACTGGATGGCCAGTGTGGCCTATTCCAGCTCTATGCTTCTATGAAATGAGAAACTGTATGCCATGTTTGAAATGAACACAAATGGCCAGTTCATTATTTTGAATGCTCTTTTTGTACTAATGCTGTTGCATGGATTTTAATGTAGCTGTTTTTCCAGCCATAACAACTTTGCATCATGAGAAAAGTCAATGAGAGTTCTGAAATTATTAACAAAGTTCCTCCCTCAGGCACAGAGTCCAAAGGAGTCATTATTCTGGGAGATTCAGCTGCAGCCCACTTTCATATCCCTCCTGAATGGGTGACAGCTTCACTGATGTCAAGGGTATGCCATTTTGCTCATTGCTACAGTATGGTGCCAGCTAACTATCTGACAATTTATTTTCTGTGATGAAATATGCCCATGAGAATAAATGCAGAAATGCCATTTATTTTTCTGGGAATCATCACTTCTTCTTGAGGAAGTTACCACGATAATGATGCTTTATTACAATCCATTATGAGAGATATTCGGTGTATATTAATAGACTGAAGAGAACAAAACATTTTATTTTAAAAAGAAAATGATTTGTGGAACGGCTTGGTAGTACCGATGTCAAGAGCTGCTCCTGTGTCTCTTCCTTTTCTACTTAGCTGATTGGAGTAGGGTTGTTTCGCATTGCTGGTAATACCAGTATTTTGTATTCCAAGCCCATCATTAGGATAGGAAGGCTAGATAAGGGCTTGATTTTTGAAGAAGACTCCTGGCAATAGAACCAGAAGCAGAGGACATATTGACATCCTGGCCTAGAGAGAGTCTTTTAATCAAAGTTTTCTGGTTTGGACACTAGGATTGATCTCAGTCTCTGATCTCTGAGACTGATCTCTGATTTTAGAAACCTGAAGGGCCTCACTGCAGCCAAGTAAGTAAGAGGGAGACAAGAGGTGACAGATCAGAAGGCTTTCTCAACTGTGAAACTTTTTTTCTATATAAATAAATCATAGTTTCATGCTGCAAACTGTTCATAGAGTGTGAGTATTAGATCCAGAGAGTAAGAATAAAAGGACAAGGTGAGTGGTAAGAGCATAAAGACTGCAGGGACAACCTGGAGTAGAGATCTGTCACATACCCCATTGGTCATGCTCTAGAACAGGGGTCCTCGAACTTTTTAAAGAGAGGACCAGGTCACAGTCCCTCAAACTGTTGGAAGGCTGGATTATAATTTGATAAAGACATGGATGAATTCATATGCACACTGCACATATCTTATTTGTAGTGCAAAAAAACCACTTAAAACAATACAACAATTAAAATGAACAATTTTAACAAATATAAACTTATTAGTATTTCAATGGGAAATGTGGGCCTGCTTTTGGCTGATGAGATAGGATTGTTGTCGTTGTGTGCTTTCAAGTCATTTCAGACTTAGGTTGACCCTGAGCGAGGGCCGGGTAAATGACCTTGGAGGGCCATATCCGATCCCCAGGCCCTAGTTTGGGAACCCCTGCTCTAGAACAAGTCTGCATGTGTTTCTACAGATTAAGAATTTTAACTCAAAGCCCCACACTATCAGTCTTTAAGAAAGATCTTAAAACTTGGCTTTTCCGATGTGCCTTTGGAGAGTGACCATTTAACCCATTTTGTTTGTTTCCATCTTCAGTTGTCCTCATGACGCACTTTCACCTTATGTAGGCTTGCCCTTTTGTTCCTCCTTCTCGGGCTCTTCCCTCTTCCCTCACAAAGGCACTTTTTCTATTTCTATCTCATCTAGGATTTTATTATTCTATCTGTGTATTCGGCCCACCCCATTTGTTTGACTTTTATTATGTAATGTTGCATTGTTCATTTTATTTTTTTATTTTATTTTATTTTGTGATTTTATCTATTTTGTTCTGATGTAATTTTTCTGTTGTTTTGTATTTCATCTTATTGTATTGTATTTTTGGGCTTGGTCTCATGTGAGCTGCCCTGATTCCCATTTGGGGAGATGGTGGTGGGATATAAATAAAGATTATTATTATTATTATTATTATTATTATTATTATTATTATTTTACTGACACAAAAGCACAGTATGTCACAGCAAACGAGATCTATATTCCGGATTTCGTATCACAAAATCACAAGTCGAACACTTCCCAAGCGTCTCAGACTGTGTGATGTATTTTCGAATGATGCTCACAGATCCAAGTAAGGTGGCCTTTTGCAGTTGACAGATCGTGATTTTGTCGATGTTTATTGTTTCCAAATGCTGGCTGAGATCTTTTGGCATGGCACCCAGTACGCCAATGACCACTGGGACCACCTGTACTGGTTTATTTATTATTTATTATTATTTATTTATTTCACAGTTTTCTATACCGAGCTTCTCAACCTCATTGAGGGACTCAGCCTGGTTTCCAGCCATAAAAAGGCTGCCAGAGCCTTTGCAGTTCAATTTTTAAGTCTTGATAGCGGCTGAGTTTTTCCTCACTGCGACTGTCACCTGGTATGGTGACATCAATAATCCAGACTTTTTTATTTTCCACAATCGTGATGTCTGGTGTATTGTGTTCCAAAAATTTGTCAGTCTGGATTCGAAAGTCCCACAGTATTTTTGCATGTTCATTTTCCATGACCTTTACAGGTTTATGATCCCACTAATTCTTTACTGCTGGCAGGTGTGACATGTTCCAGTGAATCCATGTTCCAGTTGTGCCTCTGTTTGTAGTCCGTCTGTGTAATTTTCTTGCAACAACTGAGGATATGGTCCATGGTTTCATCAGCTTCCTTGCACAGTCTGCATTTTGGGTCATCAACTGATTTTTCAATCCTGGTATTATTATTATTATTATTATTATTATTATTATTATTATTATTATGGTCCTAAATTGGCTAGCAAAGCTAAGCAAAGTCCTGGCCAAATACAATATAGGAAACACATTACTTATGGGATTCACCACGCCTCATGGAGAATCTTATGTGGGGTGTGGGGAACCCATCGCCCCATGCCCCACATCACCCAGCTTCTCCTTTATCTCATCCTATGAGGGGAAGCATCCGCCACCCGGCTTCCCCACATTGTTGACTATGCAACACGGAAAGCCTCCCATGTTGCAGCAACAGCAGTGTACAACATTCCTACTCTACTTGTACCATGAAGGCCCAGCAGAAGTAGTTTAACATTGTGGGATGGGAGCCTTCAGGTTTTGTGGCTCAAGTATAGAAGGAACATCATAGGACAGGCAATTTAGCCTATCTGATGAGGTCCTAAATCATCTGTACTGGCAATTTGTGAGAGAAAGTATGTGATAATATGCAGTTTATTCTCAGGGCTGAAAGCTTAGCACAACAGCAACCATGACTACTATTTTGTACTTTAGTTGGTGCTTCTTTTGCTGCATAAAATCAGCATTGTTTTCAAATTTCATTTAGAGAGCCCACAAAATTTAAATATTCCAGATTAGCAGTTGTTTTTCTTTGTCAATGCTTTATGGGAAATTATTATAGAAATGACATTCATGAAAGAACAGGTGATGAATATAATAAATCAGATTCAAGAACAATTAAGATTAGCATGCCTAATAAATATGCTAACAAAACTGATGATGATGACATCCAAGAACAATGGAGCATGAAAGTGATGTGTTCAAGCTAGCACTTAGATTGTGTCAGCATGTCTTTTACAAAGCTTTCGTGACCACCTTGCCCAAGTTCTATGCACACATTTTTAGTATATAATCCTTTTTGCTGCATTTTCAAGTGGTATTTTCATGCCATGCTTTGGGGCTACGTGCCCTGATCTCAAAGACTCTACATGACCTCAAAGACTCTTCTACAGCTTTTCACTCTGCAGTCATGAAAAACACAGGGCCAGCCCTTCTATCTAGCAGAGTGAGGCAGCTGCTTCAGGAAGGAATTTAGGGTGAGGATGCAAAGATGTGGGAGGGCAGAGATGCCGACATGTCATCACTGTCAAAATGAGATTTACCTTTCAGTCTTCTGAGCTTATAAATATGGCATGAGATAGGCTTGTCTTCTGCATTACACAGCACGATGTCTCAGCCAGTCTTCGAATTGGCACAGATCTGCGACTCATATCAGATTCATCCTGAAATTTGCTTTAAATGACAAGCCTCAGGCTTAGAATGCACAAAGTATTGATGCTGAAGTCAGAGCTTATTATTTATGTATTGATTTAAATTTTCCCAAGTTGGAATGCAAGACAGCATACATAAAATTAGATATCCATATAGTAGTCTGTGTCAGACCTGCTCTGTGTCAACAGAATTGCTGTATCAAGTGGACTGTGGAATGACTTGCTGGAAAAGATTTGACAGCAAGATCAGCAGCTAGATACAACTGAAGGCCCATCTCTTCCCGCAGGCACAATTTTAAGTTGTGAATTGGGTGCTTTGAATGTAATTTTCCTGGTTCTTAGCAGGGGCTTGGACTGGATGGCCCATGAGGTCTCTTCCAACTCTATGATTTTATGTTATCAGTGAATTTTAATTTGTATTTTGTGTACGTAATTGTATGTCTTTTCATCATGTTTTATCTCTTGTTTTAATAATGTTGTATCCTCCTTCGAGCTGCATGGAGAGGCAGATAATACATTTATTATTATTTGAAACACAACCAGATAAGTCCACAGCAGACATTCTGCTAGCTGTTGTATTAGATCACACGTCGGACACTTCCCAAGTGTCTAGGACTGTGTGATGTATTGGTGAATAATGCATGCAGATCCCGCTAAGGTGGCCTTTTGCAGCTGACAGATGGTAATTTTGTCAGCACTGATTGTGTTTAAGTGCAGGACAAGGTCTTTAGGCACTGCACCCAGTGTGCTGATCAACACTGGGACCACCTTGACTGGCTTGTGCCAGAATCTTTGCAGTTCGATATCGTGTCAGCTTTTCCAGTTGTTTCTCTTCAATCCTGCTGTCATCTGGGATTGCAACATCAACAATCCCCACTTTGTTTTTTAACATGATCGTGAGGTCAGGAGTATTGTGCTCCAATTCTGGCTTTGATGGCATTGGTTCTAAAGGCCTGTTCTTGGGCTGCCAGAATCAGGCCCTCTGTCTCCTTTTTCAAAGCATTTGCGAGCCACATCCATGTTTTCTCTTTGTCAATTTGGCTCTCAGTTTTTCCCAGGAACTCTCCATTGGGAGCCTTCTTTTGCCAGTTTTCTATTCTGCTCTGCATTGTGTTTTTACTGTATTCACTTTTTGTCTTTTGCACTTTAAGTAGTTTACTACTATTGACTTCCCTCAATGTTGGTTCTTGATTGCCTTTTACATAATCTGCCAGTGCATGTTTCTCTTCTTCTACCGTTTGTTTCACTTGCAGAAGTCCTTTGATTTTCTGGACAGGTAAAGTCTGTTGACATCACTACCCAGGTGTAATGAGTAGTGGATTGTCATCAGTTTCTTGTTTTTCTGTCCAGATCATCCAGCTCTGCTTACGTCCAGTTCACAATTCCAGAAGTGTATCTAATGATGGGGATGGCCCAGGTGTTGATAGCCTTGATCGTATTTCCGCCATTTAATTTGCTCTTCAAAACTTTTCTGACTCTTTGGATATATTCTTTGCTGACCACATTTTTCACATGCCCATGCTTGATATTGTCCAACTGTAGTGTGCCCAGATATTTATAGGCTTCAGGCTGATTGCATTTTATGGTTTGTCCATTTGGCATCTCTATGCCCTTGCTGTGAGTAATTTTCCCTTTCTTTAATGCCACTGTGGCACATTTGTCTAGGCCAAACTCCATATTGATGTCAGTGCTGTTGTTGTTGTTGTTGTCCTTGGTTGCATCAAGAGTATTTCTAAGATTGTCTAATGCAGTGGTTTTTGGTCTACAACTCCCAGAAATCCCAGCAGTTTACCAGCTGATAGAATTTCTGGGAGTTGAAGGCCAAAAACATCTGGGGACCTCAGGTTGAGAACCACTGGTCTCATGTAAATCTTTATCAGAGTTTACCTCATTAATTGATTTATTTTATTTCTCGTGTCAGGGCAGCCAGTCAATTATATTACATTTCTAACAGAACAAAGCAAACAAACAGAGAAAATACAAAATGTGTGAGTTTCGTAGTTGATTAAATGTCCTTTGACCAGTATCTGGCCACTTGGAGCGCCTCTGGTGCCGCCGCAAGAAAGTCCTCTATTGTGCATGTGGCTGGGCTCAGGCTGCATTGCAGCAGGTGGTCAGTGGTCTGCTCCTCTCCGCACTCGCATGTTGAGGATTCCACTTTGTAGCCCCATTTCTGAAGGTGGCTCTGCATCTTGTGGTGCCAGAGTGCAGTCTGTTCAGCGCCTTCCAAGTCGCCCAGTCCTCTGTGTGCCCAGGGGGGAGTTTCTCATTTGGTATCAGCCATTGGTTGAGGTTCTGGGTTTGAGCCTGCCACTTTTGGACTCTTGCTTGCTGAGGTGTTCCAGCGAGTGTCTCTGTAGATCTTAGAAAACGATGTCTGGATTTAAGTCGTTGACGTGCTGGCTGGTACCCAAACAGGGGATGAGCTGGAGATGTCTCTGCCTTGGTCCTTTCACTATTGGCTGCCACTTCCCGGCGGATGTCAGGGGGTGCGCCTCATTAATGCAGAAACCTGAGTCTTCTATGGCATACGGTTCATGGAAATAATATTAATATAGCACCAGCCTTTTTGTTTCACCGAGTCCCTTGGGGAGATGATAGCGGGGTACTAATAAAGATTATTATTATTATTATTATTATTATTATTATTATTTGTTGGCTGGTTGTTCTTCTTTTGAAATTTGGTTATGTCAAAATATGAGATAACTGAAATGGCACTAAGATCCACCTGATCTCCAGCAATAAAGCCACAGAGAAATAGTACAGTGAGTTACTACCAGCACCTCAATATATACATTTATATTTTCCAATTAAACTGATGCCTGATGTGTAATTACTGAAAATTCATAATACAGGTATTCAATTTGGTTAAAATTAGTAACAATATTTTCAACTACTATAATGTCCCTTCATTTTTTTCATACTAGCAGATAACTAGCAAATTCATTACTCAAGTTTACTATGAGAAGAAGGCAAAACCACACTGATTTCTTCACCTCCTTTCCAGAAAGCATTTTCCAACCTTCCTGAGGCATTAACCAACGAGCTTGACTGGCCTCAGTTCTCAGAAGCCACTGGATTTCTCAACTCCACCATTGGGTAAGCAAACAGCAACTAAAACCTCAAGTCTCAATGTATGAAGAATGATAGAGATCGCTGTAGATTTCAGCTAAAGTACTGAAATGTTGCTATGAATCATCTTGCTATGGTCTTTTAAAATGGTTAAGTTTCCTAATGTTTTCCAGCAATTATGAGCCGCCACGTTTAAAGTAAATGATAAGCAAAGTGTTAGGTTTCTCATTCACATCTTATTGACATGTAGATCAGAATGCATTTATCTTTTTAATTGCACATTTTTCTGAAATTTATGATGTACTATTTCTCAGCTCCTCGAATATACCAAAATGCATGTTTTAAGAAAAGAATGCATTTAGAGATGCACCTCTTATGAAAAAAAGATACATATTCTTATATTGCTTTGTGTGAATTCAGGAAAGCCACATAGTATTGCAGAAAATAAAATGGATGGAATTATGAAAGGATTCATGTGAAATTAACGGATGCATTAACTGTGAGCAATGTTCATCCCCGCTGCCACCCGTGGTTTCATTGCAGGCCAGGTTTTCTTCTTCCTCTTTCTCAATAATTACTTAATTTTAGGCTCAGGTTATTTAACTACAGAAAGCACACATCCCCTTAATTTCTCATCTTAATCTGTGACAGAGTGTAGTATAAGCCCCCTTCTACATATCTGTCTGATGAAGTCCTATGACTATAGCGGAGGGAAATAAAAATTCCTTTTAACTTATTAGGATCCCAATGAAGATCAGGGTCCTCTGCCTAATGTGTTAATAGTTAGGGGTTAAGCACATCTGGTAACATGGGACAGGGTTTAGCACAGCTGGTAAAATCACCAGCAATGATAACATCTAACAACCAAAAGGTTGCTAGTTCAAAGCCCCAGGTTGGCATGAGCTGCCAAATATCAAGCTTACTGTTGACCTAAGCAGTTCAAAAATAGCTTGTGCTGTAATTAGAGAAATTAGGTACCGCTAAATCAAGCGGGGGATGTATTTTACAATACCATAAAAAGAAAAAGACCAGAAAATGCCAGTAACCAAAAAGGAAGGAGGAAGTCCTGATGGCTCTTTGTCATAGAGGATGGAGCGACAGCACCCCTTTGTGGTTGGATTTTGAGCACAATCTTCCAAAGCACAGATGTCAACACAACATGCCTCCTTTCTGTCTGCTCTGTCCTTGTCTATCCAATTGGCATTGCATGATTGCTGTGTGTGTGTATTGTGATCCTCCCTAAGTCCCCTTGGGGAGATAGGGCGGAATAAAAATAAAGTATTATTATTATTTGAAACACAACAAGATGAGTCCACAGCAGACACTCCTGGCTGTTGTATTAGATCACATGTCAGACACTTCCCAAGTGTCTAGGACTGTGTGGTGTATCAGCGAATAATGTGTCCAGATCCCAGTAAGGTGGCCTTCTGCAGTTGGCAGATGGTAATTTTGTCAACGCCAATTGTGTTTAAGTGCAGGCCAAGGTATTTAGGCACTGCACCCAGTTGCCGATCACCACTGGGACCACCTTTACTGGCTTGTGCCAGAGTCTTTGCAGTTTGATCTTTAAATCCTCATATCGTGTCAGCTTTTCCAATTGTTTCTCTTCAATCCTGCTGTCACCTGGGATTGCAGCATCGACGATCTATACCTTGTTTTTTAACACAATCGTGAGGTCAGGAGTATTGTGCTCCGAAACTCTGTCTGTCTGAATTCGGAAGTCCCAGAGTAGCTTGACGTGTACATTCTCTGTAACTTTTTCCGGCTTGTGATCCCACTAGTTCTTTGTCTCAGGCAGATGGTATTTGTGGCACAAGTTCCAATGAATCATCTGAGCAACGGTGTGATACCTCTGCTTGTAGTCTGTCTGTGCGATCTTCTTGAAGCAGCTGAGGATGTGATCTATTGTTTCATCTGCTTCCTTGCAGAGTCTACATTTCGGATATGTCGTCAACCTTTCAATTCTGGCCTTGATGGCATTATTATTATTATTATTATTATTATTTTATTATTATTATTATAACAGGTATCACATCTGGTTTAGCTCTTACAAATTAGAACTCAATATTAGTCAAATATCTTTGTGATCCAGCCCTTCCACACATTGCTACAAGTACTGCTCAAGACAAAGTATATCTGCTTTAATTAGTTGTGCTTCATGTAGCTGCAGAGGCTTATCTTGATAATTTAATGTCAATTTAATTATTTTCCATTTATTTAATTTTGCTATTGAATACCTCCTTGCACTTTCCTTATTCTGAAATAACATCCTTTTTATGGACCTCATCACATAGAGGTCCAAAGAGTGGGCGATAGCAGGGGGATTCAGCAGGCAGCTGGGTAAACCGTCACCCCATGCATGCATCATCCACATCGACCCCTTACCCACTCTATGGCAATATCACTTGGGTTTCTGATTTCTGGACAATGTTTTTAATTGATGTGTTTTATTTCTGTGTTTTAATTGTAATTTTTGGGCTTGTCCCCTATTACTTACTTTACTTACTTATTTAGGCGATCCCTCGTTGGCCGAGTAGGATAGTCTTCCAGGATCAGTATTCTTGTGACTATGGAGCCCTATTCTTGACCTGCATGTTCTCCCGCAGTGAGGGCATTGGCTTCCAGGTGGAAGGTGGTCTCGGTCGGGTTTGGCTTGACGCACCTTCCTCTTGGCATGTTTCTCTCTTTCACCCTCCATTTGTGCCTCTTCAAATTCTGCAGCACTGCTGGTCACAGCTGACCTCCAGCTGGAGCGCTCAAGGGCCAGGGCTTCCCAGTTCTCAGTGTTTATGCCAGAGTTTTTAAGGTTGGCTTTGAGCCCATCTTTAAATCTCTTTTCCTGTCCACCAACGTTCCGTTTTCCGTTCTTGAGTTCAGAGTAGAGCAACTGCTTTGGGAGATGGTGGTCGGGCATCCAGACAACATGGCTGGTCCAGTGGAGTTGATGGCAGAGGACCATCGCTTCAATGCTGGTGGTCTTTGCTTCTTCCAGCATGCTGATGTTTGTCCGCCTGCCTTCCCAAGAGATTTGCAGGATTTTCTGGAGGCAGCGGTGATGGAATCATTCCAAGAGTTGCATGTGACGTCTGTAGACAGTCCATGTTTCGCAGGCACATAGCAGGGTTGAGAGGACAATAGCTTTATAAACAAGCAACTTGGTATCCCTACGGATGTCCCAATCCTCAAACGCTTTCTGCTTCATTGTCCCTTATAAGCTGCCCTGAGTCCCCCAAGGGAGATGGTTGGCAGGGTATAAAAATAAAGTTGTTATTATTATATTATTAAATCTTACATTCAAAGCCTTGTGAGGCTGCTTTACACCAATTCTGTTGCTGCCTTATAAGATTATCAAACTATTTTTTAACTCGAGTGACAGCTTTCTCAGTGATTGCGGAAATTACTGCACAATGCCATCAATATCAGTGCTTGACTCATTGGCAAATTATAGATGGTCAATAATTTATAAGGAATTATTGGGACCCATAATCTTGGTTTGTTTTTTTGTTTTTTTAGAGGGAGAAAATGTGGAGGCCGTGACAGACTTTGTATTTCTAGGTGCAAAGATTACTGCAGATGCAGACTGTGGCCAGGAAATCAGAAGACGCTTACTTCTTGGGAGGAGAGCAATGTCCAATCTCGATAAAATAGTAAAGAGTAGAGACATCACACTGGCAACAAAGATCAGCCTAGTCAAAGCCATGGTATTCCCTGTAGTAACCTACGGATGTGAGAGCTGGACCTTAGGGAAGGCTGAGCGAAGGAAGATCGATGCTTTTGAGCTGTGGTGTTGGAGGAAAGTTCTGAGAGTGCCTTGGACTGTGAGAAGATCCAACCAGTCCATACTCCAGGAAATAAAGCCCGACTGCTCACTGGAGGGAAAGATACTAGAGACAAAAGTGAAGTACTTTGGCCACATCATGAGGAGACAGGAAAGCCTAGAGAAGACAATTATGATGGGGAAAGTGGAAGGCAAAAGGAAGAGGGGCTGACCAAGGGCAAGATGGATGGATGGCATCCTTGAAGTGACTGGACTGACCTTGAAGGAGCTGGGGGTGGTGACGGCCGACAGGGAGCTCTGGCGTGGGCTGGTCCATGAGGTCACGAAGAGTCGGAGACGACTGAACGAATGAACAACAATTGGGACCCATCTTTTGGTTTCAGAACCCATTAATACTTGTGTAATGTCCAAAGCGCTTCTTACACTGGGGAGGGGGATGAGATGTCCATTGTGTGCTTTCCTTTCCTTCCTCACCAGTCCAAAAATAAAAAATTAACAATTGGGTTGTTGTAGGTTTTTCGGGCTATATGGCCATGTTCTATCCTGACGTTTCGCCTGCATCTATGGCGAGTATCCTCAGAGGTTGTGAGGTCTATGGCAAGCATCATCAGACCTCACAACCTCTGAGGATGCTTGCCTTAGATGCAGGTGGCCATAAAGCCATAACATGGCCATAGAGCCCAAAAAACCTACAACAACCCAGTGATTCCAACCATAAAAGCCTTCAACAATAAATTAACAATTTCTCCCCATTTATTTATATGCTTCGTGTACCTCATGGGTTTTCTGAAACTGATGTTTGAAACTTGTTGTAGCAACAGCAGCAAAAACACAAGAAAAAGGAGACAGTGGTGGCAACTTTTCTGTTCTTAACCTGATATTTACACACTGTTTTGTTACCTTTGCTTTCAGGGGATGGACGGAGTCAATTTATCTACAGCTGCACAGAAGAAACCGCTGCAATCACCGAGATTACCAAAACCTTTCTAAAAATGGTATCCCCACTAGTACTCGTGCATCTCCGTTAAGCACTCATAGAAACTTTGACAGGTTGAGATCAGAAACATAGTCAATAGCAGGGGTCCTCAAACTAAGGTTGAAAGCACACAACAGCAACAACAGAATCATAGAGTTGAAAGAGACCTCATGGGCCATCCAGTCCAACCCCCTGCCAAGAAGCAGGAAAATTGCATTCAAAGCACCCCTGACAGATAACCATCCAGCCTCTGTTGAAAAGTTTCCAAAGAAGGAGCCCCTACCACACTACGGAGCAGAGAGTTCCACTGCTGAACAACTCTCACAGACAGGAAGTTCTTCCAAATGTTCAGATGGAATCTCCTTTCTTGTAGTTTGAAGCCATTGTTCTGCGTCCTTGTCTCCAGGGCAGAAGAAAACAAGTTCGTTCCCTCCTTCCTCTCACGTATTTATACATGGCTATCATGTCTCCTCTCAGACTTCTCTTCTTCAGGATAAACATGCCCAACTCTTTAAGCCGCTCCCCACAGGGCTTGTTTTCCAGACCCTTGATCATTTTAGTCTCCCTCCTCTGGACACATTCCGGCTTGACAATATCTCTCTTCAATTGTTGTGCCCAGAATTGGACACAATATTCGAGGTGTGGTCTAACCAAGGCAGAATAGAGGGTGGGAATGACTTCCCTGGAACTAGACACTATACTCCTATTTATGCAGGCCAAAATCCCATTGGCTTTTTTGCCGTCGCATCCTATCCCATCAGCCAAAGCAGGACCACGCTTCCCATTGAAATACTAACAAGTTTATATTTGTTAAAACTGTTCTTCATTTTAATTATTATATTGTTTTAAAGTGTTTTTGCACTGCAAATAAGATATGTGCAGTGTGCATAGGAATTCATGTTTCTTTTTTCAAATTATAATCCAGCCCTCCAACAGTTTGAGAGACTGTGACCTGGCCCTCTGTTTAAAAAGTTTGAGGACCCTGCTCAATACCATACTGATCAGCAGATTCTGTTTGTGAAACAGGAAAGTGGTTCTGTGATAGAATACAGGTTTTGCATGCAAAAAAAAAAAGTGGTTGGTTCAACCCCTGGCATGTTCAAGTATAGCTGAGATTGTTCCTGTCTGGTCATTTTTTTCAGTTGATTGCAGGCCAGATGTGCCCCTCCAAATGTTGCTGAGCTGCTTTAATCAAAGCCCAATCATATCTGAAGAGCCAGATGATGATCTCTCTTCCTGGTGTGAATAGATGGGTAATAGAGTGGCTCACCATAACATAACTTCCTATGTTTTTAGGGAACTATAGAACTTAGAAAAATTACAATTACAATTTTTAAAATTAAAATTACAATCCCACTCCCCTCCAGCCAATTTGTACTCCAAACAATAACTCTTTGAGATCTGAGCAAAACAATTAAACATCTGAATATTTGCAGACAAAAAACTTCTGGTCACAAACATTTTGAAAAAAAATCTTATTGCACACAATGCATGATTTGTTCACAACAAAGATGTTATAAACGATGTCCAAATGGATAAGTGAGCATAGTACTTACAGTGTGTTTTCTTCATAATCAAGACATTAAATAATTTCAACAACCCAGTTTTTTTTTTAAGCAGCATAACAGTGGTGAGTATTCTTCTCACTCTTCCAAATGACAGATAAACTGACTGAGCTAGGCTTTACAGTTCTGGCCCAGCTTACTTGTCCGAATGGTTCGGGCCCCACCTATCTCTGCGATCGCATCTCCTTCTATGAACCGGCGCAAACTCTAAGATCTTCCGGGGAGGCCCTCCTCTCGGTCCCACTACCGTCTCAAGCGCAGTTGGCGGGGATGAGAGAGAGGGCCTTCTCAGTGGTGGCCCCCTGCCTCTTGAACTCCCTTCCAAGGGAAATAAGACAGGCCCCATCCCTCCCCTCCTTTCGTAAGAGTTTGAAGACCTGGTGGTTTCAACATGCCTTTGAAAATGGCCAGTTCTAACTCAGCCCTATACATTGTTGAATACGGCCTTATCCTTCCTATCAATTACCCAGATCATTTCCTCTATTCGGCCCTGGAATGAACAGCCACAGACCCGTACCTAATATGATTGTTGCCTGCCATAGCATTGTATTTAATTTCCGGGACCCCTAGAATTTTTGGTCTTGCACAAATCTTGGTCCGGCCTTTTAATTTTTTAAAAATTGCCTTGAACAGGCAGGATTACTTTTAATATATGTGTGTTATGGTGACAATTTTTATGCTTATATTTTGTTTTGTTAATCTTATGGTTATGTTGTTTTTACTTTGTATGTTCTGTGATTTTTATTAACTCCCCCTATGTCCCACCCAAAATTTACAATCTTCCGGGGAGGCCCTGCTCTCAATCCCACCTTTGTCACAAATGTGCTTGGTGGGGACGAGAGACAGGGCCTTCTCGGTGGTGGCCCTCTGCCTGTGAAATTCGCTCCCCAGCGAAATTAGGTCAACGGCTTCCCTCCTTTCCTTCAAGAAAAAGTTGAAGACGTGGCTATGGTACCAGGCATTCGAATAGGCATTCAGATAATAATAATAATAATAATAATAATAATAATAATAATACTTTATTTATACCCCAGCACCATCTCCCCAAGGGGACTCGGAGCGGCTTACATGAGGCCAAGCCCAACAACACATCAGTAAAAACAACAAAGCAATAAGCAAATAAAACAATACAATTAATATAACTTACATATAGTCAATAACACGCAGCGATTTAAAAACCTATGGCCAGGCCAGATGTAATAGTTAAAATTTTAAAAATACGGTTCTGGCCCAGATAGTAGGTTGACAATAAAATCACAACAATGCTATGGAAAATGGACAGGTTTCAGGTCAAGTTTTGATCGTAGAACTCAGACTTAGACATGGCCAACTAATTCAATTTGCACTATTTTAAATGGTTTTTAATCCAATTTTAATGCTTTACTTATTATGTTGTTTTACCTTTTTGTATACAGAGGGCATCAAATTGTTGCTGGCTGTAAGCCGCCCTGAGTCCCCATTCGGGGGTAGAGAAGGGTAGGGTACAAGTATTTGAAATAAAGAATATATATATATTTATATATATAAAATATAGGCATTACCAGCAATGAAATAATGTACTTGGTAGTTTTAAAAAATGACACCTTAGACAAGCAGTCTTCTATTTATCACATATAGGACTTAAAGTGCAAATAACTATACATATTTCAGAATGGCTATTATTTTTTGGATGTCCTTTCCATCTCTCCTACTTACTTAAGTGTATTCAATATACCCAGAGGTATATTCAACTTTGATGCAGCACAATATTCCTGTTATATATGATGGATGGAAAGCCTCTTCCTGAACTTTGTTCCCCTTGACTTTACTGTTTCTCACTGTTGTTTTGTCACATTCTGTGATGATGGATATTGCCTTGATTCTGAACATCTATAGTTCTGTGTTCTTTCATGAGTTATGCAGCCCATTGAACATTAGAAGACCCAGTATTGGATAGTAGTGTTGAGAAGCAAAAAGTCATCTGAACCCTGCTTGCCCTTGGGGATTATAGTTCACCTGAATGCAATTCAGAGAAACCTAGCGTGTCTTCTTTTTGCACTATTAATTTTTATACTTTCTTTATAGCTTTGAGGAATAAAAGATTTGTTTAGCAAAAAGATAAGTGCAATAAGGAGTCAAACTGTACTTGTAAACAAATCAGGTAGTGTCTTTTCTTAGTCCTGTATATTCTGCTATGTTACAAAGTCTTTGTCCTTCCCTGCAAGCAGAGGCGGCCCTAGGTAATTTTCAATGGTAAGGAAACAGTATTTTGGTGCTGCCCCCCCCCCAAAGCATATATATATAGGGGCATGTGTATATATATATGTATGTGTATGTATGTGTTTGTGTGTGTGTGTGTATATATATGAGCATGGACAAATTTTGGCCGTCCAGGTATTTGGGACTTCCTACTGGCTTTTTGGAATTGTAGGAGAAGTCCAAAACACATGGAGGGCTGAAGTTGTCCTATGCCATCCATATATATATATATATATATATACACACACACACACACACACACACACACACACACACACACACACTAGCTGTCCCCTGACACGCGTTGCTGTGATCCAGTCTGGTGATCTTGAAAAGAAAGTAATGAGAAAGTTGGTTTCTAATATATGTAATTTCTTGATGTTTGTGGGTAAACAGTATCTGGTAGTTATTCCACAGATATGTAAACCTCACTTGCCTAGTTTCCAACAGAACTCACAATCTCTGAGGATGCCTGCCAAAGATATGGGCGAAACGTCAGGAGAGAATGCTTCTAGAACATGGCCAAACTCACAGCAACCCAATATTCCAATCCATTCAAAAAACACTATGGTTTCAGATAGTGACCAGCCAATTGCAAAAGGGCCATCACTGCCCAAATCCTTCTTATTTCACATCTCAAAGATCAAATCAACAACCCACCCATTAAAAAAGACCAGAGGCAGTCCCAAACATCCAATTCCTAGTTAAGAACAGGGATGAGACAGCAGGAAGTGAGAGAAATTGACCACTCAGAAGGGAAATTCGGCCCTGAAAGAGCTAGCCCTTGTCATCCCGGCCTGAGAGCTGTGCGAAAGGCAAAGTCCCGCCACGGCTATTTTGGGTCCGAGCACGTTCTACTTATATCTGGAGACTCACAGGGCGAAAGGGAGCAGGGCCAGCAGGGCTCGGCCCAATGGGAGGTGCGCGTGGCAAGTCCCGCAGGCCAAGGGAGACAAAAACGCCAGCGTGCGTCCTTCTCCCAGTGTTAAGAAGTGTGTGGAGAAGGAGGGGCAATTCAGGGCATGCACTTCCTAACGCCGGGACAGGGACGCGCAGCGGCGTTGCTGGGCATGCGGGAAAAGAGACCTTGTGCATGCCTCTTTTCCCACGTGCCCGGCAACACTGCTGCACATCCCTTTCCCAGCATTAGGAAGTGCGCGCCCTGCATCGCCCCTCCTTCTCCGCGCACTTCCTAACACCTGGAGAGGGACTCACACTGGTGTTTTTGTCTCCTTTGCCCTGTGAGGAGGAGGAGAGGCCCAATGGGCACTTGTGAGGGAAGGAGGGAGGGAGAGCGAGCTGCCTCTTGGTATTCCTTGGGGCAGGGGCACCTCAAGAGCTCCTCAAGAGCGCCCCCCCCCGAGGCGCGCGCTATACGCAAAAGCGTAATTTGCGTGCCGTGTTGAACCGCCTCTGCCTGCAAGGCTTGATTTAGATGGCTGGGGCTCTGAAGCAGTTTCAAAATATTCCCCACCTTAGGCACATGTCTGAGCTATTCTAAAAGTGCAGGGATAAAAATACATAAAAATAACAAGTACTAAATGAAATACAGAGTACCACAGCATATGAATGTTCATCAACATTGGGTACTCTGTTCATACAGGGCCTGGAGATGTTGTGCCAACTGAGTCAAAGATAATCTGATCCTAAAGTGACCACTATTATTTTGGTGGCATTAACTATACAGGTACTGAGAAGAAGGTATAGTTTGTACAGGAGGTTCTCAGTAAATAGGTGAATATGAAACTGTGGATAAATGAAGCCATGTATATCAGTTCCATAAATATGGGGATCATACTAGCACCCTTAAAACCTTTTTGCTGTTACATATCCAGCAAATATACTGATTGCAAAGCAAGAAAAAAACACAGTTATACTTTATTCCCATTTTAATTAATTAAGTTATATCAATGACTTTTTCATTGTAATTTAAGCTTAATGGCTTTCAATATATTAGGTGTCTATTGGTTTGATAATGGTAAACATTTTATTTCATGCTTTTCTTCATCATTTAGGTGGTTCTTCAGAAAATGTTCTAGATCTCCTGGAAAGGTATGTTGTTATCCATGAAGATGAATACTTCAAATGGTTGCAGAACAGTGTAATATCAGTAAGGCCAAAAAATCTGAATGTGTCACACTATTTTTGCATACAATCTTGATTATATGTTCTAGTTTCTGTGCATTGTTGTTTTCTTTCATATGGTTTGCCTTGAAAACAGAATCAATGGTTTTGAACAGATTTACATCATTTATGGAAAATGCCAAAGAGGAGACAGGGCAAAAATTTAAGACTCCAGTAAGGAGAAAACTATAGAATTCTTCATCAATTATCTATGGGCAATTTCACTCTAAAAGTGCATTTTGACCCACATATTTACTATTTGTACAATCAAGATTATTTTTAATGCAGGAGAGAAACTGAAGTAGAGCCATTTCACTCTAGATATCCATCCTTTGTCAGCGAGGGAGTGAAACGGACCGGAAAGTGTTAAATCCTTCGCCCATTTTGCCCTGCAGAGCGGAAAAAATGGGTCATCTAGAAAATTAGACATGCTTCCTTCTATATCTTCCATACTATGAATCTTTTAAATCTTTTAAAGTCATCCAAACCAATGACTATCACCATTCCTTCTGA
The DNA here is from genome assembly GCF_025583915.1 of Anolis sagrei ordinatus. Classification (NCBI taxonomy): domain Eukaryota; kingdom Metazoa; phylum Chordata; class Lepidosauria; order Squamata; family Anolidae; genus Anolis; species Anolis sagrei. The sequence continues at coordinate 69,727,131 of NW_026847660.1, forward strand.
TAAAGTTTGAGAGCGCAATAATATATCTTTTCCAAGAGCTGCTCATATTCTTTCCCTCCCTGTACTTGTTTATGGGAAGAAACTGCTATATTAAGCCCGAAACAGTTGCCATTATTA
>NW_026847660.1:69728641-69817637 GCF_025583915.1 Anolis sagrei ordinatus
ACTCCCGCCCATTAACAGTATAATTCACGGTTGCCTGTGGAGCCGGGTAGGAATTTTTTCCCCCTCGCTGATTTTAGTGGGGGGGTTTTTTGCCTACCCTATACTGTTTAGGGGCTAGATGGAGGGGCGAGCCGTAGGTTAAATAGGACGAGCGTAAATAGTTAGGGAATTCCTTCTAGTCGGTGTGCACCTAGGGCACCCCTTTAAGGGGTGACAGGCCATTAAGTTGAGCATTCACCAGTTCAAGGGTGAAGTGCAGTCGAATGGCCTCGAATGGAAGGAGTCTGGATACAAGAGCTTTGGGACAGACTCCTCATTCGTTTCCCTTCACGGTATCTGGTTTTATTACCGGTACCCAGGTGTTTCGCCCGGAAATTGTTGTTATCGGGTAGTGCCACTACCTGGGTTAGGTTTGCCAGTTCCTGACACCCTTGAGGTAGTTAAGAGTTAAATAGGTAACGTTAAAAATAAATGTTGCCCAATTTAAATCCAAAAAATGGTTGTTGTGTCGTTATTTATCGTGTCGTTCTTCGGGGGTTGGTGGACAAACTGCTATATTAAGCCCGAAACAGTTGCCATTATTAATCCATGTGTCTGTAAGATAGTACTTAACACCCTGATGTTACAATTACAGATATATTTTTTGTAAATGGCTAGGACTGTTCTTTTCCATCAGTAAGTTCAGCTTAGCAGGAACATGCTGTACATTACTATATAGGGAGAATTGTTTTTCAAGGTTTGTGTAACGCTAAGATTTCTCATTTATTTTTTCCCATTTTCAGCTTGGCAAGGAATCAACAGCTTGACAAGCCTGCAATAGTTTTCTTTGCAATGGTTGGGAATGATGTCTGCAATGGGTAAGATTTCAAGAAACATAGAATATATGTTTTCAACTGAGATGAAACCTGGCTTTACTGTCATTCCTCATGCCAGGCAGCAACGGTAATTTTCAGGGGTAAACAAACAGAATTTTGGCGCCCGCCCCCCAACCAATCATTGAAAATTTACACACACACACACACACACATACACACACACACACACTCCTTTGAGGCCCGAAGAGGACATCGGCGGTGGCAGCTTCCCCCTCTGCTGCTCCACACTCCTTCCTCGTCAGGTTGGGCGCCATGCTTGGGAGCCCAGTCTGGCAAGGAAGGCATGGAGCAACGGAGGGGCAAGGAGGAGGGCCTCAACAGCTTCCCCCTCACCCCTCGGCTGCTCTGCGCTCCTTCCTTGCCAGGCTGGGTGCCAGGCTTGGGAGTCCAGCCTGGCGAGGAAGGCATGCTCCCTGCATGAGGCCTCTTTTCCCAAGCACCCGGCAATGCCAGTGCACGTCCCTCTCCCGGCATTAGGAAGTGTGCACCCTGCATCGCTCCTCCTTCCCCACGCACTTCCTAACACCGGGAGAAGGACGCATGCCAGCATTGTCTCCCTTGGCCTGCGAGGAGAAGAGGAGAGGAAGACAACGTGCGTGCACACACGCACTTGTGAAGGAAGGAGAGAGAGAGCTGATGGACAGATGATTGCCCTATGACTGCAACCAAAGGAAGCCACCTATCTGCAGAGTCCCTGAAACCTAGGACTGCAAACAAACATTTAATACAAAGCAAATAAAGTTGGAGCTCCTGGTACAGCCGTACCAGAACACTAGCGAACTAAATGCAGTTTTTTCACAAGAGTTGTATTTTTAAAGGCTAATGGCATTTAAGATTTTACCATTCTGTATAAACCCACGAATCTGAGATCTGTAGCCATTAATTCAGGGCTGTGTCTTGAAAAAAGATAAAGGCTGCATACTGCAGAATCATGCCTTAACCAAAATACAGTTTAAAATGCTAGGATTTCAACACAAGTGTGGCAAGCGAAAGGTTGGAAAAGGCAGACATTTGTAAGTGACAGAGATAATGAAATTGGCAGCCTTCCCCAAATTGCAACAGCCAAATGAGAAGGATGTTCAAAAATATAGACAGATGGCACATATCTCACGGCATCCCAAGCCGCAAATGTAGGACAGAATAAATATTATTATTAATAATAATAATAATAATAATAATAATAATAATAATAATAATAATAGGTTTTAAGGGAACATGGAAAATTAAATCACAAAGGAATTACGGAGGAATCACATGTGTTTTTCAAAGGATAAAGAACCAAAATTATTAGATTTTCTGTGTTTTCTATAGCTGATTGTTCCTATGGTATTCTCTCCACACTGCGGCATTTTATCAGTGACATAAAGCCATGATAACAAGAGGAAACAAGAGCTGACTGATTGGGGCCAGAGGCAATCTGTGCTTTGAAATGAGGGACAACAGAAAGAAATGATAGAAAGAGATTACACTGCTGTAATGGTAAATCAGCCATTACTGAGGCTTCGTTGCCAAAATGCCCCCAGTTTGGACATCATTTTATCTCGCAGGCAATTCTGTTTTCTATAGTGTGTGTGTGTGTGTGTGCGCGCGCGCACATGTGCATGCAAGCAGAGTAACTTGACAATGTTTTACTGTTATTCCCCCCCCAAAAAAAAAAAATCTTAAGAAAATAATATTCCAGCTTTATTGGAGAACATCAAGCACACAGATCATTAGTGTAATATTACATGTAATATTATTAATATTATTATAATAGAATGGTGTAGTACAATATCTATATAAATAAAAATGAAATGTTCGTTTGTGAAATTAACAAAACTCAAAAACCACTGGGGGGAGTGGACACCAAATTTAGACTGCATGCACCTAACAACCCAATGTACGTCCTTCACTAAAAAAAAATTGAGTCATTTGGGAGTTATAGTTGCTGGGATTTATAGTTCACCTATAATCAAAGAGCATTTTGAACTCCACCAATGATGGAATTGAAGCAATCTTGGGACACAGGACTCCCATGACCAACAGAAAACACTAGAAGGGTTTGGTGGGCATTGACCTTGAGTTTGGGAGTTGTAGTTCACCTACATCCAGAGAGCACTGTGGACTCAAACAATGATGGATCTGGACCAAACTTGGCACGAATATTCCATATGCCCAAATATGAACACAGATGGAGTTTAAGGGAGATAGACCTTGACATTTGGGAGTTGTAGTTGCTGGGATTTATAGTTCACCTACAATCAAAGAGCATTCCGAACTCCACCAATGATGGAATTGAACCAAACTTGGCACACAGAACTCCCATGACCAACAGAAAATACTGGAAGGGTTTGGTGGGCATTGACCTTGAGTTTTGGAGTTGTAGTTCACCTACATCCAGAGAGCACTGTGGACTCAAACAATGATGGATCTGGACCAAACTTGGCACGAATATTCCATGTGCCCAAATATGAACACAGATGGAGTTTGGGGGAAATAGACCTTGACATTTGGGAGATGTAGTTACTGAGATTTATAGTTCACCTACAATCAAAGAGCGTGCTGGACCCCACAAACGATAGAATTGGGCCAAACTTTCCACATAGAACCCACATGACCAACAGAAAATACTTAAGGCTATCCAACTCCCTTCACGACGGCAAGAAAATGTAATCAAGGCCCTCCTGACAAAGAGCCATCCAGTCATAGATATAGATAGATATATATGATTCATACACACACAGATATAGTATCATAGATTTGAAAGGGACCCCTAAAGAAGGACAAGTATATGTTGCAAAGAAGGACAAGTATATGTTCCAGAGTAGGCAAACCAGACAATCTCATCAACACTAACAAAGAAACAACAAGAAATACTGTTTACCCACAAGCATAAAGGAATTCCATATATTAGAAATCAACACTTTCTCATTACTTTATTTTCCAGATCATCAGACTGGGCCACAGCAACGAGTGGCAGGGGACGGCTAGTAGTAATATATAATACTGATATTTTACTATGCTTAATTTAATATATTGTGTATATATGTACCTTGTGAACCACTCTGAGTCCCCTTCGGGGTGAGAAGGGCGGCATATAAATGTCGTAAATAAATTAATAAATAAATTAGTGATTATAAAATGTTACGTGGACCTGCACGGGCAGAATGAACATAATCCAGGCCTACATAACCTGGTGAACTGCTTTGAAAATAGCTCTCCATTCTTATGTGGCAGCCAAATCGAGTCCAGTTTTTCCAGTTTTGCTAAATGGCTAGTACAGGAAAAATCAAGCATGCCTGATATATAGTCTCAGTCTTGTATCCCAAGTAGCAAGCTTATAAAGGTTGTGAAAGCATACCCAAGCAGGAGTCAAGTATGTACTTTTTCCTTCATAGGCATCCTGACACAGTGAAACACATGACACAACCGGAGAAAATGCGCAGCAGTGTTTTGCAGACTCTGCGTCATCTAGACAACCGTCTTCCAAAAGGGAGCCATGTAATTTTAATTGGCTTGGTGGATGGCCGCTTCTTGTGGGATAACTTGCATAAGAGATACCATCCTCTTGGTAAATATACCTTCTTCTTTTCATTCTCTCCCCCTCCCCCTGCATTTTTGTTGTTCTTGTTGCTGTTGTTTATTTTTTTATGAAGTACAGCTGAAGCATCATTTGCAGAGTCTACTGAAAACACTGCACAACAGAGTCATGTAATGCCTAAAACAGTCACTAGGTGGCATTCAGAAATCTTTTACCATTGCCAATTTTTTCAGGATTCCAACATTGAGTTAAGCAGACCCCATTTGGGATAGGGACCCACAGTTTAAGCAGCAGTGACCTAGATATCCATTTGTCTTTATGAGAATGAACAATAGCAATCCACCTTTACGACCTTGACCTATATGAAACTAGTTATGGGAAAGTTGTGTATTTAACAATACTTAAATTAACTTCTTCCACAAAGGGAGGGTAAGGATTTGCTGTTTGACAGAAGATATTATTTCCACTTTACAACCAGCCTATCTGAGGTACAAAAACCAAAAACCGTGAATCTACACAGTCACCTTCAATCTTCCTCCTTGATGTGAAATGGCTACATTTGTTTTGGAGAGTGAAAGGCTTGTTAATGGGTAAAACATCAGCCAGTCACCCTTGAGATTTGAACTGACTATTATGTAATTCAGGCCTCTTGCTAACGCAGTTGGCTGAAGGTAAAGGAAGAGAGGTGTACACATGCAGAGTAACAGAAAAACAATCTATACTTTTGGTCTGAGATAAATGCTATTTTTGAAATCTGACTTAATTGCCATATTTATTTTCACAATCTCCTGGCTAAAATCTTTTGAGTGATTTGAAGGAATGACACATGGCAATAACATGAAAATCAGAGCCTATTAAAAGAGTTATGTAGTTGTTGAAATTGTTGCATAATTGTGTTGGTTTCTTTTCTTTTTCAAAATCATATGGCCCTTGAAAACTATTGTGTTACTTGGATTACATGCAATAGGACACAAGTAAGGCTGCTGTTGGAACTCATGATGGCTGGTTACACAGCTGATTGGGCACAACATCCATGTAATGCAGATGTGCTATGTGAGACAATTTATAGTACTTTCTTTTTGAATTCAGTTACATAATAATAATAATAATAATAATAATAATAATAATAATAATAATAACCATTGCTCAGATGATTCATTGGAACTTGTGCCACAAATACCACCGCCTGCGACAAAGAACTGGTGAGACCACAAGCCAGAAAAGGTTACAGAGAATGAACACGCCAAACTCCTCTGGGACTTCCGGATTCAGACAGACAGAGTTTGGAGCATAATAATCCTGACCTCAAATCATGTTAAAAAACAAAGTATGGATTGTTGATGTTGCAATTCCAGATGACAGCAGAATTGAAAGAAACAACTGGAAAAGCTGACACAATATGAGGATTTAAAAATTGAACTGCAAAGACTCTGGCACAAACCAGTAAAGGTGGTCCCAGTGGTGATTGACACACTGGGTGTAGTGCCTAAAGACCTTGGCCTGCACTTAAACACAATAGGCGCTGACAAAATTACCATCTGCCAGCTGCAGAAGGCCACCTTACTGGGATCTGCACACATTATTCGCCGATACATCACACAATCCTAGACACTTGGGAAGTGTCCGATGTGTGATCCAATACAACAGCCAGCAGAGTGTCTGCTGTGGACTCATCTTGTTGTGTTTCAAATAATAATAATAATCTTTATTTATATCCCGCCATCATCTCCCCAAAGGGGACTTGGAGCAGCTTACATGAGGTCAAGCCCAGCGATACATTACAGCAACATAAAATATAACATCAAAATAACATCACAATAACATCACAATAAAATAAATAAACTAATCAAGTAAAATAAAAATAGATGGAGCCCTTGGTGGCGCAGTGGGTTAAAGCACTTAGCTGATGAACTTGCTGACCCAAAGGTCACAAGTTTGAATTCAGGGAGCGGAGTGAGCTCCTGCTGTTAGTCCCAGCTTCTGCCAACCTAGCAGTTTGAAAACATGCAAATGTTAGTAGATCAATAGGTGGGAAGATAGTGGCATTCCATGCAGTCATGCTAGCCACATGAGCTTGGAGGTGTCTATGGACAACGCCGGCTCTTCCGCTTAGAAATGGAGATGAGCACCAACCCTCAGAGTCGGACACGACTGGACGAAATGTCAAGGGGAAATCTTTATCTTTACTTTACATAGATAACATAGGAATGAGACCAAAGAAAAGCTTAAATGTTTATTAAGCCATCCTCCATGGCTATTATGGATAATGTTACTTATTCCGCACCACTATAGTTATCCTGAAATAAATACTAGGTTGTATGTACAATGTTAGTTACAGTGTTGAAAAGCTGGGCTTGTACATATTTGTAATGAAATCTGCCCAAAGAAGCAGAAGCTGCATGTGGACTATACTGTGTATATGATAACCATAAAGATGGCCACTGCTACCCGTGATGGCAAGATTGGCTGACACCTGATTGGACACAATATGAGGTCTGAACCTCTTTAGCTGTCATGACACCATCTTCTGAAATCCAAGGGTTTGTAATTTGGTGAAATACTTAGAATTTTCTGTAAGAGTGTTCAGGAAAGTGGGCAAGAGCTTTTTGGCAAAGTGTACTTTACCACACTGCAAATCTCATAGGATGAGGGGTGGCAGTAAAAACGTTATGAAACTGCTATAACTGTACAGTGTAGATAATGTGTCAAGTAGCCTCCTTATAAGATATCACATCTTGTAAGGATCATGATAGGTTCTGTGATTGTCAGATTTCTCTTTTCCAGGCCAGCTGAACAAAGACGTCACATACGAACAATTTTATTCATTTCTCAGTTGCCTTCGGGTAAGTTGTCTAGATATTCCACTCTATTAGATTTTGGGGGGAAGATGAAAAAATAGTCAAACATGACACTTTCTGTTGCATTTTTGATGTGAATGTTCAGCATGGAACTAAACAAAGCTTCTTTAAATGTATAGGTAAGTAAGCATTCTCAAGAAGGTGAAAGCGCAGTCTATTAGCACTGGGATATTCCCTCGCACCACCTGATCATGGCAGGAAGTCAAATTACAAAACTGTTTTAACTTTTGTCTGTTTCCTCTTCTCTTCAGTTTTTCTTCTTCTGCCTTGCCGGTTAGTTGACATACACTCTCTCACACACACTATAACATGGAATTGATAGGGGTGCTCTTAAAGGAAAAGGAAAAACAATGCAGTTCAGATGGCAATGGAGAAGTTCTCAGCTAAGAGAGTTCTCAACTACTTGGAAAGACTGTTCAGTTGCAGAGGTGAATGTGAGCTGCAGTCCAAGTGCAGGCAGTAAAGTCTCATTGAACACCATTAGAAAAAAAATACTTTCTTTAAACCCATGTCTCACATCTGAGATTCAGGAAAAGTTTTTTACTTCTTGGTTATGATGGTCTCTCAGACTCAGGGACAGGATGACAGTTCGATTAATGCCTCGCCTCGATTGGAATGAAATTCACTAAGACTTCACTGCCTGTGATCTGGTTGCCATTCACAACATGCGCCTCTGCAATTGAATACATTGTTTAAGATAGATAGATAGATAGATAGATAGATAGATAGATAGATAGATAGATAGATAGATAGATAGATAGATAGATAGATAGATAGATAGATAGATAGATAGATAGATAGATAGATAGATAGATAGATAGATAGATAGATAGATAGATAGAGATAGATAGATGATAGATAGATAGATGATAGATAGATAGATAGATAGATAGATAGATAGATAGATAGATAGATAGATGTGAGACGTGGACTATCTACAGACATCACATGCAACTCCAAGAACAATTCCATCTGCATTGCCTCCGAAAAATCCTGCAAATCTCCTGGGAAGACAAGCAGACAAACGTCATCGTGCTGGAAGAAGCAAAGACCACCAGCATTGAAGCCATGGTCCTCCACCATCAACTCAGCTGGACCGGCCACATTGTCCGATGCCCGACCACCGTCTCCCAAAGCAGTTGCTCTACTCCGAACTCAAGAACGGAAAATGGAATGTTGGTGGACAGGAAAAGAGATTTAAAGATGGGCTCAAAGCCAACCTTTAAAACTCTGGCATAGACACTGAGAACTGGGAAGCCCTGGCCCTTGAGCACTCCAGCTGGAGGTCAGCTGTGACCAGCAGTGCTGTAGAATTTGAAGAGGCACGAATGGAGGGCGAAAGAGAGAAACGTGCCAAGAGGAAGGCATGTCAAGCCAACCCCAACCGGGACCACCTTCCACCTGGAAACCAATGCCCTCACTGTGGGAGAACATGCAGATCAAGAATAGGGCTCCACACTCACTTACGGACCCAGCACCAGTACACCAATCTTGGAAGACAATCCTACTCGGACAATGAGGGATTGCGTAAGTAAGTAAGTAAGTAAGTAAGTAAGTAAGATCAATGTGCAGATTATATGCTCATAGATAGATAGATAGATAGATGATAGATAGATAGATAGATAGATAGATAGATAGATAGATAGATAGATAAGCAGATAAGCAGATAGATAGCAGGTAGATAGACAGAGAGGCAGATAGCTATGCAGACAATAGATAGATAGCAATATAGCTAGCCAGATTGATATGCAGATGATGAATGGATGGATGGAATGTTTCTTTCTCTTCTTTTCTGTAGTACCGTCATCAAATCTGTTGGACTCAATAGCTCCAAGGCCTGGTGGGGTAGCTGATGACCTGGATTGATAGCATCCCAAGGGCATTAGGAGGGAGAGGGCACCATTTAGTTTTGGACACAAACATTTGTGCAGGTTGCTTCATTTTGGGGAGTAATAAAACATGGCACATATTAATTATAAAAGAATAATAGACTATTGTTACATAAATATGTTATCAGAGCAACTGTTTCCTGACTACCTGTTACCTGTCTGCATTGACTTCATTCTTTTTATGTCTCTGGTATAGAGGTCACATAAATGTAATGGTATGTGAAAAGCTCTTCCATTTGTCCAAATGGCGGATCATTGTGATGTTTTTGATATCTTGTTCAACTATTCACCTGATATTGTTCTCTTTCTCACCCATTTTTGCACAGCTATAAACAATAGTTAAAACAATGTTTCTCCACATTTATACAGATCAATCCATGCAATGGCTGGATGTCTTCAAACAGCACGCTCAGGGACTTGACAGCAGAGGTAAATTTAATACAAAAACTATTGTGTAGCTATCCCTACTTTTAAAGAAAGTCCTTGGTCCTTTCGTAAGGAAAAGAGGAGTATTGCTGTTGGTTGATACAACTGCTACTCAAGAAAACAGGTTTCCTGATTTCTAATAAGGTTCATTGTCTAAAGCACTGGTTTTTAGTCTTTGGTCCTCTATATAATTTATACTTCAACTTCTAGCTCCAATCAGCACTTCTAGGAGTTAGTAAAAAACATATTGCAGATGAAAGGCTGTAAACCACTCGACTAGATGGTTTTGATTCAGTTTAAGATGCACAGGTTGCATGCCATTTGTCACAAATGCCTGTAGTCTATGAATAGACTGTAGCTTCTTATTTTTTCAAGAGCAAGGTGCAGCTCAAATTATCAAGTTTATAAGTTGTAAATTGTAGCAGGACCATGTGTGTGTGTTGAAGAAAAACCTTATGATGGGAATTACTATGTGCAGCTGGTAATGTAGGTCAACCAACAATCTTGGACCACACCCGATGGGGTATAACTGTATGAGTTTTTAGAATACAGTTCTGGAGAGCTTTTTCTCTGAGGAGATCTATGCTCAAAGGTTCTGCTCTGAGGAGCAGGTTGGAGAGAAGCCGTTATGCTGCTCTAAAAGAGGCTATAGTGGAATAGCTAGCTGCTCAAGGTTTATGTTTTTGCTTTCTCATTGGACTTAAGATGAAGATGCCTTATTTTGTATTACATACAAAGACTATGTAAGTTTCTGGCACTGTTTATTTTTTGTATGCAGCATTTCAAGTTTGTATTTCATCTCTGCGATTAAGAGTAAAGATTTTTCTGTTCATTTCTACTTGTGTCTGTGAGTTTTGTACATGGGATCTGCTTGCTGCATAACATGTTCTGTATGTTTGAAAGCCTTGCCTATACACCACAAAGAATGCCTTACTGTTCACTGTGCTGCCCACTTACAAGAAAGCTTGACATGGAGGTTTTTGCAGACAGATGCTCCACTTCTGCATGCATTGTGAAGTAAGGCAGTCATGAAGAGTGTTCCATGTATTGCCTTGAACTTTTGAAACAATTCTAAGTGAAGTGGGTGAAAACAAAGATACAGGGCTCTTCCAGATTACAAAATAAGATATGTAGGTCCATTCTTAAGTTGAATTTGTATGTAAGTCAGAAGAGACCAGGAGCACACTGTTGGCTGGCAAGTAAGGAGCTGCTGCAGTGGCATAATGTGCACCCTTTGTAATTTGGCCAAAAAGGTGCCCATTATACTTGCTGTAAGCTTAGAATTCCTTCTTCGAAAACAAGTGTTAGAACATCAAAGCTTCCAGCAATGGAAAATAAACCCAGAGAAATAGATAACCCATCTCTAGACCCTTTCCTGTGTATCCCACCTCGGCTTCCTTAGGGTGCCTCTCTGCTGTAGAATGAATGCAGATTGACACCACCTTACCTGCCCTGGTTCAATGCTATGGACCCATGTGGGCTGGAGTTTTAAAAAGTCTTCAGCCTTCTCTGCCGAAAAACGCCAATGGTTCACCAAATGACAAATTTTTGGAAAACCAGTATCTCCATAACCTTGTGGAGAAAAATGCCATTCACAACCATTTGAAAATCTTAACTTTTTGTAAAAGTGTATTCTTCCATAGAAGAGGCAAAAAACTCATTTGAGTAAAATAGTCTCTTCAGTGGTATATAATCACATGCATTTATGCAAAGTAATTTGTTTTTCAGTTGTTAGACTTAAAACCTAGTTGTCTCTAACCTGTTAGGAACAGAGATTATGCCAATGCACAAAATATAGCTGTTATTCAGAAGTGTTTTTTTTCAGTGCCCAAAAACATCTACTTTCCCATAAAATATCTTGTTTCTACATCATGCTCTAAAGAAACAAAAATAAAGTAGACTTCATTAAAAGTAACATATTTGGTTTACTCGCAGTCTTCATGTATTCAGCATAAAGGTACATAACTTGTCAATCCAGTTACAGATTGATTTGAAGTGGTTACTCTAAGCAGATAACAGAGTGTTAAGATCTTCCAGAGAGGCCCTGCTCTCAGGCCCTCCACTTTGGCAGTTGCGTCTGGTGGGAACGAGAGACAGGGTCTCCTCTGTGGTGGCCCTCCAGCTATGGAACTCTCTCCCGAATGAAGTTAGGTCTTCCCCCTCCCTCCTGATCTTCAGGAAGCAATTGAAATCCTAGCTTTGGAATCAGGCATTTGCAGAGTGATGACGGAGACCGGTAAATACTAAAGTTATTTGACCACAATGTGTGGACTGAATTGGATGATGTTTTTAACTTGGTGAATGATTTTATATGTATTTTAATCTTATATGTATTTTAACCTATTGTTTTATGTATGTTGTTTCAAAATGTTCTTTATTGTTTAGCATTGAATTCTTGCTGTCAGCCATTCTGAGTCCCTCCACAGAGGTAGAGAAGAACGGGATATAAAAGTTCTAAATAAATAAATAAATAAATTACACAGAGCATCATTCTTGCAATCAACAGCAACATGCGTTTGCTCTTAACCATCCAAAGTCTAATGGTATCTGAAGTCTGAGCAGTCTCAGATCTGATCATGTGGTCTGCAGCCCCTCTCACAACCTCAAGAAACATAAAGGAAAAGCTGCATACCAAAGCATACATATACAATACAGTAAGAAAACAGAATCATATACAAATAAATTACTCGTAGAGACTTGAAGAAGGTTGCTATATCCAACACAAATCCCTGGATTGCGTAGCATTGAGCCGTGGCAACTACAGTGGGTGTCAGGGATGGACAAAAGCAAAGGGGTAGGAAGAGATACTGGGCGGATCTACACTGCGATATAATCCAAGTCAATGCAGTTAATCTGGATTCTGAAACTGCATTACATGGCAGCATAGATGGGGTCATAGACATGCTTTGGCTCAGCACTAAGATTTTGTGGCAGGGCAAGAGGGAGAGGCCTGTTCGTAACTAGGAGTCATAAGTAAGTCAGACATTTGTAACTCGGGGGCTGCCTGAACTGCAAAGAAATGACAGCTCCCACTACAGAGAGCTGCACTTATTTGCTGTTGGTGGTTTTTCACGTCAATCCTAGATCCAAACTTATGCTACTTCTTGTAATAAGCTAAAGTACCTCATTCAGCTCTTACAAAAATAGGTAACTTGGCAATCAGCATGCAGATCTCTTTAGTGCATTTTCTCTGAGCTGCAGGTTTCATTTTTAAAGGAGCAATGTTCTGAAAATCTTAAAAAGAGCATGAATAATTCTGTTCTCCCTTTCTCCTCCAGGCAGTGAGAAGGAGGAATGGCCCAGGGAATATAGTACAAACAGCAAATATAGAACCGTATAGTTCCCTTGAGGTTTTCTTTGGTGGCAGTGGGGGTGGAGTGGCAGTATACTCTGGGGGAAAAATGTAACACACACACCAGGCTAAGAATCTAATGTTCATGCTGATTTTGGGAATTGTTGTTGCAATCCTCTGTGGTAACAAAAACATTGTTTGTTTATTTGCTTTTAAAAACGGAGAGTGACAAATAGAGCAGCCAAACACACAATAATGTCTGTTTTGTTTACCCCATAACTGTTTTACTCTGTTTCAGCAAAACATAGCTATGAAGGAGTCTTGTAGCAACTTTGAGATCAATTATGAAAAAAAAAAATAGTTTCCCAGCATAAGCTATTGTAGATCTGGTTCCTAAAGGTCCATGTTTACATTATAGAATATCCAGTATTGGTTTTTCCCAGAGCCCATCCACATAGTACCTGTATCCCAGGAGCTCCCAGTACAAAATGGTGTATGGCCAAACGACATTCCCTGGAAACATCGGAGGAATTGCTATAAAGCTCTAAAAACACGAGATTTTCAGTTGTGGGAACATCTTGGTTCTCCAGAAAATGTGGATCTTTGAATCTCTTTGAAAATGCAGGGTTTTTATGTTGGTTTGTTCCCAGGTTATAATGTCAGTTCTTGATTGGTTGTATCCTAAAAACATGACAGCAGTTGACTAGAGGGTAAAAACTTTATCCTGGCAAGAGAAACTTCATCCTACACACATTTAATGAAGTTTGTGACACACAGACAAAGCTTTTTCCATGTAATCAACTTCCCCCGTTTTTATGATAAAAGCAATGATGGACAGACATGTATAACCCAGGAACATCCCCCCCCCCCCGGTTGATCCCAGGCACAAGTACACAACCAAACCTGCCTGGACAGATGGTCATGCAGCCTCTGAATGAGAATAATAATGATGAAGTTCTGTTCCTGGCTTGAAGGTGTCACTTCCTATTTAATAGTGTAGTCCTGACTTTAACATTAGTGGTCCTGCTCCACAAACTTCATTGAACACGTGGAGGACAAAGTTTCTCTTGCCAGGACTAAGTTTTCACCCTCTAGTCAACTTTCACCATCTTTTCAGGATAAAAGAAAAGAAGAACAGATATGTATGACCCAGGAACAAACTCATATGAACTCATATTTGCATCTGTGCATTTAAGGATTTTTTAAAGAAAAAATGCTGAAATTTCTGGTGGGTGTCCTGAAATTTCTGGTGGGCAGCCATCTTGTGGGCTTCAAAATCCTGGAACAAGGCAGCTAGTCTGGATGTGACAGGCATAAATCCCGGGACCAACAAGTCTGTGTGCGGATCTGCTCTCAGGTCCCAGGATTTATTTATTTTTTTTGTCCTACCTATTAAAGCCATAATTTGGTGCTATCTGGAAGCACCCCTAGAGTTTTGAAAAATTACTTTTGGAAATGCAGCTTCTAGTAAGTTTTCCAAGTTCTGATACGTCACACCACTGTTTTTAATAGCATATTTATAAATACGATCAATTGATTGGTAGATAGCTGATTTTTGCAAGTCATTTTTAAGCCATCTTGTACATCACCATTTGATCATCATTATTTTTCCCTGCACAGAAGCTGAAGTGCTCAGCTGTTGTTTTACTGTTTATATTATGGTTACCTGATTTGAATACTGGTCACAACTGAAGGTTAAGCGTTCTCTTAGCAATAAAGTATATTTATTATGGATTTCTTTTCTTTTTTTTTCTAGAGAGCCTCGCAGCTTTCCAATGTTCTGAAAGAAATAGCAAAACTTGAGAAATTTACTAATTTTGATGTTTTCTACATGGATTACCCAATCAAAGAAAGTAAGTTAATGTAGTAGTTGAATAACCAACTGTTCAAAATGCATCACTTGAGAAAGATATGATGTCTACTTGCATTAAAGGTATTTTCATTTCATGTTGCTGAAGGGTAGTGGAAAGAAGAGAAAAGCATCTGATGTCAAAAGACAGCTTATGATACTCAAAGCTGTTCCCAGGGTTTGTTCATAAAAAGTCCAGGGTACTTAACCCTGATGCATATTCTAAGGACGTCTTTGAGGACTGAAAAAACATCTCATTAGAAATATCAATTGTGCTTAATCCTTTAATGATGTACTCTAGTAGATATATCTCAATCCTTTATCCAGTAGTGATTTTTATAATAATCTGCAGGCAAGTTTACTGTATTATAAAGGTTGAGTATCACTTATCCAAACTTCTGGTTTTCCATATTTCATATTTTCTTTCAGATTTTGAAATACTGGAGATGGGACCTAAGTCTAAACTTGAAATGCATTTATATTTCATGAACACTTTAGGCACATATCCTGGGGGTGGCTTTATACACAATATTTATCATAATTTTGTGAATGAAACAAAATATGAGTATATTTTGCCCTAAACAACTCCGGCCCTGTTTACCTCTCCAAACGTATTCTCCCCTACGTACCATCAAGATTACTAAGGTCGTCTGGAGAGGCCCTGCTCTCGGTCCCACCGGCCTCACAAGCGCGCCTGGTGGGGACGAGGGACAGGGCCTTCTCGGTGGTGGCCCCGCGACTCTGGAACTCTCACCCACTGGAGGTCAGAACCGCCCCGTCTATCCTGACATTCAGGAAACGGGTGAAGACGTTGTTGTGGAGATAGGCTTTCGATGAATGAGACAGCACCCTAGGATTGTGGATGGAAGACGAGGTATACTTGTTTTTAATATGACGACTGACCACCGTAGTTTTAAATATAGTTGTTATTTTAAATGTGTTATTGTAATTATGAACTATGATATTTTACTGATTGTATGTTTTTATGGTTGTAAACCGGGCTGAGTCCCTCTAAGAGGTGAGAAGCTCGGTATAGAAAACTTTGAAATAAATAAATAAATAAATATATTGAACCATCTGAAAACAAAGGTATCACTCTTTCAGCCAAAAATTTGGCCAATTTAGGATTTTGGAGTGTTTTACATTTTGGAATTCTAGATCAGAAATACTTTACCTGTATACCCCTGTATACCCATTTGTGTACACTTACTTAGGCAATCCCTTGTTTTCCGAGTAGGATACTCTTCCAAGATCAGTGTACTGGTGGGTCCGTAGGTGACTGCGGAGCCCTATTCTTGATCTGCATCTTCTCCCGCAATGAGGGCATTGTTTTCCAGGTGGAAGGCAGTCTCGGTCAGGGTTGGATTGATGGGCCTTCCTCTTGGCATGTTTCTCTCTTTCACTCTCCATTTGTGCCTCTTCAAATTCTACAGCACTGCTGGTCACAGCTGACCTCCAGCTGGAACGCTCAATGACCAGGGCTTCCCAGTTCTCAGTGTCTCAGTGACATTTGTGTACTTGTCTTCTCAAGAGATTTGCAGAATTTTCCAGAGGCAGTACTGATGGAATCATTCCAGGAGTTGCATGTGACGTCTGTCTTGCAGGCATAAAGCAGAGTTGGGAGAACAATAGCTTTATAAACAAGCAACTTGGTATCCCTACAGATGTCCCGGTCCTCAAACACACTCTGCTTCATTCAGAAAAAGGCTGCACTTGCAGAACTCAGGCAGTGTTGTATTTCAGTGTCAATGTTGACTTTTGTGGAGAGATGGCTGCCAAGGTAGCGGAAATGATTAACATTTTCTAATGTTACACCATTAAGCTGTATTTCCAGCTTTGGAGAGGGATTGGTTGGAGACTGCTGATAGAGCACTTTGGTTTTCTCGATGTTCAGGCTTCTCATATGCTTCTGCGAAGGTGTTTAGAGTGGCTTGTAGGTCTTCTTCTGAATGTGCACACATACACACCGTGTAAGGAGTTCAGAATGCTCTGAACTCTGGTGGAGTTCAGAATGCTCTTTGATTATAGGTGAACTATAAATCCCAGCAACTACAACTCCCAAATTACAAAATAAATCCTCCCCCAACCCCACTAACATTTACATGTGGGTGCATTGGGTATTTGTGCCCAGTTTGGTCCAGTGAATGAAAATACATCTTGCAGATCTAATATTTACATTATGATTTATAACAGTAGTAAAATGACAGTTATGAAGTAGCAACGAAAACAATGTTATGGTTGGGGGTCACCACAACATGAGGGACTGTATTAAGGGGTCACAGCATTAGAGAGGTTGAGAACCACTGAAATAGAGGCTGCATGGCTTTGACTAGGTGTTCCTACATGGCAATGGTTTGGACTGGATGGCCCTTGGAGTCTCTTCCAGCTCTATGTCAAAGGAAAATTGCATGTACAGATTTACTATCATTTTTAGATCTTTCTCAACGGCCAAGGATATGCGTGCCTTGAGGCTTACCGACCTCAATTACTTAGCATCACTTTTTCTGAGTTATGCAATCACTTATTATTTACTTACAATAAATTATTAAAGGAGCAGTTGCTTAAACCAAAACAATTCTGAATGCCTTCTTAATATTTTATAGCAGCCATTACATGATTGCTGATGAGCTAAATTACTTTGAAGAGCTAAATATAGCCAGTCAGATTTGCAAAGCAAAGGCAAGAGATCAATATGATTTGCTTCCTTTCATTGGTAAACAAAGTCCAATCACACCCCTACAGGACCTTTGGCAATGTATTTCACAGCCTTATAAGCATGTTTGTAATTAAAGGTTTCAGCTCAGTAGAAGTGTCGGTTGTCAAGTTTCTCTTCTAAGCCGTTTCTCCTCTAATCACTGACCTATTTTCCAGTTCTGCTAAAGTTGGTGCAAAACCTTTCTGGAGTCTCGAAGTATGAAATATTTAGCAGTAAAAGCAATCTCTCTCTCTCTCTCTCTCTTTGGTACTAACTTTTGGTATCAAAGTATTTATTGAGGAGCTAGTCTGCATCCAATATTTTGGAACACATATTTTTAAGGTGAAGCTGTTCATTGTCATTTGTTTCTTTCAGGCTGAAAATATGGATGTTTTTATTCTGAAATCCCCATTAAACTAATTGGGCTGAAAGAAGCAATAGTTCAGACAGCTGGATGCAGTAGTTTAAAGCTACTGGAGTCTTTAGTATGATCTCTTTTCACAGGTTTAATAGAGTCTAAAACTTTAAAAAGCGACAGTGGAACAAAATAACTATGTGGCCAGTTAAGGCTCTCCTTACATTTAACTCTTGTAAACTAGAAACTGTTTCTATGGTCTTGAGTTCAACTGACATCTTTGATTGGTAAGCTGGATGTATGAATTCAGGTAAGTTTCTTTGCATGCAAGGAATCTGATGTATTCAAGCTAAAAATTAAAACTGCCTCTCAGAGTACGTTCTAGTGCAAGAGTGGGCCAAAAATAGACAGGTTGTAGGTATTGATTGAATCTGTATAAGGACCAAGTAGCAACAGTCAGAACTGACCATGGAACAACAGACTGGTTCAAGATTGGGAACGGCGTACAGCAGGGTTGTATATTCTCACCCAACCTATTCAACTCTATGATTCTATGTTCAGCAGTGGAACTCTCTGCCCTGAAGTGTGGTGGAGGTTCCTTCTTAGAAGACTTTTAAACAGAGAATGGATGACCATCTGTTGGGGGTGCTTTGAATCTGATTGTCCTGTTTAAACAAGAAGTGCACTCAGATGTGTTGTTTTCAGCAGAAAAGGTGATTGTCTTCAATCTGAAAATATTTGTCCTTCACTTCAACTGCAGAATTTTAGTGCCAGGAGATGTTGGCTCTATTGGTTCTTAGGGAGGGGCAGGAAACATTGCTCCATAGAGATACTTTACTTGGGACTAAAAATAAGATTTAAAGCTATCCCTGCCATTTCTATATTTAAATCCACTTTAAAGATAACAATATGATGCCTTGCCTCAGATGAACAAAGCATGCTAAGAAATCTAAACAAAGCTTGCTAAAAAAAAAGTGTCAGAACTGGCTTGAAAGCAAACAACAAATACCAGGATATGTTTATTTCAATAACCTACTCAGGCATGCATCATGCATGCACAGAGAGCGAAGTAGGTAGGTGTGAGATCAATTTTACCTAAAAATTCATACTTTTTCAGAAAAGTTATTTATTCTTAGCAATCATGCATACCTGAATACTTTGGGCCAAAACCCATATATGACTATTATTTATTATTTATTTATTTAAAAATATATATTCTGCCCTTCTCACCCCGAAGAGGACTCAGGGTGGAGCACAGCATATACATGGCAAACATTCAATGCCGGGACACAAATTCACATACAATACATAAACATTAAATACATTTAGCAAAATATTAAAATACACCATTTAAAACCGTCCTAGTCATCTGTGTCAAATCAATTCGCCTAGTCATCTTTCTTATTGCCACCTTATTGCCCTGTCCTGAAAGCTTGGTCCCACAGCCAAGTTTTTACCATCCTTCTAAAGGACAGGAGGGAGGGGGCCGACCTCATCTCACCAGGGAGTTCCATAGCCGGGGAGCAATCACTGAGAAGGCCCTGTCTCTCATCCCCACTAATCGTGCCTGTGACAATGGTGGGATGGAAAGCAGGGCCTCCCTGGAGGATCTTAATCTCCGCGATGGTTCATAGGGGAAGATGCGTTCGGACCGGTAATTTGGGCCGGGGCTGTTTAGGGCTTTATAGGCCAAAGCCAGCACTTTGAATTGTGCCCGGTAGCAAAGTGGCAGCCAGTGGAGCTGACGTAACATGGGAGTTGTATGCTCCCTGTATGCTGCCCCAGTTATTAACCTGGCTGCCTCTCGTTGGACTATTTGAAGCTTCTGAGCTGTTTTCAAAGGCAATCCCACGTAGAGTGCTTTGCTGAAGTCTATCCTAAATGTAACGAGAGCATGGACCACCGTGGCCAAGTCTGACTTCCCAAGGTACGGGCGCAGCTGGAACACAAGTTTTAATTGTGCGAACGCTCCCCTGGCCACCGCTGCAACCTGGGATTCCAGGCTCAGTGATGAATCCAGAACTCCCAAGCTGCGAACCTGTGCCTTCAAGGGGAGTGTGACCCCATCCAGCACAGGTTGTGACCCTATATCCTGTTCAGCCTTGCAACTGACTAGGAGGACCTCTGTCTTGTCTGGATTCAACTTCAATTTGCTTGCCCTCATCCAGACCATCACAGCGGCCAGGCACTGGTTCAGGACTTGGACAGCCTCCTTAGCATCTGGTGGAAATGAGTGATAGAGTTGGACGTCATCTGCATACAGATAGCATTGAACTCCAAAACTCCGGATGACTACACATGTCTGTTTTGACAGCAATGACTTTGGATGTTTGTGTTGAGAAAGATGCAGCAAACCATAGACAATGACCAAGGAGGAGAAGTCTGGCAAGTAAAAGGCAGAGATGAGAGTAGTTTTGACTTAAATCATATTGTCAGTTGCAATGAGAGTAGACCAACTGACCCACTGTTAAGTCAACATTCTATAACTTTCATTAATTCAGTGGGTTTGCTCTAGTTGGAACTCATCATAGTACTCAAACCATCAAGGTTTGCCTCATTTCAACCTTATTTTTACATGGAGCTGGGCTGGATATGAATTATTCTGCCAGCATATATATTCAGAACTTTTCTTGCATAAAATGTCTTGAAAAGGCTTAAATGCTGCCTGGAAGGAAAGAGGATTGAATATAGCATTGGCTTTGACAATATTATATAAATCATCATAATCTTCATGTGCAGCAGTCATTTGCTAAAAATACTGCCTGTGATGCTGTGTGAAGTAAATGTGATGTTTATACGTGTGGTGCATAATCTTCTATAATTATCTGGTTTACAGTCACGGAAATGTTGCAGAAGATGGGAGGAGAGGCCTGGCAGCTAATAGAACCTGTTGATGGATTCCATCCGAGTCAGGTAAGAGACAAGGAAGTAGGTGGGTGGTTGGGAACAAAAACCACAAAAAAAAATCTAGGTGTATAGTGTACCACATGGTCATGTTTGAACTAATGTTCTTGAATGAGCCCCTTGAAGCTTGGTTACAAAGAGATGTCTTGATAGCATGTAGACTTGCTTTGTGGAATCTTTAAAATTACTATGAATTTAATACCAAAGTTTCAGATGGATAAACTGAAATCCAAGTCAACCTCTTTTTCACCTTCCCCCAAACCTATGCTAAATATCTGTGTTTGCTGTGGGCTGGCTTCCTAATATGGATGTGCAAATCTTTGTTTTTAAATCGTAAGTCGTATCTAATCCATCCGTTTTGTATGTATCAGGGGTCCTCAAACTTTTTAAGTAGGGGGCCAGGTCACAGTCCCTCAAACTGTTGGAGGGCCGGATTATAATTTGAAAAATATCTTATTTGTAGTGCAAAAACACTAACAATTTTAATAAATATAAATTTATTAGTATTAGAGGGGGAAGTGTGGGCCTGCTTTTGGCTGATGAGACAGAACTGTTGTTGTATGCTTTCAAGTAGTTTCAGACTTATGTTGACCCTGAGTGAGGGCCAGGTAAATGACCTTGGAGGGCCGTATGTGGCCCCTGGGCCTTAGTTTGAGGACCCCTGGTATATATGAACAAATATTAAGACGTGAGTGTGTGGGGGAGTGGGGAGTGCTCACACAAAAACTCAAGAATAAAAACTTATGCAATATTTTCGTTTGAATTTTGTAATGCTCGGAAGTCAGTTTCATTTTCAGCGCAAGCAAAGCAAAGCCAAAAGGGCTGCCATTCCTCTTTAAATTAAGGATAGGCTGCATCACGCCATGAGGAGAGGAAAGCAGCAGGGTGGGATGAGTTGAGTGAGTTGGGAAAGAGACTGAGAGAGCACAGAATTCTGGGAAATGTAGTTTGGGAAGGTGAGGAGCCCTATGGCAAGGAACTCAAAAGGCAGACTACATTTACCAAAATTCTGCTCAGCATCAATCCTAAGCCCCTATTAAGATAAGGAAGAGATATGTTCACCCTAGCAGCAGCCAGAGTTCCAATAAACGGTTAAATCTGCAAAGAGGATGATTGATTGAAACTTCAATAATAATAAGTAAATCTGTGCTGGGCCGGGAGGAAATACCTAAATTGAAGTTCTGTTTGTGAAAGACAATCAATGAGATAGCTGCTGTAGTTTTTTTTATTTTAAAAAAAGTTTTGTCAAATTAAAAAAAATCTGATAAATCATTAGATGTATTAATATTCCTGAAACTTGGGGAGAATTATTCTGTTATCTTGTGTCATTGTATAGAAAATTCAAGGAGATAGCTCTTGTAGTTTTTTTTAAATGTTTGCAAAAACTTTGAAAATTTCCCAAAAATCTATGGATGAGTGAAACATTCTGAAACTTGATGGGCTAACAGTGGTAAATGTGTTCTATAATAATAGCAAGTTTCATGCCAATATATTGTCAAAGGCTTTCATGGCCAGAATCACTAGGTTGTTGTAGGTTTTTTCGGGCTATATGGCCACGGTCTAGAGCAGGGGTCCTCAAACTTTTTAAACAGAGGGCCAGGACACAGTCCCTCAAACTGTTTGGGGGCCGGATTATAATTTGAAAAAACATGAATGAATTCCTATGCACAGTGCACATATCTTATTTGTAGTGCAAAAAACACTTTAAAACAATACAATAATTAAAATGAAGAACAATTTCAACAAATATAAAATTATTAGTATTTCAATGGGAAGTGTGGGCCTACTTTTGGCCAATGAGATAGGATTGTTGATGTTGTTGTGTGCTTTCAAGTCGTTTCAGACTTAGGATGACCCTGAGCAAGGGCCAGGTAAATGACCTTGGAGGGCCGCATCCGGCCCCCGGGCCATAGTTTGAGGACCCCTGGTCTAGAGGCATTCATGCCAATAGTTCTAACAATGAGGGGGAAAGGAGCCCCTGAAATTTTCCCATTGGCACTATTACTTAACGAAAAGTAACAAAAATAGTTAATTTGTTATAGTTAGGATATGGCCCCATCCAATTTCGGAAACATTTTAGAAACTATTCCCCCCTCCCCACCCCCGATTTTCATAATGAATATTGAAACTTTTTTTTTTATTCATCGCACAGGCCTACTTCCTAATAATGGCAACCCTTGTATAAGTCTATCTTATGGCAATGTATGTGTTGTGGTGTATGCGCTATCACACTGGTTGGTAATCCCGTCTTCCCACTGCAACAATCAAAACCTCCCCAGGGTTCACCCTGTGACTGTGATGGTTGCTTCTAATGATCATTATTTTACTGTTGGAGAGCAGAGGAGATTGGAGTAGTGTCTGGCTTTATTCCCATAGCCAGGCACAGAACAATGAGATGATCTGTGACAATTCCAGAAGACCCTAGCGGACATTGGTGGATGTCCTTGATTCGTGCCTGGCCATCTGGACATAACCAGAAACCCCTCTGATCCCCATCACACCCTTTACAAGTCAAAGAATGATCATGGCAAAGAACGATCAGTGAATCCTCAGGGTGATGAATGGGGAGCTATAGCAGAGTTCTCTTACTCTACATATAACCATATAAGATCTGAGCCATTGAGTACTTGGAGTGTATCATCACATAAAAGTGTATACACGTGGGTTCCTAGAATCATAGAATTGGAAGACACCACAAGGGTCATACCCATCATTCCCTGTTTAAAAACCTTCAGAGAAGGAGCCACAATCACACTCCAAGGCAATGTATGCCACTGTCAAACAACTCTTATTGTCAGGATGTTTTTCCTAATGTTACGGTGGAATCTCTTTTCCTGTAGTTTGAATACATTGCCTCATATCCTGGAGTTCCTTTTTCAGTTGTAAAATATTGCCATATGAATTTAGGAGTAAGTCCCATGGTGGAGCTTCTCTCCATGTACCGTAAATATATTTCAAGTTTTTAAAATAATCCCTTCCTAGTATTGGGGTGGTTAGACTATAAAACAATGCTATAAATTAAGATCTGCTATTTAGTGACACAGAATCCAAATTACTGTCTTGTCTGTTTACTAAATTAATACTTAGTCCTATAGTTATTCATTTAATATTAAAATCACCCTTCAGAAGGGAATATTGTTTGCAAGTGTCTTAAAATCCAAGGAGTTTACACAGAAAGCAGGCATGCTAACTAGTCATACAACAAAAAGTTTGGGAAGACTTTTACTATATATGAAACTAGCCATCCCGCCACTCGTTGCTGTGGCCCAGTCTGTATATATGTGTTGTGTGTGTTTATGTGAATATATGTGTGTTTGTGTATATATGTGGTTTTGCACATGCGTTAATGTATTTTTTGTTTTTTGGCTTTTTAAGTCCTTTCCGCTGTGTTTTTCAACGTTTTTATGAGTGATGGTCACTAATTGGCCTGATAGGTGTATTGTGTCCAAATTTGGTGTCAATTCATCCAGTAGTTTTTGAGTTATGTTAATCCCACAAACGAACATTACATTTTATTGATATAGACGAGAAACCCCAGATGACTGAGCAGGACTCAGGAAGAGGCACTAGAAAATCTAGTCTCATGATTTCTCAAAATTCTTTTGATATTCTGAAATGTCAAAATTCTTTGATATTTCAGAATAAAATCAGCCAATGCTTTAATAGATTACATCAAAAGCTTGGGCTGCAGACATCATGAAAAACTGTGAAACACCAGGAATAAAAATTGGAGGGGGAAAAATCAATCAGAAGGCAAGTTGCTATTTCTTTTTATTTTTTTAAATGATTTTTTTAATTAATGGAAATATTAAAAACATATAAAATAGGGGGAAAGGGGCAGGAAGGTTTTAATAATAGGATATGGGACAACTATCACCTGGGTGGGGGGGGGTTATTTCTTTAAGAAATCATCAAAGACTTGGAATATCTAATGAGGAAAATTAAGGAAGGTGCAAAACCAGAATTACAGCTGCATATTAAGGGGAAAAATCTCACATCTGATTTATATAAACTGTGTGATGATGGCACTGATGCTGGCATTTGTACAAAAAAAAAAATCAAGAGGACCAAGACTCAGAAAGGCAACTACAAAGAAATTGATATGTTCCTCAAGTACAAAGGATATCAAAGTCAGGATATTTCATGCTATAGTATTTTTCAATTTCTATGTATGAATCTGAAAGCTGGACAGTGAAGAACTCAGACATTTGAGATATGGCGCTGGAGGGGTTTTCTGAATGCCACGGGCAGCCAAAAGGACAAATATATGGGTCAGAGAGCAAATCAAGTCTAAACTCCCACTAGAAGTCAAAACAATGAAACAGAGGGTATTGCTCTTTAGAGACATCATGAAATGACTCCCAAGCAACACAATAAGGGCAGTGGAAAGCAGTATGAGAAGAGGAAGGCATTACAAATGGTTTTACTGAATCAGAGAAGCTATGGCCAAACAAGAACTGAGTGGGCTGTTAATAACAGGGTCTCTTGGAAGTCTCTTTCTTTTGATTTTTGTAAGTCGAAGCTGAGCTGACAGAACATACCATATTTAAAAGTGACATCATATTGCATAAATGCCATTGTGACAAATTCTTACGATACAGACTTCATGCCCTTTTGTTTTCCCTATGTATGAAAATATCCTGGGGTCTAAGATATTAAGGCCGCTATGCGACTTGCCTGGGACTAAGCTCCACTGAATTCACAGGAAGATACATAATAGAATAAATGTATAGTTTTTTTGCTTTAAAATTGTCAAGAAACTGGATGTGTGAAGTGATCTTGCATTGTCTCATTGACATGGCCTTTAATGGACTGGCTTTATTACTCATTTCAGTCAGATAATCTCACTGAGATATCTCCAGTTTCAAAGATGAAAGTAAATCTGCCTTAACAATGCAAGGGATGATATCAAATGTTCCAAATATATTAACTTAATAAGAAACTCGTGCCAGAAATGTGCTAGGCAGATTGATTTCCCTTTCAAACCAGTTTTGCGCTCTAAGGGTACTTAAGGTTTTCTTTCTGTTCTTCCTCTATGAGCAAAAAATAGTATAAGGCAATGTCACATCTGGAAAAAATGAAGATTTGCGGAACTGTATTTAACTCATTAAATGTATGGTTGCAAAAGTAGTCATGAGTCAGGGTTCATTAAGTAAATAATTTAATACTCTGACAAAATTAACTCACTTTATCAGAACAAAGGAAAATTAACAGTAGTAGCATACATTTGGGTGGAACCAAGTTTTATTGAATTTTGTTTTTCAGTTACCACAGGATTGGGTCAAATTGTGATCTTTTTAGATGTTGCTAAGCTATAACTCTCATTAGCTCTTTCAGCATAGTTAATAGAATGATGGGTGGTGCAGTTCAATATGGAGACATCCACAATCTCTATGTAAAGTATGCATTCTAAGTACAAAAACTAGGGAAACAAACTGAACATGTTTTTTTTAAGTCTATATTTATACACACTAGTATACCCAGTGTTGCCTGAGTTGGCATTTTCTGATGCTATTTATTATTACCCAAGTTCTGTCATCTTAAGGACTCCTTTCTCTCTTCTCCAGCTCTCTCCCATCTTTGCCTATCCTTGAAAAGGACAGGCAACACTCTGGCCCTTTAAGTTGAAAACCCACCAGTATTTTAAATTGGAACAGGAAAGGTTATGTGTACCAACTTTGGTCCAGACCCATCAAACTATGTCGAGCCTTTGTGGAACAAATATACATATACATTCACACACAAACACACGTGTGTCGATAAATGGATGGATGGATTAAATCAGATTCTGTTGGAAAAATATTTGCCAATATTCTACATTTGTTACTTAGCTAGAGACATTATTTAACGAAAGAAAAGGAGGGAATGAAGAAAGTACAGAAGGCAGGAAAGATGAAGGGAGAAAAGGGAGGGAGGGAGAGGAGTGAAAAGGAAGAAAGGAAAGAGAAAGAAAAAGGGAGAAAGGGAGAAAGAAAGAAGGGAGAAAAGGGGGGGAAGGGATGTAGGAAAAAGAGGGAGAAAAGGAAGAATCTAGGTTGGAAACAGAGAGGGAAGAAATTCAGCATTCAGAAAGTGTGGCATACTGGTTTGAACCTTGGACTGTAGCTCTGAACCCTTTGGGTGACTTTAGGCAAGTCATACTCTCAGTCTGAGGAAAACAAAGGTAAACCCCATTTGAATAAATTTTGACAAGAAAGCTCTGTGATGGGGTTGCTTTAGGATTCCCCTAAGTCTGAAATGACTGGAAGGCACTCAACAACAATCCTAATTAACTTGACTATCTCATCAGCCAAAAGCAGGCCCACACTTTCCATTGAAATACTGGTATGTTTATGTTGGTTAAATTTGCTCTTCATTTTAAATATTGTATTGTTCTTTCATTTTTTTGTACGACACATAAGATATATGCAGTATGCATGGAAAATTGGTCCAGTTTTTTTCCCCAACTATAGTCTGGCTCCACCAACAGCTTTAGAAACGATGAACCGGCCCTCTGCTTAAAACGTTTGAGGACCCCTGTTGGTTAAAATTGAGTTATTTTTCACTAAAAAGAAATCCATGTTGCAATAAAACAGTCAAAAATTACCAACTTCCTTGATAAGTATAAAGTTTTCAACTTTATTTTGAGGGACAGATTTCTTTATTGTTACCAGCAGCCAATTGTGCCAAACTTTACCACTTGAAGCGCTTCTTGAAATGAAGAATAACATTTTTTTTCTTGGACTAATTCTAGATTGCTTCTGCACTTGGAGCTAGAATTGTCTGGAACAAGGTACTCCATAAATGGCCACGTGTCCTTGGACAAGAAAATCCATTTAATAATGAGATTGATAGAATCTTCAAAGCTCAAGGAGGGCACTGACCTCAGTACTATGAAACAGAACTGGGAATCAGTCCTTCATGAAGTTTTCGATCCTCTTGAAGATAATCTGTCAGCAATTACAGAGCTGTGATTTATTTTTAATTATTGAATTTCCTCTTTGTCACATCACTTTGTAGTTCTATAAACTTATAGTTTTGACTGGTCAAAAATGTTTTGCTTCTGGTTTATTTTGAAAAATGGCACATTGTGTATGTGTATTTTATATAATGTATGATTCTGTGTTTGTGACCCACTTTCAGCCCATGAGGTGAGGAGAGTAAGAAATCATCATCATAATCATTATTATTATGAAGATGTACTCAAAGTATAGTACAAATTACAGAGAATGGTGTCATGTCAAGTATCCTGATATATTCTAGCCTAAACTCGATGATGAAAAAGGTAAAGGTAGTCCCCTGACATTAAGTCCAGTCATGTCTGACTCTGGGGTGTGGTGCTCATCTCCATTTCTAAGCCGAAGAGCCAGCGTTGTCCATAGACACCTCCAAGGTCATGTGGCCAGCATGACCGCATGGAGTGCCGTTACCTTCCCGCCGGAGCGGTGTCTATTGATCTACTCACATTTGCATGTTTTGGAACTGCTAGGTTAACAGAAGCTAGGACTGACAGCGGAAGCTCACGTCGCTCCCTGGAATCGAACCTGCGACCTTTTGGTCAACAAGCTCAGCAGCTCAGTGCTTTAACCCACTGCGCCACCGGGGGGCCCGAATGATACCGATCCTTTTAAAAAAGAAAGTATTGCAAGACAACACACTCATTTGCTGGAATTCCATAGATACATTTTTATTTATATATGTTGAGAAGTTCTTGTTCCTTGTTTTAAAACAGCAGAAAAAGTGAATATTGAAAATAATAATACAAAGGATGACTTAAAAAGGGGAAAATTGACAAAATTAGTGTTTTTAACCATGTAAAGCTATAGCAATTTAATGACAATGTCCTGCAAGTAATGTTTTAAAATATGCAGCAGTAGCAGCAGCAACACAGCGCAATGTGGTACTTAATGGAAAGCTTTTATGAAAGCTGCACACATGCAGTTCACCTGAGTAGCCATGATATTTCACTGATCAGTTAAAAATTATTGCTTAAACTGGTTTAGTGACAGACTATATGAAGTAATACTTTGTTTATAGCAGCTCTACCATCTGAATTTTAAAAAAGAAAAGAAATACTGCTCTCTAGTGCCTAAAGACCAGTGATTTTTTTTACATCCAAACTATAAAACACAGATTAATATGGCTTGGAGAGGGAAATAATGGTAAAAAATGCTGTTCTTAGAGCAGCCTAAAGCATTCCAGATGCTTGTTTCATAGCATATGTACAAATGCACTGCATAACTGATCATACATGTAAACCATGCTGTGCGCAAAATCATGCATCAAAATTATCTTATTTTCCCAACTGGAATCTGTTCCTATTGTATGCAATCTTCTATCTGAAAAGTGGTACTTTTTGCAAGTGCCAGGAATTAAAACCTCAAACTACTGAACACCTAAAAAAGGTGATGTGGAAAAAGGCCACTAATTATATTTTTTAAAATCCTATTACATATAAAAAGTGGAAGTTCCTGTTTCAGCTCTCCAATAGAACTGAATCAATTTGAGGCATACTTGTTAGGAAAAATGTTTACTGGTAAAACTTCCTAGATTGTTCTTCTCCCCTTGTGCTGAATCTTTTGGTTTTTGAAATAAAGCAAGCTTTGATAACTAATAGAAACCTTTACTTTAAAAGTGAACAGAACTACATATTTCAAAGTTTTATAATATATAACATATTTAGCACAGCAAAAGTGCTTTAAAACAGCTATCATACCCCAGTACTAGAGTTAGAACTCTAAAGGCAGAAAATAGTCCAATACAATGACCATCACATCCAGATATATTAAAAGAGCAGAGTTTGTGTCTGATATTGGAAGCAAGCTCTTACGGGAAATTTCTTCTGTGATTCAAGGCTTTCCAACAGGAACATAGCAAGCGTCAGGCTGCCACATGCGAAGGTCAACAAGAACTTGGTTGAGTCTTTGCATCCAAAGATTACGTTCATCTTTAGTATCAGCAGATAACCAGTTCCTTGTTTAAACAAAAGAAATAGGGCCAAAGGATTAATCCACAGGGAAGAAAAAGCAGATTATGTCATTAACAAAGAAAATTCTCCAGAAGTAGGTCTACAAACATAGCTAGTGGTAAAAGTATTGTACAATGGCTTACTTGGTAACACAGAGGGTATCTTTGCATTGGCTAACAAGCGTCTCCTTATCATCTTCTCTCTGTGGCCGAACAGTAATTAGCTCAAAAGTGTTGGGCCGAGCACAGAACTCTCTGTTGGCAGGTTCAATCTGACGATTGGTGCAGTTTGCCAGGTTTATGGAGCCCAAAGGATGCTGAAATGAAAAGATCCATAATTCTTAGTCTTTTTATATTTGTCAGTTCGCAAATTTTGCACTCTTCTGAATCTGGAGATTTCATTCATGACAAGTAACCCATAGCCTCCTCTGAAAAAATGCGTAAGTTGTAATGCCATTCCCCTGTGTAACAAGTTGTAATGCCACTTCAAGCTGAATATACTAAAATAAAATAAATGGATACAGCCTCTACAGTAAATGCTTATGCAAACTTAGAGTTACCTTTCGTTTTTCATCATCTGGGTAAGTCCAATAAGAGATACAATTGCCAGAGAGAGCACACCAACGTCGATGCCAAGCCCCAAACCCACTGACATCTTCAAACATAGTCTGGGGAGACATAAAAACTCTCCTTGAACAAGAATGCCATTTCTATACATTTACAATTTAATTTCCAGTGTCATATAGATCTTAGCAACTTCAACAGTTCTTATACTACTGGTCCTTTAGCCTACTCCTCATAAAACATCAGTTCTACAAGACCCATTCCAATGCCATTGTTACACTTGATCATTCTTCTACTCTTAGATGCTGGCTACTATCACTTAATATATTCTTTGAAATTTGCCTTTTTTTAAACAATCAAAAGCCATCTTACAAAAGTACCATAACATTTGAAACACTTTAATGTTCAGGTAGTCTATAAAAAATCTGATAATCACAGCACAGTATTTTCATTACACAGCTATCCTGGGATTTTAGAGCAGAGTACTGATCATCTTAACCGCTAGCTGTGATTCAACAGCTGTAATCCCATCAATGTTTACTTTTAAGGAACTTTTGAGATTAGTATAGGCCTAGGCATCAGGTTTTTTGAAGACACAGGGTAAGCATTTCCAAAGTACTCCAAAATCCAATATTAACCACATGGGTGATGAAGATAATGACACCTTAGTTTTCTGGTACTTCAAGATACACAAACTTTGTTTTATGCACAAAATGTAAAAGGTTTGTATAGAATTATCTTCAGGCTACATGTATAACAGGCATGGGCACACTTCGGCCTTCCACACTTCAACTCCCACAATTCCTAAGCCCGTGGGCTGTTAGGAATTGTGGGAGTTGAAGTCCAAAACATCTGGAGGGCCAAAGTTTCTCCATGCCTGGTGTATAAGGCGTGTCTGAAACATAATTGAATATTGTGTTTAAATGTGAGTCTCTTCTCCAAGATATCTCATAATATACACATGCAAATGCAAGTATTCCAAAATTTAAAACAAAATCCAAATTTTTCACAATTTATCAGAATACTGCTACACTCAAAATATCTGAACTATCTTTAATGGGCAATTCTAGAATCCCATCCTGAGTTAAATTTGCTAACTCTATACATGTAATGGCAACTTACCAAAAAACCTCTCTCCTCCACACAAGAATCTATTTGGCATTTAATCTTCAGATATATATGACCTTCTAGAGGAGACAAAAAAGGAACCTGAAAAATAAGTATGTTGAAGAATGTAAAAAATCACAATTTCTCTCAAAGTCAAAGCCACTTGAAAGCAAAGAACAATTCCCAGCAAAATCCAAAGCAAAATGTAACAAAAACCTACATAATCCATTTTGAATGTATCTAGTCTCAGAAACATTATTACATACATTACTATATACATTCCAAATAAAGGTTTTCTTTCTCAAAATCTAGAAAGCATATGAGAAATGTTACTTTCTAGGAAAGACGTGCTATCTGGCCACATGATAATAAGACATTCAAGAAAATTCATAATTAAGAGGCTGCTAGCAATTGCTAAGATGGCTGAAGATGGAGGTGGGGAGTTGCAAAACACTGAGAGCACATGCCTTGGTATGTTGTTAAAATATACATGGCAGGCATTTATCAAACACATTCTGAGAAAGTTTAGTTTTTCTTCAGGGTGTTAAAGCAGAGGGCTTGGGATGTTCATTGCATCTGTCATAATCTCAGGAACCCAACTTTGATTGAGTTCAGGAGTCTTCTCTCCACTCCCGGCACACATATCGGAATGATGTGGATCACAGCTCACATCACATATGGCTGGTGTGAGAAACTTACAGTCATCCAACTTGAAAAAAGAGGCCAAAAGCTTTCAGGAAAAAAAATGCTGGAATCAAGAGTAATACTTTTCAAAATATAATATTAGTTGTGATGGTATGCATTATCCAGCACAGTCAAGCAACATCCAAAAGCGGAATGCAACATTGCTTCCAGCAAGACAAAAACATTTAAGCCTGCAGGTTAGTGCACAAAGCAGCAAGTCCACATTTCCCAGGAAAGAAGACAGCATGTTTGAAGGACCAAAGCAAGTTTTTCAAAGTTTATTCACATCACCACAGTAAATCTTAAATATATACTATCTCTTCATATTCAGAAAAACTTGTAGCTAAAGATAACTTTCACTGCTTTTATAACTGAAGCATGTCCCAACACAGCAAATCTGAATTCAGCTCTGACAACCAGCAACTCTGTAGAACTGAATTTACAGTATGCCTTAAAATCCTCTGTAAATCCTATATGGCTTTGTTTTGTCAAGTGTGCCAAGTCCGGTGGCTTTAAGCAAAAAAAGTAAATTGCAACTGCATGTTAAATTTATCTCTGACGTGTGTTCCCAACCCAGAAATGACAATTTCTGTTCAAATTTGAGTAAGATACACACTCACATCCAAATATTATTTTCTCCCTTTCAAATTAAGTTCTACCTACTGAGTCTGTGCACGTCCTTGAAACAAAATTAGAACAGAGGTTTGTTTCCAAAACAATGTTATTCGCAATAAGACATCCTTGACACCAACTATGTTGAAGTTGCTACCAGAAATGCAATACAACTCTTCTCTATTGGAAGTTAAGATGCATGGCAAGATATCTTGATTACGAACTCCAATATTTGTCTAAGAGCTTACAGCTATCAGTTCATTCTTAGTGAAATTTGTATCTAACACAGCAGAGGGAGAATTTACATAAGATTAGCACAGACCTATTTATTGCTCAAACCTAGAGTATTTTTACTTTTAAAAATAAGTAAAATTAGTAAAATAATTTGCTTTTATTCACACAAAATAACTTTCTCCAGTACACCATCTTTTATTTAAGATGAAACGCTTATGAAACACAATTTCTTTAGCTTATAATGAGCAGATAGGCAAGTTTTCCATAAGCTTTGTCATACAATCGCTCTTGTCAGAGAGCAAGTAGTTAATTACGCACTCCACAATTATAAAGCTACTTCAATTTTGTGCATTTACTTCAAAAATTCTCCTTTTGGATTTTGCTTGCTGTCCTCAAGTATCCTAGCATATGTGCTAGTATACTTCACAACAATAGCAACTTCTTCAGTCTCAAATTCCTCTGCAATAAATGGTATGCAGAGCTACACTTCAACTAATCTTCCCATTTGTCTAAAAACAGAAATCAGAATAACCTGACTTGAAAATTAAAATAGTGGACCATTCTTTTATAGCCTTGTAAACTGAATCATTGCTGATTTCATTTTATTCACTGTTTTGCATTAACATAGTATATCCAGCAAGGTTTTTTTTAAAAAAAAATGCAATATAAGAAAAAAAATGACAACTTCTGCCTTTGTAAGGCCACTTTCATTTTCAGAAGCATATTAGGATAGCTAGCAATCTAGAAGGCATTAGAAATAACATTCCTCTACAGTCCTACCCAACCATATCTAACTTACTTATATAGAAACTGACAATAACAGTAATAATGGCACTTAGTCCACTACCCAGTTCTAGAAAGATAGTTTTCAGTTAGGTTTTGCATATTTAGAGCATTCTTTTGTAACTACTCAACAAGGCATAGTAAAACAAAACTTCAAGCCAGAAATTTGCAGCAAAAAACCAAAAATTTCTACTAATACTAGCTTTGTTTATACAGCCATGGGATGTAAAGTCATTCACTTACAGATTTGCTTAACAGAAGGATAGCACAAAGCGAATCGTAGGGACATTTGTCCTTAAAATGCCATTCAACAAATCTCCAGTTTAAAAACTTGAAAGTGGTCCTTAAAGCAGTTAGTCATTGCAACCATAAACAAAGTTTAGCGACAAGACATAAATAGCATGCACTGGGATTTTTTTTTGAAGAAAGCATAGCAACCTTATCCTGGAACATATAACCCAGTAGCTCTCTCTCCTTAACTCCATAATTTATCTAGGAGAAAACAAATGGGCAGTGCTAAATGCAACTAAAAGCAAAGTAAAACACACAGCACTTTAGGACTACTAATGTGCATTATGATAACCTGCTTTAGCTTTTAAGAGGTTCATCAGAGCAAGATTTTAAATCAGCCAGTTTTCTGAGAAAAATGAAGAAAGTTATAAAAACAGTTCAATGGTAACTGGCAGCCAAAGCCAAGGCAGTTCAAACAAACAAGTGCTCGCAGATGGAGTTCCTATAGCCAAACGTGAAGGTTAGTTTTCTAATTCAAAGACTTTTGTTTTTGCTCCCAAAATATGGCACTACCAAGATAACTATCTCTTCAATTGTGCATTTCTCTAAAGCGTATTTATGTAATAAGATGTGTGCTTCTGCTACTGGCACATGGAAGAGGAAAGAAAAGGTAGCAATTGTCAAGGAAATCTACTTGGAAAATCCAGAAATTCCTGGATTTTTTTTTTTTTTGCTAATTTCTATTTCCAATTATTATGTAGCATAATGCAAACAATGGCATGCTATTTCAATATGTATTATATATTGTTAATGAATCCATCCAAAATTTCTCTGCATTACGTCCTGCTTCTCAACTAAGACAATTAATGTGAAATTCCTTCAAGAACTGGACAATAAGCCTGATAAAAACACTACTTTTAGTTTTACACAGCAACCACAATCATGTAATTCAACTGAAAGAATTCTGAGAGCCCCAGGATTGATCAATTTTTGCATACCAGCACTGAATGCAATTCACAACTTCCATCAACTTCTGGTTGCCCTAAGCCAGTGGTTCTCAACCTGTGGATCCCAAGGTGTTTTGGTCTACAACTCCCAGAAATCCCAGCAGTTTACCAGCTGTTAGGATTTCTGGGAGTTGAAGGCCCACAGGTTTCTGGGGACCCACAGGTTGAGTACCACTGCCCAAAGCTTTCTTCATTTCAGTTTTGTAATTTAGACAAGGAATTTTGCCAATATTATTACAAAAATAATGCCAGAAGATCAGTCTCATGCCCATCCCCAGCATTACCTTGTCCAACTGGAATTTGGTACTTCCTACTGAAGACAGTGAAATTGTGCATGAACCAACAAGAACAAAGTTACTAGTGCGCACAGCATTTGGACCACCCGGACTGGCCATAGCTGTAAAGAAAAATATTAAGCACGTTATTAGAGCCACAATCATCAAACCTATTTAAATAATTTTAAATTGTTATATTGACTTTACTTAATATTAACTAACACAATATGCAAATGACATGCAACATCTTTAAAGAGGTGTTTTTCCTGAAGTGTGAGGAAGCTCTTCATGCTGGCTCTGGTTCCTATTTCACTGGCTGAGTTTTCTGTCAGTCCTTTCTACTCGAAAAGGGATGGTCAGTCTCACCTTCCTACTTCCCTCCTGACTCACCTTCGATGATGACAGGGTTTTTATTACTATAGATAAAGCTGGATTTGAACATCATTTGTTGAGAAAGTTCTGTGTTAGCTAAGAGATCAAATATACCTGAGCAGTTAGCATCTTTACAACGATCGTCTACCTCAGTGCCCTTAACACTTCACTCCTGTAATGGGCTGTTCTTGAGGTAACAGCTAAAGCATGCAGTTCCAATCTCTCTCATGATGAATAGGCAATGGATAACATGATGGAAGAAATTATAGGATTGGAATGGACAGCTTTTACTGAAGATTCTGTAGGGACTACAACGTAGTTGAAGGAAGTAGTGAGCTTTTGTGTGCCAGGGCAGGTCAGACACATCAGCTGACTAGCATGGTTTCGGCTGCACCAATGAATGTGGCGGATGCAACTGCTTCCTTTCCACCTCTGGTAATCTATGGTAAGAGCTCCCCACGAAGGCTTTGCAACTGTATTTCTTCCACAACCAGGCAGTCTGCCAGATTTGGAGGGTGAAGGGGAAGCAGGAGTGAATCCACTACTGGCCTAAGATGACAGGCGGCTTGTGCATCCCAGGAGTCCATCACCAGCTCTCTAATGCTCATGGGTCCTCTAGTGACCAGAAGCAGATAAAGCACATTTTAAAAGCCTAGTTTCTGGGTCCTCTTCCTCCTTTCAGGAAAAAAGAGGGGAAATTGTAGAGCTTATGTTTGCACTTTCTCCACTTTAAAAGGGGGAAAGACCACATTTCTTTTATCACTACTAGTTGTGGATGCAGTGTCTTGTGTCATCACAGACTGGATCTACAGTGCCACAGAATCCAGATTACCTGCTTTGAACTGGTTTGTGTGAGTACACACTGCCATATAATCCAATTCAAAGCAGATAATCTGGATTTTATATTTATTTTATTATTTATTTACCCTATTTACGTCATGCCTTTCTCTACCCCAAAGTGGACTCAAGGCATCTTTACATAGATGGTAGTGTAGATGGGGCCACAGTCATGTGACTGGGAGAAAGGATAGTAATGTCCTGAAAAGGAAGTATATTTCTCCTTGTTTGAATCTGAGCATGGAAAGTAGAATACACACCAGACCTGAATGTTAATACCATATCTCTTCAATTACAAGACACAATCAATTGTAAAACACACCCTAATATCAGTACCAACACCAACAAAAATACATTAGATACGCCTGTGATTCTAAGATGCACACCATTTTCAAAAATTTTTATATAGGGGGGGGGAAAGTGTGCCTTAGAATTGAAGAAATACAGTAAAACGTGGCACAGATTAGATGTGCAGGGGGCATTTGGATTTTATTAAAACAGGTTTGTCTCATTTCAAGAGACTGTTAAGAGGTGACAGGTATCGTCTTCCATCTTGGCATGCTGTCTGAAAATATATGCTGGACTGACTTATTTGCATAGTTCCTTGTGGGTACCAAAGGTATTCAGGCACACTTTACTCATAATACTGCTACTTTGGGTTCTGCAGCATGAAAGATTGTCTCCACACTGCAAGAAAACGGAACACTAGCATTCACCATAAAAGGCTCATGTTCTCGGGAACAGAATCCTTCCCATCCTAGCTGGTGGTCGATTTATAAATCAGGCCATTGGCAGTATGACTTTCATTTTTTCTAGAAGTCTGTCATACAATCACTATGAATTGGAACTGTCCCTCTCACTTAGGGAGATAAGGATGAAGGAGAAATTAAAAGCTCTGCTTGCGAAGCTTGAAAAAGGAGCCAGACTCAGCACAAAGGATTGCTTCCACACCACTGCAAAAAAGGATCCTTCACTGTGAGTACCAATGTATCATTTCCCTTCATCACATTCAGGACAGAGCACCACTAACAGTGAAGCCACTGGGACATATATGTCAACCATATTACACACACAGACAGACACATTCATGTTTATGAATGTAAAGTCTTCTGCATATTTGATTAATGAACTCAGGGCCCATCTCTACTGTCATATAATGCAATTTCATTATACAGTTTAACTGTATTGAACTACATATTAGTCTACACTAACATATAAAGCTGATCAATTTAGTTAACCTCAATTAAGAAATTGCACAATATGGTAGTGTTGATGGCCCAAATTTAACTAGATGAGGACTTCTTAAAACTTTTCCACTTGGGACTACTTTTGGCCCAATAAATCTTTACATAACGCCAGTTATAGAAATCAAACATTTACTGGTAACACATCAACATTTGCAAATCTTGCTAAACAATGTCTAAAACAACCATTAGTTGATGTTCATAAAACATTTTCAGGACCCCAGCATTGAGCTCAGGTCAGGACTCATAGTTTAAGAAGCAGTGAACTAGATGACAGAACTACATCCTTGTCCTGGAATAGCAATGTTCCATTAACATTGCTATTAACTCACTGGGCAAATTGCCATCTCAAACTCAACTTCCCACCTGTGAAATTGGATAGATAATCAGCTGTCTCAGAGATACTATAACTAGTGAAGAAGCAGTGTTTTTCATAATTTGCCATCGAGATGAGAAAACAATGCTGAAATATACAATTAATTCTTCTCTTGAACCTTCATCTCATTTTTTTTTAGCAAAATAAGAATATAATGTTCTTGCTTACCTGGTGTAAGAAGATTACTCTTCTAGAAGAAATAAAACATGCATAGGAAAAGAAGTTATTTCAGAAATATTTTAGGCAAGTACACTATAACAACCACACAGTATTTTAAAAGGCTATCCAGTTATGGATTTATTTAAATTAAAAGGTATAGTGAGAATATTCAAAAACTCAAAAATAATTATACAAAAACAATTAATGTTCACAACCAAATTGAGCTTTTTGTGATGTCAAGTTAGTTATGGGTAAATTATTGCAAGATTAGCACTTACAGTAGCAATGGATGTCAGTAATCTCTTTGGAGTAATAGCCTATGATATTAGAAGAAACAAAAAAAGTGATGAACCGCAAATGTTACAGACCTTTAAATTGTAAATGCTGAAGTACAGCCAATTCTACTATGTTTGCCTGAATCAAATTATAGATCCTGTGCTGTATTTCTGTGTTCACACATATAAAGATGCCTCCACTCTAGAAATTGTATTCCATAGAGTCCACAAGTTTCTCTAAGACAAGGGTTTAATTTGAAGCCTACACACATATAAGCTATGGCTATGGATTTTCTGTTATTTGCATTCATATTTTTTCAATAAAACATTTTAATTTTTTAAAACATTTACATCATTCCAAAAATACTCGGAATGGGGCTAAAATATCATGTAAGGAAAGCATTTTGTCCCATTTTAAATAATAACACACCCACATCAGAAAATTTATTTTCTGGACTACAATTCAGAATATTCCTGCTAGCATGCAATTGTAAGATTTAGGAAAATAAAGTCCAAAAAACTTTTCCAAGCTCCATCAGCTTGGCATTAATTTTCTTGATGCTTCCAATAAAGTGGCGTGCTTTATCATCACACTGCAAATTTTTGAAGCTTACTCTTTCCTACATGCTCCACAGAGAAATTCGAGTACATGTACCCTCTTGCAAACCTTGTCAAGCTTTGATTGCTTCTTAGATTTAAAGCAAAACCTACCAGAGCACTGAAATATTTTTTATGAAATCTAAAAGCATGCGTAAACTGTGTGAACATACAGGATGTACTACCAAAGAAGCAAAAACATTTTATACTCGATTGTAACAACTAGAGGCATGTGCAACAAAACAGGATTATTTTCTGGCTTGCTAGAGGAGAATTGTTTAAAATTTACAGAGTCTCTTATCATGCATGACTGAATTTTAGTCTTTGAAGCAAAGCAATTGAAGATCTGTTTTGCCACAACAGTGAGGTAATAAACTTAAGTTTAGCATTAATAAGGTTGAGGAAAGTTTTAGTTAAAATAAAATCAGATTGGAAAGCTTGGTCTTTCCACTTTGTCAGTGTCAACAAGATATTATAATTATTCTATTTACCTTTGACTTAACAGCTTTTTTCTTTTTATCCGTGCCTGTGGATTCTTTCTTTTGTACCTAACACAGAAAAAATACATCTTTTAAAAACCTGATGCTTTCCCCAAGTATGCTGCCAAGACAATACATATCAAAAGAGAATGATACGTACCAAACTAAAAACTTCAATATTTATCTCAAAGTCATTGGGCACATCTTGCCTTTAAAAAAATAAAGAGAAAGATTAGATTCTGTTCCCTGTCAGGTTTTACAATCTTAGAGTTGTGATTGTTTGCTCAAAATTGCAAGGGGGTATCAGTCCCACATGCTCCCAAGCCAATTCCTTGAAAATCAAGTATGTCCAAATTGACCTCAGGAGTTAGATGTCAGGCCTTCAAATAGCTGACTTGTATTACTGCACGTATCCCAGTAGCTCTGCTGATCTTCAGACCGTCAGTACTGTAATAGATATTTTACCTCAAATATGGTTTATGTGTCCATTCAGTAAATAGTTTCCCTTTCCTTTCAACAAGAAATAAAAATGAGTGGGATTTACCAAGAGATCATAGTACAGTACGCTGTTTACCTAAAGCAAATAGCAGCTGCTCCTAGGAATG
The DNA here is from genome assembly GCF_025583915.1 of Anolis sagrei ordinatus. Taxonomy (NCBI): domain Eukaryota; kingdom Metazoa; phylum Chordata; class Lepidosauria; order Squamata; family Anolidae; genus Anolis; species Anolis sagrei. The sequence continues at coordinate 69,768,692 of NW_026847660.1, forward strand.
GCAAAATGATAAAATAAGTTGTAAATCCCTTAAGCAGTCAAAAAGGATGTGCACGTAAGAACTGGCATAGCTTTCAATCTAGAGAACAGCTGGATATTTGGAACCTTGGTAAGACGGCAATGTGTAGGCTTCTCCCTGGTAAACTCCACCACCTGCCAAGATCACCAGTGCTGTGGTCTCTTTGGACTGGTGGAGATATTCTCTTGGAACTGAGACTTTAATGGGGTTCAGCTTCTGCTCTGCTAAGGAATTTGTCTCATCATTTGCCCCAATGGCAGGAGGCACAGTTAGATGCCAAGAAAATGAGTCCTGCCACAGCTGTGGGCACTATGAATTCACAGTACGAATAAATGGCAGTTGCTAATTTTAATCATTAAGATGTGCCCTGTCTGCTGGTCAATTAATCTTCCTTTTGGCCAATAAATCTTGAAAGGGCTGATGATTGTTAACAGCAGCTTATGTGTCTAACAAAAAAAAAGTTTGTTTTACATTGGCTTATCTTCAGAGACAAAACAGAGAAAGCATCCCAGGACAAAAGGTTTCAGGAAATGAGTATTTGAACATTCAGAAGCAATAGAATTCCCTAACAATGGTAACTAGTACAGTAAAGAAAGCAAGTGTACTGCAATACCAACATGTGAATAGATGCATAATTACAAAAAAGTCCAAATTGTTTTAAATTAGCAGGATTTTCAACTTCTGATAATGCTGTGACATACTGAAAGTTTAAAGATAGCTAAAATGATTTTCAAGACAGCTAAAAGACCAAGGCGAACACCCATCCACCTAAATCAACCGAATTAGCCCAACTCTTTATTGAACTGAGTTCAATGAGAAAGGACCTCTCTCTTGATATTAAAGAAATACATGTATGTACGGCATTGAATTTTGCCACTATTATGTTGGAAACCGCTTTGAGTGCCCTTAGGGTGAGAAAAGCAGGATATAAATGCGCTAAGTAAATATTTGGTAAAGCTGACTGCGGAGCTAACCGAGGTGAACCAAAAAGCAGAGAAACTGCAATCCAGAACTCAAGAAGTGAAGTCTTCTACAGTAAGATTAGTGGAACCCAGACCTCAAAAGGAGAAAAAGATGAGAATTTGAGGCCTACTAGCACAGCAGAGGGAATATAATTATGCGAAAACTCTCACTGTTTTCCATAAAGATTTTCATTGGGAGACAGAAAAGATGCATCAATAAGACTGTGATGTATTCAGACAGAGAAATATGCCCGGAGATATGATGGTCAACTTTGCAGGATCCCATACTTTTGATTTGATTTTTCAACAGCACCACCGTTGACTTTGCGTAAGGATGTCCTTCCCAGAATTTTGCAAAAAGTATATACCTTGTATATACCTTGTCGAAGGCTTTCATGGCTGGAATCACTCAGTTCTTGTGGGTTTTTCGGGCTATATGACCATGTTCTAGAGGCATTTCTCCTGACGTTTCGCCTGCATCTATGGTAAGCATCCTCAGAGGTGATGACCTCACCTCTGAGGATGCTTGCCATAGATGCAGGCGAAACATCAGGAGAAATGCCTCTAGAACATGGCCATATAGCCCAAAAAAACCCACAAGAACTGAGTATATACCTTCTTGGTCATAAAACTTGAAGGCAAAGGATATTGGTTTAGATGGAAGAAACTGATCTCATATTTAATAATATGAGATATAGGGGCACTGTGTATCAACACCATCACCCTTGATCATTTGGAGGATGGTAGGTGCTCTAAACCTTGTGGAAGCTACAGGATGGAGCAGGATAGTTTATAAGGGGAGAAGGGGAGAAGCATAAGCTCCTGGGACCTTTTAAAATAGAGTTAATCTTCAGAACAATACTTTCTTAGTCTTGGGATTGGATCTTGAGCCCTGCCCATATTTAATATTAGATGGGGAAGTAGATGAATCCACAAAAGAAAAGGAAATATGCCTATGGCATTTTGACAACATTTTAAAATCTTCTGAAATAGCAATTTATCTGAAAACAGACTTTTTAAAAAGCTAAGGAGCTTCTTAAAGAAAACAGCATGAGAAAATCGTTATCTAATCCATTGGCAATCCAGCTCTACTTTAGTTCATCAGAACCTGATGAGGATGAGGCCTAGATGGTACTTTGGCACCATCTAGTGGCTACTTTGCTCTTTTGCATTGAAGACAAAAAAGTACTGTTCGCATTGAGTGCTAAACTTTGGAAAACTCAGCTAGTCATAAAAAGCATTCCTAATCATGACAACAGCCTTAATCAGGCATCCTCAAACTGCGGCCCTCCAGCTGTTTGGGCCTCCAACTCCCAGAAGCCCTAACGAGTTTGTTCAATTGTCAGGAATTCTGGGAGTTGAAGGCCCAAACAGCTTGAGGGCCGCAGTTTGAGGATGCCTGGCCTAAACGGTGGCTTCTTAAACTTTTTTGTTTGCAACGTCTTTTTGACCAAGAAATGTTTATGTGACCTCAAGTACATACAATAATTAAAAACTTGGAAAAAATCGGATGGTTAAATCCATGGATATGGAGAGTTAACTGTACCACAGCAATAACCATTAGTGCATGCTTACATCTATGCTGATGATCGTGCCATTACTGCTCAAGCAGGGAGCTTTGAGATGGTAGAACAGAAGCTTTCCAAAGCTCTAAGTGCTCTTACTGCCTATTACAGGGAAAACCAGCTGATCCCCAACCCATCTAAAACACAGACATGTGCCTTTCATCTCAAGAACAGACAAGCATCCCGAGCTCTGAAGATCACCTGGGAAGGAATCCCACTGGAGCATTGCAGCGCACCCAAATACCTGGGAGTCACTCTGGATCGTGCTCTTACCTACAAGAAGCACTGCTTGAACATCAAGCAAAAAGTGGGTGCTAGAAACAATATCATACGAAAGCTGACTGGCACAACCTGGGGATCACAACCAGATACAGTGAAGACATCTGCCCTTGCGCTGTGCTACTCTGCTGCTGAGTATGCATGCCCAGTGTGGAACACATCTCACCACACTAAAACAGTGGATGTGGCTTAATGAGACATGCCACATTATCATGGGATGTCTGCGCCCTACACCACTGAAGAAATTACACTGTTTAGCCGGTATTGCACCACCTGACATCCGCCGGGAAGTAGCAGCCCATAGTGAAAGGACCAAGGCAGAGACATCTCCAGCTCATCCCCTGTTTGGGTATCAGCCAGCACGTCAACGACTTAAATCTAGAAATAGTTTTCTAAGATCTACAGAGACACTCGCTGGAACACCTCAGCAAGCGAGAGTCCAAAAGTGGCAGGCTCAAACACAGAACCTCAACCAATGGCTGATACCAAATGAGAGACTCCCCCTGGGCACACAGAAGACTGGGCGACTTGGAAGGCGCTGAACAGACTGCGTTCTGGCACCACAAGATGCAGAGCCAAAGTGGAATCCTCGATATGCGAATGTGGAGAGGAGCAAACCACTGACCACCTGCTGCAATGCAACCTGAGCCCCGCCACATGCACAATGGAGGACCTCCTTGCAGCAACACCAGAAGCACTCCAAGTGGCCAGATACTGGTCAAAGGACATTTAACCAACTACCAAACTCACAAATGCTGTATTTTATCTGTTTGTTTGCTTTGTTCTGTTAGAAATGTAATATAATTGACTGGTTGATCTGACACGACAAATAAATAAATAAATAACATCTTAAGTACATAAAAACCAAAACCCTTTAGTAAATTAGAGTGGACCCTGAGTATCCACTGGAGTTTGGTTTCAGGACCCCTCTGTGGATACCAAAACCTATGGATGCTCAGGTTTTATGATATACATGGGTTTAGTAAAATGGTGTGGAATATACAAATCCATGCCCCCCCCCCAACCAACAAATATATATTTAGTATAAATATAGAATTGAATAGCTAAAGAAATACTTACAGCGTAAACGTTGTTGGAAACGTAAGAGCATCACCACTGAGGGAATTTGCAGTACTTGCTAGAGGGGTAGCAACCATGTTTTCTGTGCCTGCTTTCAACATTATTACGTAGTAGTTTGCAGTATCTGTGAATAGTTTAATAATGCACAGTTTGTTGTAACCACAGATTTGTAAAAGCTGCTAACATAGAGATAGAGACAAAATGTTTTGTTGAACGTTTTACTGCTAATCAACTTATATTTATGAAGTTGAATACATTAGCTTACTGATTTATGTTTAACAGGAGTATGGCATGTTAGCAGATAAATTCATTGGGAGATATCGCAAATAATTGTTGTTTAATTTGAGGTTTAAGAAACATTTAAACTTGATACATAACCAAGTAAAATTATATGAATTGCTGTTATGCTGCAACAGCTTCTGTACCACATAAACATTACCTGATTTCATCAAAGTACTGCAAACAAAGTCAGCTTTCAGAGGCAGACGCATTTCTGACAGAGTAACTGATCCTTTGGATGGAGAAACTCCGGCAGGCATAGCTTTAATCTTCTTTTTAGGTCCTCCATTTTTTAGTTTGTTCAGTTCTTCCAATAATGCTGCTCTTTTTTCAGCTGTACAAACATGACATGGTTAAATTATGGTAGTTTTCCTTAGCAAACAGTTGTTCTTGAATTCCTATCCATTTGTCCTGTGCACTATCTACTATAAAAAAATCTTCACTGAATCAAACCCATAGTCCATCCCTCATTTTAAGCAGATAACGCTTAAATCTTTCTATGTGGTCCAGAGCAACTAAAGGAAGGTGATATTTTCCTCAGTTTCCCCATCATACATGAAATTCAGAAGCCTTTCTGAATAGAAGCTTCCTCTCACTAACAGTTAGCAAGATTAAAGCCTCAAAATTGTATTGGAAAATGTAGTATAAGGTTAATTCTAATTTATTTTTGTTAACTGCCTTCTTCAATGACAATAAACAAATATATTTATCTCAACTTTTTAAAAATAGTATTTTAATTGTAACATAATGCAAAATAACCATGAAAAACACCAAATAGTTTTGTACAGATGATAATAATTACTATTATAATTATTATCTTGTTATCCAGCTCTCCTAATGTTGTGAGGCGTGGTGCAACATAGTAAAAACACCCGGAAAAAATACAATACCATTAAAATACATATAATAAAAGATACAGGACAAACATTAAAACATGATACTAACAGAATGTAATTTTGGAAACATAAGAATCAAGTTCTGTGTATTCTTTATTGAAAATCATAATGTAAATTGCTAGATTTTATAGACTAAATTTATAAACTGTTAAACAAATAAAAGACACCATACTTGCAATGAGAAGTAGTCTCTCAGCTTCTGCTTCCTCTTGCGACCCCTTTCCATGTTCCTCATCAGTACAGCAGTTCAGAGCCTGACTTGCTTGATGTATTACTGTTTGCTGCAAATTTATTTCATTATTCAACTCCTAAAAGAAGTCAAGTGAGGAGACATAGTAAAGATACATTAGAACACTGTTGTTACATTTTCCTCAGAGCCAACAATTTTAATTATTTAATTTAAAATCAGTCATGAAAGAAAATATCTGAAATTCTTCTTACTGCAATATCCAAATTACACAGGTTAGGCCTGAAAGTGGAATCAGAAAGCACCTATCTTTTGTTAATCCAATCAATCAAAAAAGAATCCTAACATGTATAGGCTGAGTATCCCTTATGTGAAATGCTTCGGACAAGAAATTTTTATATTTCAGACTTTTTTTTATTTTAGAATACTTGTATATAGTGAGACTTGAAGATGGAACCCAAGTCTGAACCCAAAATTCATGTATGTTTTGTATACACATTACATACATAGCCTAATTTTATACTCAATATTTTCATAATAATCTTATGCATAAAATAAAGTCTATCAAAATTGAACCATTAGAAAGCACTATCTCAGCCAACTGTGAGGACAATTTTGGAGTATTTCAAATATTGGAATTCTGAGTAAGATAGTTAACCTGTATTAAACATTGTACAGACACGAGGAATATTTTATAGGACATGGTGGATGCCTGTCAATGGTTAAGGAAATTCATGGCTCCCTTGGAGAACCTCATCCCCCCTCCCTTTTTTTTTTTTTTTTTTTTTTGGGAAATGTATTTTAAAGACAGGAGAAACCCTTTTTGCCCAGACCTCAACTCCTGGGTCACTTCCTTTTGGGAAAAGGGCATCTCTTGTGCCTCAATGGGGGTGGAGGTGAGGATTCTTCTCCATGCCTAATAGTTTTACTTACCTGCAACTTGCTTTTAATGTTAATTTGATCAGAACCTCCATTCTTTTTCTCCTCAATTCTGGAAGAAACATCTTCTTTACGAACAATTACTTGTTTTATTGAAGGACGATCAATTTCTTTCACCCGCTGAGATCGATAGGCATCAATGCTTCCAGAGGAAAAAAAGTCCAGTTTTAGAAAGATGAAGTTCAGACTGTTTTACCTAATCTACATTTTAGACAGTCTCGAATGAAGTTATTGCTTAACTAGTCTTACTAAAATTGGAATGGGAACGTAACTTGCTGATATGGCTCCCCTTAAAGTGGACTGAGAATGTAGCAATATGACTTTGCACCATACAAATCCCAGAATAACGCTAGGTGAACTGATTCCCTACAGTCTGTGTCTTCCAAAAGTCTCACACTAATGCCCTTCAACTTTTCCCATGAGTCTATTCTCCAGAAAAGACACTTGGCCACTCTTGGATGCTGCCAAATTGTTTATTTGCCTTTTCTTATGTTTTATCACTATTACTTCAAAAAAAGATCAGATTATTCAATTCAACATTCTAAACTAGGAATATATACCTATACAGAAGACTGCGATCCTCTGACAAGGAACCAAAGCTGCTTGAGGATTCAGTTCTACAGACAGACATTCTCTGAAACTTGCTTGATCTTGGACTGTCATCGTTTGCATTGCTTCCTTGGCCCACTGATTTACATGGGGAGGCAAAAATCTGGAAGACGAAAGAAAAGAAGCATAGGTAGTTGACCATTCTTGAACTTTTCAAGTGATACTTATTTGAAGAGTATGTTAATATAAGGAACACAATAAAGGGAGACATTTCAAGGTATATAAGCCATTTCCTGACAGCTTACTGTGATAACTATAAATAGCACTATCATATTTAATGTTCTTTCTTACCTCTGGACTTGCAACAGCAACAGACTCTGTCAAGGGTGTTAAGAGTGACATGGATGAAATATTCAGAGTTTCTTCTGCTTCCTCTTCACTATCATAGTCTAAGTTAATTCTCATGTCCTTTTTAAGTTTCTCTATGTCAGTCCCACCATCTTGAAGTACTTCATCAAATATGTCACTGATCACCTTTGAACTATTCATTTCGTCATTCACCTCAGTTTCTTCACCTAGAAAATGAAATCCATACATTCTTAACGCTGACTAAATATTCTCTCACACCCAATGTTTGCTCATATATATACACAAAATAAGCACAACTAAAACCCACAGCAAAGTGATGGACAGACCCAACGTTTATTGAAACTAAACTTCTACTCCCTGGTAATAATATAGAGATGAACTTCATGTGACTAAGGCAAATGGTATGGAATTTCTGATTTCTAGTATGAAGTAGTCTAAAACATTTGGCAAAAAGATAGAGTGCAGAAGACTGGTCTGATCCACCTACAACTTAAATCAGAGGAACACAAATACATGAGAAGGCACTTAGGATGAAATTGTATATTACATAGGGTATTAACAATTCAATCTCTCATGTAATGATATGTAGCAATAGTTGAACTGCAAATACAGTAGTTCACCCCTAACTGATACTGCTTCTCAGACTGGCCCTCCATTACTGTTTTTCCTGGGGAAATCATAGGTTTCCATTGACTCTTTTCCCAGCATGCTTAAATTTATCATTATAAGTGAGAAAAGAAGGAGAGGTCTTGGGATTTTTTTAAAAAAATAAGGTGCAGAGGTAAAAGGAAAAAAAGTATAGACTAAGAAAAGTGAACAGAATAGATTTAATATGAAAGGAAGAAATGAAAGAAATATTTAAAAGGTAAGGCAGGACAGTAAGAGTCAGCAGTAAACAAAGAAAGCTAGTGGACTTCAGCCTTCTGAGTGGGCTTGAGGGCAATAGTTATATAGATTCCTCCTCGCATTATCCAGAGAATCAAATTGATCCCATGCATATTGTGAAGTTTGGTCTTAAAATTTACTTTAACATGTATATTCTACTCTCAGCAAAATACAACTTTTTCCAGTGCCTTTATTTTTATTTTTCATACTCTCACACACACCATGTAGGCTCCTTTTTATTTTTAGGCAAAATAGCATTTTTGCCATTATATTTTTACGGTATTTTTCAAAGCAGCTAAATTAGAGATTCAGGTGCCTCTACTTCTGTCATATTGAATCAAAACCCAGAATACATTTAAACAATCTGTTCTCCAGCTATGCTTTCCCCACACCAAAACTATCACCCACCCCCACCCCCCGTTTTTGGAAACAGTTTCATTGGTCTAAATGCAACTGTTCAACAAGAGCAAACATATTAAACCTATGGGATTTACATAGTTGCTGAGTTGTCATTCACCAGATCATTCAATGGCTCAGATCAGTTGGGAGTAGGAATTGAATGTAGTCCTTTCAGTTTTGAAGGTGATCCAGGCAGCTATTAATTATTAATAATATTTAGTTCCTAAATATTTCTGCGGGAGCTCTGCTACCTGATCTTTGTGAACTTAACCCTTTTTTCTAGATGAACGTATTAAATACTATTTTTTAAAATAGCTGCCTGGATCACCTTCAAGAACAATAGCTACTAACTTAGGTACTAGGGTTTACTGTTCTGGACATACCATAAATTTGCTAAATATAATCTCCACTGCCTACTAATTACTTGAGTTTACTTGGCCAGCCAACTTGTTGCTTGAGTTTCAGTACATTCAGAATGTAAACACTAAAAGAGATGCTTCATTCTGCAGTGTCAAGGAGAAAGGCGAAGTATTGAGGATTGATATAGACATAAAAGACGATTCAAACAACAGTCATAAGGTAATTGAAAACAGAAAAAACAAAAGAAAATATCCCAATATCATATTAAGCAAACACCTCAACTAAGATGCAGAGCTGTGACTCTAACACTTTTACTTTTATTTTTGTCATGATTTCTTTATAAACAATTTTTGCTTAATTAAGAAATTCAGGAAGGCAGCTCCAAGTACTTTGTACCTTTTGATTAGCCGAATAGACACTAATTGCATGCATACTTCAGATTTTGTCTTATAGTAAATAGTCTTTTGACAAACCGTTTTGTTTGGCGGGAAGTTGCTCAAGGCTTGAGTTGGACACTTTATCTGCAGAAGTCTTTGGTGAGGCAATGTTCAGTGGACTGTGTTCTTCTGTCTTTTTACAATCTGATTCCACATTATAATCTGGAAGTTTGCAGAGAAATAAGAAAATTTGTAAACATATTTTCTTTATTGCAAATGGCAATAACGAAAATCTTCTACATAGTTCCCCTGCTGATTAACTGCATTTATGAGAAGTGCATTTCAGTGTGTCTTCTTTTTTTCTTTTTTGGATTTCTAATTGCAATATCTTTATGAGATCAAGTAATTCCAGTGGCAGTCACATAACTATAAAACTCCCAATTTTGCAAAAAATTGTTCCATCTCTTATTTGTGTCTTTTCAGGTAAATTCTAAAGATTACAACAGCTTTTTATTATTGGTTTGAACTTGGCATGTCTTTAAAATAAACATGTAACAATTATTGCTTATTAATGCTATTTGGTTTCGATGGCATGCTTTGCATTTTTAGATTCCTTTCTTACTTTATAGTGATATCTTCCAATAATTTAATTATGAATTATGTTATTGTACAATAAAACAAGATGTTCCAAACACCAATGAATTTAACTATGTCTTAAAGATCAAACGCAGTTAATTGAAAAGGTTTAAGTCTACTGATTTTTGTAAAATCTCTTTTAAATAGTATTTAATGAACTAATTGAAGATACACAGTTAGAAAACACAAACCATTTTGTTTTTCAGAGAGTTCCTCAAGCCTTGAATTAGAAACTGCTTTTGTAGGAGTCTTTGGTGGGAAGGTTTTCAGAGGAGTGTGTTCTTCTGTCTTTTCATCTGAAGTACCTAAAGATTTCCAGGTAATACTTAATAAAGCAACCAGCTTTTAAATAAAACTCAGTAAGATCAAGCTACATTTCAAATGAGCTGTTTAATTCTAGATTTTTCAAAAGACTAGAAAATCTCTACCTTCTGCTTTCTGAAGAGAAACAATCAGCATCTTAAATTGGTTGGACAATTTACTAATATACTAAGGTTCTGGTTAACATTTCAATATTGGACACAGACCATAATATCTTTATAAAGGTATATTTCCCCCACTGTATGACGGGGACCATGTATTTCCTCAAATGTATTTTTTCCCAATTTGCATACAAATAGGAACAAGTGTCACAGATAGTCACCAATCATACTATTCATCTAATCCACAAGACAACATATGCAACTTGAGAAGATGGGAAGTGGGCCTATAGAAGCTGAAGAATTGCTATGACAAGCTTGAGAAAATAACATCTGATCATGTATAGAACATGCATATTCTTTACAAATAGTGCTAATTGAAATATCAGGGGAAATCTACTTTGTACATTTTATTAAAATGTGGAAGAGGCAGGGAGATAACTTAGCCAGGTATACCTGTCATGCTTCTATGTGGAAAATATTCTAGCTCAGCCTTTTCCTATATGTTGCCTTACATATATTTTGGATTATACTGTAACTTCAATCACCCCCATTTAACATGCTAAATAATGAGGATTCCTTAGAACTGAAATCCAAAGCTTTCGTATCAGCTAGCTATTTCATCTTTTACACGACAGTCAAAAAATGTAGGTTCCTACTTGATACAAACTTGTAAAGCAAGTACTTGGTTTCACTAACAATATCCTAACAATGGATACTAAAACCCTGAAATATAAACTTAGATATACACTAAACATGTACGAGGTCAGAATTTAAACAAACCTTTTTTACCTTTAACTAGAGCATTCTTCACATTCATATAATCATTTGTAACCTAGAACAGGGCTTCTTAAACTTTTTCCACTCATGACCTCATTTTGCTCAAGATATTGTTAAGTGATTCCAGGTATATAAGTATATAAAATAGATATAAAAACCAAACATTTACTGATGATAAATCAGTATTTGCAAGACTTGCTAAACAGGCTGACTCTCTTTTTTATGATGGACATAAAGCTGAATCATCTTTTGTAAAGTCTACAGTGCATCTACACTGCACAACAGATGTATGTTAATTTCTAAAACAGCCATTAGGTAACATTCAGAAACTTTAACTTGCTGCCAAATTTTTGAGGACCCCAACATTGAGCTAAGGTGATCTATTTAAGGTTGGGACCCACAGTTTAAGAAGCAGTGATCTAGAATATACTCACCTGAAAATGTGCTGTCTGCTGTTATCTCACGTCTTGTGACTTTTTCTGTTGCTAACTGGGAATTATCAACTGAACTGGTGACGTGCTTTGAATTAGCTTGTATCCGAATTTCCTAGGAAAAAATACATCATGGTCAGACTATATAAAGTACCAGAAATATCCTTCTTGTGCAATGAGATCTTAAAAAATAAATCCAGGTCATTTGTTAGAATTCAAAATGCATTAACAACCTCTTTTCTATCTTCAACCTATCCCATGAAACGAAATGAGACCTGGAAAATGAGAAGTAGCTTAACATGGCAAAACTGTAATACACTACTTTAGAGCCGAGACCTGGGTCAGACAACATTGGGATGTCCTGTTCTGGACAGAAGTGTCAGTCTGAATTCTTACAGACAGTACTTTCACCGTACAAACTTTTTGGGCCTAGACAATTGATGCAGAATGAAGCTGTATCATGACATAGATAGATAGTACATGACTCTATGATGCTGATTGAAGGAAAATGCATAAAGCCTACCATAGGGATTACACAAAAAGGCTAGTTTCTGCAAAAATGGTGCATGCCATATATAAAGTTCTTGATACATTATTTTAACATGCATAGTATGGACAGGTCATCTCATAGAAAGCATCTATGTGTATCTAAGGAGATGTTAGCCATTCCCTTAAAACAAGATGCAACATTTTACCTGTTTTGTTTCTTGATCTTTCTTCTTCAAGTTCTCTTCTTTTTCAGTACTCCACAAGTTGCCCCTATCAAAACGACCTCTAATGCATGCAAGTTCTCGTTCACGTTCCTGAATATATCAAGAATAGGTAAAGGTTACATAAACGTGCACTCATTATCTCTAACAATGTATATTACTTAAGTCTGAACATTCCTCACAATTTAAGTAGATAGTAAATCATACCTTTTTGATCTGATAAGTTAGATTGGCAGTTGAGGATACTTCAGTCTGTCTGAAAAGTCTTTCTTGGATTGTCTTTGTATTTGGAGTGATAACGGGGGTTTTGTGTCCTCCAGTGATGCCAGGACTTTGTGTACTACGCTCCTGGCACCGTTCTCCAAAACGTTCAAGAAAAGTCTTAATGCCTGATCCTCCTATAAGAAAAATGGATTTTGTTTCACTCACAAGTTAGGTACTTTATGATTTAGAAATAACTGGAAATATAACATGACATTGTTTTCAAACTTTTCTTCTAACTACACAACTTCAGCCAGCTCTTAGATTCCATATATGAACATGTTTTGATTAAATACAATGGAGAAGGAAACAGATACCTGCACCTTCAAAACACAATGCTGCATCATACAAATAGATATGACTTTTTTAAACAATCCAAATTTATGACTAAGTTAAATTCATACATGTTTCCAACCTTGTCCAGCAGCTTGAACACAATTATTTTCAGAGAACAGTGGAATAGTCTAACAAGTAAAAAGCCTAAATTCTGGATATATAAGTTAATGAGCTACAAAAGATTCAGGTCTATGCAATTTTGATTTTTCCCCCCAGAATGAGGATTTAGGATTTTATATACAGTTACTAGATTTCAGGAACTGGAGGTGATTTTCTAAAACACACATTTTAGCATGCCATCATTTTTGATACTGTCATTCTTTCTTGAAAAATGACTTCACTAAAACCTAATTGTGCAGAATGATGCTAAAACACAACATGAAAGCCTTCCCAGTCCCAAAGCTGAGGGTTTACAAATAAATAAATAAATAAATAAACAACCCAAAACTCTCTACCTAGGATACCCAATAATATTTATATGCCAGTTCTACGACATGGCTATTGACTCCTTACTAGTGGTAGCTTACTGCAAAAACATAGGTGGCACCCTTGCAAATGATTCAACAAAATTAATGAGTTCAACAAAAAAACCCAAAACAAAACAAAACAAAATTGGGCTCCCGGCAATTTGCAGAGGAAACAGAGATGCACATTTCTGTGTGAAAAAAAAAGGGCCTCTGATAGCTCCTTTCTCAAATCCCTCCATCCTCCGTCAGTCCACTTGTTCACCTGCATTGAATTCCATTAAATATCCTGTGTGCCATTGGTGGCCACATGGTTTTTCTTAATCAACACTACAACATGCAGAACTGGTTATTGGTATTTTTCTTCCAGATGGTGAACAGTTTTGTAATGCCCCCACAACTGACAATAAACCTGTGTGCTTTTCATTATATGGGTGGCTGTTGTACACATTCAGCCGCTTAGATGTATCACTCATAGATAAGTATCAACCTTTGCCATTCTAATATGAACTAAATTAAGCAAATCTTACCCAAAAAAACTCCCCCTTCCAAAATTAATATTTTTGTTTTGTACTTTTAATGAAAAAATATGCATGACAATGAACTGTAAAATAAATTAAAAGCAAAATGCAGTTTGTAAGAACAGCAGCACTTTCAAAATTGTTCAAAAGAAACTGAGAGCAAATCTATTAGGATTCTCTATGTACCCTATTTGTGCTTTATTTCAAAGATCTGGAATAGATTCAGTCCAGAGTATATCATAGTTGTACACAGGACTGCAGCCATTTACCCTGGTAGTAAGGCAAAATTAAAATAGTGGGACGGGTTTGCAAACAAGCATGCATAGCTTCAGGTCAAAAATTTTGGCAGGTATGGACTGGTAGACAAGTAAGTAGGTGTTTGAATCACAACTACTTTCTAAGTGAAATGGTGCTAAACATCAGAGAATACTGAAGCCATAATTTCTTCATGTTTCCATTGTGCTTGCACAGAGCTTTGGTCTTGGTCTAACAACTTGTTTGCTGCCTGAGGCAATTCAATCTATTTCTATTATTTAAGGATAGTTATAATACCAAATGCTTAATCTGTGTTTCAGATGAAGAACTGGCAAATACCACTTAGCGTTCCTGGCCTAAGAAAACCCAAATGGGTTCACCTCAAGTCAACAGGTGACTTGAATGTAAATACACACACAAGCCATTTATCACAATATATTAATACATCTAATTAACACTTTGATAGTGAGAAAGAGCCAAATAGGACTAAAAACAAAAATGAACATTAAAAACACTTATACATGTGTTATCTTTTTACCTGGTGTAGTGGGCTTATCTTTGCAATCAATTTGCACATGTGTTCCTTTAAATCGTGCGTCTTTGGCAGGAAGCTGTTGAGACAACACTGGTTTCAGCGAAGCTTTAAGAGAAGGTTTTTCTTGTGACAGTTTTGATACCTCCTTTTCTTTAGAATGATGGTTGGTTATTTCTGAGTTTTTTGGTCCCTGGAAAGTGGAAAGTAAAATACTTGATTCACTGGATTCAAAAGGATATTGAAGATTATCATGCATTCAGTTTATTACATTATGTGAGAAACGACATTAGCAATTCTGGCATCACTGCTCAAACACTGAAGTACGCTTTTAACTCTTCTTCTAAGAGGCCTCAACAAGTGCCTCCATCTCCTCATACTGCATTTTTACAGCATTTCCCTAGAGCATCAAGTATTAAAATTTTCAAACTTGAGAAAACTCTTATCAGGTAAATACCTAATTAAAGTGCAATTATAACCAATATTTTCATCTTACAGAGTCCTACAATTCGTCTTTAAAATAGCTGTACACAGATTCTCAACAGATGGACCCAGATCACGATTTAGTATCGTTAGAGCAAGTTAGTATCGCATGACTATCCCTATAAATAGCATTCTATTTCTGTTTAAATATAGTTATATACCACAAACTTTAATTTCCTCTCCTAAAAGTGTTAAACAGCATAATTCTAAACAAGTTGTCTTCCTGAGTTTCTAAAGTTGTCATGTATTCAATGCTTTCTCCCTAGTAATACCACTTAGGATTGCTGCCTCATATGTCAGCCTCTGCTCTGAAGAACTAGGAAATCACATGAGATTAAATATGACTTACCAATATTCCAGAGATTGCTGGCTTATTCACAGATGACTCAACAGCTCTTTGCGAACAGGATGCAGCATCCTGCTTCACACTGTCACTATTGATTCTAGCAGATGCTCCACTTGTAGTGGACAATTTGGATAAACAAGTAGTACCAGGCTCTTCTTGTGTATTGTTTTGCTTTCCAGATGTATGACTGACGTCATTTTCCCAGGAGCCAATTGTAGCAGCAAGGTTAGCAAGTCGCCCCCTTCGTCCTATTGGGGTGTCTGTTGTAAGTGGAAGTTGCTTGGGTGGAGAAGCAACCCATTCTTTTGATTGGATGGGAGAGCTGCAAGAACTTTCAGGCAAATCTGAAAATTGAGATAGTACAGAGAGCAGTATTGTAAAACTACATGGCACATGACTGTAACTACTAATGAAATTCAGAATTTTTGGAACCAACTAAGAGTACATATATTCCATATAAACCAGGCACTTTTCATCTTCTCCCTACAAATGAGATAATTAAAAGTTGGTGTCAAGGCATTACTCAACTTCAGATACTAAAATTATACCCATAGAGCTTCTTATAGAGCACTGTAGAGTGAATACAATATAGATATGCCCTAACACATAATAGAATTACCATCACTTGTTTTATAAATCAACACCAGGGGTGTCAAACTCATTTTCATCAAGGGCTGCATCAGCCTTATGGTTGCCTTCAAAGAGCCATTGAATTCATGGACAGATAATTCATGGATATATATAATTTTTTACATAGTTGTTGGTGCTCTTTAGTTTTTACCCCATTTGACTCCCCAAATATTATTGAATAACAACTCCCATCACTTTTGATTATCCGCCATGCTGACAAGGGATAATGAAAATTACAACCCAATAGCACAAGTGGTTCTGTGGTTGGAAAAGGTTAAAAGATATTTGGAAATCATACAACATATCCTTAAACCTTGTATCTAAATTCAAACCCGAAGATCCTGAATAAACAGAACAGAAATAAAGTCTCACTCATTCATTCATGTGTCAGATATCGCATCATAAGTACAAACTTGGTCCGACTTACAATGTGTAACAAAAAAATAGCACATCCTTAATATAAAATACATGTGTATAGATGCATTTATTGTTCTTTATAAATATGCAATATGCAAATTTAAAATGGAAAATGAAACATTTACCACTATCCCAGCAGCGGCGCTGTTCAGCAAGCTTTTGCATACGTGTTTTAACTGAAGGAATGGAGACCACTTCAGATTTGGGGTCCGGCTCTTCATTCTTGATGGGTGACGCAACAGGTTGAGTTATAGGTTTCCCTTCAGGAGCAGCATGGTTTATAGAAGACGGGTTAATCGGGCATGCATTCTCTGAATGAGAAACTGGGACATCTACATTGTCCGAACAACGTCTTTTGGATGGCGATGGCTTTGTACTTGGCCTTTCTGTATTTGTTTTAAAAGAAAAAAAAACTTAGGATGAAACTGAAAATGGAAGTTAAAAATATAACTGTGCTAGGAACATGTTAATGATTGTGCACTAGCATAAGAATTTAACCTCTTTAGACCCTCAATATGAGACAATTATCTGTTGTGTTTAAGAAATTGTCTATACTACCATGCTAGCAAAAATGTACTAAGGTGCCTGATTACCTATATTACAGCAGTTTTGTCTATAAACCTTGAATGTAATTGTAATATAAATGATAGCAGATATCCTACAGGTCCACAGTGTCATTTAATCAACAACCAAATGAACTATTAATATTGGTTCTTAATGTTACATAAATTAATATTATGTAACATCTTCCCACAAAAAATAGGTCAACTGATAAAGATATGCATAACAATAATAAAAACAATATTAAAAACTAATACTGTACTAACGATTTCAAATGCTGAGTTACATAGAATTAGCTTTACAACACTGAAGTATCCGTTTTCTAGAAGAAAAGACATTACTGGAAAAGTGAAGGTGTGAGGCAAGGAAACCAGCAAACCTAATGTTTGTGGGGAAATACCTTCATTACTTGGCTGAAGTGGCTGATTACCAGCTTCAGACAATGGTTCTCTGGTCCTTTTTGTTTGTGTTGTAGTTCGCAATGCAGCTGTTGGCCGTCCCGCCATTTTCTTCTGTAAATTTTCTCTCCTTGCACGAGTTCGCTCTAGAAGTTTCTAAATATTTAATAAAGATCATAGATAACTTTTAGCTGAAGATCTTTATGATTTGAAATGTTAATAATTCTTCCTTGAAGAATTACAAACCAATAGATGAATTGCGGTGTTCTCTTCAGAGCAACAGAGATTGCAAAGCTGACTTGGACACTGAAAAACAACTATAGCACTTCCCAAATTATAAAATGACAGGATGGATTGAATTAAGCACTGGTAAATAATGAGGGCTGTAATCAAATTATCAAGTTGGAGCCTTGAAACCTGACAATTTAAATAGGCATAGTTTCAGAAAGCCACTTGAACCCTAAAGGTAGCTAATGACAGAGCACTGAAATGATAGCAAAATGTGTCACAATTGTTACAATTTGTCAACTCCTTCTTATTCTCTGGATGTCATCCAAAATACTGGGGTAGGGTGGGGCAGGGCGGGGGGGGGGGAGGACGGAAGGAAGAGATTGTGAACAAGCATAACCAGCTGGGGTGCTATATCCTCTGGCTGAATTGCACAAAATATTTTTATTAGAAGTCATTTTGCTCCAGTTTTGAAAGTACTGTATTCATTTTATATTTGCATGCTTAATAAACAGTGGCAAAAGTTCAAAAGATTTTTAAGAGCTGAATCTGAGTAATTATTTCAGGTACGGGAACATAGTTCACCAATGTCGTACACTAAATCAAGAGTGGGGATAGGATGGGCTGCATGTGGTCACCAACAGGAGCCCCCGGTGGCACGATGGGTTAAACCCTTGTGCCGGTAGGACTGCTGATCGAAAGGCTGGCGGTTCAAATCTGGGGAGAGGGAAGAACTCCCATTTGTGAGCTCCAGCTTCCCAGGCATCCTCTGGGCAATGTCCTTGCAGATGGCCAATTCTCTCACACCAGAAGCCACTTGCAGTTTCTCAAGTTGCTCCTGACACACACAAAATGTGATCACCATACTTATTTTTTTTCATCTCCTATAGCTACAATGTACTGGTGTGAACCTGTCTGGGTGAGAAGGAGCAAATAGTGCGTGCCCCCCCAACTACGCAGTTGCCCAATCCTGCTCTTAATAATTCTTCTCAGACAAAGAACTGAGGCATTTAATTATATCAAAGTTTTCATTTGGCATTCGCCCATGCCATTCAATCAATTTTTTCCAATTTAGACTTGGTATGCTGACATGCCATTTTTAACTACTGAAAATGTTGATGACATTTTATGTGATGCACGTTTGTTATTTTTACCTTATGTCTTTGGCTGACAAGTGATCTTTAAAAATACAGAGATATCTTTGAGTTATATACTTTCAAATGGCCAAAAACTGATCAAAAACAGTAGCCTTGGCTTCAAACTGAAGACTATATAGAGGATGTAGATTTAGGAACTGACGCATAATTTACGGTAATTACCAAAGCTAAATGTCAGAAAAAGCGATTGAAACAGAATGGAAAACAGGTCCTTCATGCAAAGTCTGTAAATAATGCACATTTCTAGATACTTTCATGAAGTGATTATCTTACAGTCCATCAGGCTACCTGGGAATTTAAGAAAGCTGTAGGCAAGGACATGCTCCCTCGTTTCTCTCCTGCTGCTGAGTGAGAACTGCAGATATTCAACTTATGGAAATATTTGTAAGAATGGACAAACTTGGGAGACAGATCTACACAAAGACACTTAGAAATTCCATCAGAGAGCATGACTGAAATAGATGTTTTAAAGTATTGAGCTGTTGATATAATTTATACATGGAGGATTCCTGAGACCTGAAAGTACTTTCAAGCATTTCTGTGATAAAAAAAAAAGTTGAGAAAGACTGCAGTAGAAGAAGCAGCTCTCATCAGAAGACTAGTTGGGTTATTTTAATTCTAGTTTATAGGAAAAATAACATTTACTACATTATGTTATGCTACCAATGATTATGATTTTTTAAGGAAAAAAGTACACCCACAATTAAATGAAAAACAAGTTTAGCATTGGCAGACCACACCTAAAAATTCATTTCATTGGATCTATAAGCAGGGTGTGTACCACAGGGAAAACTTCCAAGAATACTGGCACACACACAATGAAGTTCAGTTTAATAAACAGAATTTGAAAAAAGGAATGTCTTCAGAACTAGTCTTGTCTAGTCACCGATTACCTAATAAGGAGAAAAACAGTTTGGAAGCAATGTCACAAGCAATAAGATGTCCATCCATTTTGCCATACAAGTCTGTGCAACCAAAAGAACTGCTCTGAAATTATGTGTCAGCCGAGTTGTTTTTAGTCTCTTAAATTACTTTATGTTAACTGAACTATGGCACCCACAGTACAACTTTATGCATGTCTACACTCAAAAATAAACTAGTGTTAGTTACAGTGAGTTAGTGAGGCATACCAGGGCCTCACTAACTCACACAAGTTTCAGTTTCTCAGTCAACAGTCCTTCACACATTTATCTGGGGAATAAGGTCAATGAACTCATCAATTCTGGAGAAGTTTGTACAATTACACCAATGCAGAGTTGTCATGCATACTTACTTGGGAACAAGCCCCAGTGAACTCATGAGAGAAATGCAATTTTAGTCCCTACTAAAGCAGACAGTTTGAAATGAAATAACCTGGTTTGGAATGAATGATGCAGTCCTAGTCACAATCTTAATAATTTAATGAATCATTTATCTGTTGAATGTCCAGGGTGGGAGAAATAACTCTGGTCTGTTGCAGGTAGGCGTGAATGTTTCAATTGACCTCCTTGATTAGCATTTAATGGCCTAGCAGTTTTCAAGGAGTGTCTTCTTACTGCCCAGGGGCATCCTTTGTTGAGAGGTGATTAGCTGTCCCTGATTGTTTCTTGTCTGGAGCTTCCGTCTTTATTTACTGTTACAATTTTAGAGTTCTTTAATACTGGCAGCCAGATTTTGTTCATTTTCATGGTTTCTTCCTTTCTGTTGAAATTGTCCACATGCTTGTGGATTTCAATGGCTTGTCTGTGTAGTCTGATAGTTGTTAGAGTGGTCGATCATTTCTATGTTCTCAAATAATGTGCTGTGTCCAGGTTGGTTCAACAGGTGCTCTGCTATGGCCGACTTCTGTGGTTGAAGTAGTCTGTAGCACCTTTCATGTTTTCCTGGATTCTTGTTCGGGCGCTGCATTTGGTGGTCCCTATGCAGACTTGTTCACAGCTGCATGGTATAAGGTAGACTCCTGCAGAGGGGAGAGGATACCTCTTGTCCTTTGCTGAACGTAACATCTGTTGGATTTTCTTACTGATGAACCAACCTGGACACAGAATATTATTTGAGAAGGCTGGACCAGTCTAACAACCACCATGTCAGATTACACAGAGAAGCTATTGAACATGTGGACAATTTCAACCGAAAGGAAGAAACCATGGAAACGAACAAACTCTGGCTACCAGTATTAAAGAACATAACAACAAATAAAGTCAGAGAAACTCCAGTCAAGAAACAATCAGGAACAGCTGATCACCTCTCAACAAAGGGTGGCCCAGGCAGTAAGAACACACACCTTCAAAACTGCTAGGCCATTAAATGCTAATCAACGTGGCCAATTGAAACATTCATGCCTACCTCCAACAGGCGAGAGTTCTTTCTTCCACCTGGACATTCCACAGATATATAAACCCCATTTTCCTAGTATTATTTATTTATTTACTGTATTTGTATACTTCCTTTCTCACTCTGTAGGCGACTCAAGCTATTAACAGGACAAAATTAAATGCTTACAATATCATAAATACAATTGAAAACATAACATATAAAATTAAACATATCAATAAAAGATAAATTCATAGTGTCTCCTTGTTAAAAACGTTGTCCGGTCTCATCGTCATCATTCCATTTTTCTATGTCAGTTACTCTGCATTTGGAAACGCTTGTTCAAAAAGCCACATCTTGACTTTTTTCCGGAATGTTAAAAGGGAGGTGGCCGATCTAATTTCAGGAGGGGTTGAATTTTGGGGGGGGGGGGGGGTTTGAAACCTGCCTCCTAGCTCATGCTGAAGCAAAGAGCACAGCAGGGGGCAGAGCAGCCTTCAATAGCCTGCAGCTCCGCCCCTGTCAACCACCTCCACCAAGTCTGGCCTCCTTAATGAGAGCATTCAACACACACACACCCAACTTGGTTGCTTCAACATCGACTATTGCTGCAAGTAATGACAGTGTGAATAAATTGTCAATATTTGCTTGAGATAGTGCTTGCAGTTCTGGAGAGACTCTTAATTTTTTGCATGACTTAGACCAGGGGTCCTCAAACTAAGGCCCGGGGGTCGGATATGGCCCTCCAAGGTCATTTACCCGGCCCTCGCTCAGGGTCAACCTAAGTCTGAAATGACTTGAAAGCACAAACAACAACAACAATCCTATCTCATGAGCCAAAAGCAGGCCCACACTTCCCATTGAGATACTAATAAGTTTATATTTGTTAAATTGTGCTTCATTTTAATTATTGTATTGTTTTAAGTGATTTTTGGAGCCCCCGGTGGTGCAGTGGGTTAAACCCCTGTGCCGGTAGGACTGAAGACTGACAGGTCGCAGGTTCGAATCCGGGGAGAGGTGGATGAGCTCCCTCTATCAGCTCCAGCTCCTCATGCGGGGACATGAGAGAAGCATCCCACAAGGATGATAACAACATCAAATCATCCAGGCGTCCCCTGGGCAACGTCCTTGCAGACGGCCAATTCTCTCACACCAGGAGTCACTCCTGACACGACAAAAAAAAGTGATTTTTGCACTACAAATAAGATATGTGGTATGCATAGGAATTCATTCATGTTTCTTTCAAATTATAATCCGGCCCTCCAACAGTTTGAGGAACTGTGACCTGGCCCTCTGTTTAAAATGTTTGTGGACCCCTGTCATAGACTTAGCATGGGGATTTGGTTAACCAGTTAAAAATCATGAGTAAACCAGATTTTTTTAAATCTGAAACATTTCGGGGGGGGGGGGTTGAACCTCTAACCCCCCCCCCTCGCTACAGGCCTGCGTTCCACAGCCGAGGGGCCACCGCCGAGAAGGCCCTGTCTCTCGTCTCCGCCAAACGTACTTGTGACAAAGGCGATAACGAGAGCAGGGCCTCCCAAATTAGACCTCACAACCTCAGAGGATGCCTGCCATAGATGCAGACAAAACGTCAGGAGAGAATGCTTCTGGAACATGGCCATACAGCCCGAAAAACTCACAGCAACCCTGAGTCAACATAGTTCAGTGCAGTTAAACTGTATTCTACGAGTCTACACAAACCATATAATACAGTTTCAAACTTCCCAATAGGTTCCATTGGGAAGGCTTAATCAGGTTTCAAATGTTGTTATTTACAGCAATAACAACATCTTCTAAGAGAAATGCTACAGAAAATGTCCAAAGAAAGCGGCCCTGCAAACGCTTCAGGTTCAATGCCCAAGAAAGAGCCTGTTTGGAAAAGCCCCACCCGTGGGTCTCATTCCTTCCCACTGAGTCAAGACAAAGGAGCCAAGGGAAAAGACACGAAGCTCAAGACAACTATCTGCATGACGAGAAAACGAGGAGAGAAGCCGCCGTGGCTTGTGAGCAAAGGCAACTGGAAGACAGGCCTTCCTTGGGGCAGTAGGCCTGGGGAGAAACAACGGGACTTCTTCTCAGGGAAATATACACAGCCTCAGAAGCTGCGTGACCCAGGGAAAAAAAAACCCCTCAGTTTATTAGGCCTTTTCCCAGCGTACGAGAAGAATGTCCCTTCAAAAGCTCTTCTCTCTCCTTCCCTCCCAAACACTCACCTCAGTGAAGGGGTCCATGGCGGAGGCCCCGCGCGCGCCGCTCCTCTCTGTCTCTCACTGACTGACTCTTCCGTCTCGAGCCTCGGCAACTGCTCTTCAGATTTGAATTTCAGCGCCTGCCACAGCGCCTGCTCACTGCGCATGCGCCCCTCCCAGCCAGCTGTTTCCATTCCGCCCAACATTCTTTCCCTGCTTCCTCCTCTGAGGCCAGATCCCGAGGCTGTTAGCTCAACCTAACTTGAACTTGGCTATACAAGAGAAAATTGTAAAAAGTGGGCGGGGGAAGAGATGACTGGCGTGGAGCTCAGCCAGTAAGCGAGGATCTTCCACAGCTGTTTCAGAGAAGGGAGCCTTCCTCAATTATTTCGAATGGGGCGTGAGGGGATTGCTATACTTTAGGCTCCTTTTTGCCTTGTTTTACTGACAGCTCTTGCCATTAACCATTTAAGCTAACTCAGGGCCCATCCACACAGCCCTATATACCAGAATATCAAGGCAGGAAATCCCACATTACCTGAATGTGGACTCAGGGCCCTTCCACACAGCCCTATAAACCACAGCACTTCAACACAGCTCTAAATCCCAGAATATCAAGACAAGAAATCCCACATTACCTGAGTGTGGTCTCAGGGCCCTTCTACACAGCCCTATAACCTGGAATATCAAGACAAGAAATCCTACATTACCTGAGTGTGGTTTCAAGACCCTTCCACACAGCCCTATAACCCGGAATATCAAGGCAAGAAATCCCACATTATCTGAGTGTGGTCTCAGGGCCCTTCCACACAGCCCTATATCCCAGAATATCAAGGCAAGAAATCCCACATTACCTGAGTGTGGTCTCAGGGCCCTTCCACACAGCCCTATATCCCAGAATATCAAGGCAAGAAATCCTACATTACCTGAGTGTGGTTTCAGGGCCCTTCCACACAGCCCTATATCCCAGAATATCAAGGCAGAAAAATTCCACATTATCTGAGTGTGGACTCAGGGCCCTTCCACACAGCCCTATATCCCAGAATATCAAGGCAGAAAATCCCACATTATCTGAGTGTGGACTCAGGGCCCTTCCACACAGCCCTATATCCCAGAATATCAAGGCAGAAAATCCCACATTTCTTAGGGCCCCTTCACACAGCCCTATATCCCAGAATATCAAGGCAGAAAATCCCACAATATCTGCTTTGAACTGGGTTATCTGAGTCCACACTCAGATAAAGTGGGATTTTCTGCCTTGATATTCTGGATAAAGGGCTGTGTGGAAGGGCCCTTAGATAACCCAGTTCAAAGCAGATATTGTGGGATTTTCTGCTTCGATTTTCTGGGATATAGGGTTGCCTCAGGGCCCTTCTGTACTGTCCTTATATCCCAGGATCTGATCCCAGATTATTTGTTTATCCCAGATTATCCTAGGTGTAGACTGAGGGCTCTTCCACACAGCTATATAATTCAGACTATCAAGGCAGAAAATTCCACAATATCTGCTTTGAACTGGGTTATGTATTCACACAGCCATATAATCCAGTTCAAAGCAGATAATGTGGGTTTTACTTACTTAGGCAATCCCTTGTTGTCCAAGTAGGATAGTCATCCAGGGTCAGTGTGCGGTGTGTGCCGTAGGTGACTATGGAGCCCTATTCTTGACCTGCATGTTCTTCAGTGAGGGCATTGGTTTGCAGGTGGAAGGCGGTCCCAGTCGGGGTTGGCTTGACGTACCTTCCTCTTGGCACGTTTCTGTCTTTCACCCTCTATTCGTGCCACTTCAAATTCTACAGCACTGCTGGTCACAGCTGATCTCCAGCTGGAGCACTCAAGGGCCAGCGCTTCCCAGTTCTCAGTGTCTATGCCAGAGTTTTTAAGGTTGGCTTTGAGCCCACCTTTAAATCTCTTTTCCTGTCCACCAACATTCTCTTTAGGAATTGCACAATTTTGATATATCAACACTTTGCGGTGGCTATATTTCCCCCCTTTTTCGACCTGAATTTTGGACTTCCACAATTGCAAAGTTTTCCTTTTTTTAAAAAGAAGAAGAATGCAGAATGGGCAGGGATTACACTTGTCTGTGTGGTAGCATAAAATGCGGATGATTATAATAGAAGTAGACAAAAGCACATTGTGTGTGATGGGGGTACATATAATCAAATTCTCTTATAAACTGAATAGAATGCTATGGTAAGACGTCAATTGCTCCGCTTTCCCCACACTCATAGGATGAGGTCCATAGGTTACCCATTCCTGCTCTAAATCTTCTATGACACTTGGTGAGAGGTGGGAGACAGATAGCATCCAGAGCTTTAAAACCATTCCTAGAATTCTCTAGTCAACCTGGCTAATGGAGTTCTGCTCTAAAAATTGACGTTTCCAAATTGTGGTAACAAATGCTATTCTTGACTGTTTTCTTCAAGCACCTTCTTTGGAAGAAAACGACCCCAATCTCACATTTTAACTAACATTTGAAACTAAAATATTTGAATCCTAAAGGAAGGGAAAATAATAGAAAGGAAAAAAAACTTGGGCATTCTGGATTATTTATTTATTTATTTCTAGCATTTCTACCCCATTCTTCTCAACCACCCCCCCCCCCGGGGGGGGGGGGGGGGGGGACACTCGGCAGCAATTAAATGCCGCGGCATACAAACAAATACAACAATATAACAACAATTTAAAACAGTAGATAAACCATTACGTTAAAAACAATTTTAAAATATTTAAATAATTTCTACTATCCTGCTATTTAATTTTACTCACTAAACACAGTAACTGTTTTTAGTGACTTGACTCAGTAAAACCTGCTAAAAATAATACTAGTTAGTGTTTGTCCCAAGTAAAGTTAGTGGTATGAAGTTCCACTATGACATCACAGAACCTTCAATGCAGTGTTCTAGAAAAGCAAGTACAGAGTGTCAGTTTAGATATATAGTCAAAAACGGACCATCAATACCAGTTGAGGTGGGCCTTCAAGTCAATTGTAGAGGTGCAGCTTCCAGAATGAGGGCTGTAAGCTTTGCCAAAGGTCTAACCTTTTGGTTTAAATGCAGTTAAATTTGGAAGGTCTCAAAGTATAGCAAAATAATTCATGTTTCAAAATAAGACTTTTAAACACAGTTTTCAATCACTTGCCTGAGATATAACACAAAAGAGCTGCGAGGAATAGAATGTATCCCTACAATCTTGGAATTCATCACTGCTGTGGAATACTTTTTAAAATTTGATGAAATAATATTATTGTGCTCAGGTAAGTCTATTTACTTTTACATAATGATATGCATGCACACACATGGAGTCATGCTCATGCCTATTCAGAGGTTTGTTAAGTTCAGTGTTCTAAACATTTCAGCTGAAGTGAGGCAGTCAGTTCCATCTTTTGGCAAATTGCTAAGATACACTATATATGTAGGAAGGAGAGTAATACTGTGTTGTTCTAGATTGCCACTTAAAAGGGCAATCGCATTCCCTTTTAGTTTACATGTATACCTACAAACCACTCTAAAGTGGCTTGTAGGTATACATGTAGGTCTTCTTGTAGGCAAGAAGATCTACAAGCCACTCTAAACACTTTCACAAAAGCATACGAGAAGCTCGGCCTGTCACTGAACATCAAGAAAACCAAAGTGCTCTTGCAGCAGTCACCAGCCAATCCCTCTCCAATGCCAGAAATACAGCTTAATGGTGTAACATTAGAAAATGTTAATCATTTCTGCTACCTTGGCAGTCACCTCTCCACAAAAGTCAACATTGACACTGAAATACAGCACTTCCTGAGTTCTGCAAGTGCAGCATTTTTCCAAATGAAGCAGAGAGTGTTTGAGGACCGGGACATCTGTAGGGATACCAAGCTGCTTGTTTATAAAGCTATTGTCTTCTCAACCCTGCTATATGCTGCAAGGCGTGGACTATCTACATGCAACTCCTGAAACAATTCCATCAGTGCTGCCTCCAAAAAATCCTGCAAATCTCTTGGGAAGACAAGCGGATAAAGGTCAGTGTGCTGCAAGAAGCAAAGACCACCAGCATTGAAGCGATGGTCCTCCACCATCAACTCCACTGGACTGGCCATGTTTTCTGGATGCCTGACCACTGTGTCCTAAAGCAGTTGCTCTACTCCGAACTCAGGAACGGAAAATGGAAAGATGGGCTCAAAGCCAACCTTAAAAACTCTGCCATAGACACTGAAAACTGGGATGTCCTGGTCCTTGAGCGCTCCAGCTGGAGGTCAGCTGTGACCAGCAGTGCTGTAGAATTTGAAGTGGCACAAATGGAGGGCAAAAGACAGAAACGTGCCAAGAGGAAGGCACGTCAAGTCAACCCCAACCGGGACCGCCTTCCACCTGGAAACCAATGCCCTCACTGCGGGAGAACATGCAGGTCAAGAATAGGGCTCCACAGTCATCTACAAACCCACCACCAGTACACTGATCTTAGAGGACAATCCTACTCGAACAACGAGGGATCACCTAAGTAAGTAAGTACATGTATACCTAAGTTAATAAAATGTATTCCTGGGTATTTTTTCTTTAACGCAAAATCTTGTACTAGGTTGGTTCCAAAAAAATTGCAGTCTTTTGGTGACAACTTGAAAGCTTCTTTCAAAACACATCCAGAGGCAACACTTTTCTTATGATTTCCGCTTTCAGGGGCAAACTTATACATCTGCTTTTGCAACATGCTTAGAATAGCATGAAACTGTTATCTGCACTTCCCTTTTATACATGTTTTGCTTTTGTGTATGCTTAATGCGAGATTCTTGAGATAGCCGTTGTGTACAAAGCTATACAGTTCCAGTAGAATTTGCTAAATCCTCCTTTTTATCAGAGCACAGAACTGGTGTTTTAGACATTATCTGCAACATCTTACTGTAAACTCCAGACCACTACTATCTTTTAATATATATATTTTTAAAAAGGCACTTCCAGCTGGAATGTGCCTTTTTTATGCATCTTCCTTCCAAGATGCATAACCTCATGCTAAAGAACTCCCTGGTTGCACATTCATACCAAGTTCTAATATGTTGCGTTAAAAGGCTATGAGTTTTAAAGCAATATATGTATGTATGACAAAAGTCTAAAAGACAGTATTTTAATGGTGTTAAACAGACTCAGGTTTTTCTGTCTTCATAATATTTCATCTGCTAGATTATTTTATTATATAATGAAGTAAAAATATTCAAACGCTATAGTGGTCTTTTGTGGTGCTTTCTCTAATTTTAGAAATTTTACATATCAAGTACAGTAATGGAGTTTAGAATTGTGTTTTGAGTCTCCTTTGTGGAAAGATGAAGCAGGGTATTATTATTATTATTATTATTATTATTATGTTTATTTATATCCCGCTTTTAAACAATTATTATTATTAATATTATAATGGTTCTTGTGGGTTTTTTCGGGCTATAGGGCCATGTTCTAGAGGCATTTCTCCTGATGTTTCGCCTGCATCTATGGCAAGCATCCTCAGTTTATTTATATCCCACTTTTTTCCTTCACAAGAAGACTCAGAGGCTTACACTAAAAGCATTTCAATGCTACTTAAAATATACAAGTATACAAATTACATCAGAATTAAACATCATTAGTATTAAAAACATTCCTATTTTAAAACAAGCATGCTAATTATTATTATTTTGTGTTCTCGGTGTTATGCGACAGTTGAAAATGAACAGAAATGGAAACTTTACAGCTGTGTGGCAAAACTGCTTTAATATTAATCAAAAAAGCTCCGCAACATTTCAGCAACTGTTTTGAGAAAACATACAAAATATTTTATAATGAATCCATTTTCAGGCTGTTGATTTTTCATTTATTGGACAAGATCCAAGAACTTTTGTTTGACTCATGTACGTTCTGGTGGTTATTTTAGTTTGAACATAGCTGTTTGAAAATTCATCACCTCTGTTTGGCAGTTAGAATCCATTCAACAAACCCTATTAGGAAATGTTATGTGCAATGACTTATACAGAGAAACATTTGAATTGTTTCCTTTGTTCACTTAACTGTAGATTTTTAGTACCGTTATAACGGCAGAAATGAAGAAATGTTATAAGTATGCTATTTCCCCATTTAAATGCCTACATAAATCTGGAGCTCCTTTACACTCCCATATAATCCAGATTATCAACACAAATAATCTACAGTGCCATATAATCCATTCCAAAGCAGATAATCTGGATTTTATATGGCAGTGTAGATGGAGCCTGAATTCTTTTCCTGATTTTTATTTTGTTTTTATTTTTTTAAAACTATTATTATATATCATAAACTGCAAATATATTGGGTTGTTGTAGGTTTTTCCGGGCTATATGGCCATGTTCTGGAGGCAATTTTTCTCCTGACGTTTCACCTGCATCTATGGCAAGCATCCTCAAAGGTAGTGAGGTCTGTTGGAAGTAGGAAAAATGGGTTTATATATCTGTGGAATGACCAGGGTGAGACAAAGGACTTTTGTCTGGTGGGGCTAGGTGTGAATGTTTCAGCTGATCACCTTGATTAGCATTCAATGGCTTGGAAGTGCCTGGGGAGAATCTTTTGTTGAGAGTGATTTTATGTGCCTGTTTGTATTGTCTCTGTGTGAGATACTCCTTGATAAATAATGTGAATCCTTTAATATTTTAGGATTGGTAAATATTTTAGCACACACAAACAATAAATTAATTAGTAGTTGTCTCTGTCAATCAATGCATCCATTATTTCAAAGTATTAAATGCAATATAAACACATTTTTAATTGGTTAACATTTCTATCTCAACATTTTCAATCCATTTTATATTTAGCAATATCCACATTGTATTGCTAATTCTTGGGTTTCCAGTTATGGAAAAACTATTTCCTTCTCGTTATCATCTCCTATTCTGTTAATTTTGCCATAGCTACTCTTTCAGATGCTTTCAATAATATTTTGAAGGGCTGTTACTTTCCTATTTATATCTATAAGTATTTGGCTTTTGGAAATAAATCCAGGTTTATTTCTGATATTTATTTAATACTTTGCCTTATAATGAATCTTAATAAACATTACATTTAGGCCTATCAGTGACACAGCCATCCACTACATGGCTACCAGCCTCCTCCCGATAGACTCAAATCAAGGAAAAGCTTTATGAGAACTACCACTCCTCTTGGTGTCCCTACAGCAACAGCAAGGGTATCCCTCTGGGCAGTTAAATCAGGAAATCCCAACTGGATGGCCCCCCGTGAGGGTCTTCCTCCAGGGGTAAACCAAGAATGGGCAACCCTTGAAGTCCCTGAATAGATTCAGAAGCGCAGTGGGCAGATCAAAAGCTAACCTGGGAAAATGGCACTACCTAAAAGAATCCCATACCTTGTGTGACTGTGGAGCAGAACAGACAACACTGCATCTGTATGCTTGTTCATTGCGCTCTGCCTCATGTACAGAGGAGGAATTGTTGGAGGCTACAGACAATGCCGTTGCTGTTGCCCGTTTTTAGTCAAAAGATATTTGGCTGCCTGCACACCTTCTATTTTATCAGTTTTATACTAATTTATGCAATGCTTTTGATATGAAATTTTTAAAAAGTGCCACAGCTTCATCTTATAAAATATTAGTCCCCTTAAACTGCTTCTTAAACTGTGGGTCCCAACCCCAAATGCTCAGTGGTAGCTCAGTGTTGGGGTTCCAAAAAAATTGGCAGCAGTAAAAATTTACTGAATATCACCTAGTGGTTGTTTTAGACCAATGGTTCCCAAGCTATGGTCCATGGACCACCAGTGGTCCGCAAGAACTAAAATATGGTCCACGGCCTCACCGTTACTACATCATTACAATGAGAGCGACTGGTCTTGTGAAGCCGAGGTTTACTAAATATGGTTTTCTGTGGGCAAGCAGATGGTGACTACTGGATAGCATATATTCTGTATCAGAAACTAGAGCTGATGTGGTCTATCCAATGCAATTTTCTGAATCAGCACCCCAAATAACCAAACGTAATCTAAAGTTGACCAAAAACCTATTCGTAACCTTTTTGGTACTAATGTTGGAGAATGGTTCCTGGTCAAAAAAGGATGGGAACCATTGTTTTAGACATTTATACAAATCAGTTGTGCAGTGTTTAAGTTGATTCTGTAGAATGTCCTTCAGCTTCATAAAAAGGAAAATCAGTTTGTTTAGCAAGCCTTGCAAATGCTGATTTGTTACCAGTAAATGTTTAATTTGTATGTATATTTTAGATACCTATATGCCCGGGTCACATACAACTCTCTTGGGTGGAAAGGGGTTGTAGTGGGAAAGTTTAGAAAGCCCTCCTCTGGATGGCCCAACTGCAGCTATGCATGCTTACACAGAACAAGCAAGCTGAAACAGCTGCCTGCAGAATCCCTTAGTGAGCATGTTTGAAAAGCAAAGCTGAAAGAAAAGGGGAGCACATTAACATGACTCACCAGCTATTCTGGTATGCTGAAAGAGCATAGATCTAAAAGCTCTGCCATCAAAATAGAAATCATTAAAAAAGATCTGAGGCTGTCAAAAGAAAAAGAAAAAAAAACATCTCAGGATAAATTTTGGAAGTGATGGCTAGAAGATTTGAAATGTTTTTGTTTACTTATCAAGGCTTACTTGCCCCAGTTGTTTCATCTCACATGTGAATATAATTTGTTTTGAATGAAATGTTTATTAAAAAACATTGAGCTGCTCTTCTTTTCCTTGCTAAATAAGTAAAGCCCAGGAACACGTCTACTTTGGCCCTTTCTACACTGTCTTTATGTCCCAGGATCTGATCCCAGATTATCCGTTTATCCTAAATTATCTGGCAGTTGCCCCCTCGTATAAGAGAGGGGGCCAGGGGACAGTTCCATCTTGTCTCCTGCATGTCATCAGTTGGGGACCCTTCTCCCCAGCACCGACTGCCGTGCTGGGCCAGAGTGAAGAGAGAGGGGTCTAGGGGACAGTTCTCTCTTGTCTCCTGCATCTGTCATCAGTTTGGGACCCCTCCACCCAACACCAACTGCCATTCTGGGCCAGAGTGAAGAGGGGCAGGGGACAGTTCCATCTTATCTCCTGCATATGTCATCAGTTGGGGACTCCTCCCCACAAACACCAACCGCTTCTCTGGGCCAGAGTGAAAAGAGAGGGGGCCAGGGGACAGTTCCATCTTGTCTCCTGCATATGTCATCAGTTGGGGACACCAACTGCCGCTCTGGGCCAGAGTCTCCTGCATATGTCATCAGTTGGGGACCCTTCCCCCCAGCATCAACTGCTGCTCTGGGCCAGAGTGAAAAGAGTGGGGCCCATGGGACAGTTCCATCTTGTCTACTGCATAAGTCATCAGTTGGGGACCCTTCTCCCAAGCACCAACTGCTGCTCTGGGCCAGAGTGAAAAAACAGGGGGCCAGGGGACAGTTCCATCTTGTCTCTTGCATATGTCATCAGTTGGGGACCCTCCCCCCAGCACCAACTGCCACTCTGGGCCAGAGTGAAGAGAGAGGGGGCCAGGGGACAGTTCCATCTTGTCTCCTGCATATGTCATCCGTTGGGGACCATTCCCCCCAGCACCAATTGCTGCTCTGGGCCAGAGTGAAGAGAGGGAGGGCCAGGGGACAGTTCCATCTTGTCTCCTGTGATATACTAATAATATAATATAATGTAATGTAATATATTGTATATGCACACAATATAATGTTATAAGGTAATACAATATAATACTAATAACAATAATATAATATTATAATTATATATTTTATATTACATGTAATATTACTAATAATATTACAATATAATGGTAACATACAATATAGTAATATATAATACTGATATTGTACTATTCTAATAATATATTATATTGTATGTATATATATCTTGTGAGCTGCTCTGAGTCCCCTTTGGGTTGAGAACGGCAGCATATAAATGTCGTAAATAAATAATATAATATAATTCAGTTCAAAACAGATAACCTGGGATCAGATCCTGGGATATAAGGATAGTAGTACTTTGTTAATTAAAGTATGTCTTTATTTATGTCCAAATATCCAACCAGTAAGAATTACAAGTTACAGGGTTATAGGGCAGTGGCTCACTGGCGCCCCTCCAGCGCTTTGCATGTTGCCAGGAGTCCTTTGGGGGCTCAAGAGGACAATGTAATGGAAGACACAGCGCAAGTTGAAGCCCAACTGCAGAAGCTGTTTATTGCGGGCTAAAGCAATAGGGACAGAATGCACTGAGCATAAAAAGGTCTGTTGCACTCCCAAATGGGATTGCAAGGCTTTTATCACTTTGACAGAGAATTAAAGACACATTCTCATTGGTATACAGCAATCAATTATCTCATTGGTCTGAGCTGGCTATACACATGTTCATTGGCTCTCCATAATTCTAACAGGCAGGAAGGCACACGTGGGATCTTAACAAAATGCACAACTATAGTCTATTGTTCTCTGGCCATGAACTCTCAGTTGGAAAGTATCTATAGGTTGATATTTCAAGCGGCTGTGAAATTAGGGGAGTTCAAGCTAATTAGTTCTGTCCTGATACACATTTATACTTAAAAAGTAACTTCCTCTCTGCAGCAAACCGGCAACACCTTCTGCAAACAAAGGCCTCTGCAAACCAGGACATATGGCAGTAAATCTATGGGATTTACAGTCATTGAAAGCATAAATGAAAATTCCCTTTTGAAAACTACGTCTCCCTCAATGGTATGTTGGACTGAGACGAAAGGCCCTTCCACACAGCCATATATCTGCTTTGAACTGGTTTATCTGAGTCCACATTGCCATTTAACTCAGTTCGAAGCAGATAATGTGAGATTTTATTCATCTGTGTGGAAAGGGCCTTGGAAAAGCAAGTCTAAAATGCTCGCTGAACTGTAAAATTCATTGAATCGTGGATCAGTTATGTTTTCTTAACCAGAACTCCTTCACGGGGTTGTTGTGAGGAACAAATGGAAGAGGGCCAAGCCAACGTCACCCCTTTGAGTTCTCTGCAGGAAAGACATGATCCAAAAGTGACTAATAATTGTAATAAATATTTGCTCATATTACACTCGGCAAGTTTCACAATCTTGTCTGATACTATTTGGCCCTCTCCTTCTCTTTAGGTGCTTTATCCATGCCTGGGAGATCTCCAAAGAACAAAGCTGCTTCTAGAAAGAAAAAAGGTATCTATGATTAACTGATGACAAAACATTTGTGGAGAAAAATTGAGATCTGATGCATGCTGCCAAACTTTTCCAGTTCTGGCAGGGACAATCTGAATTAGTCCTTTCTCATCCCACATTTTCAGCTGCTTTTAAAATGTTCCAGTCTCTCTCTCTCCTCCTCCCACTTTTGTCTTTGGCTTTTTCAATTGCTGAAAATATCCTTCCTTCCAGTGAGCAGTCAGGCTTTATTTCCTGAAGTATGGACTGGTTGGAAATTCTCGCGGTCCAAGCACTCTCAGAATTTTCCTCCACAGTTCAAAAGCATCTATCTTCCTTCGCTCAGCTTCCTTATGGTCCACCTCTCACATCCATAGGTTACTATGGGGAATACAATTGCTTTAACTATATGGATCTTCATTGCCAGTGTGATGTCTCTACTCTTCACTATTTTATCGAGATTGGTCATTGCTCTCCTCCCAAGAAGTAAACGTCTTCTGATTTCCTGGATGCAGTCTGTGTCTGCAATAATCTTTGTGCCTATAAATATAAAGTCTGTCACTGCCTCCACGTTTTCTCCCTTTGTTTGCCACTTATCAATCAGTCTGGTTGCCATAATCTTGGTTTTTTGATGTTTAACTGCAACCCAGCTTTTGTACTTTCTTCTTTCACTTTGGTTAGAAGGATCCTCAACTCCTCACTTTCAGTCATCAAAGTGGTATCATCTGCATATCTAAGGTTGTTAATGTTTCTTCCAGCAATTTTAACTCCAGTTAAAATTATATTATATATTATTATATATTACCAGTAGTAATTATATCAATTACTACTGGTAATATATAATTCAAGAAACTACAAGAAAGGAGATTCCATCTGAACATTAGGAAGAATTTCCTGACTGTGAGAGCTGTTCAGCAGTGGAACTCTGTGCCTCGGAGTGTGGTGGAGGCTCCTTCTTTGGAAGCTTTTAAACAGAGGCTGGGTGGCCATCTGTCGGGGGTGCTTTGAATGCAATATTCCTGCTTCTTGGCAGGGGGTTGGATTGGATGGCCCATGAGGTCTCTTCCAACTCTGATTCCATTTAATATATTAGTATTATGATATTACATTATTATTATTATATACTAGCTGTCCCCTGCCACGCTTTGCTGTGGTCCACATGGGGGTTCTGTGTGGGAGGTTTGGCCCAATTCTATCATTGGTGGGATTCAGAATGCTCTTTGATTGTAGGTGAACAATAAATCCCAGCAATTACAAATCCCAAATGTCGTGTGTGTGTGTGTGTGTGTGTGTGTGTGTGTGTGAATGGCTGGATGGCCCTTTGTCAGGAGGGCTTTGATTATGTTTTCTTGCCCTGGTGAAGGGAGTTGGACTGGATGGCCTTAAGGCAGCATTTCTCAACCTGGGGTTTGGGACCCCGGGGGGGGGGGTTGTGAGGGTTGTGTGAAAGGGGTTGCCAAAGACCACCAGAAAACACAGTATTTTCTGTTGGTCATGAGGGTTCTGTGTGGGAAGTTTGCCCTAATTCTGTCATTGATGGGGTTCAGAATGCTCCTTGATTGTAGGTGAACTATAAATCCCAGTAACTACAACTCCTGAATGTCAAGGTCTATTTCCCCCAAACTCCATCTATCTTTATATTTGCGCATATTGAGTATCCGTGCCAAGTTTGGTCCAGATCCATCATTGTTTGAGTCCACAGTGCTCTCTAGATGTAGGTGAAGTACAACTCCAAAACTCAAGGTCAATGCCCACCAAACCCTTCTAGTGTTTTCTGTTGGTCAGGGGAGTCATGTGTGCCAGGTTTGGTTCAATTCCATCATTTGTGGAGTCCAGAATGCTCTTTGATTGTAGGTGAACTATAAATCCCAGCAACTACAACTCCCAAATGACAAAATCATAATATTTTGAGTGGGGGTCACTCCTTGTGTTGTGAGATGTTTTGTTGCCAAATTTGGTGTGATTTCCCTCATTGGTTCTTTTGTCCAGTATATTATACTATACTAAAAGGCTTGAGACCAACATCATCTGGAAGGCCAGGTTGCCCCTTCCCATCCAAAATTTCTGTGGCTGCCTATTGATGGCAACCCTAGGACAAAAGGTTTAGCCTTTTTTTATCCCCTGAAGTTAAGGCCAATGGGTTACCTAGCGAGGATTCGAACCCTGTTCTTCTAAAGTTGTAACTCAGCGCTCTAATCACAACACCATGCTAATAATGATGCACACCTGTCTTCCTCCAGTATCTAAGAAAAGCAGACCGCCTCCTCCTTTTCCTTCTGAGGCTGGTCCATTCTCCCAGACTGCGCAGCCGCAGTTGAGTCCAAGCTGTGGTGGGCGGGGATTGGCGGGTGTCCTAGCAACGGAGAGAACCGCTCTGGGGCGGCTGCCTCCAAGGAGGGGAGCTAGTAGTAGTACAGAGCCTGGCAAGCCTTGTGGTCGTGAGCAGTCCATCCTCCCTTCCCATCACAACTGGGCAGTGCCGTCTTTGGGGCACAAAGTAAAAAGGGGAAGGAGAGACAGACACAGGAACAGCTCTGATCACGAATGATGCTGGAGTCTATTTGTGTCACTGGTGAGTACAGCTCTTTCTTGCTTCTCATCCCTCAAGGGGTTTTCTTTGGCCATTGCAGGCCCCAGCCCACTCAGGCCCCTTCTACACTGCCATGCAATCCAGTTCAGTTCTGGCTTCAGATACTGGATTGTATGGCAGTGTAGATGGGGCTTAGAGTCATGCAGACCAAATGTTTTGTTTTTAATTGTGCAAATCCCATCTGCTTCTATGACATACTTTAGTTGGGGTGAATATGGATAATGTTTCTTTGTGCCCACTTCTTTTTTCTCCCCATTATTGTTGTTGTTGTTGTTTTTGTTATTATTTGAAACACAACAAGATGAGTCCACAGCAGACACACTGCTGGCTGTTGAATTGGATCACACGTCGGACACTTCCCACATGTCTAGGACTGTGTGATGTATCGGCGAATAATGCGTGCAGATCCCAGTAAGGTGGMCTTCTGCAGCTGGCAGATGGTAATTTTGTCATTGTCGATTGTGTTTAAGTACAGGCCAAGGTCTTTAGGCACTGCACCCGGTGTTGTTGTTGTTGTTGTTGTTGTTGTTATAAACAGAACAAGATGAGTCCACAACAGACACTCTTCTGTCTGTTGTATTGGATCACACGTCAGACACTTCCCAAGTGTCTAGGACTATATGATGTATCAGCAAATAATGCATGCAGATCCCAGCAGATGGTAATTTTGTCAGTGCCAATTGTGTTTAAGTGCAGGCCAAGGTCTTTAGGTACTGCACCCAGTGTGATTATTATTATTATTATTATTATTATTATTATTATTATTATTATTATTAAACACAACAAGATGAGTCCACAGCAGACACTCTGCTGGCTGTTGTATTGGATCACACATCAGACACTTCCCAAGTGTCTAGGACTGTATGATGTATCAGCAAATAATGCATGCAGATTCCAGCAGATGGTAATTTTGTCAGTGCTGATTGTGTTTAAGTGCAGGCCAAGGTCTTTAGGCACTGCACCCAGTGTTATTATTATTAGAAACACAACGAGATAAGTCCACAGCAGACACTCTGCTGGCTGTTGTA
Source organism: Anolis sagrei ordinatus (assembly GCF_025583915.1). Taxonomy (NCBI): domain Eukaryota; kingdom Metazoa; phylum Chordata; class Lepidosauria; order Squamata; family Anolidae; genus Anolis; species Anolis sagrei. Next base: position 69,806,604 of record NW_026847660.1, read on the forward strand.
TTGGATCACAGATCGGACACTTCCCAAGTGTCTAGGACTGTGTGATGTATCGGCAAATAATGCATGCAGATTCCAGCAGATGGTAATTTTGTCAGTGCTGATTGAGTTTAAGTGCAGGCCAAGGTCTTTAGGCACTGCACCCAGTGTGCCGATCACCATTTGGACCACCTTGACTGGCTTGTGCCAAAGTCTTTGCAGTTCGATCTTTAAATCCTCATTATTATTATTATTATTATTATTATTATTATTATTATTATTGCTATTACATTTATTTGTATATTTTTTTCTTATGAAGAGACCCAGAGTGATTAAAATAACACAATGCACAATTTAAAACCTGAAACCTATAAAGACTAGAGCCACGAGGAAAGGCAAATAACAAGTTATTGTTATTATTATTATATATTATATAATATTGTAAACATTAAAATAGACTTAAACCTAGTATTTAAAAAAATTGAAGCCATTACAACCAATTTAAAAAACACCACAGTGCTTATTATTATTATTATACTATTTTGGGTACCCGGTGATGCCTGGGTTATTTGAAAAAGGCATTTTTTGTTTTTGGATGTTATGAATGAATCTATTAGAATTTGCTGCAGATCCGTGGCCAATGGGGTTTGCAGTAGTTTCTGGATGTATGTGAAGGTATTGCAAATCCCATCGTTTATGGCCCATCCTCTTCCAAACCTCACCAGGACATAAAGTGGGTCATGGGGAGATCTGTGCGCCAAGTTTCGTCTGTATCCACCATGGCTAATGGGGTTTTCAGTGGTTTCTGGATGTAGGTGAAGGTACTGCAAATCCCATAGTTCATAACCCATCCTCTTCCAAACCTCACCAGGACATAAAGTGGGTCATGGGGGTCAGGTTTGGTCCATATCCATGCCTGATGAGGTCTTCAGTAGTTTCTGGATGTGGGTGAAACTACTGCAAATCCCATAGTTCATAACCCATCATCTTCCAAACCTCACTAGGACATAAAGTGGGTCATGGGGGTCAAGTTTGGCCCATATCCATGCCTGATGGGGTTTTCAGTAGTTTCTGGATGTGGGTGAAGGTACTGCAAATCCCATAGTTCACAACTCATCCTCTTCCAAATATCACCAGGACGTAAAGTGGGTCATGTGGATCAAGTTTGGTCCATATCCATGTCAAATGAGGTTTTCAGTAGTTTCTGGGTGTGGGTGAAGGTACTGCAAATCCCATCGTTCATGGCCCACACTCCCCCAAACCTCAGCAGCATGTAAAGTTGGTAATGGGGAGTCTATGTACCAAGCTTGGTCCATATCCATGGCTGATGGGGTTTGGGGTTTGCAGTAAACTATGGAAGTGGATGAAGGTACTGCAAATCCCATCGTCCATGTTCCATCCTCCCCCAAACTTCAGCAGGATGTAAATGTAGTCATAAAAGGGTTTGTGTCCCAAGTTTGGTCCAGATCAGTCATTGGTGGGGGTCGCAGTGGTCTCTTGAAATGAGAGCCAATAGGAAGTCTCTCTTCCAAAGGAGTAGTTCCATTGAAATCAATGGGAAATAGTCACGACTGAAGCCTTTTGGTTCATTAATGGAAGGAGAAAAGATCCACATTCATTCAAGTTGGCATTACAGCAAACAGTTATTTGTTCCTTTGGACCCCAATGGTATCCTAAGCCGCAAGTGTGTTTTGGCTTGATTAAAAATGTAGTTCAGTTGTGTTTAAAGCAGAGCGTCTAGACAGATCAACATTAGCTCTTTCCCCCTCCAAAACAGAGGATCTTTTTTGTCTGTGAAATCATGTATTGTAACATAAAACAAATGCTATTAAAGCAACTATTTTCTTTTTTCTAGCACAGTCTATGTTTGACAGAGAGATGGCCTTTCAAAACATTGCCAGTTGTATATTTGAAGGTGCATTCATCTCTCCCTTTCTAGCTTCAGCTTGCCAGGATTTACAGCTGGCTCTTCATCGCCGCAGATTCTGCGTCCATAGATTCAATAATCCACTTATTATTATTATTATTATTATTATTATTATTATTATTATTATTATTATTTCTTACCTGCCACTCCTTGTGGCTTGAGGTGGGTTCCAACATTGCTAAAAACATATAGTCGTCTAAAATATTCTATAAATATATATATTTAAACATATTTCTACAAAATACATATTAAAATACACAAAATAAAGGTTAAACATAAGACTCAAGTTTAAAATGTATGCGTCAAACTGGCTGGGAGTTGAGTATCTATGGGTTTTGGTATCCACAGGGTTATGAAATCACGTCTCAATGGATACTAAGGGCCCACAGTGTAGCCATAGTTCTTGTCACAGCGTCATTTGAATTTCAAGTTGGTTGTTGTTGTTTTGTCCATTAACATCTGTAGTATGGATTCATGTAGAATTAACTACATGCTCAATGATCCTGATTTTAGGAATCTTCTTGTGTGCTGTGTCTCTGAGCAGTATGAATATGTTGAGGGATTTATTTTTTTTTACAAACGGGTGTGGGTGGGATTGATACTATTAAAACAGAACACTCTGTAATGTTTCAGAAATGTCATCCTTAAATCATTATTTCAGTTTGACTATTGAAATGTACTGAGTCTATAAATTATATAAGATGAGTGATAACAAACAAGGATACAAGCAGAGACTTTCATTGTTTACAAAGTACGTGCCGTGATTATTTTCTATCTATTGCAAAACAAATATGCAGCAGTATTTTTTTAAATCATAAGACCTTAGAAATCCTGTGCTGACTATACAGCTGCAATGACTTCCATTGATTTGTGGTATATAAATAAATATACACTTGTGATATATACAAATATAAGCTTCCAGTCTTTGTTTTACTTTCTTAGATCCACAATTCTTTTTCTAAGATTTTATTTTCAAAACTTTTTTGATAGTAAAAACATATGATTAAATAGGGACAGATGTGTTAACATCCTGACAAAATATCAATATGATCATTTCAAGAATTATGAGAATAATTATGTTTTCTTAATGGCTTTAGATTGGTAGAGCTGTAAAAAGATGCCATGTTGGAAGTAACAGTACTGGCATGTTGAACAAGACTAATTAGCACCAAATCTTCAAAAGGACAAAAAGTATTAATGTTAATTAGATCACATTTAATTCAAAATTATTGTTCTATATAACAAAATAGTTACTCTTTCATTCAATCAAGCAGTCCTCATACTTCTGAGAAATTGAGAAAAGTTTTTAAATATTCAGGTCTCAGTAACTTGAACTGCACATAGATAGAGGTATATATAGGCTTTCCCATCTTTGACGTCTTGGAATCTGTGCTCGGTTCTGGCCATTGGGAGGAGGGGCTGTCAGTCCACTTTCCCTGCTGAAGAGCTTTGTTTGTAAACTTCCTCCTTGATTGAATCATCAGCATTTTTCTGGCATTTCCTTATGGTTGCCTTAAATACCTCCCTGCTTTAAGCAGTATCTATTTATCTATTCACATTTACTTTCAAACTGCTAGGTAGTCAGAAGCTGGGCTAAAGACCAGGAGCTCACCCCGACTCAGGCTTTAAACTGCCAACCTTTTGGTTGGCAAGATTTACTGTAGCTGGTGGTTAACCTGCTGTGCTAAAGTCCAGCCCTTGTATTGAATTTGTATGTAAATCAGAACATTTTAAAAATGTATTTCCAGTCTCTTTCTCTCATCTATCTATCTATCTATCTATCTATCTATCTATCTATCTATCTATCTATCTATCTATCTATCTATCTAAGCTTTAGATAGCTTCAGGAAGGGTGAACACCCCTGTGGTGTTTGTTTTCCTGTTGGTGTCCCTGTTCAAAAGATTTCACCTCACTTTCTGTTCCTTTGATAATTGGATTTTGAAAACAATGGCTTGTTGAAACAAGGATTGGTGATAAAGCTTCAGTGGAGATATCTCTTCCCCATGATAACTCTTTCAGGAATGAAATTCCCTTCCAAGGGATAGAATTATCTCACTTCCAGTTGTCTCTACCCATTCTTAACTAGGAGTCATTTGTAAGTCAAATGTTACTTGGGGACTGCTTGTATATAGTCCTTGCTAAACCAAATAGAGTAAGTTTATGCAAATCTATACAAAGCTGACTAGAGCAAGTACTAATTAGCATAAATGTCATGGACTTACATAATGTAATTTCTGAGTATAATTTGCCCTATATATTCATGTAGAATTCCAGAAATTTTAGTCAAAACATCAACTCCAAAACAATGGATGGACTTATCCATGGATCACGGTTAGTACTTTAGCTTAACTTGTACCAAAAGATGAACCATCTCTATCTCTAAAAAGAGCGGTAAAATGTGAGAGCTCAGTGTGTCCCAGGAGACCCTAAAATAAGCACCAACTTCCTCTAATCTCTCTATTTTGGTAGCACTTCTGGCTTTTTGAAAGCTTAAGTGGGAAAATAGCAGTGTTTGTGTCCAGGGGTGACACTGTCACTTTCCCCTCTCTGCGGTATGAACCTTGGCTTATCTACAGGTCATATCAATATCCATAGTTTGGCCCCAAAACCTACCCTCTACTTGTATATCAATATACACCTTTTCTATGGTGAAACTGGGGTTTTGATGCAAAAGCTGAATGGTCCTAAATAATGCCCATCTATAGTGAATGTATGTAAAAGAAAAAACTGTAGTAGCATTCAGGCAGAGTTGTAATTTATTTTTCATACATAGGGACATGAAGAACTGCTTTACACTGAGAAATATCGAATAATCCATTGTGTTATGTGTCTCACTGACAGGTGATAGTTCTTCATGTTTCAGATGGCAGTGTTCTCAATCTAGAGCAATCTAGAATCTTGGACCATTTATCTTTATGGACCCACTGAGATGCAGTCCTTCTCCCACCATTTAGCTTATAGTTCTAACTGTTTGGGTTTAGTGGGAGCAATGAAATAACAATGCATTCCTAGATGTAATTCCTGCAGTCATTTCTGGCTGGCTGGAGAAGAATAGAATTGGAGCCCAGTATTTCTAGGGGTCATCAAGCTGGGAAATGCTGGAATTTTACTGCCTGTTTTCTGGGAAGAGTTCCAGCCTGCAATGGAAGCCAGTAGGCTAAAGCTTTCCATGCCAACATTGTAAGTATGTATCCCAAGTCTTTTTTAACTTGGCATTCTAAGGCTACATGCAAGTGATATATGCAGTCAACAGCAGTATTGCACAGTATATTAGAGACATGGTCGAACAAAATCGTAGTCTTGGTTGGGAGTGAAATCAAATAGAAGTGGTAGAAAGGCAGGCTTAAAAGATGGTGAGATACTGTTCAGATGTTGGTTTCCTCTGATTATCTTCCTGTTTGCCTTTGAAAGCTAAGAGGATCTTAAAAGGTATATTCTGCTCTTTGACTTTTGTCTAGAAATGGGGCCTTGTATAAACAACTTTAATGTGTTCTGGGTAATCTGCAAACAAAGTGGTTGTAAATGTAAGTTTTTGAGGAGCCAATGAGTCCTTTTTCTTAAGACATAATCTCTTTTACAAACTGCATCCACATCTCCAAATTCAGGGTGATCCTTTTGTTTTTTTTCTTACGGGACTCCAACTATTAAACCTAGTAAGTATAGACAGGGTTCTTTTACTGCAGTACAGGAACCTTTGAAAGGCCACAAACCTTTCCCATGGAAAATAAAGATTTACTTTTCATACAAGAGATGCAAATTGTCATGTTTACTTGACTTTGTTGATTTATTTGAAACTCATTTGATTGATATAAGGTCATTGAAAGTGAAAAGCACTTTTTTTGCTTTTTTGTGGATAGTGAAGACTAGTTCCTCCTGTGAACTTCTCTGACTTTAAAAATGGAAACTTTACCAGGGTATTCAAAGTACTGCCAAGTGAAAAGACTGTGATGTGTTTGTTGTGTATACGTAGGAATGGTTTGTTTATCAAAAACGTGATAAAAAGTTAGCATGGTAGAAAGCAGAAAGGCTAGTTCTTTGGGTTGGACTTGTGAGTTTGGGAGGAATCTTTGATTTCAGCAGTTTCAAGCTCTTTAACTATTGTTCTCCATCATACAAGCCTGTATAATTATTTTTATGGTACTATAAAATTGTGTATGATTATGAGAAATATGAAAAGATGTTCCACAAAACATTTGACATGGGGAGGGGGAAACACGCTGCAGTACTATCTATATAAATAAAATGTAATGTTCGTTTGTGGGATTAACATAACTCAAAAACCACTGGATGAATTGACATGAAATTTGGACACTCTACCCCTAACAGACCAACGAGTGACCATCACTCATACCCCTCCCCCAAAAAAAAATCCAGGAAGGACTTAAATACCCCAAAAAGCTAAATGACGATACAGGAAAATGGAAGAGGGAGAAAAGGAAGGAAGGAAGTACGAAAGAAAGAAAGAAGCAAGCATGGAAGCAAAGAGTGAAGGAAGGAAAGAGGTATAGAAGGAAAGAAGGAAAGAAAAAAGTTATGTTAAAAGGAAGGAAAGAGGGAACAAAGGAAGGAAGGAAGGAAAGAAGGAGAAAGAGGGAGGGAAGGAAAGAAGGAAAGAGAGAAGAATGGAAGCAAAAAGTGAAGGAAGAAAGGAAGGAAAGAGGAAGAGAAGGAAGTAAGGAGAGAAGGAAAGAAGAAAAAGGAAGGAAGGAAGGAAGGAAGGAAGGAAGGAAGGAAGGAAAGGGAGCGTAGGAAGGAGGGAAAGAAGGAGAGAAAGAGGGAGGGAATGTTGGACACAGCAATGTGTGGCGGGTACAGCTAGTTGTGAATAACAACTCATAAGTTCTGTTGGTTACTGGCGTAATTAGTTATAGCAGATTGGAGACTTAGATGCAAATTGTATGAATTACATGGAAATAAGTATCGATTAACTTAATAGGACTTGATTCTCTGTATTGGATTGAGGTGTAATCTGGCTTGCTGCAGCTCACTTTGCAACAATAACCAGAATTAAACAGTAGAATTCTAGAAAACTAGAATTAAACAGTAACCCTCTATCCGAATTGAATATATGGTCCTTTGAGTCAAAGGCTTTTCTTTTCTACTTTGTTTACAGACATGAAATCAGACACAATGTGTTATCAGAGGGGTGGGAGGTATTTTACAAAACTATTACAAAGAATGTTTTCTATAGCCATGGTGATTATGGTGGAAGGTGGATCACTTGATTCCTTTCCCTAAATTAGTCGAATTTCACATGATTCCTAATCCTGAACTACATAGTCCAAATTTCTACAGTGGAGTCAGAGAGACGAGGGAGCGTTTTGTGTATGTACAAAGTGATGTTCTCTCAACAGGGATTAGGCACAGTATCCACCAACTCCTAAAAGGAAGCATCTTCAAATTGGACAGCCTTGAAGTGTTGGATTGTGGGAAATGCTATGGTAGGCTTCACTAGTTTGTGTATATTCTAGCCCATCTCTCTTTCACCTGTAAGGAAAAGAAAGAGGAGAGAAATTACTCCCTTTGGTTCAACCTGGAAAGGCAGGACTTCCTCTCTGTTCAAGTTGAGAGTGGTCCTCATAGTATAGTTTTGTAATGAATAGTCAGAGGCAAGCCTTGCTAAACTCCTTGGAAATTTTCAACTCATCAAGTCAAATCCTGCTATTTTGATGCGGTGTTGTCACTGTATTTTTCTTTAACATTTTTTTCCTGATATTTGCTTGGATAGCAGTTTGTTGGGCCTTTCAGTTCATGCCAAAGGAAAACATGCTTGATAAGCACCCGTGGCCTGGCACTGATTGAAATGATGAAATCAGTCTGAAACTATTCTACCCGGGGCGTATTGCCATCTTTAAATGTGTCATAAAACCAGACTAATCGTGTGCATTATTTTGATGTAACCAGAATGAATTGACTTGAGTTTTTTCTGCCCCCATTTTTTAAGGTTTGCAGAAAGTCTTAATGTAAAAGAAATTCTTCACTTCTTTTTCTCCCACTCCATCACTATAGTATTATATATCATGCACAGTGCCTGAAAACATGATACACTGGTCTTATAATAGACTCTTTGTTATGGTAATTTCCTCAGAACTGAAAGGGTAACATTTATATGTTTGAAGTAATTGAACAAGTTTCCAGAATTATTAAGCTAGCAAACTCCACTGTCAATTTCATGAATATTTTGTGCCTACTGTATACATTCTTTGTAGCTTAATTCAATGGGAACAAGAAAATAACCAACTATTACCTGGCATATTTATTGAGTTATAACTATTGCGTGAGTTGGAGAATTTTTTGTTACTTTGGTCAGGTTTTGCCTTTTCTTCCCCCTTCCCTGGAAAGCAAAGTGCTGTCAGACAATCCTTACATGTACCAACTGAGCCCCTCTCGCATCATAGTATTTTTCTTCCATCGTCATTGCAGCATCCATAGCCTTTTGGCTCCTGCTATGCTTGCATTACCTACACATTTCTTTCTTCCTCTAACATAGGTATTGTGATACACTAGCATATGCCAAATCCAGCAGGACTCCAGCCATTTTGTTCGTTGCAGGTAATAAGATACAGAATCAGTGAGATTATCTTTCTTGCTGTTAGTGCAGGAATAGCCAAGCATTTCATCAGGAAAGTGAAGAAAAGTTTACTTTGAGGTCTATGCTGATGGTAGGAGAGATCTTTCAGGGAACTGTTTCGGAACAGATGTCTCTCGCATCCAACTTAGAAGTAGTTGTTTCTCTACGAACTTCACCTTCAAATGTTTTATATTTTTTGTTGGAATCTGACCTGAGTTGTTGTTGTTGTTGTTGTTGTTGTTGTTGTTGTTATTATCATCTCTAATGGTATTCCGCAAAAAGGTGAAGACCTGGATGTTTGTGCAGGCGTTTGAGTAATTTAGTGCAATCTGGTAATGGAACATAGGAATGGAACAAGGGACGACGAACCTGGACTACGCTTGGATGATGAGAAGATTGGGTACGGTTGTTTTTTGTAATAATTGTGCATTGTAACTGCTTATTGGTAATTTATGGATAATGTGTTAAGTCAATTGTTATATGTTGTATGGAACCACTGCTGTTTCTACTGTTTTTACTGTTTGTGAACCGCCGTGAGTCGCCTTCGGGCTTGAGATACAGCGGTATATAAGCAAAGTAAATAAATATTATTATTATTATTATTATGTGTGTTTGCGTCAATCTGAGACTATAAAATCCATGATGCAGGAACAATCAAACATGGCATTACCTTGGCACTTTCTTGGCTCGATCTGATCGTAACCAACACTTAGTTCTTCTGCAGAATTAAACTATTGTATTTTTAATCACCTCATTTCCAGTATCTAATTTGGAATAGGGACTAGAATTATTTGGGCATTGTGCTTCACCACTATGTATAAATAAGTGGCAGCATATTTACTCATTTTATTTTTATTTTTATTTTCATACAGAAAAACTCCATTGGCCTCAGCAAGAGCTCTCCAAGAAAACAGTATTGAGTCCTGAAGAGCACCAGTCGATCCTTAAAAATGAAAACATCAGCACTCAGCACATATCCCGGCCTCGAATTCTTAAGGACACATTCACCACAGGGACTAGTAGCTATAATGTCATCCTGCAGAGCAAAGAGGAGAAAAAACACCTTTTCCAGAAGCATTCCTCAACTTGCCACAAAAGACTGCGGAAATCCACAAAACCAATTAGCGGTTCCCGAAGCAATGAACGTCACAAGATTAAGGCCCCTGTGCCTTTATTCAGAAATGGGTGGTGTTGCCTCAGTAAACAGCCTTCTCTTTTTATCACCAGCCCAGTACCTAGCAGTGTTAAGTTAACGCACAGCATTTCTGTGGCAGGAAGCAGCATAGGATTGCAGGCTCAAGTCAAAACCAAGGCAAAAAGGCATTCCTTCACCAACCTGACGAAACCAAAACCACTGCAGATGTCCAAAAGCTGTTTAAAAGAAGGAGACGCTGCTGGAAGGAAGTTCTGTGTTCTCACTGCCATCAAGCCTTCCAATGTGGAGAGGGAGAAGATGAAGTTTTTCAACTCAGATTTTATCTATAACCCCCAATTTGAGTATGCAAGTACTACTCTATCAAATGTGCTAGCAAAGTACAGTCAAGCATCTAACAGATTTCTGAAGCAGGTAAACGTGGTTTTGCTGTGTATACTACTTGGGCATCTATTGCCATGCCTCTCAGTAACTTTTTTTTGTTTTTCCTTCTTGTGTTTGGATCTATTGTCTTTGAACTTACTTCCTTTCAAACCTCACACCCCAAATTAGCATTTATCTTATTGATCATCACATACTTTGCACTCAGCTATGTACCTAAAGTAATCTTTGGAGAAGTGGTATTCCTCTCATTTTTCTCTTTCTCTTTTCCATCACACCTAAGTTTCCCATTTCCAATCTTATTCGCTCCCTGTAGGGGAGACAGGAAATGAAAGGAGGAACATTGTAAGCCTGCAGAACCTGTGACTCTCAAGGTGTTTTGGACTTTAGCTCCCAGAACTCCTGACCATTGGCCAAGCTGGCTAGGGCTTCTGGGAGTTGGAGTCCCAAACACTTGCATTCAAGCCTGAACAATTTCCCTCCTGTCTGATGGCAGAAAGAAGGATGAACCCTCAGTAAGCCTGGGGAAGTTTTGTTCAAAGATCCAAATATGAGAACCCGTATATGACTCCAGGGAGCCTCCGGCGGCACAGCGGGTTAAACCGCTGAGCTGCTGAACTTGCTGACTGAAAGGTTTGCGGTTCAGATCTGTGGAGCTGGGTGAGCTCCTGCTGTTAGCTCCAGCTTCTGCCAACCTAGCAGTTCAAAAACATGCAAATGTGAGTAGGTCAATAGGTACCACTGTAGCGGGAAAGTAACGGTGCTTCATACAGTCACGCCGGCCACATGACCTTGGAGGCGTCTATGGACAACGCCAGGTCTTTGGCTTAGAAATGGAGATGAGCACCACTCCCCAGAGTTGGACACGACTAGACTATGTTAAAGAGAAACCATTACCTTTTATACGATTCCCAGCAGTCGTCTGAGAGATCCTTGCAATTATAGTCCAAGTAACTTTACCAATTCTGGGCACTTCCAGACATCCCTTTATCCTGGGAACATTCACATTTTAAAAATGTGGATGT
>NW_026847660.1:69826161-69841299 GCF_025583915.1 Anolis sagrei ordinatus
GGGAACTACATAGGACTGAGCCTGGAGGGATGTGAGCAAGATCCCCAAGGACTGCCCAGGAGACAGGATCCATGGAGAAGCAACAGGAACGATTGGGTCATCAGCTGGGCATTGCCCCATCTTCTCTGGGTGCCACAAACCCCTGAGGTTGATTCCACCAACAAGAACAGCCTACGTCCTGGTTCGGCCTTCAGGGTTCCAGGTTCCACCATTATTTTAGAGATGGATTATTGTAATTTGTTGACAGAAGCAAACACCATGATCTCCAGTTAGAAGTTGCAGGCTGTTTAACTTTTATATCTCTTATGCTCTTATTGCTTGTACAGGCTATCAAAATTATGGAACTGACTTTGGAAAAATATGGAAGCTATGAAAATTTTGAACAAGCCACTGGAGGAAGCCTGCTGCCCAGAAGCCGTATCTGGAATCATGTCCGGAAATATATGGTGAAAGAAGGTTGCCTTGGCGAGGTTGGACTATTTACTGGAACATCACCTCAGGCTAAAGCATCAAAGCTTCCTATACATCCCTCCATCACATCTTTCTTTAATACATTTTAACATTTGTTGTTAATAGGAAAACACTGCTCTTTTTCAAAATACCACTGGGCATCTGTAGAGATGCCCAGTGGTATTTTGAAAAAATTGTGGTCATGACACATTTGGGTCCTTTTGGAACAGTGGTTCCCAACATTTTTTTGACCAGGGACCACTTGGATTAGGGAACACTCTCCCAACATTAGTACCAAAAGGGTTACGAATTTGGTCAACTTTAGATTTGATTTGGTTATTTGGGGTGTTGATTCAGAAAATTGCTATGGATAGACGACATCAGCTCTAGTTTCTGATACAGAATATGCCATCTAGTAGTTGCCATCTACTCACCCACAGAAAGCCATATGTGATAATCTAGAGCTGATGTGGTAGTAATAATCTTCGGTGGATAGTCAGCCTCTCCTCTCCCAACATCCCCGTTGCCTCAGCACTATAAGAGGATTTCACAAGAGCTGTAGCTCTCGTTGCCACATGGTTTTGAGGCAACAGTGTAGTAATGGTGAGGCTGCAGATCATATTTTCATTCTTGCGGACCACTGTTTTAGAAGAATCACTGTTTTAGAAGAAGGCCCTATTGAGTGTTTTCACAGAATAGGGAGAATAAGTGGGAGAAAAGTTAGATAATAGCATGCTTGAGCAAGGGATGGACTGTGATAGATTTTAGATATTCTAAGATCTTCTGGGGGAGGCCCTCCTCTCAGTCCCACTACCATCTCAAGCGCGGTTGGTGGGGATGAGAGAGAGGGCCTTCTCAGTGGTGGCCCCCCGTCTCGGAATGCCCTTCCAAAGGATAAGACAGGCCCCATCCCTCCCCTCCTTTTGTAAGAGGTTGAAGACCTGGTGGTTTCAACAAGCCTTTGAAAATGACCAGTTCTAACTCAGCCCTACACATTGTCGAATACGGCCTTATTCTTCCTACCAGTTACCCAGATTCTTTCCTCTAATCGACCCCAGAATGAACAGCCACAGACACGTACCTAATATTATTGTTGCCTGCCATAGCATTGCACTTAATTTTTGCACAAATCTTGACCCAGCCTTTTACATTTTTAATTGCCTTGAACAGGCAGGATTACTTTTAATATATGTGTGTTATAGCAGCAATTTTTATGCTTATATTTTGTTTGTTAATCTTATGGTTATGTTGTTTTTACTCTGTATGTTTTGTGATGTTTCTTGGGAATCGCTCTGAGTTCCCTCGGGGAGATGGAGCAGTATATAAATAAAGTTTTATTATTATATAATTATTATGTTATGACCTGGGACATTTAAAAACCAGTGTATCACATTCCTACGAATTTGAATTTAGATATTAGTAGAATGCATACTGGAACCTTCTTGCTTGAAGACTTGGGAAGTGATATGAAACAATTCTACAGTATGGCAAAGTAGTTTGGAAATTCTTAATGTGTGGTTTGTGCAGTATGCTTCTGTCCTATAGGAACATAAGAAAGGAAGTTTTAGACAATTTCCACTTGAAAAATGAGGAAATTAGGTATTTGAGGAAGGAGATAAATAGCAAGTATACAGAAATGAGAATGTGTCTAAAGCTGGGAAATGTTTAAAATCTCAAATCTCCGTCTTTCTTCAGATTGTAGTTCATCTCTCTGAAGACTTGCTTTCTCGGGCCTCAATGACAGTGGTGAATGGCCGCCCGACTCTTACTATCAATGTTTCCACTGCACGAGAGCATTGGTTGGAAGGAATGCTGAGGCATGAAATAGGTACCCAAATAATGTAACTGCCTATTCTACAGGGCGTTTCAAAATCAGGGCCCCAATTGCAAAGCAGTTTATGTCATGGTGGCAACATGCCATAATTACACAAAAATGGTTTAATGAGTTATTGTCTTTGAAGACTGTTTGAAAGCTTTAAGTAGCCCAGTGGGCGGCAGCCAGGTTTCTAAGTGGAGCGACTCACAGGGAGCATACAACTCCCCTGTTGAGCCAGCTTTACTGACTGCTAGTTTGCTACTGAGCACAATTCAAAGTGCTGGCCTATAAATCCTAAATGTTCGGTTCAGCTTAACCTATCTGAATGTGTTCTCCCTTTATGAGCCAGTGGGAGCATTAAGATCGCGCAGGACTGAAGACCGACAGGTCGCAGGTTCAAATCCGGGGAGAGGCAGATGAGCTACCTCTATCAGCTCCAGCTCCTCATGCGGGGACATGAGAGAAGCCTCCCACAAGGATGATAAAACATCAAATCCCCTGGGCAACGTCCTTGCAGACGCCCAATTATCTCATACCAGAAGCGACTTGCAGTTTCTCAGGTCGCTCCTGACATGACAAAAAAAAAAGCTGAGGAGGTCCTGCTCTTGGTCTCATCACCCTAGCAGGGACGACTGGTGGAGACGAGACAGGGCCTTCTCGGTGGTGGCCCTTCAGCTGTGGAACTCCCTCTCCAGTGAGATCAGATCAGCCCCTTCCCTCCTGACATTTAGGAATCTATTTAAAACGTGGCTTCTCAAGCGAACATTTGTGGAGTGAGATGAAGCAGTCAAGATAATTTCGGAATTGGTGCAATGTCGAATGTTCTATATTTTATGTTTGTTGATATCTGATGTTTTACAGTTTACTGGTTTAATCTATTGTATATGCTATTTTAGTTATGTGTTGTATTTTATATTTTGTGAGGCATTGAATTTTGCCATTTACTTTGTTGTGAACTGCTTTGAGTCCCCCCCCCCCCCCAGGGGTTGAGAAAAGTGGTATATCAATGAAATAAATAAATCAATAAATCAATTTAATTTTGTTTTAAATTCTGACAACTTGTTAATTTTCGAAGCTCTTCTGGCAGGCGATTCCACAGTCGTTGGGTGGCTGATGAAAAGGTCATAGAGGTCACAGTGGCCAGTTGGGTTCTGACTGGTTGAAGTAAGCATCTCCCAGAGGACGACAGTGTCCTAAGGGACAGAATGTGCAGGAGAAGGTGATCCTGTAGGTAACCTGGACCCAAAACACGTAGGGCTTTAAAGGTCAAAGCCAATACTTTGCTCGGAAACTCATTGGCAACTAGTGGAGTGACTTTAAAATGGATGTAATATGCTCACTCGTAGATGTTCCAATGTAAAGTTTGGCCCTCACAGCTAGCTGCGTCCTGATCTGGCTCTCAAGAGCCTGCTACAGAGTACCTTGTTCCTCCTGCCCCTACTGTGTCCAGGGAAGAAGCAGGAGGAGTAATGACTGGTTGATGGGTAGACGCTGAGTAGAAAAGCTGTACCTAGTGCATTGGCTGCAGGTTAAATAGTGTCACTGGGTGTCAGCACATTTTTAGACTTACTAAAGTGTTCATCAACATGGCAGAGATGTCCCTGAAAAAGGATATTATCTAAAATGCCATACTCACAACTATCAAATATATTACCTGAAGCTTCTTCCATTATTCTTTATATCCCCCAACATACTGATATTGCATACTTTTTTTTAATTGCAGGAACTCATTATCTGAGAGGCATTAACAACAATAGCCAGCTGTGGAGCAACTGGAATGGGCGTAGAAAGCATGGGTTAAAACCCATTAACCCCACCGAGGAAGGCCTGGCGAGCCTCCACAGTGTTCTTTTTCGAAAGGATCCCTTTTTATGGAGGGCTGCTCTCCTGTATTACACTGTCTATCAAGCCAGTCAAATGTCCTTCCGAGAGCTGTTTCAGGATATCGGTAAATTTGTCACAGACCCCAATACTAGGTGGGACTATTGTGTTCGAGCCAAGAGGGGCTGGACTGACACTTCCCAACCCGGTAAGGCATTTGTATGATTGTTTCAACTCAAATATTTTCTTTTGAGCCATGTTTGCGATGAAGATCCTACCAAGCTCAAAAAACAAAAGTGCATATTAGGACAGAAAATATCCTTTCAAGCCTCAAAAGGGAAAAAATATTTTTAAGAAGTGAAAGGGACAGCATCCTGGTTGGATATGTATTAGACAGAAATGATAAAGATGATTCATACAGATGGTCACAGTATGAAGAGGATGCTATTGTATTATTATTATTATTATTATTATTATTGACACAAAAACACTATGTCATAGCAAATGAGATAGATATGCTGGATTTTGTATTATTATTATTATTATTATTATTATTATTATTATTATTATTATTGAGAAATGTTGATCATCTGCCTTTTTTTAGTATTCACGACCAAGTCCTTGTCATAGAGTCCTTCCACACAGTCATATAACCCAGGATAGCAAGGCAGACAATCCCACAATATTAGCTTTGAACTGGGTTATTTGAGTCCACACTGCCATATATTCCAGTTCAAAGCAGATAATGTGGGATTTTATTCAGCTGTGTGGAAGGGGCCTGAGATGCCACTAAAGGAGTTCCCTGAAATTTAAAAGGATTAGCATTTTAGTTGTTTAAATCTACATAGGCAAAGAGTACATACATTGGACAAAAGAATATATTCCATCGCAGAACTTGCATTTCATTGTTGTTTTGATTCATCCCATCTTAAATGTTGAGCTGCTAGAATCAACAAATGTTAGGCATGGGATGTTAGACTTTCTTTGGTGAAATTGAGTTGCATTTTGTCCAAAGAGTTGACTAGATTTTAATATATATGTGTTATGGCGACAATTTTTATGCTTATATTGTTTTGTTAATCTTTTGGTTATGTTGTTTACTCTGTATGTATTGGTGATGTTACTTGGAATCCAGTCTGAGGACAGAGCGGTATATAAATAAAGATTATTATTATTATTATTATTATTATTATTATTATTATTATTATTATTATTATTATTACACTTGAATGTGGAGCAATATATTGATCTACTAATATGCACCCTAATCCTAAATGCATTTAGATAAAAACAAATCTCACTGAGTGCAGTAACATGTAGTCTGCGTAAATGTGTTTTAGCCCGCAGTCTTAAAACACAATCCTTTGCATAACTTGCAGAGTGAACTTTAATCTATATTTAATATGTGTATATTTGTTATGTGTATTTTAATAGTGTTTTGTTTTATCTCGCTGTTTTAACCATGTTTTAACCTCAAGTCACCAGGAGAGGTGGGAAATAAATATTATTATTATTTACTATATTTATACCTGCCCGTCTCAACCCCATAGGGGACTCAAGGCAGCTTACATATAAATTCAACAATTAGATGCCAAAAACACACATAATAAAAACATAAGCATTCAAACAATTATCAAAACATAATAAAACCTTAAAACTAATGATTTAAAATCACACAATCCAATATCATAGTCCGTGGCTGTTCCAACGTGTTGTTGCACTATTTCATCTTCTCTTATTGCATTCAGTGAGATTACTCATAGAATGCTTGGTCGAACATCCACATTTTAGCCTTTTCCTAAAGGTCAAGAAGGAGGGGGCTGATCTAATTTTACTCGGGAGTTCCATAGCCAAGGGGTCACCACTGAGAAGGCTCTATCTCTCGTCCCTGCCAACCGCACTTGCAAGTAGGCAGGACCAAGAGCAGGGCCTCCGCAGAAGATCTTAACCTGCTTGCTGGCTCATAGAGGAAGATAAGTTCGGACAGGTAAACTGGGCCAGAACTGTCTTGGCCTTATAAGCTAAAGCCACCACTTTGAATTGTTCTCAGTAGCAGACTGTCAACCAATGGAGCTGATGCAACAGGAGAGATGTCCTCTCTCTGTATGCTGTTCCGGTGAGAAGCCTATGACGCTCCAGTGTGTGTGTGTGTGTGTGTCTCTCTCTCTATATATAGAGAGAGAGACACACACATATAGAGAGAGAGACACACACACACACACACACTGGAGCGTCATAGGCTTCTCACCGGAACAGCATACAGAGAGAGGACATCTCTCCTGTTGCATCAGCTCCATTGGTTGACAGTCTGCTACTGAGAACAATTCAAAGTGGTGGCTTTAGCTTATAAGGCCAAGACAGTTCTGGCCCAGTTTACCTATATAAAGTGTCTCTACAGAATTGTTTCATCATTCATCACAATTCATATACAGAATTGTGTGTGTGTGTGTGTGTGTGTGTGTGTGTGTGTGTGTGTATATATATATATATATATATACAATTCTGTAGAGACACTTTTCCCTAAGTGTGCATAGTATTGAAGCATTATCCTATGCTTTCTTTAAAAAAGTGAGGTCATTTGATGAATTCACCTGGATATTAATCATGTCAATTATAATTTTAGGTTTTGCAATATACTTTTTAGAAATCATCCTGGGATACTATATAATTTTTGTGTAGACGTACATGGGTAAATGCTTTGCTTTTTCTAAAACATGATATTACCACACTAAATCCAATTTTTTCAGGTTGCTTCAGTAAAGATCAGGTCTACTTGGATGGCATCCTTCGGATTCTGAGATACCGACATTCCATTGATTTCTACTTACTCACAGCTCTAGGCAAGGTTGGTGGAACTGTTGGGTGAATAAACTAGCACCATTATGGAGCACAAAGTACTAAAAATGGTACAACTGAAAGTTGGAAAACAGTGGCATGGAAAAACACAAGCTGTTGTCAGTAGATTAGTGAACAGTGTTGTGGACACTAAGCTTGATTATCTTGAGGCCAGGATTTTTAGAACCATGAAATAAATTGCTCATGGGCTGTATTCAAAAATTGTACCATTTTTTTTCTTTTCACCTAGAAAAAACATACTAAGTATCTCAAAGATAAGAAATGCTGATATTGTCTTTTCAGTAATGCTCCTCTACATCTTCTCACCATTCCCTTATGCAATTTGAAGCCCTCCAGTTCCCCCTGAACCTTTTCATGTGGATGGGTTTATGTACACAGTTCTAATGCCCCATTAAATCTAATGTGCACCTCAATTTTGGCAACTTAATTTAGCAAAAAAAAAAAAGAAAAGAAAAGAAAAAGAGTGAGCATTAGACTTGAGTAAAAATAGTAAATTGGGTTGTTGATCTCATATATATCTCCTGTTCTAGTTTCCCATGTTTTTGGTCTAGCACAGTGGTTCTCAACCTTCCTAATGTCGCAACCCCTTAATACAATTCCTCATGTTGTGATGACCCCCAGCCATAAAATTGTTTTTGTTGCTACTTCATAACTGTCATTTTGCTACTGTTATGAATTGTAAATATCCAATATGCAAGATATATTTTCATTCACTGGACCAAATTTGGCACTAATACCCAATACGCCCGATATGCCCAAGTTTGAATACTGGAGGGGCTGAGGGGGATTGATTTTGTCATTTGGGAGTCGTAGTTGCTGGGATTTATAGTTCACCTACAATCAAAGAGCATTCTGAACTCCACCAATGATGGAATTGAACCAAACTTAGCACACAGAACTCCCATGACTAACAGAAAATGCTGGAAGGGTTTGGTGGTCATTGACTTTGACTTTCAGAGTTGTGGTTTACCTACATCCAGAGATCACTGTGGACTCAAACAATGATGGATCTGGACCAAACTTGGAACAAATACTCAATATGCCCAAATGTGTGGTGGAGTTTGGGGAAAACAGACCTTGACATTTGAGAGTTGTAGTTGCTGGGATTTATAGTTCACCTACAATCAAAGAGCATTCTGAACTCCACCGATATAATTGTCCCAAACTTCCTACACAGAACCCCTATGACCAACGGAAAATAGTGTGCTTTCTGGTGGTCTTTGGCGACCCCCCCGGGGGGGGGGGTGTCTAGCACTAAAGATTCAGACAGGACACTTAATGGTGTAGTGGAGCTCAGAACATATCTGGAGAGATCTCACTCTTGAATGTACTCCTTGTAGGTTTCCTATGAAGATGTGGATCGCCTGAGGACTGTAGGGATGACAGAAAACATGAGGGTGCCACACTTTCTGCACGACTACGGCCGGTACATGGAACATTTGGAAAAGATCATGGAAGTCAATGAGCTCTCCGATACTGAGCTTCAGGATCTTGTGCCCTGAGCCAGCCACTCTTCCATTCATCTGCTCTCTGCTTATTTTTTCTTCTTCGAACTCTGGGATATGTGCTCTAACTTATTTTTATGCCTCTCAAAATTTACATTATTTAAATCTGCTTCTTTTGTTTTGCTTTTAAGAAAGAAAAAAATCTGGGTTACAGATTCAGAAGTCACTTATTTTCAGGTTTCTTAAAAGCTAATTTGCACCCTTCTCTCAGGATATACGAGATGTATATTTACTGTCTTAAATTATAGCTGGAACAAAGTCATATCTTTTAAGGATTCCTTTGTGTAGATTCTTCTACATTATCCTTTACAGAATTGTTTCTGAATTGATTTATTCAAGGCATATAACTTAGCTATTTCCATTTCAATATTTAATGTTTTTATTGCTTAAGTTTTCTCATTTTTAAATCCCATTGCTTTGTTTGTTGAATGCATTACTCAGTAATATTCCAACACAGTTTTCAAAAGGTCAAAGAACTTCTATATATTTGTTGTGTCAGCCATCCTTAATGCTGTGTTGTGTACCCTGCTTTCTTCCCTGGAGAATATATTCATAGATGTGTATTTCCTTCCCTTCTATGGAGTTTGCTGTTCTTCACTTCTTGGTCCTTTTCATGTGTTCATATTTTGGTTTAGGTACTTCACATCAGAGCTGATATATCACAGGGGGTAATGTTATTGAGAGATCAGCAAGCTGTACAATATAATCTTCTGAAGTACACCTTCTGAGACTCAAGGAAATGTGTCCTTTTTATCTAAGGGAACACCGAGTGCATACTAGAAAGTTCAGGGAAGTTTAGATCCTTTTCTTTGCAACCATAGCCATGGATGTTGGAAAAGTCTGGTTGGATCAGAATCTGTTGATTGTGTGTCCCTATAAGGTTGTAATATTCACAATAACAAAAGTTCTACTGACAGTGTCAGTGGGATGCTTTCCCCATTTTTATTTCATTAAGGAGGGGAGTGATATGTGAAACAATAGCCAGCGAAAAATGCTTTCAGACAGCGTTCATTATATTCTTTGAGATAGTGTCATAAAAACATTTCCCTGTGTTGCATAATAATTTCAGTAAAATGCCCTTTCTTTTCTGCTTGCATTTTTTTAAAATTATGTAAGAAGGTTCCAAGAGAAGAAGATGAGAATTAGAATCAAATTTCAGGACAAGAATTTTTTAAGTCTCGGGTCCTTATACATTTGTTCCGTAGAAGCCCCGCTTTGTTCTATTACCATATTTACTTGTGTCTAATGCTCAACCCTTTTTGACTAAATTACATCATCAAATTGAAAAGCATATTAAGATTCAGTGACATGTTAGACTGATGCATATAACATGCATGAAAAGGCCCAGAAGGACCCGGAGACCAGACAGAGAGGCGGGGAGCAAAGAGGCTGTTCCCGGTGGTGGCCTCAGGGCTCCATGGTGCTCAGAGAAGGAGGAGGAACACCTAGCTGGTTACCTACTTGTTCCTACCACGTAGCTACGGAGGAGCCATGCACAAGAAGCATTGCCCTTCTCCCACTGGGATGTCTTGCCCATTCATCCCCAAGGCTCAACACTGTGCTGTTCCCAACTAGTCTCATTCACTGAGTCTTCAAAACTGAGGAGGAGGGTTTGAAGGTCTCGTGGGAACAGGGCAAGGGTGAGGAGTTTACTATCCTCAGCCTGACAGATGAGCTGCTTCCCAAGTGGACTCATTTATGCTGCCTACCTCCCTGATGCACTTTGCCTTCACCATTAGGCACATTACATTTGATGGCAAATCCATTTTTTGTAATGTACACCATCAAAATTGGGGTGCACATTTCATTCCATGGTGCATATACTCGAGTAAATAATGGGTATATACATTCTTTATTAACCAATGTAAGTTATGCATGGTTATGCCATGAAATGAATGTATATTTATTTTTCTCAATAGAGATGTATCTTCCTTTGTAGTGAACCTAACTTATTTGCTAATCAGTTTTTCATCTGGAAGTAGGTGACTGGTTTCATTGCTAATGGATGTTCCTTTCTCAACCAGTATCTCACAAGTCTAGGTCACTAGTCTAGGTATCCCTGAACCACTTACCAATATCTCACTTGTCTAGGTATTTCTGAACCATTTTGTGTATTTTTCATTTTTTTTTCACATGCCAGCACTTCGTTGTTTTGATCTGGGCATCTTCCTTTCTTGACCCATGAGACCAGTCGGGAATATGAGCTGTTCCTGGAGAAAGACATGCATGTCACCACCATTCAGGAAGGTCCCACAGCAACTAAAGGGTTCATGCCTTGTCAGAAGCATGTTTTCCTTTCTATTAGGATTTTGGTGTTATATAGTCACTACAAGGCAGAACCAACTTCTCTTCAACATTTTCAGATTGCTCAAATAGCAATTTCAACAATGTTGAATAACTTATTTTTTTAAAAGCTGCAATTTTAATTATACACAGAGTCCCATGAGAGTTTTAGAAGTGAATTTACGGCTCCCTCTACCATACTGTTTATCTAGTGTGGTTTTTTTGTTTTTTTAAAAAATGTGTTTATTAATCCATTTAAGTACAACTTCAGTGAATTAAAGTATAACTTAAACATACCCATCAAAATGCATTCAGGCACAGTGAAGATAATTCCAGTTTGGAAGTTAAAAGTAGATTTCTGGTGTCTATAAGCTTGTAATAAAAAATACTTAACTAGAAGATACTGAAAGTTTTGAATAATCTACAAAACTAAAAGCTTAAAAATGGCATTTTGTCAATGGAGTGACGGATTGAAAATAGCATTCCACAGAATACCTAACAAAACTTGGACCAACACAATAGCCTTAATTTTCTATTATTAATTAACACTGTTTATTTGCGGGAAATTGTGGGATGCGCTCCTGAATGCACTAAATGTCTGAATTTTAAAATGTCTCAATCAACTCCTGAATTCTCCGTTTTCAACATAGACATTTTTTTAAATTTATCACTTCTGATTTTGCATGTTTCGATCCACTTCCACTAATTTGCATGAACACTTTGTCAATGTGCTGTAAACAATATACACCAACAGCCTAAGCTGTATGATGAAGAAAACTAAAGCAGCATTCTACATATCTCTGGTTCAATATTTAATACTGTTTAGTAGGCAATAGATTGGATTGTGGCGCTCAGAGTTGGAGTATCTCTGTGATATAAGGAAAAATAATAATTTTCTCAGGTCTTACAGTAGCACAAACTACTGCTTAGCGCCTCCCTCTACTCTGTTTTCTCTCCCTTCTCTAATCTGCTGCTTCAGTCCTTTCAGATTGTACTGCCAGAAACTGATAGGTCAAGAGGAGATTGGCAAAGGTCTTTATCCATAATCACACAGAAAAATAGTGTTGTAACCTTGGGTGGCTCAAGCACTACAGAACCTGAATCATACCTTTCCACATCTCTTAGGTAAAATAATCATTCATTCTTAGGATACTACACTTGGGAACAATGGATTTGTATCAAGAGAGCCTTAAGACCAGGGCTGAGAATCACACAGCCTTACAAATGTCTTTGTGTTTTGTTTTGTTTTTTGCTCCTGGCATTCCTCACTGTTGGCTTTTCATACTAGTGATTGGAGTAACCTTCATACCAAAACGAGAAGGCCCAAAGATTCCCAACCCTGATTATGATTAATGTGTAAAAGTATGTACATTTTATCCAAAGGCCATGCATTGGTAACTAAAATAATCTGCCTTTGTTTATTTACTTTATATTTTCATTACTTCATTTTTCTCAAAGTATCTCCATTCGTCTTAATGACTGATTTGTCTTGACTTGATTTTTTAAACTTTGTGAATATCATCAAATCATAATTATCTGTGTATTTTGGTCAGTTAAATGGTTCCTTCGTATTACTCCGTACCTATCAAATTCTTAGTTCCAAAAAGCCATGTATCTATTTTTATACATCCTCGTGTTGCGCGTCAACTGCAGTTGCTTTTTCACAGTGTGATACTAAAGTCTTTTTACTGTACTTGTGGCCGTGTGCTGCTCTTTGTGATCAGACTAGAGGTTGCAAATAATAATTGTGATACAGTATTGTTTAAATCCAACCTTCCTTGTTTTGCTTCGTTGATGTAAACCCAATAGTTGTCTTAAAGATCTCAACTTTAAATTATGTACTATTTACATTTGTAGTAGTCACATCGTTATTTGAACAAATGAGTACAGTTCAGTACAAATTGAGATTTTGATTGTTAATATAGTATATGTCATTTAGCCAGCTATTTGTTAGTACCAACTTTATTCTATTTTTACATAAATGTTGTAGATAGGTAATTTGTACACTGTTTTGGGTATATATATATATATACTGTATATGGTGATAAACATGTTATAAGGTTGAAAGGTAGTACACCATTTGTATAGGTCTGCCCAGAAAGTCTTGTGATGGTTATATATGACTAATAAGGAATCTTGAGTATTTTATAGAGCTGTAGTCACTTTCAGTGAAAGAGTGATTGAGTAACAAGATCCTGCCAGTCTGAAAAACATTCAGCCCAGGACTCCACAATTAACCAGAGCTCTCACAAGTTACTTTTTATACTAGATGTCCTTATCTCCTGCTCTGCTCACTGCATGGCACATGGAAACTAACTTTTCTAAACTCTTAACAGAAACTTTCTAAGATGTCCCATCCTCATCCTGATGTTCCAGAGCAATTGTACCTCTGGCTATTTCAATATTTCTGTCCATTAATTGGCAATTGTAATAAACACTTCAATGAATACTAGTTGTTACGTCATATTATCTTCAGATCCTGAACCCATAGATATTCACACGTCATCTGGGACGCTTATTGTACAAATATGAAATAATAAAATTGAGTGCTACTTGTACATCCGACTTAGCAAATTCTGGTCTTCCATAATAATCATTCAGCATTTGTTCCAGATTTATTTATTTCGTGTCAAAAGCATTGCACACATAAGTATAAAACTGATAAAAATAGAAGGAGCACAAGGAGCTAAATAATTTTTGAGCAAATCCAGACAACAGTGACTGCATTGTCTGTAGCTTTTAACAATTCTTCCTCTGTACATGAGGCAGGGCATTGTGGACAAATATACAAGTGCGGAGTTGTTTGTTCTGCTCCACAGAGCGCAAGGTGGGGGATTTTTTCAGTAGTTCCATTTTGCCAGGTTGTCTTTTGATCTGCCCACTCCACTTCAGAGTCTGTTCAGGGACTTCCAAGTTGCCCATTCTTGGTTTTCCCGTGGAGACAGACCCTCATGGGGGACCATCCAATTTGGATTTCCTGGTTTAGCTGTCCAGAGCGATGCTCTTGCTGTTGCTGAGGGAACATTAAGAGGAGTAGTAGTTCTCATGAAACTTTCCCTTGATTTGAGTCTACAGGGAGGAAGCTGATAGCCAAGCAGTGGATGGTTTTCACAGTGTTCAACCTTATATCTCACAGTTAGCTGCAACTTCCCATTACACATCAAAAGCATTGCTTTTGAACATTTGTTCCATATAAAAGAAATATATTTAGAAAACTGGATCTGTAAAACTTGTTGGATTTTTGGGAAAGACGGAAGCTAATCCAGTGGAATTCCAAGCCTGAGCTTTCATATCCTCCTCCAAGATCTGGCAAGGTCTACCTAGTGTGGGGCTGTGTGTTTTTGCAGCTATAGGATGACCTCATGTTCTATTTTTTTCTTTTATTGCTGAAAACTTCCTGAAAGGTAATTTGGGAAATTTATTTATTTTATTTGTTTACAGTATTAATATTCCGCCCTTCTCACCCCACAGTGGACTCAGAGCGGATTACAATGTACATATACATGGCAAACATTCAATGCCATAGACACACAACATATATAGACAGACACAGAGGCAATTTAATTTTTCATGAGGATATTCTGGCCACCAGGGGAGCTGTTGCTTCACCGTCCATTTGTGACACTGTTGAAGTACTTCCTCATTCTTTGCAGGCTTGCTGGAGATTTTTATGGCATCGTAAATGAATTAAATTAGCCTTCCCGCGTAGGCGGTACCTAAGTTTCCTACTTGACAGATGCAACTGTCTTTCGGGCTGCAAAGGTCGACAGCAAGTTACACAAATTGGTCAGATACTCTGACCCGGGCTGGCTTCGAACTCATGATCTTTCAGTCAGTAGTGGCTTGATAACTTCGTCCTCTTTTTTGGAAAGATGGTTGGGAACTCTGACCTCAGAACACAGTCCTGCCAGATTCAGGCTATAAAACCATTTTAGGAGATGGTCCTGGAGTTTCTAACATCAGGTTGCAACATCAGCTTTGTGAAGCCACAAATAATCTGCAGAAGTACGACTATTTGATCTGCACTAAAGATAATCTGAAGAATTTTTAAAAAGAGAAACATTTATTTATTTATTTGCGACATTTATATGTCACCCTTCTCACACCGAAGGGGACTCAGACTTTCTAAAACATCTTTTTATGTGTTACTAATGCATTCAGCTTTGCTATCCACTAACAAAATGCCAAGTGACATCTGCCTTTGCTTCCTACCCCTTTTTTGCTCACTACTGTCTCATATGCTTTCAGTCCACATTAAGACATGCACATCTGTTTTTTAAATTGTGTCTTGACCTTTACTGCAACTAACTTCTGCCATGAAATGTTTTTCTCTATGGAATGAATCGAGTCGTGGCAATTTTTCATTTCAGATTCTGAAAAGATCATTACATCTCAAGATGTGATATA
>NW_026847660.1:69848671-70057202 GCF_025583915.1 Anolis sagrei ordinatus
TGCAACAACGTACAAAATACAACAAGGTACATAAACATAAAAAATGAATAACTACTAATGCTTCCCAAATTCTCTCTGCTCCTTCTGTTCTAAAAATAGAAGACCCTATTTTTGACCCAAGCTACTGAAGGCAAAGTATAAGAGCCGAGCCAACTTATATTATCTTTTTGAGGTGTGCTAGTTGAGCCAAGGTATGATTATGTGCTTTGTGGTTTTATCTACTAGATAACATACTTCCTGATACAGGAAGAATTGACTTGAAAGAAACTCACACAATCCTTTAAGGATATCAGTCAAGACATTGTTTACAACCACTTACCATTAAGACATGGAGATTTCACCTTCCAGGTTGGAAGTTCATAACCTTTACCCTGGAAAGGTGCTTTTTTTGTATGAAAAAGGAATTGCTTTTTAAAAGGAAATGCGTAGTGCGGTGCTTTAAATGTCAAGTAAGATGTTTAATCAAGTTAGCCTTTCAATTCAGCCTTCATGTCCATTTGGATTGTGGCATCCAAACCATCAAGTAAATGTATACTTTGGTTTATATGCATAGTATGCCGCATAATGCGTGCATGTGCCTTTGAGTCACTTCTTGACTCATGGAAATCACATGAATTTCAGAATTTTCTTAGACAAAGGAATACTCCAAGGTGGTTTGGCCAGTTCCCTCCTAAAGGCACCAAATCCTGTCTGATTTTGGAAGCTAAGCAGGACCAGCTCTGGTTAATACTTGAATATGAGACTGCCAACGAATACTACCGTATATTCCGGCATATAAGACGACTGGGAGTATAAGACGACCCCCAAATTTTCCAGTTAAAATATAGAGTTTGGGATATACTCGCCGTATAAGACCACCCCTCTTCCAATGCACACCAAATAATTTTTTAAAAAATCAGATTTGAATTCAATATGGTAATTTTAATTCAAATGCTTCTGACATGCAGGTTCCTATGAGAGGGACATTGTACCTTACATTGGACATTATAGTTGCTCTTTCTCCCTTGAATTTCATTTACACTCTGGGTCCTTTACATCATGCTGGCAAGTATGAAAGCAGACTTTAAATGGTTCAGATTACATTTATGTTGGCATAGAAGCTTGCATGCAAATAGAAGTCAGGCTTTGTACTATGAGTACTGAGGTGAAGGCAAAGCATTTGTAGAATTTTTATCTATAAGCAGTCTTTATAAATCAGGACCTCCTATCAGAAGAGAGGGGCAGATTGGACCCTCATCCTTCAGAAATGTAGCATTTGGCATGGCACATGTTTACTGGGTCACATCTTGACATGTCTTCATCCTTAAATCACCGTGACAGCTTGAATTGTTTTAGAGTTTCTGAAGAACACAGCCAGGTGATGTTTAATTGTTAGAAAGGGAAAAGAGATCAGAAAAGAGGAAGGGGGGCCCTGGGTCAATAAGAGCTTTCAAGTTTGACTTCTGTCAAAAATAAATTCAAAGATACAGGATGGGGGACGTGTGGCTCGAGAGCAGTACACGTAAAAAAGATCTTGGGGTCCTTGTGGACAACAAGTTAAACATGAGCCAGCAATGTGATACAGCGGCAAAAAAAAAAAAAGCCAATGGGATGTTGGCCTGCATCAATAGGAGTCTAGTGTCTAGATCAAGGGAAGTCCTGCTCCCCATGTTCCACACCTGGAATATTGTGTCCAATTTTGGCCACCACAATTGAAGAGAGATATTGACAAGCTGGAATGTGTCCAGAGGAGGGGGTGACTAAAATGATCAAGGGTCTGGAGAACAAGCCCTATGAGGAGCGGCTTAGGGAACTGGGCATGTTTAGCCTGAAGAAGAGAGGGCTGAGAGGAGATATGATAGAGCCATGTATAAATATGTGAGGGGAAGCCACAGGGAGGAGGGAGCAAGCTTGTTTTCTGCTTCCCTGGAGACTAGGACGCGGAACAATGGCTTCAAACTACAAGAAAGAGATTCCATCTGAACATGAGGAAGAACTTCCTGACTGTGAGAGCCATTCAGCAGTGGAACTCTCTGCCCTGGAGTGTGGTGGAGGCTCCTTCTTTGGAAGCTTTTAAACAGAGGCTGGATGGCCATCTGTTGGGCGTGCTTTGAATGCAATTTTCCTGCTTCTTGGCAGAATGGGGTTGGACTGGATGGCCCATGAGGTCTCTTCCAACTCTATGATTCAAAGCAGGGACATCTCTGGCCCATCCTCTGTTTGGATATCAGCCAGCAAAGAAATGTCTTAAATCAAGAAATAGCTTACTAAGATCTACAGAGATACTCACAGGGATACCTCAGCAAGCAAGAGTCAAAAAGTGGCAGACTAAAACGCAGAGCCTCGATCCATGGCTGATACCAGATGAGACCCCCCCCCCCCAGGGCACAAGGAAGACTGGGCAACTTGGAAGGCGCTGAACAGACTGCGCTCTGGCACCACGAGATGCAGAGCCAACCTTCAGAAATGGGGCTACAAAGTGGAATCCATGACATGCGAGTGTGGAGAGGAGCAAACCACAGACCAGCTGCTGCAATGCACCCTGAGCCCTGCCACATGATGCACAATGGAGGAGCTCCTTGCAGCAACACCAGAGGCATTCCAAGTGGCCAGATAGTGGACAAAGGACATTTAATCAATTACCAAGCTTGCAAACTCCTGCCGTGTTACCAGGCCGGCTGGGGACGTTTGCGTGCTGTGCTGTCCCTGGTCTGCTGCTAGCTCCGCCTCTGGTCTCAAGGCTGCCGAGGGAGCCAAAACCGGAGCATGGGACGGAGCCGCGAGGGGCGGGGTTCTCTTCTCCCACTGCCTCCCCGCTCCGGTTTTGGCTCCCTCGGCAGCCTTGAGACCAGAGGCGGAGCTAGCAACAGACCAGGGACAGCACAGCACGCAAACGTCCCCAGCCGGCCAGGTAACACGGCAGGAAGCCAAAGCCAGAGCAGCGGGGGCGGGGACGGGAGAGCTCGCCTCTGGCTGCTGAGGCCCCGCCCCCCGGAGGGCCCCGCCCCTCCCGTCCCCCCCGGCTCTGGTTTTGACTCCTGCCGCGTTACCAGGCCAGCTGGGGACGTTTGCGTGCTGTGCTGTCCCTGGTCTGCTGCTAGCTCCGCCTCTGGTTTCAAGGCCGCCAAGGGAGCCAAAACCGGAGCGGGGAGGCAGTGGGAGAAGAGAACCCCGCCCCTCGCGGCTCCATCCCATGCTCCAGTTTTGGCTCCCTCGGCAGCCTTGAGACCAGAGGCGGAGCTAGCAACAGACCAGGGACAGCACAGCACGCAAACGTCCCCAGCCGGCCAGGTAACACGGCAGGAGTTGAAGCCGGAGCGGGGGTGGGAGGGGCGGGGCCCTCCGCGGGGCGGGGACTCAGCAGCCAGAGGCGAGCTCTCCCTTCCCTGCCCCCGCTGCTCTGGCTTTGGCTCCTGCGGCAGCTGGGATGGAGGGCGGAGGCGGAGCCAACTCCATGCCGGCGCGGGTGAAGACAGCCTAGGAGGCTACCACGCTGCCGGCTTGGTATTAAAGCCTGCCATTCCTCCTCCCCCGCCCCACCCTCCCTCCGTCCACCCTCCTCTTCCTCAGGCTCCACCACGCGGGGATGCCAAGGGTGAGGGAAAAATGATCCGGATTTTTATACCGGGGTACAAGACGACTCCCCACTTTTGAGATGATTTTCCTGGCTTAGAAAGTCGTCTTGTACCCCGGAATATACGGTAGGTGCGGAAGGCTATTTTTCAGAGAAAGAAACTGATAAAACCACCTTTGAGTAGTCCTTGCTGAAGAAATTCATGGTGTTGCCACATGTTGACAGGTAATTTGAAGGAACATACACACAAACATTACTAAATAGGCAGCCAGCAGGTATAATCTGAATTTATAGTAGTGATTTAAACAGATGGCCATCTTCCCTGAACTTGTTTCTGAAGTGCTTTACCAGAAAGGTTCCTACTATGTAAACATGCGTACGGCAGGGTTGTATACTCTCACCCAACCTATTCAACTTGAATGCAGAACACATCATGCAATGTGCAGGGCTTGACAAATGCAAGGCTGGGGTGAAAATTGCTGGAAGAAACATTAACAACCTTAGATAGGCAAATGACATCACTTTGATGGCCAAAAGTAAGGAGGAGCTGAGGAGCCTTCTACCCATGGTGAAAGAAGAAAGCGCAAAAGCTGGGTTGCAGCTAAACATTTAAAAAAACCAAGATTATGGCAACAAGAATGATTGACAACTGGGAAATAGAGGGAGAAAATGTGGAGGCAGTGACAGACTTTGTATTTCTAGGTGCAAAGATTACTGCAGATGCAGACTGTGGCCAGGAAATCAGGTAACGCTTACTTCTTGGGAGGAGGGCAATGTCCAATCTCGATAAAATAGTGAAAAGTAGAGACATCACACTGGCAACAAAGATCCGCCTAGTTAAAGCAATGGATGTGAGAGCTGGACCGTAGGGAAGGCTGAGCGAAGGAAGATAGATGCTTTTGAACTGTGGTGCTGGAGGAAAGTTCTGAGAGTGCTTTGGACTGTGAGAAGATCCAACCAGTCCATAATTCAGGAAATACAGCCCGACTGCTCATTGGAGGGAAGGATAGTAGAGGCAAAGATGAAGTACTTTGGCCACATTATGAGAAGAAAGTAAAGCTTAGAGAAGACAATTATGCTGGGGAAAATGGAAGGAAAAAAGGAAGAGGGCCGACCAAGGCCAAGATGAATGGGATCCTTGAAGTGACTGGATTGACCTTGAAGGAGCTGGGGGTGGTGACAGCCGACAGGGAGCTCTGGCGTGGGCTAGTCCATGAGGTCACGAAGAGTCGGAAATGACTGAACGAATGAACAACAACAATGCAAACATGGGAAATCCTACTATCTCATCAAATGAATTTGCAAAACTGAGTGTATAGTTCTGAACACAATACTGTATTTCTAACTCACCCTTATGTGAAACAGTTTAAGATCTTATGATGCCTGTGTTCTATACTTGCTAAAGGTTTAACATCTGCAGAACTTTCACCACCTACTTTGTGTGAGTAGTTTTCAGAAAAACCTGAGGGAATATTCAATTGAAGCCAACCAATTAAAATTGAAAAACAAAATCATAGTCCACATAGAGGTGGCCCTCACCAGGCAAGGGATTTTAGATCTTAACAGTGTTCATGTAGAATAAATAAACCATCCTAGCTTCCAATGTTAGAACATCATGGAATCCAGATAAGTAAAGAATGCTGTAATGAATAGCTCTCAAAGTGCTATATTTTCAGTGGTAGCCTGAAGTCATGCGGCGCAAATGTGAGAAGACACAGCCCAGTGAGATCAGGGTGTTGCCAGAAGGAAATAAAGCAGGCAATCTGGTAAAATGGCATTAACTTATATGCACTCTAGAACAACTTACCTGTATATATATGTGATGAGCATATTTCTTTTAAAATGTCAAGCTCTTCAAATGCCAAGAGTTTTGGCAACACACAGTACAAATCACCAATGGAAAATAATAAGTATCCTTCAGGAAAGTAATAAAAAACAAAAAGGTCTTTGTCATATTTTTTAGCATATCCACTGAATCTAATGGACTGTAACATGCATCATTGATTTCAATGGGTTTGCTCTAAATATGATGAACTTTGGATACATTCCACTGATTCACTGCTAAAATGTTTTCTATATCCTTATAATGCCACATAGAGGCAGTATGTATCACACACAGCCTGGAGTGTTTGATGGCATGGTAATGATTTCTCAGAGTTCAGTTTTATGAGCTGATGGGACAAATTTTAAGGGTCACTAATCAAACCAAAGTGTATGGTGACCACATTTCCAAGGGTTGCTTTCAAATATTCCCCTAAAGTGTCCAGATCATAGCCAACCCCTCTCCAATGCCAGTGATACAGCTTAATGGCGTAACATTAGAAAATGTTCATCATTTCCGCTACCTTGGCAACCACCTTTCCACCAAAGTCAACATTGACACTGAAATACAACACCGCCTGAGCTCTGCGAGCGCAGAATTTTTCCGAATGAAGCAGAGAGTGTTTGAGGACCGGGACATCCGTAGGGATACCAAGGTGCTTGTTTATAGAGCTGTTGTCCTCCCAACCCTGCTATATGCCTGTGAGACGTGGACTGTCTACAGACGTCACATGCAACTCCTGGAACAATTCCATCAGCGCTGCCTCCAGAAAATCCTGCAAATCTCTTGGGAAGACAGGCGGACAAAGGTCATCGTGCTGGAAGAAGCAAAGAACACCAACATTTAAGCGATAGTCCTCCGCCATCAACTCCGCTGGACCGGCCACGTTGTCCGGATGCCTGACCACCGTCTCCCAAAGCAGTTGCTCTACTCCAAACTCAAGAACGGAAAAAAGGAATGTTGGTGGACAGGAAAAGAGATTTAAAGATGAGCTCAAAGCCAACCTTAAAAACTCTGGCATAGACACTGAGAACTGGGAAGCCCTGGCCCTTGACCACTCCAGCACGAGATCAGCTGTGACCAGCAGTGCTGCAGAATTTGAAGAGGCACGAATGGAGGGCAAAAGGGAGAAGCGTGCCAAGAGGAAGGCGTGTTAAGCTAACCTCAACCGAGACCGCCTTCCACTTGGAAACCAATGCTCTCACTGCGGAAGAAGATGCAGAGCAAGAATAGGGCTCCACAGCCACATACAGACCCACAAGAATATTGGAAGACAATCCTCCTCGGAAAACGAGGAATTGCCTAAGTAAGTAAGTAATTAAAGCAGATCATAACTCAATATGCTCAAATTTCAAGAGTCTAATAAAGTGATAGGATGAGATTACATCCTATTGTAACGCTCACCAGGAAAATTTTCTAAACAGTGTATCACAGAATATATTAAAAGCTAGTGATGCAAATCTACTCTTCTGAGGGTTACATCTATTATGGTATTTTATTAGAAATCAGAAAGCATAATCATACAGTATTAAAAAGTGCATTTTATTTGAAGTTATCCAGGTATTCAAGCATAGATGTGTTGACCGTGACTCCATAAAAAGTCACAAATCACTCCATGGGTACAGGATACCCTAAAACATCCATAAAAGGGTACAGAGGTAGGGTGGGAAGGGGCGTTGTTAAAAGCATAAGCTGATCTTTTTAAATGAGAAAAAAGGCAGTTCTGGTTCATCATCAGGCCTTGAGCAAAGCGGTCTTCTGACTATCCCTTCTGGGAAAGGGAATGGAAGTTTGTGTTTTCTCTCATCATCGTTCGTGTTTAATGTTCAAATCACTATTTTCCACTATCACTCCATTTCGAGTTGCATCCTTCTTACTCCAGTCCTTCTCTGTGTAAAATTCAGCTAACACCGGGCAATGGCTTGATGCTACTCCACCCCACGACCAGTTATCGGGGATCCAGGGATTTGTAAGGCCTTCTCTGACAACTGCCCAGTGACCTGTGGAAACAAAATTTGCAAAGCATGAATGGCAACCAGCAGTGACACAGAACAAAGCATTTTGCCTTTGTATTTTAATATCCTGAGTGGTTTGTATCTTGGCATATGTCTTATAGAACCTGGACAAATTATTAAATGTGGATTTGATATCCCTGATTTCCCCGCCCCAAATGTAATATTTTCATTGTTGTATGGCTGAATTAAATGGACAGGGATCTAATCAGTACCACTAGACAACCTATGAAAACTCACATTTCTGAAAGAGCGTAATGCAAATAAAAATGTACACATTTCAATCCATCAGCCTGAGCTGATGTTCAACCTGACCTCCTGAATCTTTCTGAGCCACAAGTCAATTTCAAAGCTGTTGAAACAAACCTTCCTGATCTAATGAAATTCAAAAAAATAAAATGGTAAGGAAAGGTGTACACCTCAAAACATCAGAACTATGCATGATACATGCACTAAGAAGCTGCTAAGGGGTGCTCCTCTGTTTGCCTGCTGTCCTCATGTATTTACTACAGCATACATGAGTCATTCCCTGGTAAGCAAACATAACCACAGCAACCTTGATGGGTGTGTGCAAGAAAAATGTAAAATATGCTATGAGAAATTCAACATAAAATTTGCAAGCCTACTGTAACTCAGGTTTACAAGCCACAGATTTACAGCAGGAGAATCTTGTTACTTCCGAACCGGGAAGAGTATAACTGAGGTACACAATCACCAAAGTTTGGTGTTCTGAATTTTCTCCTCTTCCACAAATGAAAACTTACCAGTAAAAACCTTTTTCAAACTACGACTGATCCAGATGTTATCCAAGGACTTAGAACCTTGAGGGTTCTTTGTGCTGATGTTCGTAAATGTAGTGACAGGAACCAGATGATGAAATTTTTCTTTCCTCAACACATCATGTTCACTACAGTCTGGCGCTTGACCAAAGTCTCCTAAGATGATCACATCTTTTTCTCCTAGGGTTAGGAATAATCAAAAAGTAAGAGAAGGGTTAAGTTATGGTTTATGAAGAATCCATAAATCCTTGATCTCTGAACTTTACTCCTCTGGCTCTTGCCACCCCCAAATCTCTTCCTACCTGAGACAATTCTGCATAATCTCCCTTGCTGCTTCCTAAATATGAATTTCCTTCTGCAAATGTATGTGATGTTGCCATTATTGTTCACAAATCCCTTCTCAAAATTACAATTTACTATTTTTTCACAAGACGGATGGCCTTTAGCCCTTCACATTCAATGGAGTGAGGATCTATAGATTCCTAGAGTATGTCCTCCGGCACAACTCTATAGTCACCTTGTGACCCAAACACAGTTTAATAACAAATAAACTATCTTATATAATATTAAACAGGGCTCACAACCTCTGAGGATGCTTGCCATTGATGTGGGTGAAATGTCAGGAGAGAATGCTTCAGGAACATGGCCATACAGCCTGGAAAACTCACAGACACCTAGTGATTCCAGCCACAAAAGCCTTCAACAATACATATCTTATTAAAAATAGCACTAATTCCTGTACCCAGGAATCTTCTTCCAGTTGTAAATCAATACCATAGGCACATATGTATTTTTAAATTCAAACTTTCTTATAAACAACTGTCACCCCTTTGGTTGAAAAGACGACAGAAGTGGTCCTCTGTGAAGAAGGCTTGTCATGCTCTAGCAAAGGATGTACTTCCTAATAGTGCTGAAGTGAGAAAGACCAGAGCCTTAACACTGGATAAAGATCTATAATTAACATGCTAAGAATCCACATTATTTTATGTTTTGAAAGGCTAGGAATGTATTAATGGATATTTATTACTTGCTGAGTAGGAAATATTTTCTGAATTTTTTGACTCAAATTGTAAGTCTAGAATAACTATATTTCTGGGTTGTTGTAGGTTTTTCCGGGCTATATTTCTATATTTCTAACTATATTTCTGCTGCTATGAAGGCAGACAGCCAGCAGAGGGAGCAAGAATCCAATAGCAAAACCCTTAGTTTTTTCATTGACTCAGCAATGTGTCAAGTGAGGCCCTAAAGATAACTTCTACCCATAAACCACAAAACCTGCTGCCTCAAACATTACACAGGTTGTACACTATGCCGAAAAAAAACCCCCACGCAAACTCAATAATAGCTAGGGATGGGATGTAGACCAACAACAGGATGCACACAGCTTCATTACTTGCTTTATGCTCCCTCTCTTCCATCTACCTGACTAGCAGACAAGACTATAGGTTTTGACCTTTAAAGCCCTACACAGATTGGGTCCAGGTAATATATAGAATTTCCTTCTCCTGCACAACCCAACTTTAGGACACTGAGCTCCTCTGAGGGATGCTTACTTCAACCAGCCAGAACCCAACTGGCAACTATCACCCAGATGACCTTTTTAACAGTGACTCAAAGACTGTGGAATGACCTACCAAAAGAGCTCCAACAGCAAAATTAATTTAAACGAATTGTCAGAATTTAAAATGCAATTGAAGATCCATCTCTTCTGACAGGCCTACCCAGTCAATTTTCAATGATAAGTTTTGATTTACATTCTATTGCTACTATATGTGAATTCTGCATTTGTGTTTTATGCGAGTTTTGATATTTTTGTATTTTATCTATGTAATTTATGGCATATATTTTATGTTTATATATTTTGACTTTGTTGTACCATACCTTGAGCTAGCAGGAGAGGTGGGTAATAAATTATTATTATTATTATTATTATTATTATTACTACCACCACCACCATCATGCAGTGTGGGGCCTGGGAGACATTAGAGATGTGAAGGCATATTGGCTGATTTTTTGTTCTATTTTTGAGACACACTAGCCAATGCATCTCATTCCAATTAAACCCTGGATTGTGTTACCTTTATTTCCTGTACATAACACACTTATTTTTGTATGCATTTCTACATGCCTTTCCTTTCATGTACATATTGTCCCACTGGCAAAAGTACATTGAGGCACACTTTTCAAATCTAGGTACTTCCCCAAATGTGTGGCTGGTTTTGTGAACATGTAATTCTTTGCCAATGCATAGCACACTATGTATGGACACCTGAGACATGATGAGATTCACTCTGTTGCTAGTTTGCAGCTGTGAGACTGTTCTTTTCACATGAAAATGCAACACTAAATGATTCATTTTCCATCCCCAACAGATTTTAATAAATGCTAATAAGGACAGTGTAGGGATCCACAATGAGAGAAGTAACGTGTGTCAAGATGGCCTACAAAAAAGTGGGAAACTTAGGTACTGCTGAACGAGAGAGAGTGAAAGGGACTGAATGAGATCCTATAAGCTTGTGGATACTGCATGGAAGCCACATATGAAGCTCTCCTTATGGTGCACTTACTACACACACTCACTAAGGGGTAATTTGTACAGAATTCAATTGGATTTCATTTTGAGTAAATACCCTTTGGATCACATTGGAAATCTCACAAAATGTTACTGAGAGTGATTCCATTTAAAGGAGGAATCAATGCCATTTTCAATTTCAGTTGAACCAGGAAAGGAGGGGGAATCAATACTTGCCTAATGGAGAAGGGAATCATTCTGTAAACTGTTTTCTAAATTTAAAATGCATTTTTAAATGGCTGGAAACAGGGAGAGTTCCAATTATAATTCAGCTTTACTTCCAGTCTTTCAAAGTAGTTGAGTCCAAACTAAGTCTGTAGAGCTCTCTACACTTAATATAGGATAAGTGAAATCAGAACAACATAAATTATGCTTATATATATATATATATATATAGAGAGAGAGAGAGAGAGAGAGAGAGAGAGAGAGAGAAGAAAATCAAACCTAACAACTAATATATTGGGTGCACTTCAGAAATGAATTTCACCTGACTGTTTAAATGATTAAACGTAATAAACTGTCAAATCACAACTGGATGTTTGACAGGATAAGAAATGTTTATATCGAGACATGCATACACAACTGCATTAATAACAAGTGTAACTGGGAAGTGCAATCTCAAGAGAGGTATTTCTTCATGAGTTAGAAGAGAAAGGAAGCCAGTTCTAAAAGGATGCCTGACTGGGACAAATGCAGGCATCACGCAGGCAGGCTTCTAAAGAAGATAGTTTTTAACACCAAGCCAGAGGGCGCTGTGGAGTATTTTAGGCATGTTAATACATTTTCAATACTTCCCATGTTTAATCCTATTTTAATGTTTCTATGTTTTTTTTTTTAGTTTCAAATGGTATATGCATATGTTTTTGTTTGTAATTGTCTTGATTTTACATGCTGTGCTCCGCTTTGAGTCCCACCATGGGAGAAAAACAGGATAGAAACAAATAAACAAATAAACAAACCAATAAATAAATAATATTCCATTGTTCAGTTAACTGTTTTGGGTCTATTTTTAGAGAAATAAAGCAGGCTAGAAATAAATATAATAACAACAATCATCATCATCACCTACATTAGTACTTCTCAAGCTATCTGATGGAGGATGGCTAACAATTATTTTTTCCCTCAATGTGCCAGGGATCGGTGCCATATCAGTGCTCGTTGGCTACAAGTCTTTCTTTCTTCCTTTTCTGGAAACTCATCAGGAATCCAGGAGCCACCACTCTGTGTACAACTGATCTAAATACAATGCATACCATCTTTTTTTAAAAAATGACATATTATTGTTTTCTCACATAAACTAATTCAGTGGTTCTCAACCTGTGGGTCCCCAGGTGTTTTGGCCAACAACTCCAAGAATTCCCAGCCAGTTTACCAGCAGTTAGGATTTCTGGAAGGCCAAAACATCTGGGGACCCACAGGTTGAGAACCACTAAACTAATTTATTAGATGAATAACTTGAACTGATGTTGTTTCAGTTGGGCACCAGACAAACTTGACGTGTCTTTTGAGGATCCTCAGTAGTTCACAGAGATGAAAATGCCAGTGTAGAACCATTTTGTATTATGCAGACGTGCAAAATGTTCATCTAAGCTTCAAAAATGGAAAGGTCACACTATAATAATATAATAATAATAAAACTTTATTTGTACCCCGCTACCATCTCCCCAAGGGACTCGGT
Source organism: Anolis sagrei ordinatus (assembly GCF_025583915.1). Taxonomy (NCBI): domain Eukaryota; kingdom Metazoa; phylum Chordata; class Lepidosauria; order Squamata; family Anolidae; genus Anolis; species Anolis sagrei. Next base: position 69,861,088 of record NW_026847660.1, read on the forward strand.
GCGGCTTACATGAGGCCAAGCCCACAATACAACAATAAAAACAATAGCAACAGATATACAAACAATAAATAAACTCATAAACAGAAAATAAGCAATAAACATTAGCAATAACACAGCGACGTTTAAAAACCTATGGCTGGGCCAAATGTAATAATTAAAAATTTAAAAATAATACTGGGCATGACCAGGGGACATATAACTAGGATAGGAATTTTGAAGATGAATGGAGCGTGCAGACAATCCTAGATCACTGATAAAGTGTGTTTAGGAACATATTGCTGGGAGTTTCCTTATTCTGGGAAGGCACACTGGAACAACCACGTTTTCAGGCTCCTCCTAAAGACTGCCAGAGTTGGGGCATGCCTGATGTCCTTGGGGAGTGAGTTCCAGAATCGAGGGGCCACCACCGAGAAGGCCCTGTTCCTCGTCCCCACCAATCGCACTTACGATGGAGGCGGGAGCGCGAGAAGGGCCTCTCCTGATGATCGAAGTGATCGTGTGGGTTCGTATACAGAGATGCGGTCACACAGGTAGGAGGGTCCCAAACCGTTTAGGACTTTGTAGGTAAGCACCTGCACTTGAATTGGGACTGGTAAATGAACGGCAGCCAATGAAGTTCCTTAAACAGGAGGGTTGACCGCTCCCTGTAAGGAGCACCAGTTAACAACCTGGCCAGTTTTTGTTTTTTTCAACATAACTGGTGACACTGGAGGCAAATAGGCTTACCTTTTAGTGTTTCCTGCAGAGTCTGTGCAAAAGCTGCTGATTTTTGGCTATTATGGTTCTTCACAGTATTGTCTCCCACTGAGGGCAGTGGGACCAGATGAAGATTCACTAGGGTTAGGTCATTCATTCCAACCTATACAAAGTGACAAACAGTATTAACAAAGAAAGGCTGAGGAGCTTCTAGAAGTACAAAGGTTTTATGATTATCTGTCACATAGGTCTGCACTTGTAACCTTTCCATGATAATATATTTAATACTACAGTTTTCCTTGTAGTCTTCCTGCTTGCAAATATGTCACAGAGTGCCTAACTAAATGGAGTGCCTTTTAGATAGGCCCAAAACATGTTCAGTGAAAATCAACTACAATTGAAAATGACAATTTCAAGATCTAGATTTCAAAACTGCAATCCTATATCCACCCATCTATGGTGAACTCAATAGAGCTTATTTATGAGTAGAGAATTGCAAGGCTGCGTAAACTGAGAATTCAAAAGTGTACATTTGAAATCAACATATGTCTTTCCTGGACTATGCATATGCAAAGAAATGTTGACTGTTTGTAAATATGGGAAATACATTACTATTTGATGTTCATTATTGAATTTAAGAGTATATTCCTAGAATATTCCAGTGTGGTATAGTGGTTTGAGTGGTGAATTTGGACTCTAGGAGACCAGGTTTCACATTCTCACTCAGCCATGGAAAACCAATAAGTGACCTTTCATAACTCATTCTCTCTGAGCTTTTCAGGAAAGCAAGAACAAGTTTTTGCTAGATAAATCTTGCCCAAAAAAACCTACACTCACTAGTTTGAGGACACATATTAATAATAATAATATATTAATAATAATAATAATAATAATAATAATAATAATAATAATAATAATCCTTTATTTATACCCCGCTAACATCTCCTAAAGGACTTGGTGCGGCTTACAAGAGGCCGAGGCCCAACACATCAATAAAACAACAGCATAACAAATAACAAAATTTGTTATTCAATAATGAACATCAAAATTTGTTATTTGTTATGCTGTTGTTTTATTGATGTGTTGGGCCTCGGCCTCTTGTAAGCCGCACCAAGTCCTTTAGGAGATGTTAGCGGGGTATAAATAAAGGATTATTATTATTATTATTATTATTATTATTATTATTATTATTACTGCTCATTCCATTTAACTTATCAAAATAACATTTTTAAAACCCTGCAATATTTAAAATAAATATGTAAAACTTAATCTCAAACAGTTCCTTGAATTCTTCACCCAGAAAAAGGGAAAGTTTCTCTTGCGTACTCTTACCTTGAAGTGTGCAATATAAGGTTCAGTATATGGGTGCCGGCCATTGCCATTTGTTTGTGCAATCTCCTGGGAGGCAATGTCCTTCAGCTCTATCCCTGCAGTTGTGTCCCACAAGAAGCCAGAATATTCCACACTCTGGGAGGCAAAGAAGTAAACTTAGACATAGTAAGATTATTCATATATTTATAAGAACTAACTAAAGTTGTATCAATTTTGGTGGGTATCTTCTAGGGACCACTGAGTCTGGATCTGTTCTGCATATATCTGCTTGCATGCTAAACTCCCATGCTTTGATAAATTATTGTATGCTAGCAACTCTAGAATATTTCTTTTTAGGGTCATATACATTTTACATCTACAATTTTGTCTAGGTACAGAAATGCATGAGCCATTAGATTAGTATTTTCAAAACTGTTAAGCAAGCAAATACCTTTCCTGCACAAAATTTGCTGCCATTGGACAAAAAGGGTTTTCCAAAATCAATAGAAAGGCCCAGGAAAAAGCCTGTTATGCAATATCAGTGCAAGAAAAATGCAGTCTTAACAATAAAAAAAGATTGCAGAGCTCTCCAACTCAAATATATGAATTTCTATCCTTGCATGGACAAAAATAAAACTTTGTCAAAAGTTCAAGATGGCTATCTTGGGTACCTTCTGTGGATGGCTTGAGGTGTTCTCTGAAACCACACCCTTCCAGCTTCCTCGGGATCCTTTCCATTTGCGGATGTTTGGCAGAGTTGGCTGGTTTAATTCTGTGCAAAACTGTAAAGGGACCAAGAGCAAAATCAAGCTATTATTAATTTAGAAACATTTTGTAGGGTTTTTTTTTTACAACAAGGTCAAAGGATGTCGTTTTTTAACTTGTGAAAGATAAACATATCCCCGAGGTTTATTGCTATCACTGTTTGATTGTTATGTGCTGCTGCACAACCTCAGGAAGCTGAGCTAAATGAAAACATCCAATTAAATGAAAACATGGTTTAGGGACAAGTATTTTGATGGTCTAACAGAACAGTTATCCACACGGAGTCTTATAAGCATGGAATATGACAAAAAAAATATCTTGTGGTACCTTAAACAGACTAAACACATGTATCACAATGGGGACTTTCGTGGACCACATCCTACTTCCTCAAATGCATGAAGTACACAGAACACAATCTCATTGGGGATGAAGCCAGTCTTCGTTCCCTTGGGAGGGAGTTCCATGATGAAGACCAAGATATCACTACTGATAAATATTTGACTCACCAACTAAGTTTCAACATAGGCTGATCTTAGCAAATTCTCATCTAATCAGAAAACACAGGCAGCTGCCTCAAACCACTGGTTCATGCAGCTAAGTGTTGTCAATGCTAAATAACAGCACTTCTCCAAGTTTTAGGCAGGACTCTTTCCTAACTCTTATCAGGAGATTCCTGTTATTCCATGAGTCGTATCCAACTACAAACCAGGAATTCCCCTTCTTATCATACAGAATCAGACAAGAATGCAAGTGTTCAGTGTGGTACAGTGATATTCAAATAATATGCAGAATATGATATTTATGTGGAGAGCGATGACGGCTTCCTTGAAAGGTAAGTAGTTTTGCTGCTTCAATCTTTAGCCAAGAAAAAGCTGGATTATACGTTTCACACAGCTCATGCATATTTACAAGCCTGTCTTTATTTTACACCATTTGTTTTGCTTTTATTAGCTGTGAAGAAGGACTATAAGTGGTGCAGGGAATTTAGGCCAAGCTCTCTATCTACTGCAGATGTTCCTAAACATTCTTTTACCACCTGTGTCTTTTCATTCCTAAGGCCTGCAAACATCTTTCTTTTTTGAAAGACAAGTATAAAATTCTCAGAATGTTAGCTTCTGTACCAAACATCCAATCCTGCTTTCCCCCAGGTATGTGAGGAAATGCAATATAAACATTGGCTGAGCACATGCCTGGTAGGTACACACAGAGAATAAGATAGGTAAACTATTTATTACAAAAAGATAGCAGAGGAATGTAAATATGAATGTAGAACTTAGCTGGAGTTGGGATTACAACCCGTTGGGATATGGTTGAGGGCCCCGAGAAAGACCAGGTTCACAGCCTGAGGGTACTCCTGGACACTGCACTGCTCCTGGGTAGCCACTTGGCTAAGTGTTCCATTCCCTAACTAATTGGTGTGCCAGTTGCACTTCTTCTTGAGGAAGAAAGATTTGACCAGGATGATTTGTGTCTCAGTTACCTCCTGGTTATGTACATAATATACTTTGAATGGAGATATTCTTCAAAAGTGTTTGGAGTCACAGCTACTGCAAAATGCAACAGCCAGGAAGTTATCTGATGTGCATGTTACAGACTAGGTCTCCTACCAAGTGCCCTGGCTTCTCACTTGCTCCTGAGTTCAATTCAAAGTGTTGGATCTGGCATGAAACATTCTAAATGCCTTAGGGCCAGAATATCTAAAAGGTTGCCTCCACTTGTACGAATCTGCCAGAGATATGTAGCCCTCAGCAAAGGCTTTGTTGCACTTGTCACCATCCCAAGAAATCAGGTTGGTGACTACACGAGACAGTCCTTCTAAACATCAACAACTTGGTTGTCAGGCTGGCCCCTTCTCTGCCTAGCTTCCAGCAGAAAACTGAGACTGAACAAATAATCCCAAGATTATGTGATGGGGTCACTTTAGGATCATGGTTTCTATAAGACAGAAATGTCTTAAGGTAACACAACAGACAATCAAGGAGAATAAACATCCAGTCATGATCATGATGCTCTAGCAAGAATACCAATTCCAAGGGATTTTTAAATGACTTAAGAAAACAACTAAATTCAAAAGACTGGAAAAAAAGAAAGATCACTAAAAAAACTAGCTGTCCTGATTTTCAATGAAGTTGTACTGTTTTACATCTGGCAAAATATCCTGATGTAAGATTCTGAGGCAGTCTGAGCAGTTGGAAGAAGTTAAAGACTGCAGTGCCTATTATAAATCAAGAATGAATGCTTTCTCCATATAAAGGGGGAGATGGCCAGTTTCCAAGTGTTCCAGTCCACATTCAGGCTGACTTACATCCCACTCAGTGCTCTCAAAGAACTGGCTGCTAGCATGTTGCAGGTGGCATGTTGATCAGATTTGTCTTTAAATGGAATTCACAGAAGACAGCCTGTGTTAGAAGTGAAGCATTCTAAGAATGCTGCTCATTTTCAGCTTATCTACCTAGTAAGGCAATCATGTTTTATTAAAGCCTAGTTACAAAGATCAGCATATGTGCAACTAAATGTATGAACCTACAGGCATTTGGGATTGGCATTGGGTTGTCCTTCTGTTAATATAAGAGGAGAAAATAACATTCACCAACTGGAATCCTGCAAATTTCTGTGCCATAACTCATTCTGTTCAAACAGGTCTGCAAATCAGAGAAAGACCTGAAAGATGCTTATGTGGCTGCAGAGGAAGATTTAAAAAAAGAAAAAGAAAGAAAGAAGGAAGGAAAGAAAAGCAATCCACAAACTCTCCTGTGTACATGGAAACAAAGTTAGGATCCATGTCACAATGTATGCAGTGTTGCAAACATATTGTATACTTTAAAGATTTTTTCAAAGAAACACTCTTGCCTTAAAAAGATTGAATCTAATACTTTTTATCTCTTATTCTTGTAAAAAAAATTCTTCCCATCTACAGATCCTGGAATGATAATATGATATACATATTGTGAATTTACAAGGACTACTTTATTTAGTTATACTTTAGATAGATCTACCCTGGGTATCAAGATCTACCCTGGGCATCTTTCCTCTAATACTTTCATATCTTATAGCACAAATATATAAATTGAGCTACAATTAGGAGAAGGAATCAACTTATCTTTATAGTGCAGGTGCCAAATAATAAGCCAAAATACAGACTGAGAGGCACTAGCAAATACAATCACTACTGAGTAGAACACCTGCAATCTACTCTCCAAAAATCTCCATCTAAATAACAGGCTTGTATTTTTTTTAAAAAAGAGAGAGTGATTGCATTGCTCAAATAAAAGGGACAGAACAAAAGATGGCTTGATTGTTCCAGAAAAGAGCACATGCTAGACAGATAATACAACAGAGAACAATACTGCTTGCTCAGGCAAATAGCCATTTCTTAGAAGCAAAGATACTACATTTCTAGAAAGAACAAGTCGTTTTTTGTCACCTTAGAGACTAATACATAAAGCATTTGTACGGAACCAGTCTGGGAAAATTTACACATTATGTGCTTACTGTCACAGCCCAGTCTGCAGCCATTAACAGCCACACATGGATCTATACCAGTAGAGAATGTTTTCTTTTGATAAGGGTGCCAATTCAGTCCCTAAAATTTCATGTCAAATGATCAAGTTGCAGCTGAATGGGAAGGCAGTTCTCTGTCCCAGTGACCAAAGCGCCACTTTCAATCAGAGCAGACCATATGCACATCACATGAAACTTGTGGCTCTTCATCGATTGCCATTGCCACCATCCTTCTTTGTTGATTATGATGCCTGCAAGGCCACATATTCCTTTCCTAGGCTAATGTGGACTTTGTTGCCAAAGGTACCAAATCCACCGGGACTGCGGCACAGCTGGTGGGGAGTCAACTGCATTAAGATCACTACTGACCAAAGGTCATGAGTTTGAAGCCAGCCCGGGTCGGAGTGAGCATGTGACCAATTTGCGTAGCTTGCTGTCAACCTTTGCAGCCAGAAAGACAGTTGCATCTGTCAAGTAGGAAATTTAGGTACTGCATATGCGGCTAATTTAACTAATTTACGACACCATAAACATCTCCAGCAAGCATGCAAAGAATGAGGAAGTACTTCATCAGTGAAGCAACATCTTCTCTGGTGGCCAGAATATCCTCATGAAAAGATAGAGCAGCCATCTCCCACCAAACTCTCCAAAGAATCCCAATGCTTAAAATTTTCCATCACTGTTCTTCTTTATCAGCTGGAGTTTGGAGGTAGATGGCTGCTCCTGCCATCCTTACAGATCTGTGGGTTCACTGATCAACAGGCAGGTTGGTCAATTCTTGGATCCAGAACCATATATGGGACAAATCTTGTACACACATGTCACCAAATAAACTTTTGGCCAGGCATTTGGGTCTTATATGCAGAACATATCTCACACCTGAACACACAATGCTAGTTGGGAGATTCTGGAAGTTTTAATTCAAAACATAACTTCCCCCAACTCCGCTCCTACTCAAAAGTTTTAAAAATCTTGCTAGAAAGAAATGTTAAAAAGCAGGAATTTGGCTAGTATTCTATCTTACAAAGTTGTTTAAATCATTTTTCACAATTGGCTCCCTCAAAATGAGGATTATTTCCCTTTGTTAATGAATGCAAAATAAATTCAAAAACTGGAAATATTAGAAAAGGATTTCTATCTACTTGCGAAACAAAAGGGTAGAAGTTGATATCATTATTGTTTCCCAAAACAGTGTCCTCAGTTTTTTTTTATATCTATGATGAAAAAGCAGCTGGTGGAACTCTTGTGATTTATTTCCTGGCAGGAAAAGTCTTAGGCCAAAGTGTTAAATTCAAATGGGAAATTTATGCAAACTTGCAACGATGCAAATTCCTGAGGTCAACTTGGTTTAATTAATTTCAATATGCATCAACTTTAATAAACTAGCAAATTGCACAAATCAAAAACAATGTGTACTAATTCAGTTAGTTTTGGCTGGATGGCTTAACAATTAATCTTGGCTAGACAAAACAAGCAAGCTAAGTGAATTACACAAGTCTAGAGCTGATGTGTGCATTTGCAATGTTTCCAAACTCTGAGTTTCTATCATATGCTTCAAGCTTTAAACTTCATCAGAGAAAAGTGTGTGTGTGTGGGGGGGGGGGGGGGGGGGGGGGGGGGGTGGACCACCAACTGACATGTGCATTGGATGTTGGATTATTCTCCATGACATATATACCTGGATTTTGCTGGGGTAAAATGTAACACCTTCACTTTCTGGGTTGTTGTAGGTTTTTCCGGGCTATATGGCCATGTTCTAGAGGCATTTTCTCCTGACGTTTCACCTGCATCTATGGCAAGCATCCTCAGAGGTAGTGAGGATGCTTGCCATAGATGCAGGCGAAACGTCAGGAGAAAATGCCTCTAGAACATGGCCATATAGTCCGGAAAAACCTACAACAACCCAGTGATTCTGGCCATGAAAGCCTTCGACAATACCTTCACTTTCATTTCTCTCTCTCTCGCTCTGACATTAACTAGGAGAATTAACTACTATCAGTAATAATCTTATCAAAAAGATAGAAATAAAATTCTTCCAGATTGTAGCTGAACTTTGGACATGTACAGATTATCTGGTAAGACAACATCACTTCAACCCAGGGTGCTTATAAATAGGAAGAGACACAAATAGGTGGATTCAGATAAGAATTTTACTACACAACTCCACCTTAAGTAACATTTAATTTTTTTATCATTTTGAGCAAGACACAGATAAGCAAATGACGCCTCTTATGCATCCTTGCTTGAGAATAATGCTTCCCCCCCTTCCTGACTGTAGAGTCACTGAGGTTGGCACAAAACCTCTATAAACTGTGCTATAAGAGAAACTCTTCTAGAACACCTTGATATTCATAAGAAAATCTGTACTAGAAACTGTTGAAAATCCACTGACCTCAATGGTGGTACCAAGACCCCATCTACACTGCCATATAAAATACAGAAAAGTACATCACTAATAATATTAAAATTCACAACTTTGCATTTAAGTCAATGCAAAGTAAAGTAAGACACAAAATAAGAACTTTTTTTGTCATGTCAGGAGCGACTTGAGAAACTGCAAGTTGCTTCTGGTGTGAGAGAATTGGCAGTCTGCAAGGACGTTGCCCAGGGGATGCCCAGATGATTTGATGTTTTTATCATCCTTGTGGGAGGCTTCTCTCATGTCCCTGCATGAGGAGCTGGAGCTGATACAAGGAACTCATCCGCCTCTCCCCGGATTTGAACCTGCGACCTGCCAGTCTTCAGTCCTGCCGGCACAGGGGTTTAACCCACTGCGCCACCGGGGGCTCTTAAAAGTAAGAACTGGGAAGGGGAAACAATAATCAACTCTCCCTTTTTCTTAGTCTTGTTATGGACAGTCTGTTTTGCTGCAAAAGTGAGAAATACAGATGAAGTAGAAATGTACTCTGACACCAATGGGGGTGGGGGCAGGAAACCATTACAAATGCATTGCATGCTACACTTCTGAAATTTTCTGTAGAATCTGCCAGCTAGGCCAGCAGGAAATGCTATATTGGACTGATGAAACAGAAACACAAATAAACTTGTATAAACACAAAATTACACCTTTCCGTTGGCTCCTACTTATGGCAAACTTATTCTGTGGTTTTCTTGACAAGATTTGTTAAGAAGTTTGCCACAATCTTTCTTTAGGCTGAAGGAAAGTATAGCAGGCTGAAGGAGAATATCGCACACTAATGGAGTTCAATATCTGAGAGAGGTTCAAACCCTGGACTCCCAGATTCTTATCCCATTAAAACAACCATATCATATTGGCTTGCAAACCTATACACATCTGTTAATTTTTGGATATATTTACCCAACTCAGCTGGTGAGCGCTAACAGGAATGAGGTCACAATGGGCCACTGAGAACTAAGGAATTCCTCTAGTTTTGTAAAAGAACGATTTTTAATGTAAACTAGCCAAAAACCAGCTAAAAACATACTAAGCACTCCCAAGAGCCATGGAAAATTCAGAGTCATTGCTAGAAAAGAAAACTGACATGAGGGTGGTGGAGTGGGATAGCCTGGCTGGCTGGAGGAAAATGTAACTGGTTGGCCAGGACCATGAACCTCTATTATTTCTATGAAGATATAGTGCAACATTCTGTTGTAGATTCTATGTTCATCACTCACAGTATCTCTCAATTATTTTCCACATATAACAAGAAAGCCACAGATATCAGGAAATGAAGAGAAAATTTACAGAACCCTAAGATTTGCATGATTGAAAGCCCGTGGTGAATTTCTTTATTCCTTCACCCACCCAGTTGAACAAACACATTGTTTTTCATGTACAAGAACAGTCATATCACAAAAAACTTTCTTTAAAAAATCTGTTTTACAGGGAGTTGTTATGTAGTATAAGAGATGGCCGTTGGAACCTTCCTACAAAAGAGAATGTCACTACTTGCTGTAAATACACTGTAAAGCTGTAAACAGGTTTTAAGTTTCAATTCCAAGGGCTATGTTCTTTTTTACCATGTTTGAACAGTATTAATAAAGGTTGGTTATTTATTTATCATGTCAGGAGCAAACCAAACAGCTGTATTGCATTTTTAACAAACAAACAAAACACAAAGTTTGAAAGCTTGGTGCTTATAGAAGACTTGGATACACTATAGTTTAGCAACAGACATTATTGCCAAATTCATCTGACAATGTATTGTTGGTTTCTGTACTATCCGGACCCCAGGGCTAATCTCAGCCTATTAAAAATGCAGATGTACAACACATAATCTAGTAGCTTATAAGAATGCGAGAACACTAGAAGAGGAAAGTCATTGCTGTCATGTCCCCTTGCACATTACACAGATATGACTCCAATTTAACATCACGACTCATAGAATTTCTACTTTAGGGAGGGGCATCGACAATTCTCAATGAGATCTCTACTGCTTCACCAAACTATAGATTTCAGCATTCTATGGGATATTGCCATGGCAGTTAAATAGGGAACATAGTATTCCAAGTACATAATGTGAAAGGACTCAACGAAGCAGAAAACATGAAGATTTGGGGAGCCAGAGGAAGGAAAACACAAGTCACAATGAATAAGGAATTCATGTGTTCATGTAAGAGTTGTGCTTGAATAGATTTGCATTACTATAAAAACAGTTTTAAATACCTTTTCCAATGCATCTCTGTCAACCAACTCTTGCACGGCCAAAAGCTTGATGCTACAAGGAGGAGAAAAAGAGAGAGAGAGAGAAAAGAGAACACAGAAAATGTGTCATTTAAAACCACACAAAACTAGCTCTGGAATGTTGAAAACATTACAAAGCATTAAGTTATGCAACGTTAAGTAGCAAGTTAGTCAACTGTTAAGCAAACATTGTTCTAGTGCCATCAACCTATCTCCCTCTATGCAAACTGTCCTCTTTGCTTGACCTTGTGAAGGAATGACCTGCAAGAATTTATATTGCATCATCTGACACTGATGACAATCTATGCCCTCCTCAAAGCAGTTAGAACTTCTGTAAACTGATTTATAACTGACAGCTTCAACTATTCCACTAAAATTCAAAATGCAAGAGCCACCATCATGAGTTATGTGTCATTCAACTATAATACAGCTGAGAATTGCACATTTAGAATCAATTGGGGTAAACTGTGGAGGTGACGCAGACATTTGACCTGAACGAGATCTTGTTAACAGCTTGTTCATTTTAACTCCTTTTATACCGAGGGTTGTATGTTGTATGTATGACTATGTATGACTATGTGTTAATTGTGTTATGTGTTAAATGTTTTGATACGGCCAATAGGCCAATCAATTATAATATATATATATAATACTGGGAGATGTGAGATCTGAACTAAAAATCTGATTCTTCCTAGCTTCCGAGTAGCTCACAATTAGAACATGTGTGTGATAAACAACCTTCATATTTGACCAAGCGTTGGAAGTGCCCTACTTCTCTGTCTTTATGAATTTGATCTTTCATAACCAAGGGCCTAAGTTAATGTTCATATAATCACATTTTACAATAATGTTCTACAGAAGCATGAGTGCTTCATCAGACAATATAAACAGAGGAGAAAGATAGAACCGTATCTGATCATCATTAATCTAAAACGCCACTTGGCAAACTTCAAGAAATCTACTTTGTTTCTCAATAATAACCATATTAATTCTGACAACACTTTCATGTAATTGGATACTCCAAAACATTGCAGAAAGAAAGCAATAAGGGACAGAAATAAGATTGTGGCTGGGCTCCTGAACTGACTAATTGAAACCATGGGGTTCTTAAGGAAGCAGCATTGCCAAGTGAGGATTTATAGCACTGCATAGTGAAAGAGAGATCAATTCATCTAAATGGTAGATGGCAACCTGGCACCAGTGCTTGTATATAAGGAAGAGCGGATTGGATGCCCTCAGCGATTTTAACAGAACAAATCTAAAAATAGGAGACGGTTATTGCTGGATGTCTAATATGTTGCACTTCTCCAAGGACTACAAAGGTTGACTTAAAAAAAGTTTTGTGCAATTATATAGCTAGCTATAGAGAATAATCATCCACAGAACAGCCATAGTGTTGAAGCCAAGATTCAAAACAACAGAGGCAACTACATATTATAAAGAATGGTAGGCAAAAACACTATATTCTTTTACCCAAATGGAAGGGGTGAAATGAAGAGAAACCAGCCTCATTTGCAAGAATGCCTAACATTTATCTCAATAATGGGTAACAATACAGTTCTCCAGTGGTTGCAGTTCCCAGCATTCCTGGCTATACTTGCTAGGACTGATCACTAGGGGATTTTTTTTCATGTCGGGAGTGACTTGAGAAACTGCAAGTCACTTCTGGTGTGAGAGAATTGGCCGTCTGCAAGGAAATTGCCCAGGGGATGCCCAGATGTTTTATCATTCTGTGGGAGGCTTCTTTCATGTCCCCGCATGACAAGCTGGAGCTGTCAGACAGGAGCACATCCCGCTCCCTGGATTTGAACCAGCCAACCTATCAATCAACAGTCCTGTCAGCACAAGGGTTTAATCCATTGCACCATCAGGGGCTCCATCACTAGGGGATGATGCAGCCTGATAATGTCTGGAGGGCTATGCTTTGCCCACTCCTGCTTTGTACCAATGGGCCACAGGAAGTCAAGTGGTAAGATCTAGACTTCCAGGCCTGAAAATGTACCTCCTGTTAATTTCATCCAGCAACAATAACAGTCCAGCAACAGTCCTAAAACTTTGATATAATGCAACTCTAAATCAAAGAGAAATCATTAGCTACCTTGTGTATGGAATAAGGATAAAATAAAGAATTCTGTACAATGTATGTCTATGTTCCAGAAGCATTCTCTCCTGACATTTCACCCACATCTACGGTAGGAATTCTTCAGAGGTGAAACGCCAGGAGAGAATGCTTCTGGAACATGCCGTAGAGCCCAGAAAACTCACAGCAACCCAATGATTCTGGTCATGAAAACCTTTGACAATATATTGAACTAGGAACACTTTTTCTTAATTGGAGAAGCACTATGGTTCCAAAACAGTGCAGGCACCTACCTTAACACACATTTGTACCTGGAATGTATCAATTTTTATTGGGATGTGGGGACTAATGATACAGACCAGGGATTCTCAACCTTTTCAACCCTCCAGATGCTTTGGACTTCAATTTACAGAAACCTCGGGCAGCATGGCCAATGATCAGGGATTGTAGGAGTTGAAATTTAAAAAATCAGATAATCCAAAGCTTGAGAATCAGTGGCATGGACAACCAGTTAGCAAATACTTTGTACTGCCCACTATGATCAATTATCACTTCTTCCATACACATCCATGATCAATTGGTCAGTGAGAGGGATATACATAATCTTGCATTCTGTTGGTTAGTTCCAACTACAGCAGACCTATTGAATCACTTGCTGAACATCTTGGTAATCCCATTAATTCACTGAATCTACTTTAGTAATACCTATTGAGAGATTCAACCCTAGGTAAAGAAGCATTGCATTTTTCACCAGACAACTCCTTTATAAAAAATTTGGCTGATATATGGGCAAACCATTGAGTATACATGCTTCCTCATCCAGCACTTGTTTGACTCCTTTGCAACCTCTACCTCAGCCATTGGGCAGAGTGATTCTCACAACCATGTTGGTTATGGATTCAATGGGAAACTTTTCCTTCTTCTGTCCACCCTAACAAAAGTTCAAGAAGCAGGCATAGCCTTAAAGAAATTAAGGATCTTAAAAGAAATATGGACCTTGGATAAATACAATTGAGTTTAAAAATGCAACACCTTATTTTCACTAGTAGCTTTGTGAAGACTGTTGCAATGGGTCTGTATGTTTTCTAGTACTATATCTGGCAATACCAAATGAAAATAGTTACTTAGAAGAGAAGAAATTCTTACAACAAGCCATGGTATGGTATCTGTTCACCCACTAAGCAAACATAGTAAGTAGCAGGAATAGGACAACATATGGAAAAGCGGTACAGTATGTCACTGCATCAAGAAGAGACATGAAAACAAGTTCATCTGTTGGAAAGCTATTTTGGAAAAGGTGAAAAGTTTAGTGAAGGAGCATAAGAACTCAAAGTTTTGTTTTAGTCAACACATTAAGTAACACTTCCAACAGTTTTAGTTATTTGTACGGGGATCATTCCTGTTAGGGCATTTGAGATATGTTTCATTATAGCAATAGAAACAGCTCGCAATATGCTTTGCCATGACAACGTTAGTAAAAGTTCTTGAAACTAACCACTGCATTTATGATATTCCTTTTGCTTTCATCCATCACAAAGTAATTTATTCTGCTGATTGAGGATAATACTTTTTGGTCCAATGCCAATTCAATTCTTCTAATATGGACTCAAAAGAAATACAATTTTAAAATAATCAACTGAAGTTTGAATGTAAGTGCCTGTATGTCTAATTGCCCTCATAAGATGAATATTACTTCTTCTTGAATTGCTGAACAGATTTTGCCTCAGGCTCATGGTGATGAACCTGTTTCAGGAATTTAATTGGCTGGGGTTCTTTTCATGTTGTATCTAAATGATAGTGCTGAGTTTCCAGAAAACTTTTCAGGAATGGTAACAGTGCCAAAGCTAATGCTGCCAAAAAGTGTGCAGGATATCACTTGGGTTTACAGAAAGGCAGAAATTAGGCACCTCTGGACATTTTGAACCCCAGCCACCTAAAGCCCCAATTCACTCAGCTAAAGGATTGTGAAAGCTGCTGAAAACATCTGGAGAGGTTTATCACTTCCATGTGAGAAGAAACCCTAGCTCAAAATGAACATCAAAAGCAGCCTACAAGATGGGTTATCTGTCAAAATGACACCAAATTTGAAAAAAAACCAAAAACGTCCTTACTCCTTTTGAGCAGGTAGACATTTGATGGGGATATTACTTATGTTAAGAACATTAAAACAGTAGAGAAAAAGGATGGGGAAGCATATGCTTCATTTTGCTTTACTTATTCTGCAAAATGCCCCTGGCACAACAATTAAAATGGGAATTGGGAAATCTTAATCCAATGGCATCCTCGTCATCAAGGAGAGAGAAAGAAGAGAAGAGAAGAGAAGAGAAGAGAAGAGAAGAGAAGAGAAGAGAAGAGAAGAGAAGAGAAGAGAAGAGAAGAGAAGAGAAGAGAAGAGAGAGAACTGCAGAGAAGGAAAGAGCATAAATGGGGTGGCAGAGATTCAGGGGTAACAGAAAATGTGAAAATGGGAGAGGTCCCACTGACTGTCAACTCACGTCCCATCCATTTTTGGTTTCAACTTTCCCACTGCTGACTCCCGTTCTTCCTACCTGCATGTCCTTCATCCAGGTATCCATCCATTCAACATATATCCCTTTTCCTTCCAGAACTACAGTCTTTCTAGCAGAACTGGGTCACAGAATAGTTAAACAGAAAGGTAAATAAAAAAACTGGGGCCTGAGATGGCTCACAGAATCATGAAAAGAGATAACTATGTATTTAGTTTTGTTTAATTATTGCTAGAAATGTTAGAAATCAATGTATATTATTTTTCTTTTCTTCATATCTTTTTCTAATTTTATAATGTTTTAAAATTTTCTTTTCTGTATAATTTTTCATTCTTTTTTCTGTTTTGTTAGTCTATGTTCTTCTTTATTGTACAGTACAAAAATACAAATACAACAACCACCCATCAAAGAGCGAAAGTTCGTTAGCAGACAGTTAGTTACTAAAACCCCACTGGACAAAAGGGTAGGTTCTCCTTCTGAGTACACATGACATTTTACCTGAAAAGAGTTTCCCTACAAAGATAAAATAGAAATGCATTTTATTATGCCTTTGGAACCGGCAGGTAAGCCAACGCCTCCCAAGAACAGCTAGACAGCTGCCCCATTCGAAGCAGCAACATAAAAGGAATTACTATGATGAGTCATTGGGATCTGGCACAACAAGACCCATCTAAGTAGGAGTAGGGTAGGGGAATCATTTCAAATCCAAGAGAAGTATTATTTGCAGAAGAATCTCAATTTCAACACTCTTGCCCACAATGCAAAGCTTTTCCAGAGCACCTGTGCAGTTGAGCAAGGCAGGAGAGCAAGAAGGGAGACGTAACAGAAAAAGAAGCATGAGGAGACAGGGCAAGACCATATGGAGTTTTGAGCAATTTAAAAGTGTTGTTTTTTAAAAAAAACTTGCCTGGGTTAAGAAGGTGGGCATGGGGAAGAAAGATTAAGAAGGTGGGCATGGGGAAGAAAGTGACTGCAGTCTTGGCATTGCTGGAAGGAAGGGATTCATTTTCCTTGCCAGGGGGCAGGGTGGCTTGGAGAAAGAAAGCAGAATTTTGCAGTTCTGATGTGGCAGGAAAGCTAGCAACTTGGTAAGCCTTCTGGATATGGCACGGCAGAAG
Organism: Anolis sagrei ordinatus; assembly: GCF_025583915.1. NCBI lineage: Eukaryota > Metazoa > Chordata > Lepidosauria > Squamata > Anolidae > Anolis > Anolis sagrei. The sequence goes on from NW_026847660.1 coordinate 69,877,711, forward strand.
ATATAATGCCTCTTTCAAATATGCTTTATCTGCCTGGGAAGCCAATTAGAGAAGGTAAAACAGCAGAACATAGTTCTTACCAATTGCCCTCCCTCTTTGTGGCCCTCTGACAAGAAACTCTCATCTAAGGACAAACTAGCTTGACCCAGCCGAATCCGCTTGGGATCAGCAGTTGCTGTCTCTTCTGCCGACTCTGGAGATTATTTGCACATTTCTCTAAAAAATGTGAACTCTGGTGTTTTATACTTCAAATTTCTATCTAACAGATGGTGAATTGAGTAAAATCGCTAAAATTGCAGCTACTGCAACTCTGTCAAAATATACCCCACCTCTCCAACTACTCTCAATATGGAGAATGTTTCCTTCATTAACATGTCCAGGAACACAATTCTAAAATAAATCAAGATCTGCCTGTATCTATATAGTCTCTGCTTTCCTGCCAAAATGAGGATTTGTAGCACTGATCATAAGAATAGAAAAGCTGTGCAATAAAATGAATTTCCTATATATGATGCTTGTTAGAGATTGCCTGTATGTCATCTGAAACAAAATGGCAGCCTCCAAATCAGTATTTAAGAAAACACTACTTGTAAATAAGCCAAACTGCATTGTTGAAGTTCTGCCTAACTAATGCATACAAGCATTTCCAGGCACTTTTGAACTAAGAGCCCTTTCAGACATGGCAGGAACCTGGGAGAAAGTGGGTTAAAATAACCCGCTTCCTCCTGGGTTTTTGTCTCCACTCCCAACCTAAACCCCAGGCTTTCTCTGGGGGGTGCCTAGATGCAATCTCAGGGCAACCAAAGGTTGATCCATCCCCCCAGCCCCCCATTTCCCCCCATAAAACTTACTTGGGGGGGGGGGCTGCCGGCAGCGCAGGTCCCTCTGCACAGTACTCCTGATGTGGAAAAGTGACATTAGGAAAACTCAGTTTCCTTCACATTAATTTGCTTTTGCCCAAGGCATCATTTGGGCCTGCCTGGATAGGCCCTAAATCAGGAGTAGTTTTTACATGGTCCTCAAGATTGTTGTTGAACTACAATTCCCAGCACACCTAGCCAGCATAACCAATAGTGAAAGTTGCAGAGCAACATCTGGGGCCCTCCTGATTCCCAACCCTGGCCTAAATCTCACTGCTAATGTCAATTAGAACAGACCAGTCAAATCAGGGCCCTTCCACACAGCCATATAACCCAGAATATCAAGGCAGATATTCTACAATATTTGCTTTGAACTATATTTGAGTCCACATTGCAATATAATCCAGTTCAATGTGGATTTTACACAGCTGTGTGGAAGGGGCCTCAATGGGATTTGCACAACTCTGATTCAACAGTTGATTCAATGGGTTTCCTCAAGTTGGGTCTGGGACTGGATTTGAACCTACAGTTCTAGGATAATTTTCAAAGAAACTGTCAGAGAGCCATCATTTCTTTATTTGTAGTACATCCTTCCATTAAAACAATTTTCTGAATTTGTACATAATCTAACCTATTTTTGCTTGCTCTTACCGTAAGAAATGATATTCTGGATGAAACAATATAGTAATAATAGAAAACCCACTTAAAAATAACTATAGAAAGTTTGTGCTAATAAAAGTAGACTGGGAATTACAATCTCTGCGTATCTTTTTTTCCAGAGAATATAATTGACTCATTTAACTGATTTTTAACATCCTGGAAGAAGAAATGTCAACACAAGAAACAGGGCTATGATTGTGAAAAAGCACAATAATACTTGAATTGTGACATGAAAAACATAGAATATTAATATTTTGCAAACACATAACTTATTCTATCTGCTCCTTTGCTTTATTCTTTTAATTTCCCTTGTGTACTGTTCTTTGATGCCTTTGAAATATCATTTGCTCCATTTGATTCTTGCCTCACCATTACAGTGCAGCCTCCCTGATTTTGTAGAGGGGCAAAGGTATGGCAGACTTTTAAGAAAAGAAAAGAATGCCCTATGATTTTTCAGCATGCCTTGACATAAACTGCAACTAAAAATAAAATTAAAGAACTATAGGAGGAACCCAGAAATAGCAGCGGATTGTTTCTCTTAGGGGTTTATCATCTCAGGAGCTTAGTTCTGCATCCTTGCCAAACAGATTTAAGCCCTGGAAGCAATCAAATGTAATTTAAGGTTGTCAGATTCCCTGCTTTCATGGAGTGCTTCAGCTAAATCCTATTCAGCTCTTTCATTGAGGCTCATATCTCCCATTAACTTGTAAAAGTGTTTGACCCACTTGCACATTACAGACTTTTAACAAAGATTTTTTCAGGGCAAAACCCCCAGATGATGTTTCCTATCAGAAACAAATGTTTTAAGGATGTTTCATAAATAACAATATTCTAAACATCCCTCTATTTTCATAAGAAATGCAGCATAAAACTCTTTGCTGCTCACTTTGTGCAATGACAAAAATGCTCACTGTGAAGCCAAAACCAATTACTTCTCCAAAGCATGTTTATATAGAGCAAAAATACAGGTCTGGATAAATGAACAGGGATAGTGAAAAGTGTCCTCCTAGCATCTTTCAGTGTAATAAATACTTCTAGTCTCTTTCAAAATCTGTCATTTTAAAAAAAAACTCAGGCTATGGTTTTGACAGAAGTATGGCATAAAGACACAGGACAAAGTGGCATCACAAGATGCAGAGCTAACCTTAAGAAATGGGGCTACAAAGTGGAGTCCATGACATGTGAGTGCAGAGAAGAGCAAACTACCGACCACATACTACAATGCAACCTGAGCCCTGCCACACGTACAATGGAGGACCTTCCCACAGTGACGCCAGAGGCACTCCAAGTGGCTAGCTTAATGCCACGTTTTTTTAATGCATTTAAACTGTACCCTAAACTTGCTTCTGACACAATAAATAAATACAGGACAAAGTAGTAGCCTCAACTATGGTATTAAATTAATCTAGGAGAGAAGAACTCCCCAACAAACTACACACATTAGGCTTCAAAGTTGAACATTGGTATTAACATGTAATTTTGATAGTCAAGCTCATCACTGTTCCTCTGCACTACTCTGACTATGCCAGAGGCAGCTTCCTCAAGTAACATCAATCACTTCATTCATTTATAAGGATAAAGCAGCTCAATGAAACAGTGGAGGCTAGACTACATATGATGTTTAGCACAAAGAGATCACTTGAAACGCCTTTTGTGTGCCTCGGTGTGCAGAACCAGATCTAGTCATCCATTAATCTGGTTGGTGGGCCCTGCCGGGTTTACCTGTCAGTGTGTAGCAGGAATGCCCTGAACAGCAGTGGCCATTTAGATAAGCCATCATCTTAATCTCAAATACCCTGTACAACTGGCTGCCCAAGAAAGACATGAACGGATGCTCTCCCCATGTCCAGTGTGCAGTTAGTCCTCTCACTGCTGTCAAGAATCTCTAAAACCCATAGATACACATTATTCCTCTTTTGAGTACAACTCCCAGCACCACCAACACAGCTTTGAGCAGCACAGTTGATGCTGACAATTACACTCAAAGATTAGAAACTTATCAAGCTGTGAAGATGTACTATATGAAAAAGCATCAGTATGATGGTTGGAGATTTGTTTAAAGTCGTTTGACATTTCTCAGGTTCATGCCTGGCCAACCTCACGCCTTTTTGATGGAAGCGAAAACTAAAAGCATATATTGCATAAAGTATGGAGGGCTGTAGGAAATTGCAGCGGAAATATGTCTGGGTTGTTGTTTCAAATATGTCTATTTGAAACATCATTAAAAACTGAAACTAGATATCAACACCCATCCATTTCTGCTTTATAATTTGCAGACAGGGCCTTTTCAAAGCAGCTTTGGGCACTCACACAGATGCCTTTTTCTTTTTTTAAATTAGGCCATCTGTCTCAAGTTGTTAGGCAGAACTTTGTAATTTCACAAGTATCTTATTAGTTTCATGTGGGAAGCTGCATGGTAGTTAAAAGTCGCAGTGGGGGAAATTAAACTTGTGTCCATTCTGAATGCCCTATTATAAATTCTAAAAACCATAAAGTAAACAAGATGATTTTTCCCATTGGGACCCAGCTGTTCTCTTGCTTTGATAATGATGAGCTTAAAGGCGCCTATACCACTATATGGAATCTGAAGCCTCAGACTTGAGCTACTATTCTTTGTTACACACATTAATGTTGCTACAGTTTTAAATACCAAATGACAAGTGCTTTCGATTGCAAGTTTCATGAAATTGCTCAGCTTTCTCTGTCATTCTAACCCAAAGTGCCATTTACTTTTTCCACCATGTCTACCACATGGGAAAGTGGGCTGAAGATTCAGAATCATATTAATAACATGGCTTCAAGATAGATAGATAGATAGATGCCATGTTATTACAGGTTTATATCTCCATGCTAACTGGAAGATTTCCAAGAAAATGTTTGGATTTGTAGAGAATGGCAACATTATTACAAGCAGAGTTACTTCTGTATTAATGTTATCAAATTGCTTACCATGAGAAGATAATGCTAGATCTTAGATTTCTGCAAAACACATAGGGTGTATGCTATAGACTTAAAACAATATTCCTTATCCAGAGACAGTAATTCCTTGGGGATGGATACTTCTCAGCATTGCAAAAAAGCTATAATTCCTACAGTTCTTTGAGAAAGGGCCACAGTTTTATGTATAGAATGTCCCAGGTTCAATTCCTGGCATCTTTAGTAAGAACCAAAAGTATTATTGCCTAAAACCCTGAAAGGCCAGTGCCAATCAATGTCAACAATACCAGGAGCCCATTCACACTATGCAATTAGAGCACTATCAATTGCAGATTATCTAATTTGAGCTAGATTATATGACAGTATAGACTCTGGCCCCTTCTACGCAACTGTATAAAATCCAGATTATCTGTAGAAGTTACCTGAGTCTACACTGGCATATAATCCAGTTCAAAGCAGACAATCTGCATTTTATATGACAGTGAAAATGGAGCCAGTGTGTAGTATGAAATGGCAACACTGTGTAGTGTGAAAGGATTCTCCAAGTGTGCTCTGGGGATCCCTTAGGACTTCATGAAGCATCCCGAGGGGCTCCACAGTTCCCTCCCCCCCCCTCAAGATTTCCCTCCTCCTTCCTACTCCTCTCCTCTCTTGCCACCAAAAGTCTTTTTCCTCGCCTCCCTCACCCCAAAAGCCTTCTTTCCCCTCACCTTCCCTGGCAGTCAGATCCTTTTCCTCTTGTCTTCCTTGCTTCCAAAACCTTATTTCCCTCCCATTGCTGAGGGGTTGCTTTGATTGTATTTTTCTTGAATGGCAGAAGGGGGTTAGACTAGATGGCCCCTAGGGTTGTGTTGGTCTAAAAGTTTGTCTATGACTGATATGTATACAATATATATAATATATTATTGGGGCTGCATGATAAACGCTTTCATTCAAAAAGAGATCTGCAGCTGGAAACGTTTTAAAACTCCTGGCCTAGCCAATGGTCTGAGTCAAATGTTGAGTGAGCACAATGGAGAGTCCAATGTTCCTAAATTAGACTGGGATTAGACTACACTGCACTATATCCCAGGATCTGATCCCAGATTGTTGTCCTATCTCAGTTTATCTGGCAGTGTATAATCCAGTTCAAAGCAGAAAACCTGGGATGAGATCCTGGGATATAAAGACAGTGGAGAAGGGGCCTGAGGCCCCTTCTCCACTGCCATATACTCCAGATTATCAAAGCAGATAGTCCACATTATGTGCTTTAAAGTGGATTATAAAGGTCTGCACTGCCATATAATCCAGTTCAAATCAAGAAATCTGGATTTTATACAGCTGTGTAGAAGGGGCCTAACTTTAAAAACCATAATGTTTGGAGCATATAACCTTTTTAGATGTCAGTCTAAAGCTATGCTCCCAGGAGTGACATTCATGACTCATTCCACTCCACCCATCATGCAACCACTATCTCAGGTAATAAAAGGGGATACAATCCTTTGGGAACTATCTTCAAACTCCCTGTGAGATAAACCATGATTAATGCGAAAAACAAGATATGTGAATTGACCTTGACTGTTCTGTTATAATTATGGATTAAAATGGCTAATTACACTATTTATAACAGTGTTATTAAGGAAGACATAGGAGTTTGTTTCATTATTTAAAAAGAAAGTTAAGTTTAATAGGTTGTGCTAAAAGCTTTCTACTTTAGGCAACATGGTATAGTGTCTTATGCTGTGGTTAGCTGTGCCATGACCACCACCTTGAAGCTATTGCTAATAGAATTCTTTCTCTGGAAAAGACACTTGGAGTCTACGCAACTTAAGGTATCATTCCAGGTATCTAACTGACATCCAGTACTGTCTACGCAGCAGCTCTGTAGCTCATCAAAATTCTATTCTCTTAAAGGGGTGGTAACTAGCATTACTACAGATCTCTCAGCAAATGAGGAGTAGTCTCGCAACTAAATTGCAACAACAGTATCTTGTGTGATCTTACAGCAGGAATGTCTCATACCAGGAGGAACACTGGTAGCAATCCATATGTTTTGAAGTCCCATTTGTTCTCCCTATTTCAACATGTACCAATTTATCAGCACAACCTTCATTCTTTCAGTGTAATGTATTGCTTCCCACTATAAAAAAATAGATACGAACAAAAATAAAACAAAAATCCACCACAAATATAACAAAGGAAGAAAAGAACATTTACAAAACTATAAAATCCTAATAATACTGGGCTTTTCTCTAGCAGGCAACAACTTTTTTATTCAAACAGGCCTTCACCTTTTAACTAGTAGTAGCAGAAAACTGTTTTAACAGGATGTAATTTATCCTGTTAAAAAGTTTTCTGCCATTACGAGTTAAAAGTTTAAATACATATTTAGTGTATTTTTAAAATGTTGTAATTGGATTGCCTGTTTAGTGTATTTTTCTTCAAAATGTACTACATGCTATTTTAGCAATGTTTTGTTCTAATTTGAATTGTAAATTGTCTTGTATGCCATACTGAAGAAAAGGAAATAATATAAATTTAATAAATAAGTAGAGGACACAACCCCAAATAACAAAAACGTAATTTAAAAACAATGCAATACTAAACATGATTCTCTCTCTCTCTCTCTCTCTCTCTCTCACACACACACACACACACACACGCGCACCAATATTCTCCCACATCCCAGCTTTTGGGATGGCAGCTTTTCACAAGCATGCAGCAGATAATCATGCAGAAAAATGTCCTATCACCTGCTTGTCAGATGTAGATATGATAGCCTCCCTGCTTTGCTCATGTAAATTACAGCCATGCCTCACAAATGATGCATATGGTTAAGACTACTACCTTGTATGAACAAACAAAAAAATAGTCAACCAACTGCACTTAGACACATGATCCTATTGAACTGGGCAATGACCTAAAGGCACTGGATTCCTGATTTTGGAAGTTAAATAGGATCAACTTAGACAGAAGACTGACAAGGAATAACAGGTATAGGCTGCATTTTGGAACTGGTAACACCAACTCTGAGTATTCCTTGCTTAAGGAAACTCTCTGAAGTACATGATCTTGAAGGCACATTCACACACACAATTTGGTGAGAAAGGAAATTCAATATCACCGCCTTTGCCTTGGCTCAACACTCACAACTTTCCACTGAAAGGCTGTTATTGGACTACAGTCCTAGCCTTCCTCACCATTGCCTGTGCTAGTGGGAATGGCTGCATGACAACATCAAGCTTTAGCTGGCTACCACCAAGGACAAGGTATGAATTTATCACACAATACAATATTGCTAGTTATATAAACTTGATGAAAAAGACATTCACTAAAAACTGGCAAAAATCTTTGTTTTATTTTACAAAACATTCATTTATAGCTGGTCAGAGGTGCTCAATAGCAGGTGTGCCCCTGCAATGCAGGATCGGGGAATGGCTGATCCATGGGCAGCATCAAACCCACCTACTATATTTATGTAACCTCCAACACCCCCAGGATCCACACAAAGCTCCCTTCTTTTACAGTTTAGGGGAAAAGCTTTCACCCCAAATAGCCTTGTTACAAAATTACACCAAATATACAGCAATTTTGCAGTTCTTCACTGCCCTAACTGCCCCCATTAGCCCCAAATAGGCCAAGTAGGAAATGTTGTACCATCACTGTGGTTCCAGAAAAATGTAGCCCAGTTTTCAGCAAGTGAGCAAGATGACTTCTTAAACATGCATCCACATTTTATGCAACTATTCACTCTGAAACCTAAACTCTTGTGTTTTCCTTGAAATCTGGTAATTTAGAATAAGGATAAAATCTGTTCTATAAAACAAACAAGTAATAAAATGCTCAATGTGGCACATGGAGCATGTCTCTTTCCCCTTTGCCCTGCTCATGTGTTATCATGCACAACAGTAAAAATTCCCTGATGAGTGTATTCAGACCAGAATGACCTTTGCTAAGAGTAAGTTCATTGAACTCAAGTAACTCAAAAATAGGCAATGCTCCAAACAGACAGCGCAGAGGTTATTAGGATTCCTTGCTGAAGAAGAGGAACGTGTTTGTTTTGTTCTCAGTCTAGAAAGAGAAATCCTGTGACACGCACAAAAGAGCATCTTCAATTCATTAAAAGATATTGAGCAATACTGAAGTAAGGATTGATCAACATTCTTTCAACAAACAAAAAGTATCTTCCATACCATCTCATTAGGATTAAGTAGTCTGTTTTCCAGATGCATTGAATTACAAAACCATCACCCCCAAGTCAGTTGTAGTCATAACTTGGAGCAGAGATTAAAAATAATGTATTCTGTTAGCCAATCATGAGTCAAACATATCAACTCCATTTATGTTAAAATGATAGTAAGGGATGAAATATTTTGAATTGCCGTTATATAAATTAAGGTCATTGGTATAGATATCATAGAAATTACTTCAAAAATAAACTTTCATTGGCACTGTTGCCACAAGTGAAACATTTTGCTTTCACTCCCTCAAAAGTGGTCTTTTAACACTTTGAATAGACTTCCCCTATGTGGCACCTTCCAGACATGTACAAATCCCACAATCAAATTGCTAACTGTAAATAATGGGATTTGTAGTTCAACATACCTAGAGAATGCTAGGTTGAAAAAGGCTGTACTGAAACACAGGATCTTTCAGAATGGGCACTTCAGTTTTTTCACTGATCTTTAGCTGAAAGTATTACAACTCATCTGATGCATCTCTTTCCTTCTTTCCACCTTCACCTAGCCCCAAATACGTGTATATTCTCCACTCATCCTAGAAACATCATGGAATATTTAAAAGATTTGAACAATTCCTGCCAAAATGCCTCTAAACATTTCCCCAAAAGCACTTCCAAAATAACATTTAGAAATAATTCAATTCATGACTCACTATATCAAAGCAGTTGGTGCCATTATTATTCACGGTGTTATTTTAAAAATGTAATTCCATAACAACTTAATTGCCTGAAAAAAAATCACAACAGGTAGCCATGCTGTTTAATTCATTATTTTGTAATGTGGGCAAAAGTTGTGGTCCAGACCATATGCTAAGAACACCAGGCTTAGAAAGTTGGCCCAAGCTGTTCAGTACCTTCAGTACATAATGTTCAGAAATTATGTGCCTTAGAAGCAGTTTTGGCCTTTCTAATGTCAAGAAGGCCAAATTCCCAGCACCATTAACTTTAGTCTCACTAGCCAAAATTGATGGGAATTGAACTCTTAACATCTGGAAACACCACAAATCGCACACTGCTACCTTAAACAAAGATGTTGCAAAACTGACCCTGGAGTCTCATAAAGACAGTATTCCAGTTACATGTGGATAATCCAGTTTCAAAGTCTAAAGCTCTTTGGGTGTCCTCAGGGTATACTGAAAGAAAGTCACCTGCCAATCTCAGATATTTCCTTCCTTTTAAAAATATGAATGGGCTTAGTGCTGCGGGTTAATCATACCATAGTTGCAGGAAAACACCTACTGTTTCCCTACCCAAGGAGTGCTTGTGACGCCACCAATGCTGCCAGTAACTTCTTGTTTTAAACAGTTCTGTTAAGTTCTTAAGAAGCTCCATGACAACTTTCCAATTTTAGCACCTTTCATCATGTCTACATGCAAAATAGTTGCAGACTTGCTTGACATGGAAAAAAGTTAGAAAGTGTAACATGTTGCCTTTGTGCTCTCCTTAAGTGCCTGTGCCATTTCATCAGCACTTTCTCTCTTTTTCACTACAGTCATTGCCGCAGGACTGCATTCAGAATGTAGGCCATAGGTCCCCAGTTGAATTGACTTATGACGGACATATGCTGGAATTGAGAGCAACTGCCCCTTCAATAACCTTGCCCCACAAGGGAGATTTGATACTGGTTGTTGAAGTCCAGGGAGGGCATTTTAGAAGTGGTTTTATCCCCACTTCTTTTAAACAGAATGGAAAACTTCTCTTCCACAGCAATGCATTAATACTATATTGCAACAGAGCTCTAACGGCATCTCTTGACTGGATGACTAGCCAAAAGGAACAGGAACCAAGAAGACGAGCTGTTTTCCTTATTCATTCTAGCAGCCCACATCTCCAGTACTCACCAACAGAGGATGACCCCCAGTGTAATCTTATTCATGGAGTTCCTAGACATCTCGTTGTCAATTTCTACTATAACAAGGGCATCTCTTATCTGAGAGATTTTGCTTTGTCATTAAAGGCATCACAGCATACTACTGAAGACTCTAGAACTGGATTTAGAGGGGAATAGCTGAAATAAAATAGGATGGATGATCTATTCCCTTTTCTCTGTTATTGAACAAAGACATGTTTTAAAATAAATTATTCTTCTATTACTCTGAAAAGGATACAACAATGGTTTAATTTATGTTGGAAGCACTTCATCCAGCAGATGAAGCCTAAGAAGCAGATTAAGCTTGGATGTGTTGGCTTGGTAAGGGTGGCTGAACTCACACTCTGCTGGTGTCAAAATCTCAGCAGAAAGAGCTGTTTTGTTTTTAGGTACAGCAACAGGGAAAAGCAAGTCAGTTAATGTTTAAAAAACAAAAACAAAACCAAGGACAGGCTTTCTCTGCACTGATTAAAATCTCTTAATGGCATCCAAACCAGGACTTCCTGTTTGGAGAAATAATCTGAGGGGAGGGGGGTTGCTGAGCTTGTTCATAGAAAATAAAATTACAGCACAACTTTTATATGAGCAACACCCATTCTCTTACAAAATCCTTAAGAGCAGTAATAACGGATGCAGCCAACTTCTTCAGAATGGGTGCTAAGCAAAACAACAATAGGAGGGGTAGGGGAGCAAAAAGACTGGATGGGATAGAAACACAGGCCTGTTGTTCACATCACTCATAGCTTAGCATGAGTGATATTAGTCCCACAACTTAGAGATGTTAGTCCCATAACTACGAATTCTAGGGCAGCTACAATTTCATCAGCATGTTATTAATTAAAATGATTTAATACCACATTATTATTATTATTATTATTATTATTATTATTATTATTATTATTATTTCTTACCTGCTTCTCCTCACAGCTTGATTTGCACATCCATTGACTTTTTTAGGAAATTTTAATCAACATAAACCTAACAGTACTATTTCACTGGAAGACCCCAGGGGCCATCCAGTCCAAACCCCTTCTTCTAGGCAGGAAAAGCACAGTCAAACCACTCACAACAGATGCCCATCCAGCCTTTGAAATAATAATAATAATAATAATAATAGGAAACCTACTAGGTAAACTTTGTCGTTTCCGCCTCTCAACTTGTCTACCTCACAGGGTTGATTCAACTCCCAACAGTCCCCTTTTATCTCAAAATCCCTTTGAGCACGGGATGAACACGGGTCCGTCCCCCCGTCCCCCTGCCCACCAAAACTTTCAGGGAAGAATTCTGGGAAATGTAGTTTGGGAAGACAAGGACTCCTGTGGCAGGGAATTCAAATAGATCCGACATACAATACACATAAGACTTTTTGCACATCCTTTAAAAGAGGATGCTCCCTCCCTATGCACTGAGTTTTCAAATGGAATCAAGCCTCTGCAAGCCTCCTAGTGTGTAACTTCTTCTGTAAACTACATATGAATGGAACATACACACTTTGTTTGAAAATACAAATCAGCTCTTACAAAAAAAGAGACAAAGTATTCCCATTAAAATATCTGGGTAAACAAAAAGGTTTTGAGATGACTCAGAAACTATTGTGTCCACATCAGTCCTATCTTATAAGAGAGGGTGTTTGACAGCTGGAGGTGCCACAACTGAGAAGGCTCCTTTATTGATACATAGGTAGTTGAAGAACAGCTTCCCCTCGTGACCTTAAATTACAACAGGAAGAGTTCCAGGCTGTTTAGGGCTTTGGAACTCAGCATCAGAACCTTGAACTGAAGCCAACTGGCTGCCAGTATAGCTTTTTTCAGAATGCAAATACTATAATAAACAATTAGACAGAGTGTTCCTGTTCTAATGGGAATGATGTTAGTGGAAAACAGTATAGATCGGGTAATTTCTGGTAACTGAGATACATTTCCCAACTCTATACAGCAAATAAATATTGATTGTGAACAGTAAGGAGAAAAAAAACAAAAAACCTCTTTTTTTGTCCAAACATGGGTTTGTTCCTTTTTGGCAGTAAACAGATACAACAAGAAACCTGTTCTGTGTCTCTTTACTCATGTCAATGGTCCTCTCATGCCAAGCATCTATAAAGGACAAATTTTGTTATTCCTTTCTGCTCCTGCACTGATTTATTATATGGTTTTGTTTTTTTTTTGGAGGAGAGGGATTAAGTAATCAGTGATCATTGTTCCAAGAAAACATTTGAAGAATACTCGGAAGGCAATAGCCATGCAAAATTTATTAGCATGATTAATATCATTAGAAAAAGACAGAGGAGACAGGAAAGGGGAAAGAAGAGTGTAACGTTTTCAGTGTCTCACAATGCAGTGATCTATTAAGAGTCCATCTAATATTGATGTGTGAGTAGAAAAGATACAAGCCTATATTGCGAGATTTCAGTATGCAAGCCCCATTAAGGCCACTTGATAATACCTGTGGAAAATGTCCTAGAATGGATTAAAAATAAGCAAGGCTGTCATAGAACCAACAGGTAGGAGATAACATTAAGGCACTATTTTCTAGACCACCTACTCTCAATGCTGCACCCATTGGTGTCATCGTGATCATACAGGCATTACGCTACTCCGGCTTGTATCTGTAACAGCACCAGAGATGTTACTTGCCCAGTATTCCTTATTCAAAATGATCCTGTGTTGTTTTAAAAATATTTTTATGAAATACAGTCATAATGTGCTATTTCACATGAGGGTTAATTTCTAATATGCTATCCTCAATAGTTGCCTTCTTTGGTGCGCATTTTTGGAAGATAGCATGCCTCAATATAAATAAAACTATTATGAATATCTACCCATATAATCAAAATGTTGTGCTTTTAAGAAAAAGCAAGTGGTTGTTATGAAATGGTAGGCTACACTGCCTCAAGACTATGAAAAAGATGGCGTATGTTGTTTGAGGTAAACCTTTAGTAAGTCACCAAAATGCATGTGGACAAAAGTGAAAAGGTATGTTTTCTATCAAATATTTCCAAATTGCTCCAATAACTTGCAAAAGTGTTGCTCCATATGAGCAAATCTGAGCATAACTAGATCTGCAAGAAGTGTGGGAGGTAAGAAATTATACAATTGAAGACAGGGAAGTTATAACACAAGCCTTTCTGAAATATTATGAAAAGAAAACCATTTTCTTTGTATGTTGGAAGTCTATGGAAGTAATTTGAATAATGCTATTTTAGGACAAGAGAACAGTTCAAAATAAAAAAAACTCAAGAATACTATTGTCCTCTTGCAAACTTCTGCCCCCACAAATCAAATTTCATCTAAATTACAACTAGACAAACACAAAAGTACTGTCTGGTACCTTGTGGTCTCTGAGCACTTCTTGTACTGGTGTTCTTTATAACAAGACAACGTGTTCCATATACTTTTTAAATTAGTAATGTACAGAACTATAAAATAAGTGAAATGTTTTGGATTCTGTTTTTCAGTAGCTAAAGATGAAACTGAACTGTGCCTAAAGTTAGGGTCTTAAGTTTATTAATCCAGAAACTCTTGTTTTTATCCAAAATGCCTGAAGCAGATGACACCTTAGTACCAAACAGAGAAATCAGAGAAGTTGTTTGTGACGTTTCAAGTTGAAATGTCTGGCCACTGGTTGCTCCAGCTTCCTGGACAGGATTGCAAACTTGTTGTTCCTGAAACATGTGCTGTGGTTGGTTTCCTCACACACTGCTGATGACATCCTGTGAATTTGATCTTATATGTAAGTCCTGGTAACTCATTGTGTTTAAGTCACTGGACTTACAGGAGGGACAATATTTGGAATCAAAAGGGTGCAATCCTGGATTGCTGGCTGATCTTTTCAGGACAGCCTTTACCAGAAATCCCCAGTGATTTGGTGGCAGATGGAAAGCTAAAATGAGAGGCTTGCTGATAGCTCTGGCAAGATGCTCTGAGTTTGCTAACAATAGATAGCTTTCGCTAATTGTTAGGAAATGCAGGACCAAAATCTATCACAGATGGAAAGTGTTGTTGGCTATTACTTGACTCATTGCCTTCTGAATAGATTTTCTCTCAAAATAAAGGTTGGTCTCCTGATGTCATCTATTATATGAAGATGGCTTCACTTTTGAAGTAGGCATTGGGTTCTTTTGCCACAATTTTCTTCAAGGTTTCAGATAAGTGAGATTATTTGAGCTAAGCTGTAGATAATATTTTAATAGGCTTGAGATGTCAAGATTCCCAGTCCATGTAAGTATGACTATCAGTGGGCTTATTGCAGAGAGCCGAGATAATTTTGTGGTTCTCAGTGATGAGGAGAGCATCAAAGATAGGGATATGTTCTGCTGTGTTGTTTAATATGAACACTTCTCAACACTCTTTTTCCTTAGTCCAGACTATAAAGATGTTTGTATATTGTCACCATATATATATGCACTTGCCACAAATATATATATATATATATATATATATATATATATATTCATTCATTCATTCATTCATTCATTCATTCATTCATTTGTGGGATTAACAGACACCTAACAACTCAACGTATGTCCTTCACTCAAAAAATTGATTTTGTCATTTGGGAGTTGTAGTTACTGGGATTTATAGTTTACCTACAATCACAGAGCATTCTGAACCCCACCAATGATAGAATTGGGCCAAACCTCCCACACAGAACCCCCATGACCACCAGAGTGGGCCACAGCAAGGCGTGGCAGGGAATGGCTAGTATACACACACACACACTTGCCTTATTAAGGATGTATTTTGTTCACAAACAGATTTGCATAGGAAGTCATGCAAATGCCTGTGGAGCCATTGACAGAAGACAATGATCAAGGATACTTTCTTCATAAGACATCGGCAGACATCCATAAAATGAAATTAGTACCTGGTTCACCTTGTTCGTAAAACTGAAGTAACTGAGTTGCGAAAAGGTCAACCTGTTCCTGTACAAGTCTGTGCTCAGTTACAATCTTCATCAAACCTGTCTCTGTCTGCTTTCATCTTGTGAAGTCTAATATATTGCTATTGGGGACAACAGTCTTGTGAATGTCCTTTCTTCTCCAAATCTGATGAAGTGTTACATAAAAACAGCCATGCTTGCCCAATTTTTCTATGATCTTGAAGTATGTTCCAAGTGCTTCATGGCAGTCTTGTGATTGTTTCCTATTTATCTTGGTGCTCCAGTTATATGTCTGCTTTGTTATTGCATTTTTGCTATTTTTGTAACTGGGACCCACACTGGCAAATTGCATATATTCAAAGACTATAACTGTCAAAGTCTTCAGCCATCATGGCCTCTGGTCATGCTGACTGAAGTGTTCTGGTTTGGGAACCCTTTTGGCTGAAGGGCAGAGCTAAATGCTCTAATGCCCAAATAAAACCAAAAAGGAATGCATCCACATCCTGTGACTAACAGGCACAGGGCCTATTTGCCCTTCTCTTTGCCACTCTAAGAATCAGCTGGGATATGACCTGGGCCCTGGACATGCATATGACATAGAGGCCTAAGGTAGTTTGCCACCCTTGTGGTTTGTCTTTAAAACGTCAAGAGGAAACCAGATGATGAGGTGAGGCCTCCTCTGGATCTTTTTGCCTCCTATCTCCTTAAGTGATGAAAGTGACAGTTGTGACTAACTGTACTCTAATGGAAGTAGTGCCTGTTACAGCCAGTTAGTAATACTTGTTCCACTAAAACAAACAAACTTACTCTTAGGAAGAGAGCCTGAGCCTGAAGATAAATTTGGAAATCTCTAGCTGTTGGACTTCTTGCTATCGCAGTGTTCAAAAGGAAATTCAACTGCCCAATTTCTGAAGTCATTTCTCACTATGCAGTTGCATGCCTTGCTATAAACTGTGCATTATTGTATCTTTCATTGAAAGGAACTTAAATGTTTCTCCAATTGCCTTTGATATTTTCTGACTATTCACAGGCATATCCTCAGAGGAAAGATGCATGCTTCAGCCAACGACACCTGGGGAAAAGTCAACGTACAAACACAGAGAGACAAAATTCACAGAAGATTCCATAGCCCCATCTACACTGACCTCTCAATGCAGTTCAAACCTAGCTTGTGTGACGTGTAGGGCCACATCTACATTGTCAGATAAAATCCAGATTATCCTTTAACAGGATTTTATGGCAGTGTAGACTCATATAATCCAGTTCAAAGCAGATAATGTGGATTATCTGCTTTGATAATCTAGATAATATGGCAATACAGAAAGCCCTAAATGTGCATCAGTGCTCTGTGCAATCACCATCCAGGCCTCAAAATAGTTCCAGGGCTTCCTATGTAATCATCTCCACAGAGAAACAACTTCCAATACATTGTCGAAGGCTTTCATGGCTGGAATCACTAGGTTCTTGTGGGTTTTTTCGGGCTATATGGCCATGTTCTAGAGGCATTTCTCCTGACGTTTCGCCTGCATCTATGGCATTTCTCCTGATGTTTCGCCTGCATCTATGGCAATACAGTTTGAAACTGACTTAAGTGGTCAATGCAGATTGCCATTAGGGCACATCTATACTGTAGAATTAATGCAGGTTGACACCACTTTAACTGTCATGGCTCAATGCTATGGACTCATGGGAAGTGTAGTTTGATGGGGCATTAGCACTCTTTGACAGAGACTAAATATCTTGGAAAACTATAACTGCCAGGACTACACAGCAATGAGCCATGGCAGCTAAAGTGTTGTCAAACTGCATCAGTTCTACAGTATATGAACCCTTAGTTTCTAAAAAATACAAACGGCTTCACTGCTATAGTGTCCATACATAAATGTTTTTAATGGATTACATTCCCAATTCTACATATATAAAAAAGTACATAAATCTCTAAGCACAGCTAGAAATGGGTCCAAAGGTTCATCAAATGCAACCTCTGATCTGTTTTAACTTGTTGCTACATACATCTACCACTGTTTTTAAGGGTACCAGGGGTAGAACAGCTTTCAAAAACAGAAATTGTTTGCAAATGGTAAAAACAGTCTTAAAGATGAAATGTTCATAGCGGTTATTCCATGTACTTAACCACATTAAAACCTGTTCTTTGTTAATTTCTCATCCTTTCTTCAACTCTCCATCTACAGGAACTTGCCTTGTACTGAAATGAAACCTTAGTGACATATCTTTTTTGGACTACAACTTCCAGAACCTGGTCCAGTCAGCATGACCATAAGGCACGGCGGGTGGCTGGGAGTGTAGTCCAAATGAGAAACCTTTCCAAGATCTCATTATTAGGTCATGCGCTCCAATTGGAAGTGGTTCTCCAAGGTCTTGAGTACAGGTATTTCCAAGTCTTGCTATCTAGAATAACTGGAAATGCAAGGGGCTGAATGTTATGCATACAAAGCACACAACTGAATTAGATCAGGAGTTCTAGGGGCCAAGGTTAGTTTTGCACTGGAGCTATGCAAAGGGAAAATTTGTATTGCTTTTTATCAGGTGATGAAAAGCAGTTATAAGACACTAAAAGTAGGAGTAGGAGAAAAGTATATTTTGGAGAAGGGGATGTTCACCCCCCCCCCCCATTTCCATTTATCTGCTCCATTTTCTCCTCCTCAGCTGCTTTTCTCTTTCTGAGAAAATGCACCCGAGTTCCTTTAGTCTTCTCATGAGGGTGAGAAAGCTGCTAGGAGTAAGGGGATTTTTTAACAATCAAGTGTCTGGAAGAAGTCCTTTTCTCAGTTTTCATTTCTGCATTTGCTTCTTAAAAACACAAGATAGCAAACCACAGAAATGTCCGTCACATGTGGTCTGGCCTCCCATCAGCAAGATTTAAGTCACAAGTCACATGGAATCAATTAATCCACAGATGGATAGTAACCCTAGTCACACCCGGGCCTGCCTTTCAATTCTTGCAAAGCTGTTTTTTCAGTCTGTAGGATGTGATGTAACAATATTGCGTGTAGTGGTTTAATACTGCATGGTGATTTACTTTGCGTAAGTTCTGGGAGTGCTTAAGAAATGTATGTTGTATCAGCCAGTGAACTCCAGTCTTCTTAAATTTATTTTATGTATGTATTTACACCTCACATTTTTATCCCATTGCCAAGAACTACAAAAATTATAAAACTAAATCACATTTTAGAAACAGAGAAAAGGCTAAGCAACAAGTCACAAAATTACAAATGGTGCAGCAAAAGACAAATGGTTACTGTATATAGCTGTTGGAATGTAAAAGACATTTGAAGACCTATTTTTTCCGGCAGGCCTACCCTGCCAGTTTTAATCATGAATTTGGAACTCGCATCTTATGTTTAATCTTTGTTTGATGTATTTTAATATGTATTTTGTAGAAATATGTTTTAATATGTGCAATTTATAGAATGCTTATGGTTATGTATTTTTAGCAATGTTGTGACCCACCTCGAGCCACTGGTAGATAATAATAATAATAATAATAATAATTATTATTATTATTATTATTATTATTATAATGTATAAGTCGGCTTCATGCACAACTCAAGGGCAGGACTTGGGGTCAAAATAATAGATTTTGATATGATCAATGGATAAGTCAAGTCATTCCACAGAGAGGAGAAAGCACCAGTGCCACCTTAGAAAGGCAGTCACTCCTCGTTGCCATTGCCATTTTCCCACCTAGACATTCAAAAATGCCATGTTCATTATGGGGCAGAGAGTAGAGAGGATTGGTGGGTTCTCCCAAGATGGACAACACCAGTGCTCTCAAAGTGTGCTCCAGGAGCATACTGAGGGGGTCTATGGTTCCCTCCCCCTCTAAGCTTCCTTTCCTCTTTCCTCCCCTTCCTCCCATTTCCCTCACCACCACAATCCCTTTTTCGTCAGCCCCCTTGCCGCCAAAGGGCTTTTTTCCTCACCTCACTTGCCCCAGATCTCTTTCCCCTCACCTTGCTTGTTTCCAAAACCCTATTCCCTTCCCACCACTCAGGAGCTGTTTTCACTGTGTTTCCTGCATGACAGAAGGGGGTTGGACTAGATGGCCCCTACAGTTGCTCCTATTACTATTACTATTATTACAAATGCTGGATAGCCATCTGTTGGGGTGTTTTGATTGTGCTTTTCCTGCATGGCAGAAGGGGTTTGGACTGTATGGCCTCGGGGTTTTCCACTGGAATGCTGTTAAGTTTATGTTGGTTAAAATTGTTCTTTATTTTAAATATTGTATTGTTCTTTCTCTCTTTCCTTCCTTCTGCACTACAAACAAGATATTTGCACTGTAAATAGGAATTTGTTTGCATTTTTTCACCTAGTTTACCCAAACACTCTCCATTCATCTGCTACTGGTTTGGCCTGTCTGTCAAATTTTAAAACACAGTGTCAAAAAGTTTACCCATGCCCGATACATATACAGTATGTATAATATAATATATAAATATTTCTTGGAGCTCCACAAGAAACTTTTGCTTCAAATAGGGTTCTAGGGCTGAAGGCCCCTTGCTCTTGCCTTTTGCCACTCGATTCAGAGAAGGAGGTGGTTACTTTTTGGATAAGAGTTAAGATATAGTACTCAAATTGACCTCTGGACAAGTTGGCTCAGTTTTTTGGGTTGACTTTTTATGACAATTTTTAGATTTATACATGAGCGCATGCACTGCCAGATCTATACACAAGCATATAACTTTCCATAGCATTGCATGGTGGGCAAAGTAATTGATCTTTGGTATCATAGCTGGGATCATGCTGCCCCTTAATAACTGTTCTTTGGGATGATAAGACAAGTCAAGTTGTCACCCAGATCACTATTCATTAATTCCCTGTAAATTTCAATTCACTGATTACCCCAGCAAATCTCCAAACAAAGTTATGAGGAATCATAAAAGTACCATGAGTTTCACTTACTCTCTAGCAAGCTTATTCAACAATTCCACTTTTTAGCTTGCTATAAAGTCCAAGATGGATCAACAGTCACTCAAAGCTAGCTTCAGATCCACCTCAAAACAATTGCCCAAGCATTGCACATACAAGTTATACAAGCCCTGGAACCAGGGAAAGGTGAGGGGACACAAGAGTGGAAGAAGGTGTGTCCGCATTGCTTTCTTTCACTGTCATTGGCAATGGCATGTGGTTTGGACTTATCCAGGTAATGGCATGTATATCTACCCAGAAAAACAGGTTTAGGTGGCTGATGTTCATTTGAAAAGCAAGAAACCAAGCATGTTAAATATTACTTTCCCCAACAATCATCACTATCTCTACTAAAGTGGTTAGGACTGTCCCATGGCTACACACAGGCTGTTTATAAAAATAAAGCTAAATGCTTAGTCATCTCTTGTTGCAACATCCTTTTGTATTTCCACAGAAACCAGTTTTACACCTCCGTGAGCATCTCATGATAACACAATGAGCAAAGTAGAATGAAACAATGCTCATTTCCTTGTTTAAAATTGAAGGAAGTACCTAGCCAAGTACTGCTTACCTTTTGAAACTACAATTACTGTCTCTATGCAAATTTAGAGCAGTGTACTTTTTCTGTGGCAGGAAGAAAAGAGATTGCAAATGATCAAATTGTTAAAGATGTGCAAGTAACTAAAGCTAAGTCATCTTTTTTATTGTACAAAAGAGATTATCTATGTAACCAACAAAACAGAGGTTTCAAAATACAGTAGATACATTTTCTGACAAAAGTAAAGGCCTTGTTACAAAACAATGGGAGTTCAGTGTTGTCATGACAAAAGTGGTAGATTTGTTCCTGTTTGTCAAATATGCATACGCACAACTTTCAAAAGTCAGCAATTGCTGCATGTACGATGACAACATCAAGCTGCTTTGAGTTCAGGAGGGACGCACTAAGCCCTTACATCAGCCATTCCCTGTCGAGGTCACTGACCAGGAATGACTGTGGGAAATGCTGGAATAGACCCAGCCAGGGATGTGGAGACAGCAAAACAGCATGCATGTGCCATCTTCTGCAAACCACAAGCATGTGCTAAAGACCAAGGAATAAACCAAAGAAAGCATCAGCTGCCTTCCTCAGATAGTACATCAGGGTGACTTTATTCAACAGCAGATTTAACAGAATTGTGTTCTTCTTCATTCAAGCTTCCAATTCTGTTTACATATGGAGTGTGGCTCAGAGAAACAACAGACGCACCAACTAAACTTTGTACAAAAAGCTTCCTTTTTAAAACCAGGGTTATTCAGGAACAATCCATTCATAGATCTTCAACAATCTTAATTTATTTACAATGAAAAATTCATTCAAACCATTTCCCATATTTATTATTTTCAAAATGTACCTAGTTAAACCATATGAGATTAAGCATTGAAGATGAAAATAAAGAATATAACTGCAACCCCCCCCCCCCCAGTTTCTCTATTATTACGTGGCTTCAAGTTAACTCCAATTTGTGTGTATATACCTTTAAGTCACCTGTCTATTTATAGCAACTACATTAATTGCACTGGATTTTCTGAGGCCAGACATACTCCGAGGTGGCTTTGCCACTACATTCCTCTGAAATACAACACACAGCATCTGATAGTCACTGGCTGTCTCCCATCCAAGTACTAACCAGAGCTGACTCTTCATAGCTTCCAAAATCAGATAGGATCTGGTACCTTTAGCTAATTTAGAGTATGAAGTCCAGCTCAGTACAGAATAGCCATCTAAAGGAGAGTTGCTCAAACTGTGCTCCTCCAGATATTTTGGATTTTAGCTCCCAAAATTCCTAACAGCTGGTGAGCTGACTGGGATTTCTGGGAGCTGAAGTCCAAAAAACCTGGAGGAGCACAGTTTGAGAAACACTGATCTAATAATAATAAGAGTTATAAACTTTATTTATACCTCACCACCATCTCCCTGAAGGGCTCCCCAAATGGACACTGGGTGGCTCACAAAAGCATCCCTAGTGTCTTTTTGAAGACATCCAAAGAAGGAGAGCCTCCATCACAACCCACATCCCGGACAATTGTTTTCCATTGGAGAACTGCTCCTTCTAATGTTCAATTAAGATATACTCTCCTATAACTTCAAATCATATCTGGCCCTGCCTTCTGGGGCAGAAGAAAAGAGCCTCCCTCCCCTCTGTGATAGCCCTTGAAGTATTTCAAAAGCGCAATCCTGTCATCTCTAAATCTTCAGCCCTTCCTTATATGCATTGTTCTCCATACCTCTTATCATAATTGTTGCCATTCTCTGAACCTGCTCTAACTTGTCTATATCCTTCTTAAAATAAGATGCCCAAGACTGAATGTGGTTCTCCAGATGAGGCTAGGCTAGCCGAGATTACAGTGGGACTAACAACACATTCCACATTTTGCTCTACTACCAAGGAATGAAGAAAGTTGCAGCCCAACAATGTCTGGGCATTTTCATACAACTGAACTATAAAGCTGCAATCCTATGAAGTTTACTGGACCCAGAAGGATGAGCTACTCAGTAGACTCTTAAATAGTAGCTACTTTGACTCTCATTTTTAGAAAAAAAAAGTGGGGTACAAATAATAACAATAAATATATAAATAAATAAGTATTTTCATTGTAAGACTATGATAATATCTAGGAGTGAGCAGCTATAAGTATACCTCTGCTTATGACTGTAGGTGCATCTACATTGTAGAATTAATGCAATTTGACACCACTTTATCTGTTAAGGCCCAAGGCCATGGAATTATGAGATCTGTAGTTTTGTGAGGCTTTCTTTGGGAGAGGAGGCGAAATATCTTATAAATCGACAACTCCCATGATTCCATATCATTGAGCCATAGCAGTACAAGTCATGTCAAGCTGTACAATTAAGCTTTCTGCAAGAATAAACAACATGGCATTTTCCAATAGTATTTCCTGGGTTGTTGTAGTTTTTTTCGGGCTATATGGCCATGCTCTAGAGGCATTCTCTCCTGACATTTCGCCTGCATCTATGGCAAGCATCCTCAGAGGTAGTGATGTTTGCCATAGATACAGGTGAAACATCAGGAGAGAATGCCTCTAGACCATGGCCATATAGCCCAAAAAAACCTATACTGGGGGGGGGGGGCTCTCTGGACCAATCAAAATAAGAAGCATCTCTTCATATAAGAGCCACCTTTTCATCTGAATAAGATATTTCAGTTGCAATGGTCTGTTTATTCTCACAATCAGCAACACCTCTAGACCGTATGACAATCATCACAAGGGCAAAAGTTTGACCCTTTATAGCAGAGCTTTCCAAAGTGTGTATTTCAACATGTTATTGTGTAACACAAATGTTGACGAGAAACTTCTAAGTATAAGCAATGCAAATTGCATGCATTTTAGGGAGCAAAAGTGCCAATTAGTAACATTAATATTATCAGTATCATATTGTTACTCATAAATGACAAAATTCTTGGAAATGTATGTTATTGCATGTTACATCTTTATACATACATACATACATACGAAAGGCTTTCATGAGATATGTTATGTTCCCATATATTTCATTATTGCAATTTATTTATGTGCCCATATCTCTTATTAAGGGTTTGATTTAGATTCTGGTTTGTTAGTAAAACTGAATTACTTTGTCATGAAATGATGCATGTCTAAAAAGCATGACTGACACCAACATTAAATGTTTGGAAAGCTGTACTCTACAAATGTATAAATGGTTCAAGGTACCTCCCAAAGCACAGTTGCAGAAACAGGCAACTACAACTGGCAGCCTTTCTGTGCTTACAAGAATTGTAGTGCATCCTTACACCCCAAAGTGCTCCATGATCCCATAAACTGTACCAAGCCCAATCTAGGGGCTCAACCCTCCCAGTCTTCTTCTTCTTTTTTTCATTGTTCTAATTTTGGCACATTTCCTTATTGGCTCTGGGTCACTAGAGTTCACATTTAGATGAAGTGATACTGTGATTGCTTCCAGAAAGACACAGTAAAATGCTATCATCCAATCTTTAAGTATTTTAAGGTGTACCAAGTTCAAGAGGACTTAACATTTACTACATTTCAGGTCATTTTTTTCTGGTAAGTAGCTTTATAAAAGATCTTCCAGGAAGTTCCCCTGTACTCCCTTGTTGATTACCTTCCTCATTCTGATGGATACAAGATATCTTAGAGCAGTGGTTAGCAACCTGTGGGTCCCCAGATGTTTTGTCCTTCAACTCCCAGAAATCCTAACAGCTGGTAAACTGGCTGGGATTTCAAGGAGTTGTAGGCCAGCACACCTGGGGACCCACAGGTTGAGAACCACTGTCTTAGAGATAGGTGTGAAGATCCCTTACCTTGCCAGCCTGGGTGGCAGGGCCTAGGAGAGGCAGGCTAGTTAGTTTCAGCCTTAGAAGGCCTGGCAGAGGGCAGCAGGAGCCATTTTAGTTTAGGGAAAGCTCCATTTCAGAGAGGGGGAGTGGCCTAGGCCTGAGCCAGCCTTAGAGCAGCCAGGATTGGTTTATTAAAGGGGGGCGGAGTTAGACTGTTTGGAGGGAAAGAAAGAAGCTTTTTTAGCCAGTCAGTCTGTTGATGTTAGAGTTAGAGCAGGATTACAGAATTAGGAGTTCATGATAAGAATAGGCAGTTTGCCTGAAGTTTGCCAGCGAAGTAAGCTGTGGCAAACTGAGTACAGCTATTTAGGGAAAAATAGCTGGGTTTTATATTTATAACAAAGAAAGAACCATTCTCATGCAACCGTTACACTTTCAAGAACCAGAACATTTTATCTGTAACAGCCAAGCTTATTAGACAGCATTTACATTCTCTTCTGTACTATATTAAATAAACTTTCCTTGTTTTTTTTGAAACTTAAAAGCCTGAGTCAAGTGTACATTTGTGGATTTAGTCCCTTTTCCTTTTAAATCAACCTCACCTGTTTTCCTTCAAAGAAGCCCTTTAAAACACAGTGTTTGGTGGTCCTAGAAGCCCTTTTTAATATTTTAAATAGCTAGAGTGTTCCTGTATAATTGTTTAAGGTGGCAGCGAAAGTTTAAATAGAGAGACAATCCCCTCAAGCGTTCTATTGGTGCCAAAGTGGTGTAAATCCTTTATATTGGAGGGACAGGCGGTGGGATTGTTTGGCCCCCTGCCCAGACAGCCGTAAAGGTGCCTTTATAATTGGTGGCAGCGGTGGGATTGTTTGACCCCCTGCCCAGACAGCCATAAAGGAGACCTTTATAATAGGCATCTTGAAAACTATCAGTACTAATGATATATACGGAACGGTAGAAGGACCCCAGAGTAAAAGGGCCCTCGTGGGCCTGAGGAACTAGCAAATTATCCCCTGCTGGTATAATGCCATCTCACTGCATCTAACAGGCCACCTGACAGTGTTGATAGGTAGGTTCAAGGTGGTTCAAGGTGAATCATGACACCTTCCCAAATTGCTAGAGGCCATAAAAACTCTGTGGATGTACATGAGCTTCAAGGTAACCTAGTTTAGTCATTCGGTTCTTTGTTCAATACATCCATTTTGTATACCAGTTAAGTCCAACTTTTGTAGTGAACATGCAAATATGCTGTCCTAAGAGAAGACAATCCAGTCTCTTTTTAAATCAAAGTTCACTGTTGTGAAATAGCTGGCACCATTACGAAATACCTCTATGTTCAACTGCATTGTGCTCCCACCTTCCTCTACCCATTGTTCCTAGATATCCCTTCTGAATCAACAGAGAACTCTATCCTGTACTCTGCATGATTTCCCCTGTATTCATTATGGGGAAATAACTGAGCGATTAAGCAATACATTTCTGACCTCTAGAAACCTGTAGTCCAAGTAGAGGGGTGTATGTGTGAGAGAGAGATGGGGAGAGAAGGTCACACAGTCATGCTTATCCAGAATGGTAAATCCAGAATTACAATATATACAACTTGGAAACAGGAGTAGCAAAAAGCACAGCGCTCAAATTGGAATGGAGATATGGAAAGACACTCTTTTAAAAGCAATTAGCGTCCTTTGGAAAGGACATGCTGCTTAGAAAAAAACCAGACACATCTATGCCATCTGTGTTTTACAGAAAGATGAATATCATTAAAGGTTTACAAAGCATTTTTCACCACAACCATAGCTATAATTCCAAGGGCCAATGTGGCAAACAACGAGAATAGTTCAATTCCTGCAATGCTGCTGTTAAAACCTATCTCAGTTAACCCAGAAGTCCTTACATGGTATTTTGAATGTCTGCTGCAACAACCCAATAAATGAACAGTGGACAGAAAGCAGGAAAAGAGCAAGAAAGTCCAGAGATGTAATTATATAGGTTAAGAGAATACAACCTGCCAATGTATGTGTCTTCAGGTTGTTTCAAACTTACGGTGACCCTAAGTCTAACCTAGGACAGGATTTTCTTTTTAAGGTTTAGGTTGGGGAAGGGGGCACCATGGACTCCTCTGAGGCTGAGGGAGTGTCTTGCCCAAGGTCATCTAGTGCAGTGGTTCTCAACCTGTAGGTCCCCAAGTGTTTTGGCCTACAAGAAATCCCAGCCAGTTTACCAGCTGTTAAGATTTCTGGCAGTTGAAGGCCAAAACATCTGAAGGTCCACAGGTTGAGAACCACTAATCTAGTGAGTTTCCATGGCTGAGCAGGGATTTGAAACATGGCATCAAGAGTTCAATGCTCAAAACCCTAACCCTCTCTCTTCCTCACCACATTTCACCTGCTCTCTCTTTTTTTAATGCTTACACATGCTCTCTCTCAGGACCTCTAGCTCAGACTTCAAGACAATCCCCCATAGAATTTAGAAAGTCCTTTAGATTAGTGGTTACAATCATTAGCCTTCCAGATGTTTTGGGCTTTACTCCCTGAGCCCTGACCTAATGGCTTATGGAAACCAAAATCTGGAATATCTAGAAAATCAGAACAGAAGAACCAGTACCCGAAATTCACCCCTCTTCAGGAATGGGTGCTATCAAAAAGGCTCCCTCATCCCAGTAGAGATCTGAGGTAGTCTAATAGTCCAGAGTGATCTACTAGTTATCAATCAATGACAATGGAGCTACAGACAGTCCCTGTGACCCAGCCTGGACTTTGTCCAAAGCCCCAAATCACCTGGGGAAAAAAACCTGATAGTTGTCGTGGCAGCCGTTAAATCCTGCTCTGCTCCAGATAAGGTAGACTTGATGTGGAATTGGAAGTTCATCAGACTTTCAAGATGAAGTAAAGCAGACATCAAAATATCACCAAAATGTGCCTAGAGCCCTTCTAGAGACCAAAACCATCACTCCTACCCCAATCTCTCAAACCCTACCCTTGACAGATTTGACACGTGATTTCTTCTGTGTGTGCGTGTTGACAATCATCTTCCCATCACTACTGTATATATTCCAGAGCCAAGCACTGGAGAAATGCCGTGAGAAGCCCTGGCTCCAATTAAGGAAGGAAATAGGAACTAAGAATAGGCCGCACACATGGGAGGAAGTGAATCCTGTTTCCTGCAGCAACTGGTTTGTGCACCTTTGATGTGGATCCCCTGAAGTTCAGGAGAGGTGAGGATTGCAAGCCTTCATCTACTCACATTTCACTCTCTTCGAATTATTCCTTGATCAATGACAGTGGTTTTAAAATACATTTATTACATAATACACTATGCAAAATCTGATTCTGATCACTAGATTGTACAGCATAATCTAATAGTAGTTCTTGTTTTGTAAGGCAAATTGGTATATCATAAATAGCAAGGAAGGCTTGACAACAGTAGACATTGTCTGTATTCAAGTTCTCTCAACAACAGGAAGATGCCAAAATACCTCAGGAAAAAGAATAGGCTAATATTACACCTTAAACATAGGGAAGCAACTACTTTTCACTTCAGATTGACAAGCAGCAACTTTTGTCTAACATGGACAATGTAATTTGTTATGAGAGCCAAAATGGTGCAGTGGTCTGAGTGCTGGACTATGGACCTCATCAGAAGGGCAGGGGAAAACCGGGGGGGGGGGGGGGGGGCATTCTTCTTCATTCCCTACTGTCTTTCCCTATCTTCTCAGATGACCTCCCATCCCATGTAGTTTCCCTCCTTTCCCTGCTTCCTCTTTATGTTCTCCAACTGGAGTCAGGTAATACCCAACTCCTCTAAAGGCACACTGGGTTCCTTGCCTGCACGTTGCTGAAAAGCAGCCCTATGGAGTCCCACCAGAAGTTGCCCTGCATCATATGATGGACTCTGTGGGACTCCCTTTTGGCAACAGGAAGAAGATGCAGAGAAGTCCTAGGATTCTCTGGGATACCAGAGTTTGAATCCCAACTCAGACACTGGGTGACTTTGGGCAAGTCACTCTCTCCCAGCCTCAGAGAAAGGAAAGAGCAAACCTCCTCTGAACAAATGCTGTCAAGAAAATTCAGTGACAAAAGTCAGAAATGACATGAAGGCATACACAGTGACAACTGCAATCTGACACTTATCTTCTCTGAAGGAAGACATGTTAAATTTAATTCTGAGGGATTTACAAATTAAGTGTACATAGAATTTAGTCTCAATACCCCATGTGCTATATGTTTAATCAGAAACAGGTTGATTACAGAAATATGGACGGCAATATCGAGCCCAGAATGAAGAATCTCCAGATACTTTGATTCTGTAAACAAACAAGTATCTAGCACCCAAGGTCATCAAGAGAATTTTGGAAACATACTAAGAATTGTTTATCTAAAGTATGGGGCAGATTGCACTGGTTAGTATTTCCAGATTACACTGGTTAGGACAACTCCTTTTCTTTGTCCCATGGCTACTGCTCCTCTCATTATGGACCTTCTACCATTTTAGACCTTCCCCAAAATTCTTCTGTCAGTCTGAGTGTTAGTACTTTTCTCCTCTTTCAACCTTACTATTGATAGATTTCATTTTGAGTATATTCACTGAATATTGATGCAAGATAGAGAAATGCACTCCAGCTTGAATAACGGCAAAACTGACAAATTGTGTTTTGCAGACTTTGAGTCATTTCTGTGTATACTCAAGTTACTAGGGCTGTGCTTTTTCCTGCTCTTTTATTACAGTAGAGTTTGTCTTGGATGTACTCCAAGATATTATTAGAGTGGGTTCATGAAAATATACAGAGAGATAAAGGAAGAGATAAGGAACCAAACGGACACACCTTACTGCTTTGCCAAGCCACCAAAGGGCTTAGCATACAAATACTGCATAAACCAACAAAAGCATCCAGTGTTTGTTGAAGATTTGAGACATTTATAGTGGGGTAGATTAGCACCAGATTCATATTGGTCCCAAGGCATAGCACTCTTTCCACCTTAGAAAAGGCTGAGAATGTTAGGCCTCACCTCAGAAGAAGAATGCACACTCACACACACTGGACATCATGTTTGCAAAGGGAAGTAGGAAAGTGCTGGCAGACTGCAGTTTCCCCTGATGAAAACCATTTTCTTGCAAGATAATGTAAGAGAAAGCTGGTCTTTATCTTTTCACTCTTTAGCCTGCTACAAGTGCCTGTGTGGACTCATGGACACAGATTTTAGCCAGTTTAATTTCTCTCAATCTCAGCAGCCCATGTACCTACTTATCTGGATGGTTGTGAAAACATTAAAAGGAATGGAGTATGTGACCTTTTTCTGGTAACTGCTTTTCAAAATATCTCCTAATAATAGATGCACAAAACAAATTAAGGGATTTTCAGTATGGCAATTCTTTCACCACAAGATCCTGGGACAAAGTGGTAAAGATCTGTGGAGACTTTGTAAATGAGTTTATTGCATATCATGACAACAAGGACTTTGGAAAACTCCAAACGTTCAAATCTTTTTGTATCTTTGGGAAAAACTTGCTACCAATTTGCATATTGTTCCATGACTTTTATGACAATTGCTTACTTAAATAACTTGATCATTTGGTCAACAGAAGGTCTATTCTAACATGGCATCAGATTAGGATCATAATTACTGGATATGCTAGTTTTGAGTTACTAAACTATCAATGCAAGAAAAAAATATCTTTCACACATTAGCAGCATAACCTATACAACACATACTAGTTTGTTAAAAATAAATAAATGATTCCATACTGAACACAAGACCATTTTATCCCAAATTGTGAAGATGCTTTTTTTTCAAAATGGAGTGGGAATATCAGTCCCTGCCAAAGACCAGCATTCCACAGATACAATGTTTCTTTCCAAGCTGCTAAAAGCCAATACAAAATATTAAAGCCACTTTTGAATCTGCTTTACTGCTATGGCTCTTGACCATACAGACTTAGAATCCATGATGATATGGAAGGCCTATGCAGCACTTTCAACATATTTCACAAAGTTTACCTTGCCCTCTGATTCTTGAGGAGTTGACACCAATTGAAATACACAGATGTATATTGTCCTAAGGACAATAATCTTTTCCCTTTTTCTTATGGGAGAACACTGCGGCACAATGCAACAAATTGGGTTGGATGCAGATGTCAACACTTGGAAGAGGAATTAATGGGGTTTAGAAGTCATGTGAATATCTAAGTTTACTTATTTCCATGGCTAAAAGCATGATTAAGTCTGAATTCAACCCAGTTATCACAATAGTTTTCATACACCAACCAAATTATTCTCTAACTCTCTTTAAGTAAGTTTTTCTCAACTCTCAGCTACCATCACTACACAGAATAAAGTCTGGTCTTTTGAAAAATTCCAGCAAAAGTCAGAAAGTAATAAACAGTGTTACCTGCAAAAAGAACATAAAACATCCTGCCCTATGACAGACAAATTCCCCAGTAATTTTCAGAATGGAAGAATGATCCAACAGAGACAGAAGTTTATTCCAGGCTAACAGGTAAAGCAGCAAACCTACTGCTTCTAATATGCCAACACCTACTAGGTGTTAAATACTGCAATTGCAGCTACGAGAATAACGAAGCAAAGCCAGCCACCCACTGTTTTAAAGAGATGGGAATGATTCATTAAAGAGAGAAAGTGTGTAATTGTGAAAACCCAGAATATTCATTCATAGAAAAAGAAATAGATCTTCAAAAGGGATGATGCAACTGAACTAGGGAAAAAAATTGAACATAACTGGATTTTTCAATGCCCCTATTTATATATATATGCACAATGGCCAAATATTCTAAAAGACTTCTGCTGTTGGCTTGAACTCAAAAGGGGTTTCTTTCTCTCACTTCAGTGCAAGCCTAGTTTTCTCTGCTCCAGGTAGCAGAAACCACCTATCTCTGGTCTCAGCAGGCCTCTCTCGCTCCCCTTCAGCTGCAAGGAAAGCCAGTCTCCAAACAAGCTCATTTAAAGGTAACATATCATAAGCAGAGGTTCTGCCTTGAGGGGTAGTTTCAGCTCAGAAACCTAAGAATAACGATATTAAATATGCATTAGCTGTAAGCACAAGCTCTTACAGAAAATAGAAATGAAGGGAACAGTCTATATATATCAAAGGAGCATGAACTTTTCAGCCCTGGGGACCACAACTGGGCTTGGCTGGCAGATCAGAAGTTGCATGTCGTACACACCTATACAAAATCCTTTTCCAGATCTCAATATATATGCATGCTCCTCACTCCCACCTCCCTCCCTTTCAAAATCTAAGGCTCCCTGGAAACATGAAAATTAAGGGCTGAATTCACAGCACGACTGGCATCTTCACGACTAAGTAACTGCACAAAGTTACTAGGTTTGGGGTAGCACTCACCTTTTCTAGTCACTGAAATCACTAGGGGCCCTTCCATATAACCCAGAACAAAGAGGCAGAAAATCCAACAACATCTGCTTTGAACTGAGTTATCTGAGTCCACACTACCATATATTCCAGCTCAAAACAGATAATGTGGGATTTTATTCAGCTGTGCGGTAGGGACCTCTGCCACCACTGTAAATGGAAACACTTTAGCAAGATATTTCTCCCTTTCCCACCTATATTATCATCTGGAGTGTGGTGAAAAATGCATAAAGCTCCAAAGAGTATCCAAGGGCCAGATGGAGCCCTGTGGCTGTATGTTGGCCATCTTTGATATACACCTTCAATGAAACATCACCATTAACTGCAGAGGCATTTGCAGAAAATAAAATGTGTCCAAACAAGGATGTCACAGGAAAGGCTATGCATTTCTTGTCATTTCTAAGCACCTGGATAAATCATAAGCATTAACTGGTTTTCTGGCCTTGATGACTTATTTTAATGTTCACCTTTGAATTTCACCATGATACGCTTGGAGTCAAGAAGTGCCAGGAACCAGCCTCTGGTGTGATCTATGATCATGTAGATTTCTACTCTTCACTTTAACCTGAAGTTTATCTTTAAAAGAAGGCAAAGAGAACAAAGTTGAAATGCTCCCTCAGCCTCCAAGAAGGATGGTTTTAGGCTCAGCATGGTTTTGGACTAAACAATCTTACAAAGTTGTTGTGAAGATATAGTGACAGAAATGAGAGATTTGCAGAGGTATCAGATATGTTCACTGGCAGAATGACAGGATATAAGTGTAATTAATATATTTTAAAAAATCAAATTCTCAAGTATTGGTTTCCTCCAATTTTGCAATAATAAAATAACTTTAACTATTACAGCTCAAGTAAGACTTGGATCTACACTTCAAATCCCTGTATTTTGTCAGAAACATGTACAATCATTCCCAAATTATTTGCAACATATCAATCATTCCCAAACTGCAAACCAGAGCAGGAACCCTGAGACAGAGCTTGAAAACATTCTATTTTACTATAATTCTTGAAGTCTTCAACCAGCACAGCCATTGACAACACTGGTTGGTGGATTCTGGGAGTTGTAGTCAAAGAGTAATTTTACCAAGCTCTGCTCTATTGAAACCATGGGGAAAGATCTCCAACTATATGTTGCATACAGATCAGTTTTCTTGTACAGCTTTGATCACTAATAGCAATTAATTGTGATAAGATTGCAGCATAAGCTTCATTACCAAATGCAAAGATTGCTCATTCTTTCCTCTTGATCTAACACAGAGGAGCTTCTTATTGCTCCATAAACCTTGTGCAAAAACAACAACAAACACTGACTGCAACATGATCTAACAAAGAGAGAGTTTAATCTCCGCACTGCGGACACACAAATGGCCATTACTCTTCAAGTTGCAGTGTAGGTAAAAACTAAAAATAAAGGGAATGAAAGCACTCCAACCTTAGACAATATGACATTTTTGCATACGTTAGCCCCTATTAGAACATTTTACAACGTATTATTTAGCAACCACTTTTTTCCTGTAAATAATTAAATTATATTTCATGTGGGAATGGAAGAAAGAGTAAGAAATATGATAAGCAGCAAGAGTAATAGCCATTTGTGTGTTTCAGTATCAAGCATAATGAGGTCATCTCTTGCTGGACTTTGAATGAACACGGCACTGTTTTCAAACAAAGTTTGCCATGGAAACGTATACATTAGGAGAAGGGGACTTCATTTGGTGGAAAACACATGTGTGACACACACAAAGTTTCAGGTCCAGACCCTGGCATTTCCAATAAGGCTGGGTAAGACCCTATCTAAAACACTAAAGAACCTCTACAACTTAGAGCGCACAATCTAGGCTACATGGGCAAATGGAATGACTCTGCATAAAGCAGCTTTCTTGGACAGTTTAAATCTAGAACACTCATAAGGACCTGCTAATTAAAAAAAAGTAGACACAATAATTTCATCATAATCATTCAAAACTCTGACCAAAGTCCTTATCCAGAACACATGGTCTATGAGATTTCAATTTTTTAGGAAATGTTCAATACACAAATTTTAAAGACTGAGCCAGGGGATTTTATAGCATGTTTAGGTATGTTAATATATTTTACAAATTTTCAATTATTGAAACTGTTTATTTGTCATGGTTTTGTTGTTTTAAATTGTATATTCAATTGATTTTATTGTTGTTACCCATTTTGGCTCTCTTTTTAGAAATATAAAGCATAATAATAATAATAATAATAATAATAATAATAATACACAGAGTGGCCCATCTCCCTCACACCCTAGTTTTAATACAAATTTAAACATGCAAACGGATGAACAAAGACCATGAAAGACATGTATATGTGTCACTGTGTTTTATATGATTAATATGGTTGGTTCATGGAGTGGTCAGTAAGAATGCACTTTTAGATAATCACCACCACAAAATACTACCATGTAAAAAGCCGGACACATCGGCTGTAAGACTTTCAAATGGGATCCACACTTTGTGGATTTGTCATCTAAATGAGCAAAACATTTTGCAGAAGCTTAACAGTGGCTCTCACATTTACATCGGTCTTACGCCCACTTAATTTGGACTTCTAGGGGGCTCCTGGTGGTGCAGTGGGTTAAAGCGCTGAGCTGCTGAACTTGCTGACTGAAAGGTTGGAGGTTCGAATCTGGGGAGTGGAGTGAAGCTGTGAGACCCAGCTTCTGCCAACCTAGCAGTTCGAAAACATACAAATGGGAATAGATCAATAGGTACCACTTCTGTGGGAAGGTAATGGTGCTCTATGCAGTCATGCCAGCCACATGACCATAGAGGCGTCTATGGACAATGCTGGCTCTTCGACCTGGAAATTGAGATGCGCACCAACCCCCAGAGTCAGACACAACTAGACTTAATGTCAGGGGAAACCTTTACCTTTATCTAGGTGTCTAAGATATATCCAAAAAGACCACTTAAAACTCAGACTCAATCCAACTCCATGTGAGGAATCTGGGCTTTAATCTTTAAAGAGCAAAGAGGAGAGATTCACCTGCATCATTCCCATACACATCCATTCTGCTCTTTGATTACTCAAACTTTGCTTTTTGAAGCACGAGTGGGGCAAATCCAAGGTTAAATGCACAGACCTATTTCTCTACAAATAAAATCCAAGCTTTGTTCAATAGAACGAACTAGAACTACAGTCAGTAACCAAACACAGATGACGTACAATGTTATGTAGCTAGTGCAGCTACACAGCAAGTAGCCAGTGACCATTTCCAGGGATGTAAATCCTCTTCAATATTTTTGCTGACAACTTTTGAAAATTAATAGTTATGACATTCCCCCCTCCCCCCACAGTGGGAAAAGCAATTTTTGTGGTATTCTCCCTATACTCAGTCATTCCAAAATGTTGCAGGAGTTATTTTGACAAGAAATACATGTCCTTTTTAATGCAAAAAGGCTTTGCGTGCAAAAACTTCAGGATGTTGAACAGGAAACTTCAGGATGTTGAATGCCACAAGAACATTGCATGAAATTTTCATTTTTCTCTTATGCTTTCAGACAGAATATCTTAGAATCAGGAAATTATGTTTTTGACCTGAGAACAAATAATTGCAAGTATTTATTTTATCATTTATGATTACAGATTGAGCATCCCTTATCTGGAAATCTGAAATACTCCAAAATATGAAATTGTCTATGTGGGTGGTTGGGATAGGGACACCTTTGCTTTCTGGTAGTTCAATGTACATAAATGTAGTTTCATGTGCAAAATGATTTACAATATTGTGTATAAAATTACATCCAGGCTCTAATGTCTTAAGCTGCAAACAAAAACATAAGTGAAATTTCTGTTTAGACTTGGGTCCCATCTCCGAGATGTCTCATTATGTATGCAAATACAGGTATTCCTAAATTTAAAAAAATTAATCCTAAATTCCAAGAAATTTCTGGTCCCAAGAATTTCGGATAACGGATACCCCACTTGTCTAACTCTTTCCCATCCATCAATCAACTGAACTTGCTAAAAGTGTTCATTCAGACTTAATGTTTTAATGGCAAATCTTCTTGATAAAAATAGACAATAAATTTTAGATTTTGCATTTTGCCCTGCTCATCTTCTGTTCTAAATCAAACAAAAGCAAAGTCAACCACAACTAGCAAGGAATGGTTGACTATGCTTCAGAGAAAAGAGTTACGAAGAAAGGATATCAGTGAGGGAATGAAACGTCCAGGAAATCACCCTTTTCCTAACAGAACCAAAACAGATGGAACCACCAAATTCTCACAGGTGGGTAACCTAAGTATCATGTGCTGGAAATTGATATTAATGGATAGTCCTATTAGTGGGATACAGACCAGATAATTACGTTTTAGAATACACACTCTTCAAGGCTCAAATAATATGAACAGATCAAAACGTCAGGCCCTAACACTGCAGATAATGTAGCATGGGGCATAAGCTTTCACTGATTACGTTCAATGGCGGCACAACTATGGGTCCACAAATAAAGCTTGTTTATGACCAGCATAGATTGTATTGCCCTCCACATGCTGCTAGACTAGGCATGGACAAACTTCAGCCCTCCAGGTGTTTTGGACTTAAACTGGCTGTTAGGAATTATGGGAGTTGGTCCAAAACACCTGGAGGTCCCAAGATTTCCCATGCCTGTGCTAGAGTGTAGCTTTCACAAACTTTAACCAACGGGGAGGGTTCTTGGGAGCTGGAGCTGAACCCCTGAAGGGCCTCACATTTCCCATTCCAGAGATGCATTCTTATATACGAACAGGGAACAACGACCAGTAGTTTATTCCTATTTTGTTTGCTTACAAAGTTTCGTTGCCATGATGTGCTTTCGAGTCAAGTGTGGCTTCGGGTGATTTTTTCCTAGAGTTCTCATTGGAAAGATTTACTCAGGGGAAGCTTGTCATTTGCTTTCCTTTAGGGAGGCTGAGCATGATTTCAGTCACCTCAAAGCAATGAAGCGCAGTGATTACAATATCAATTAAATGTCAGGTGCTAACTTACTAATCAGAATGCATGCGCAGGAAGTGAAGCAAGCAGCAATATTGTTGTGATGGGCTAAGGAAGAGCAGGGAAAAGATGGATAGGGATTGATTGCCCAACACATCTGCCCAGAAAGCTCCATAG
Source organism: Anolis sagrei ordinatus (assembly GCF_025583915.1). Taxonomy (NCBI): domain Eukaryota; kingdom Metazoa; phylum Chordata; class Lepidosauria; order Squamata; family Anolidae; genus Anolis; species Anolis sagrei. The sequence goes on from NW_026847660.1 coordinate 69,914,888, forward strand.
ATCAGTGGTTCTCAACCTGTGGGTCCCCAGGTGTTTTGGCCTACAACTCCCAGAAATCCCTGCCAGTTAGGATTTTTGGATGTTGAAGGCCAAAATATCTGGGGACCCACAGGCTGAGCACCACTGCCATAGATGGATAATGATTGATTGCCCACCACATCTGTGCAGAATGCCCCACAGATGGATACTGATTGATTGCTCAACACATCTTCCCAGAAAGCCCTATAGATGAGTGGTTCTCAACCTGTGGGTCCTCACGTATTTTGGCCTACAACTCCCAGAAATCCCAACCACTGTTAGGATTTCTGGATGTTGAAAGCCAAAATATCTGGGGACCCACAGGCTGAGAACCACTGCCATATATGGATAATGATTGATTGCCCAACACATCTGTGCAGAACGGCCCACAGATGGATACTGATTGATTGCTCAACACATCTGCCCAGAAAGCCCTATAGATCAGTGGTTCTCAACCTGTGGGTCCTCACGTATTTTGGCCTACAACTCCCAGAAATCCCTGCCACTGTTAGGATTTCTGGATGTTGAAAGCCAAAATATCTGGGGACCCGCAGGTTGAGAATCACTACCATAATGGACAATGATTGATTGCCCAACACATCTGTGCAGAACACCCCATAGATGGATACTGATTGTTTGCCCAACACATCTGACCAGAAAGCCCCATACCTGTTTTCCAGCAGAGTCATGCACACAACCTCCCGCACACCAGGATTGTTCGCTTTCTCCACAGAGCAGCTTTGCAGGTTCCATGTTGCCACTCTCAAGACCGCCTTCCCGTCCCTCAGCCCTCCAAACATTTCCACCGTGGGCCGCGTGGAGATGATCTGTGTGGGTCCTCCTGGAGGGAAATCCAAATCCTCACTCTGCAAGCTGAGTGAGGTGGGGCTCGGGTGAGGCTTGACCACAAAATTGAGGCCACCGTTGGTGTGCGTCGAAGGCGGCCTAGACCTCTCAGCAAAGATCTGGTGCCGGATCCTGTCCAGAAACGAAGAGTTGATGCAGTCCATCTTGACCAGGTCCTCGATGCTTTTGAAGGGACCGTGCTCCTTGCGATACTCCACGATGCCGTGGGCGATCTTCTCTGTGACGCCTCGGATGCTCATGAGCTGAGCCGGGGTGGCCGTGTTGATGTTGATCTTTGTGGCCGACAGGTGGTCCGGATTCTGATCCTTCCTCAAGGAGCTGGGCGAGTGCTGGGCCGAGCTGCCTTTGCTGCTCACACAGATCTCAAACTTGACCTGCTCCAGCTTGGCCGCCCCGATGCCGCTCACCAAAGCCAGGTCCTCCACTTTCTTGAAGCCCCCGATGTACTCCCGGTATTCCACGATGCTCTGGGCCACGGTGCGGGTGACCCCAGGCAGCGTCATGAGCTCCTCCTCGGTGGCCGTGTTGATATTGAGCCGCTCCTGGTTCACCAGGATGTGGCTGAAGTTGCAGGCCGCGCTGAACTTGCGGCTGTGGCAGAGGTCCGAGGGGTCCCTGGGGATGGAGCGGTGGCAGCCCAGGTTGCCCCCCATGGTCTCTCGAAGGCTTGCTTCAAATGGAAGACAAGCAGGACGGAGACGAGTTGGTGGAGCAACCTGTCATGCTGAGAAAGGCTTCCAAACCAAGGTGGCACTTCAGCAGAAAGTTGAAAATATTCCAAACGCAAAGGGCAGCCAGGGAACCTGTGCTGGCCCCACAGAAGCTTCTCTCTCTGTCGCTGAGGCGAAGTGGGACCGTCCCAGGCTCTGAGGGGGAAAGGAAGGGCGCTGCAGGGCCCAGCAAAAGGGGGCTCTTCCTGCCGTCTCTCAGTGGGGCGCCCCTTGTCTCTCCAAAGCAGCAGCAGGAGGAGGAGGAAGGAAGGAGGAGGGAGCCTCACAACAAGCCGCCTCCGACTGAGGGAGGGAAAGAGAGGGAGCGCGCGCGCACTTCCCTCCGCAATGGCTCTCCGGGGCCAGAGGCAGCCGCGCGCCAACTTCGCTGTCCTCCGCCGGCGCGCGGACTGGCCAAGAAGAGGAGGAGGAGGAGGGGGAGGAGGAGAGGGAGGACCTGACGCCCCGCCCCCTCTGGAAGGCGGGGGCGGGGCCTCGGCCTGGAAGAAGCCCTCTCGCTTTGGCGCCCCCGCCGCGCGCCCCCGCCCCTCTGAGGCAGAAAGAGGAACGGGTTGGGTGGGAAGACAATAGGAGCTCGCGCTCCAATGCCTGGCTCCACTGCCACTTCAGCCCTGTTAGGAAAAGGCACCTCCTCCACTGAGGCCCCCACCCACACTGAGTTTCTGACTAGAATAACTTTCTTGTCGTGGTGCATCCTACAACCACATTCACAGCAATCCCAGTACCTATATATGCAAAATTACAACAAACTAACATCCTTCCCCCTTCGAAATCACGATGGCAGAAGCCCTCGTGCCACAAAGCAATATTGCCCCCTTCTACACTGCTGTATAGAAACCACATTGAGCTGGATTATCTTCCTCTTGGGTTGTTGTAGGTTTTGTCCACATGCTTGTGGATTTCAATGGCTTCTCTGTGTAGTCTGACATGGTGGTTGTGAGAGTGGTCCAGCACTTCTGTGTTCTCAAATAATATGCTGTGTCCAGGTTGGTTCATCAGGTGCTCTGCTATGGCTGATTTCTCTGGTTGGAGTAGTTTGCAGTGCCTTTCATGTTCCTTGATGTGTGTCTGGGCGCTGCGTGTCACCATGTCAGACTACACAGAGAAGCCATTGAAATCCACAAGCATGTTATTGTTGTTGTGTGCTTTCAAATTGTTTCAGACTTAGGTTGACCCTGAGCGAAGGCCGAGTAAATGACCTTGGAGGGCCGCATTCGGCCCCCGGGCCTTAGTTTGAGGACCTCTGGTATACAGCTATGTGGAAGGGGACTCAGATAACCCAGTGCAAAGCAGATATTGTGAATGTTCTGCCTTGATATTCTGGGATATCTGCTTTGAACTGGGTTATCGGAGATCCAGGGAAGCCATGCTACCCCTCTTTTCTGCCTTGGTTAGACCACACCTGGAATATTGTGTCCAGTTCTGGGCACCACAATTGAAGAGAGATATTGACAAGCTGGAATGTGTCCAGAGGAGGGCAACTAAAATGATCAAGGGTCTGGAGAACAAGCTCTATGAGGAGCGGCTTAAAGAGCTGGGCATTTTTAGCCTGAAGAAGAGAATGCTGAGAGGAGACATGATTTTTTTTGTCATGTCAAGAGCGACTTGAGAAACTGCAAGTCGCTTCTGGTGTGAGAGAATTGGCCATCTGCAAGGACGTTACCCTGGGGACGCCTGGATGATTTGATGTTTTTATCATCCTTGTGGGAGGCTTCTCTCATGTCCCCGCATGAAGAGCTGGAGCTGATAGAGGGAGCTCATCCTCCTCTCCCTGGATTCGAACCTGCGAGCTGTCGGTCTTCAGTCCTGCCGGCACAGGGGTTTAACCCACTGCGCCACTGGGGGCTCCTAGAGGAGACATGATGGCCATGTATAAATATGTGAAAGGAAGCAAGCTTGTTTTCTGCTGCCCTGGAGACTAGGACACAGAACAATGGCTTCAAACTACATGAAAGGAGATTCTATCTGAACATTAGGAAGAACTTCCTGACTGTGAGAGCTGTTCAGCAGTGGAACTCTCTGCCTTGCAGTATGGTGGAAGTTCTTTCTTTGAAGGCTTTTAAACAGAGGCTGGATGGCCATCTGTCAGGGGTGCTTTGAAGGCAATTTTCCTGCTTCTTGGCAGGGGGTTGGACTGGATGGCCCATGAGGTCTCCTCCCATCCAGACCGTCACAGCTACACCCCACTCCATGTTCATAAAAGAACGCTCATAGCCCAGGGGTTCACATATTATTTGTCCATTGTGAAGTGGGTAAAATTGGACTTTGTGACAGACATTGCTTAATAGAAGACAAAACTCACGGCATGCATTTTGACTATTGGTTGAGTACAGTTTCATCCTGGCTTTCTAGTTCAAACGGCAGTCCTAGTACATCATATATTCTCAGAACGGGTCTTGTTTCTCTCCCCAATTTCACTATTTTGCATTTTTATTTTAAAACTAGCTGTACCTGCCACGCCTTGCTGTGGCCAACCTTCCCTCCCTCTTTCTATCCTCCTTTCTTTCTCTCCTTCCTTTTTTCTTTCACTTTCTCATTCCTTCTCTTCCTCTTCCCTTTCTCCCCCCTTTCTTTCCCTTCCTCTTTCTCCCCTTTCTTCCTTCTCTACCCATTCTTGAACTGCAACTCCCAGCAGTCCTCCTGATTATCTATCTATCTATCTATCTATCTATCTCTAATCTATCTTAGCTATCTGGAGGATTGCTGGGAATTGCAGTCCAGGAATAGAAAATTGGAAATATGCAGTGATTGGGGTGCTCTCAAAGAAATCCAAGAAGAAGAAAGCTTGGAGCTTGGAAGCAGTGCATTTGGATCATCCTCCTCTCCTAAAGGGCCTGGTCTAGGGGATGCTGGGAACTGTAGTCCGGAAGAGAGTGTGGATATGCTATTGTGTGCTTTGTTTGTCAGCGGGAGTTGTTTTGCAAATGCGTTGTAACATCTTTTTGGTTTTTTTGGCTTTTTAAGTCCCTTCTGCTGTGTTTTTCAGTGTTTTTATGAGTGATGGTCACTCGTTGGCCTGATAGGTGTATTGTGTCCAAATTTGGTGTCAATTCGTCCAGTGGTTTTTGGATTATATTAATCCCACAAACGGACATTACATTTTTATTTATATAGATCAGGGGTCCTCAAACTAAGGCCCGGGGGCCGGATGCGGCCCTCCAAGGTCATTTACCCGGCCCTCGCTCAGGGTCAACCTAAGTCTGGATTGACTTGAAAGCACACAACAACAACAACAACAATCCTTTCTCATCAGCCAAAAGCAGCCCCACACTTTCCATTGAAACACTTATAAGTTTATATTTGTTAAAAATGTTCTTCATTTTAATTATTGTATTGTTTTAAGTGTTTTTTGCACTACAAATAAGATATGTGCAGTGTGCATAGGAATTCATTCATTTTTTCAAATTATAATCCGGCCCTCCAACAGTTTGAGGGACTGTGACCTGGCCCTCTGTTTAAAAAGTTTGAGGACCCCTGATATAGACGTTGCATGTGCTCTGATTCCTTTGTTGATCCTGTCATTTTTTTTAAAGCAAATGTGTTCTAGAAACTGGCAGGAGTATATTTTATAATGTCACAGCCAATATCCAGTTGGCAGAGTGTTTTTGCAGGCATAGGCTGCTAATTTACAGATCTGGAAGGCCCCAGAAGGCAAAGATACATTGCAACCTGACACAAGGAGAGTGCTTCTGTATCAACTCAGTGCTCTAAACAAACATGGCCTACCATCGGCAACAGATGCTGGGGTTACAAATCAGTGACAATGTAGTCTAGTCATAGAATCATAATATAATAGAGTTGGAAGAGATCTTGTGGGCCATCCAGTCCAACCCCCTGTCAAGAAGCAGGAAAATTGCATTCAAAGCATCCCCGACAGATGGCCATCCAGCCTCTGTTTAAAACCACCGAAGAAGGAGCCTCCACCACACTTTGGTGGAATAGAGTTCCACTGCTGAACAGCTCTCACAGTTAAGAAGTTCTTCCTAATGTTCAGGTGGAATCTCCTTTCTTGTACTTTGAAGCCATTGTTTTGCATCCTAATCTCCAGAAAACAAGCTTGCTCCCTCCACCCTATGACTTCCCCTCTCATACTTATACATAATTCAGATTAAATTATCAATCCAGTCCACTTCTATGGTTCGAAGAGGATCGCCATTCTTCTTTTTGGGTTGTTGTAGGTTTTTCCGGGCTATATGGCCATGTTCTGGAAGCATTTTCTCCTGACGTTTCGCCTGCATCTATGGCAAGCATCCTCAGAGGTAGTGAGGTGTGTTGGAAGTAGGAAAATGAGTTTATATATCTGTGGAATGACCAGGGTGGGACAAAGGACTTTTGTCTGCTGGAGCTAGGTGTGAATGTTTCAACTGACCACCTTGATTAGCATTTAATGGCTTGGAAGTGCCTGGAGGGAATCTTTCATTGAGAGTTATTTGATATGCCTGATTGTTTACTCTCTGTTGTTTTGCTGTTGTAATTTTAGAGTTTTTTAATACTGGTAGCCAGATTTTGTTCATTTTCATGGTTTCTTCCTTTCTGTTGAAATTGTCCACATGCTTGTGGATTTCAATGGATTCTCTGTATAGTCTGACATGGTGGTTGTGAGAGTGGTCCAGCATTTCTGTGTTCTCAAATAATATGCTGTGTCCAGGCTGGTTCATCAGGTGCTCTGCTATGGCTGACTTCTCTGGTTGAAGTAGTCTGCAGTGCCTTTCATGTTCCTTGATGCGTGTTTGGGCAATGCTGCGTTTGGTGGTCCCTATGTAGACTTGTCCACAGCTGCATGGTATACGGTAGACTCCTGCAGAGGTGAGAGGATCCCTCTTGTCCTTTGCTGAACGTAGCATTTGTTGGATCTTCTTGGTGGGTCTGTAGGTGGTTTGTATGTTGTGTTTCCTCATCAGCTTCCCTATGCGGTCAGTGGTTCCCTTGCTCCCTTCTGGAGAAAATGCCTCCAGAACATGGCCATATAGCCCGGAAAAAACTACAACAACCCAGTGATTCCAGCCATGAAAGCCTTTGACAATTCTTCTTTTTTCTTGGGCATCAGTACGTTATGAAGTCACCTTGGTCAAACTTGCCTTCATCTCTGGATTCGAATCCCTGTTCAGCTTGATAACCACTAGTGTGGAGTAGTGGTTCTATTGTTGAGCTAAGGCAGTGTTTCTCAACCATCCTAATGCCGCAACCCCTTAATACAGTTCCTCATGTTGTGGTGACCCCCCACCATTACATTATTTTTGTTGCTACTTCATATCTGTAATTTTGCTACTGTTGTGAATCGTCACGTAAATATCTGATATGCAGGATGTCTTTTCATTCACTGGACCTACCCAATACACCCAAGTTTGAATATTGATGGAGTTGGAGGGAATGGATGTTGTCATTTGTGAGTTATAGTTGCTGGGATTTATAGTTCACCTACAATCAATGAGCATTCTGAACTCCACCAATAATAGAGAATTAAACCAAACTTGGCACACAGAACTCCCATGAGCAACAGAAAATACTAGAAGGGTTTGGTGGGCATTGACCTTGAGTTTGGGAGTTGTAGTTCACCTACATCCAGAGAGCACTGTGGACTCAAACAATGATGGATCTGGAACAAACTTGATACAAATACTCAATATGCCCAAATGGAAACAATGGTGGAGTTTGGGGGAAATAGACCTTGACATTTGGGAGTTGTAGTTGTTGGGATTTATAGTTCACCTACAATCAAAGTCCCTTGAACCCCACCAACGATAGAATTGGGCCAAACTTCCAACATAGAACCCCCATGACCAACAGAACGTACTGGAGGGATTTGGGATGAATTGACAGTGATTTAGGGGAGATATAATTCACCTTCCACCTTTCTGATGGGTATTTGGCGACCCCTCTGACACCCCCTCGTGACCCCCCCAGGGGTCCCGACACCCAGGTTGAGAAACACTGAGCTAAGGCACCTGCCATATGGCCATGGAAACCCTCTGGGTCAGGCATGTAGCCGGGGGGGGGGGGGCTCAGCCCCCCCCCCCCCGAAATTCTCATGGTGGTTCGCGAAAAGGCCTTACTGGTGCATTATTTAAACTGTTATGTTTATTCATATCATGATCTGATCACCATATTCAATATATCCCATATGCATGGGGGTATTGGGGTAACGATACAAAAGGTTTGCTAGGGTAGACCCTCTTTCACTCAGACTCAGCCCCCCCGAAACAAACTCACCCCCCACCCGAAACAAAATTCTGGCTATGGGCCTGCCTATCTCTAACCAATTTAGCCCCCCCCCCCCCCCCGAAACAAAATCCTGGCTACGGGCCTGCTCTGGGTGACCTTGGACAAGGCATACACACTCAACCTCAGAGGCTGGCAATGGCAAATCTCCTCTGAATATAACTTACAAACCATCTTGCTGTGATAGGTTCTTCTTCGGATAACCAACTTGAAGGCATGCAACAACAACAGCTCAGCTTTGAAGCTCACCGAGTTCACTATCTCTTTTGTTGTAAGGGTAAATTGTAAGGGTTTGTTGTAAGGGTAAATTGGATAACATCACACATGAAAGAGCAGGATGCAACAAGTGTGGTATCTGTTATCACAATAAACAGAACAAAACAAATACCTAAGCAAGGTTGCAGCCCGCCAAGCTACCTGTCACTTTGCATCCAAGATGTGAGGTTCCATTTTGGTTGCCATCTTTGGTTGGCCTTGGTGTATACTCTTATTTGGGGGAAGCCCGAAGATGAAGAGTGTAATTTCATTATTGACATCCTTTCCAGACTGTTTGCCAAAATACTAAGACAAATTAATGAAATAAAGCAAAACAAAACAAAACAAAAATGCTTGTCACTCTATCAGAAAATACAGAATAGGAGGAAAGAATCAGTGAGTAGAAAATGAGTTTGTAAGTATTTTAATTGATTTTATAATGCACTGTATTTTACATTTTGGAGCAGATACAAGCTAATTAATGTGATTCTGAAGCCTCACTAATTGCATCAAGTCTTTTTTTGCAGACAGGAATGGCACTGAATCACTAGAGGCTGGTTTGTGTTCTATGTGGTTCCAGCTTTTTGAAAGCAGCCTTTGCACTCCCTGGGCGTATAAATTAAAATGTTTTTCAGTAGCTTGGCACAACTTCAGTGGGGATTGCAAAGGCAGACCCTTGGTCTCATAACCCATACAATAACGATTTACTGTTCAAAGTTGTAATCTAATCACAGCTACAGATATTAGAATAAAGTGACACTGCATCAGAAAAGTCTACATTCCTTTAACTAATATTGTTTCACATTTGATGGTAGTCTCTCCCCAGAGAATTGCAAATTGGGTCTCAGATTTGATTTCAAAAATAAAAATAAGTAATTGGATGTGAAAGGTTGGCATGGTAAAGCCCAATAGGATGTGTATGTGTCAATCCTTGACTCTCTTCCATCACCTCACTGTTGTTGGAGAGGGTTGAACTACTCTCCAACTACATTAACACAGCCCAACAATTTTTTTCTTGGTGTCTTGACTTTTAGGCATGTTTCTGGGTTATTTGGGGTGCTATTTTAGAAAATTACAAGTGGTCTGTCATTAGCTCTAGTTATCCTGATTTCCTATGTGCAAGCAGATGAAGACTGGCATGTGGCATATGTTCTGAATCTCAAAAACTAGATCCAATAGGGGAAAACTGGTGCTGATTTTTGGAATCAGACGGTCAAATATACCCAGAAACAGGTCGAATGTTTGTGGCATCAAAATGTGTGTCGGCCAGTGTTTAAGACAGGATTTTCTATGACATTCTAGGTTCCTCATCACACTAGAACAGCATTTCTCAACCTGGGGTCGGGGCCCCTGAGGGGGTCGTGAGGGGCTGTCAGAGGGGTCGCCAAAGGCCATCAGAAAATACAGTATTTTCTGTTGATTATGGGGATTCTGTGTGGAAAGTTAACCTGAAAAAAAGTAGCTTCTCTTGTTGATCTGACTTGTGAGCTGACCAACTATTTTCAGTTTTGAGCCCTAGCAGTAGCTTACAAGACAGAGGTAACAGGAGGAGGAAACAAGAAGAGACAGAAAGAAAACTTATTTTTCCTACAGTAATAAAAAGCACACACAACTTTATCCTTTGAGTTCACAAGAAAATCCGTATTACTGAGTCATTGTTGGTACAATGCATTGTTATATTGACTCTCTATCTATACACAGTGGAAACAAGAAGAGAGCTGTTTTAGAGATAAAGCCAAATTCAGCTATTAATGTCAGGGTCTCATCTATCAACTGAAATATCCTGCACAATGTCAGAAGCTAACCAAGGTCTTATTGTTCTTAGATATGCAAGAAATCACTTCTTCTCAAAGACCCAGCCTTTATGTTCAAGATGGTGCCATCCCCAGAACAACTGCTTGGGAGACAATGGGCCATTTTGAAGTTACTTTTCCAGCTCGCCAGTGCTGCCTTTGAACAAGGAAGAAGGACAGAATATAACATTATTTAACATTTGGCTTTGCCTGCCTTTGTGTGTCCCAAATGTGCCAGGGCCTTCAAGCCATCTCATCAATCATGCATTAAAAGAACTGCTCAAGCATATCTAGCTTAAAAGATTGAGGGTGCCATCTCAGCATTCCTGATACTTGTGCTGGTCCTCAGGGCTGATACCTGCGCTGGCCCACCATGTGTGTGTGTGTGTGTGGTGGTGGTGGGGATCTGCAGTCTTTAGGTCACATGTGACCAATGGAAGCCTTCTGTGAACCCTACATGGACATCAAAGATTCCCTGCCACTCCCATTGTTCGTTGGCAGGTCACAAGGAACTCACCACAGAATGAATAATCCCATTATGCTTTTTTCAGCATTTAAATTGTCTATCCTTCCCACTGGGAAAGGCGTATGGCAGGGTTGTATACTCTCACCCAATCTATTCAACTTGTATACAGACGACATCATGCAATGTGCAAGGCTTGACGAATGCAAGGCTGGGGTTAAAATTGCTGGAAGAAACATTAACAACCTTAGATATGCAGATGACACCACTTTGATGGCCAAAAGCGAGGAGGAGCCGAGGAGCCTTCTAACCAAGGTGAAAGAAGAAAGTGCAAAAGCTGGGTTGCAGCTAAACATAAAAAAACCCAAGATTATGGCAACAAGAATGATTGACAACTGGGAAATAGAGGGAGAAAACGTGGAGGCAGTGACAGACTTTGTATTTCTAGGTGCAAAGATTACTGCAGACGCAGAATGCAGTCAGGAAATCAGGAGACGCTTACTTCTTGGGAGGAGAGCAATGTCCAATCTCGATAAAATAGTGAAGAGTAGAGACATCACACTGGCAACGAAGATCCGCATAGTTAAAGCAATGGTATTGTCACGTTGCCAGTGCTCTGCCTTATTTAGGTAGAGATGAATCAAACTCCCAGTTTTATCAAACAGTTTCATTAAAACAGAACTTACTTGCTGGCTGTTTTAATAGACCAAAACATAAAATCTAAAAAACAACTCCATAATCAAAAGGGTCCATTCCAGTGGTCAAATGCCGAGAGTTCAATCAACAAAGTCCAGGGATCATGAGTCTATACCGTAGTCAAAAGCCAGTCCAAAGGTTCAAGGTTCCAGGATTCCAAGATTACAGGAGATAGGTCAGGATACTGAAAAATCCAACAGACCTGGGGGAAAAACCAGCAGCATCCACCACCAAAATACAACAGATACTTTTCTCCCAAAAAGGAGAAAAAGGAAGGAAAAAGGAAGAGGGGCAACCAAGGGCAAGATGGATTGATGGCATCCTTGAAGTGACTGGATTGACCTTGAAGGAGCTGGGGGTGGTGACGGCCAACAGGGAGCTCTGGCGTGGGCTGGTCCATGAGGTCATGAAGAGTAGGAAATGACTGAACGAATGAACAACAACAACCCTTCCCATGCGAACGTGATTGATCTTGAAGCAAGATGTTTCCAGAACCATCCCAAAGAGTGTAAGATGTATGAAAAGACTCTTGTATTTTGGGAAGGAAGGGTTGATCCTCCCTATCCCTGTACTTTGACATAGGGAGGCAAGTAAATGTATAAGTAAAAATCTTGACATTTACACACACAGAAAGATATTCTGACTCATCACTTCCCACTGTATGTAACCTCAAAGGGCAAAATGGTTGCCCCTTCTGAGTAAAATTGTTGCTTCTTCTGGGCAATGGATGTAGGCGTCACATCAGTGGGTTGATTCACAGTTGATTCACTCTGGGTTTTATTCTAAACTTTAAATGAGCTATCCAAGATGATGAAATATATTTGGGAATAGGGTTCATCACCTTTAAAATTCAGACTAAAACAGAGCAGAATCACTGCCTATACCAATATCAAAGCCAACCACCTCCTTTGGCAACACAAGATTACACAACTGGCTTTCCATGCAGACATATTGGGATAAAGGGCCCATTTTGCTACATCTTTGATGGTGTCTGAAGCGTTTTAAGAAGTGCTGACCTGTGCATGCAGCAGTGACATGGAACCTCCCATTGCTCTTTGTGTTTGTGTTGTACCTGCATTGCGTCTCTTTAGACCTCAGCACATCTGCTTTATTCCTAATCTTGAACAGCTGACAAAGAATTGTAGCAAACTCATTCCACAGAAATAAACGCTTTCTGCACAGGTATAATAGTTCTTTGTCTCTCATCCAGGAGCAGAAGGCCATTTAAATTTCCAGACTGCACTAAATATTTCAGTGCTTTATCATATATATCTCAGCTTCACGATGTAGATAACAGCAGTACCAACCAAAATGCACAATGGACCAAGATGTGAGTAATGTATTCTATTTTGAAGATGGAAAAATGTTGCTTGGTCATGACTGAATTTGGTGTTGCTTTGGCACAGGACAACGGAACAAGCAGTCAACTTCGGAACATGGAACGTATGGACACTGATGGATAACACTGATAATGAACGCCTCGAACACAGAACTGGAATCATTGCAAGGGAGCTGGGATGCTTTAACATAGACATAGCAGCACTATACAGATCAGAATAGGGCTCCACAGTCACCTACAGACCCACCGCCAGTACACTGATCCTGAAGACTATCCTACTCGGACAATGAGGGATCACCTAAGTAAGTAAGTAAGCTTTCGCACGAATGATACCAACCCACATACATATCTTGGAGAAAGCCCCTTTATATACCATGGAAATTACATTTGTGTAAATATGCACAGGATTGCATTGCATATCACAGTCTGCTGAATTATTATTTATTATTATTTATTAACTTTATTTGTACCCCGCTAACATCTCCCGAAGGACTCGATGCGGCTTACAGTAGCCAAGGCCTCAATAAAACAACAGTATAACAATACACATACACTAAAAAGCAAATCAAAATATTAAAGCAATAGACAGTAAACAGTAAAAACAATACACCATAACACAGTAAAACTAAGGCCGGGCCAAGTGTAATGGGTACAGATTAAAAGTGCTGAGTATGCCGAGTGAAATATAAGGATTTTGGGTAAGTGCCATGTGCGGACAATCTTAAGTCTCTAATAAAGTGCTTCTGGGACGTGTTGCTGGAGTTTCCTATTCTGGAAAGGCACACTGGAATATCCAGGTCTTCAAGCTCTTCCTAAAGACTGCCAAAATAGGGGCTTGTCTGATGTCCTTGGGGAGGGCGTTCCAGAGTCGGGGGGCCATCACAGAGAAGGCCCTGAAATAATCATTCACATTGAATAAAAGCTTTCAGACAATATGAACAGACTGTACATTGGTTACCAGTAAATATTTATTTATTTATTTACTATTTTTATACCCCGCCCTTCTCACCCTGAAGGGGACTCAGGGCGGCTTACAATCAACAGCAAAAAATCAATGTTGCATCGTGCACATAACAATGAACATACCATATAAAATTAGAAAACAATTAAAACAGTAATACAGATTAAAAGCTTACAAATACCACATCATGATTTTCAGACGTCATAGATTTCCCATAGTTGTCATACAGAATCCTAGGTTAGAATGATATAACAACTAAAGACCTCCCTCCCTCACCCTCCCTAGCAAGCAGTCACCCGATTCCCTCCCTCCCTCCCTGACACAACCTAAATTCCTGATAAAAATATGATCCTATGGATTATCATGAGGTAAGGTGGTACAAACTGCTACTGTGCGAAGATATAAGGTTAAGAGTACATGGTGCCAAGATTTTAAAAGCAGTTAACCATACAGTCAAGGGGTGTCCATATTGTGTACCGGGGCTTAACACTTAACAAGCTAATTCTGTTATAAATCAAAATAGCAAAGATACAATGAACAGAACCCAATCAGAAGAGCTTGCTGGAGATGTTCCGGCAATGTTGCTCTCATCTCTTTGGAATTAAATCTCCATTTACTACTAGGAAGTGCTAGCAGTCAACATTCTCTAAAGGTTTATTTTTTGTAATTGGTGTAAATGAATAGGGAAAGCCCAGAAGGTGGTAATCATGTTTCAGTGTACAATACTTGTGTGCAAATATATTTATTATGTGGTGGGAAAGCTCAATGTTGCGACCTATACACATTTTGCAAGGTAAGGCAAACTATGTTGCTCTATTTTGCATAATTCAGTCTGCTTTTTAAAAATAGTTTGCATTTGTTGTACACAATTGATTTTCTCACATTGGAGAAGTTACTTTGTTATAAGATAATAAAAACAGAAATACAGCCAGCCTTCCATATCCACAGGTTCTGCATCCACAGATTAAACCTACCACAGCTCAAAAATATTCAGAAAAACAATCCAAAAAGTAAATATTAATTTTGTTGCTTACTGAGTACTACACTGATGTGCAGGTAGACACCATTGTAGCCTTCCCCCATTTCACAGATCCTCGGGCTCTCTCTGAATGTTAGCATTTTATATAAGGCACATAATATTATTATGCTATTGCATATAATAAACTTCAGCATCCACAGATTTTGGTATCCATGGGGAGTTCTGGAACCAAACCCCACCAAATACTGAGGGTCCAATACAAAGCTAGGTACAATAATGTAGCTATAATAAAAGCCAAGACCCTCTGGTTCAAGTGATTAAATCCTGCCTAAAATTAAAAGACCTTGTATCTTAAGCTGCCAAGTACTAACAGGGCTGTAGCCAGAAAAAAATTTCAGGGGTTGAAATTTTCGGGGGGGGGGGGGTGTTGAAATTTTCAGGAGGGGTTGAAATTTTTAGGGGGGAGGGGGTTGAAATTTTCATGGGGGGGGGGTTGAAACCTGCCTCCTAGCTCACGCTGAAGCAAAGAATACAGCAGGGGGCAGAGCAGCCTTCAATAGCCTGCAGCTCCGCCCCTGTCAACCACCTCCACCAAGTCTGGCCTCCTTAATGAGAGCATTCAACACACACACCCCAACTTGGTTGCTTCACTACATCGGCTATTGCTGCAAGTAATGACAGTGTGAATAAATTGTCAATATTTGCTTGAGATAGTGCTTGCAGTTCTGGAGGGACTCTTAATTTTTTGCATCTCATAGACTTAGCATGGGGATTTGGTTAACCAGTTAAAATTCATGAGTAAACCAGGTTTTTAAAAATAATCTGAAACATTTCGGGGGGGGGGTTGAACCCCTAACCCCCCCCCCCTCGCTACAGGCCCGAGTACTAAGGTAAACAAAAAGATTTTCAACAGGTGCCAGAACTGCCATTGTGTTGTCATGTGATATGTGCCAACATTTGTCAAACATCCTATAATCAGAAATTAGAAATGTTACTCCCTGTCAGCAAGCCACGAGTTCTAGGAACGGTGGTACCAAATGTTAGCTTTTTAAAGCTCTGGAATTCCAAGGGAGTAAGCAAAGTTTCTTGGCATCTATCTGTCAGTTCTGTGAGGTCCTTATAGTACAGCTGAAGAAATAGAGCCCAGAAAGAAGTTTACTATCTCAGTGAGGACTAGACGGCAAAAGTATGATAGCTGGGACCCAATGCTGGTTGTGCAACATGGGTCAGAATTAGAGAAGTGAAGACGTTACGTATTTGAATGTGTTTCCATACAATATCCGGATAGCCTTAAGCACTATGCTTG
Source organism: Anolis sagrei ordinatus (assembly GCF_025583915.1). Taxonomy (NCBI): domain Eukaryota; kingdom Metazoa; phylum Chordata; class Lepidosauria; order Squamata; family Anolidae; genus Anolis; species Anolis sagrei. The sequence continues at coordinate 69,930,515 of NW_026847660.1, forward strand.
GCTGTTTGTTGCCCCCCCCCCCTTTTCTGGCAAACTATCTTGCCATAGCTCTGTCGCACCTGTGTCTCTCACTCACTACGCTGTCTCTTCATTGGGTCCCAGCTATCATACTTTTGCCAACTAGACTAATGTTAATAACTTATGTTAATGAGATGAATCACAAACAAATTTTGCCAATGAGGAATACTCATATCTTCTTTATAGCCAGCTGATGGAAAAATTGGCTCTAGAACAGTGGTTCTCAACTTGTGAGTCTCCAGATGTGTTGGCCTTCAACTCCCCAAAATCCTAACAGCTGGTAAACTAGCTGGGATTTCTAGGTGTTTTGGGCCAAAACACCTGGGGATCCACAGATTGAGAACCACTGCTCTAGGTTATCATTAATTATTTTCCCAGCACGATAGTAACCTCATCATACTAGAGAATTAATCCACTTTAAATCCAGTTGCTTCCTCCTGCAGAATTATGTGGTTTGTAGTTTAGGGAGGAGCTTTCAACAGCCTCACCCCAGAATTCTACAGGAGGCGGAAATCGGATTTAAAGTGGATTCATTCTCTAGTGTGATGAAGTAGTAGGAGTGGTATTCTGTGATTATTAATCGACAGAAGTGAATGAGTAAAGACATACTGTTCAAATGGACAAATAATTCTTGCTAAAAATATGTTTAAAATCCCTACTGTTAGAATCTTCTCAGTCTCCTCACTAAACATATAACCATACCATAAAAATATAGATTGTATTGCACAATCCCTACTCCTGATCCAAATCCATTTACAGTAAGCCCTTGGAATTTGGTTCCAAGACCTTCCCTGAATACCAAAAAGCCATGGATACTTGTGTCATTATATACAGCATATATCGGCATAGTAAAATGGTGTTGCTTATAGGAAGAGGCAAAATCACAGCTTGCTTTTGTGATTTATTTCTTTTAATCGGAGGATGCAAAATCCATGGATATGGATGGCCAACTGTACAATCTAGGGAAGTGTGTTTTATTTGATTGTTTTTTCCAGATGAAGAACTGAGCTGGGATCTTGGTTTGTGTGGGAACATCACAGTTAGAAGTGCACTCAAGGGTAGAAGTGCACAAAGCACTCTATCATCAACAAAGGCTCCCGTGTTCTCAGGGCTCCATAATAGGATGCTTTCAACATGGAGTCAGGACAGAGCCCTGTCAGAAATAACTCTGCATCATGTGATGGGCTCTGACTCTATTCTAGCTCTATGTTGAAAGTGTCCTATGATGGATCTCAGATCTTGTGTGATGAGGTCGTATGACTAGTCCTATCCCAACAAGAAAATACAATAGAGGCAGTCCCCGAGTTACAAACATCCAACTTACAAAGAGCTCATAATTAAGAACTATGAGACAACAGGAAATGAGAGATATTACCTCTAGGAAGGGAAATACACTCCTGAAAGAGTTCTCATGGGGTAAAGGTGTCTTCACTGTAGCTTTCTCACCAATCCCATTTCCACAACAAGGCATTTTTTTCCACAATCTAATTATCACAGGGACGGAAAGTGAGGTGAAATCTATATATATTTGCTGGAACAGGTACATTTTTAAGTGTAACTCCAATCATATATATATATGTGTGTGTGTGTGTGTGTGTGTGTGAAATCTTCTGAACAAGGACACAGATAGATAGATAGATAGATAGATAGATAGATAGATAGATAGATAGATAGATAGATAGATAGATATGACTGGAGTTACACTAAAATGTACTTGTTCCAGCTTACATACAAATTCAACTTAAAACAAACCTACAGAACCTACCTTGTTCGTAACCTGGGGACTGCTTGTACAAAAAATACAGAAATACCAGCTCAAAGGCAGAATGTTGTTAATCTTTTCTGGGTTTTTACTTCTTGTTTTTTTTTAAATGAAAACTGGAAACCATGTTAAATATTCAAAAATCTTTTGCTCATATAGAGCATCAATAGCAGGAATTTGTAACCTCTTTATTGTAACTTCACAAAATGGATGGAGTTGTCATACCAGGGCTACTGGCTCAGTAAATCTGCTTTTGATACCTGCTGGGACACTAAAAGCAGAGTTTGTAATGGATGACAACCAGCATTAGACTTTCCAGATAGTAGGTCACTATCTATATCAAGACAATCTGTCAAAAAAACCATAACATGCAGTTTGAAATTTTGGGACTAACCAGAAAAATAAACTGTATTTACAACATGAGTCATTTTGTGTGTTTGCTGTGCCGATACCTCAAATGAAGAGCAGCGGGCAAAAGCAAATAAACCAAGGCCGGATCCAGATAGGCCTTTATCGCAAGAGAATCTACGTTTAGTCTCTTCCAACTCTATGATTCTATGACATGACCCCCCAGGTGGTGCTGTACTGAGCTCCCATCAGCCCTATACAGAATAGTCACTAGGAAGAGGCAGGACACAAAGTAGGCGCTTTCTGAATTATAGCTTAAACCCTTGGCAACTGATTATATTACACCAGCTCGTTTACCAGGCAACACTAATGCATAAACGACTAATACTAAAAATAGATAACTTCAACAGAGTATGAAGGCCAAAGCTATCAATATTTTAAATGGCATTCAGCCCAATGTTTAAATGAGTTGAACCCAACACAATCATGCACGTTATCTTGGCTCCCCAGTCTTATAAAAACTCATGGTTATTTTAATGAGTGAGGCTCAAAAATATTTTTTGATTTTTGTATGCCTTCAATAAAAATTTAAAACAGATTGGATGAAATGTGTATTTAATTTATATTCTCTATTTTTCATTTCTGAGAGAAAAAAGGTACTTTTAGTGTCATGTGTGAAAATGCTCAAAGGCAGAAGATACAAGTCTCTTCAGAAACCTATCTTTAAATCCAAATTGGAATTTCAGACAACACTTTGCACAATGGGTCTCCAAGCAAAGGCCCCATGGGCCGGATATGGCCCTCCAAAGTAATTTATCCACCCCAAGCCCAAAATATTAGACTTAGGGTTGCCCTAAGTCTGAAATGACTTAAAAGCACACAAGAACAATCCTAATTAGCTTGACTATCTCATCACTTAAAAAGAAACCCACATTTCCCATTTAAATATTGGTAATTTTTTAAAAAGAAATTTTATTGAATTTTATATAAGATACAGCAAAAGAGTGAGAACAACAAAGTATAGGAAAGTAAGGAAAAAATAAAAAAGAGAGAAAAAATAAAAAAATAAAATGATGTTTTTAATCATGAAAAATGCCCTAAACCCCCCCTAAAAAACCCTTAAAAATAGAGAAAAGCTTCAGTGACCATTACATAAGGGCAGCCCTAATTAAAACATGGGAAAAATACAAAATTAGATTATTCAGAAACACTCCATTATGGATTTCATTGGTAGAAGCAAAACATAAAAGAGAATTGGGAGAAGGGAATTGGCTAACCTACCATCAAATACTAAAAAAAAAAATGAAGATGGCAAATTGGCACTAAAACCTTTTGAGGAGTTAAAAAAATTAAATAAGAAAATTACATGGCTGAATTATTTCCAAATTCGTGAAGAATTTAGGGAGGATGAAAAATTAGGTTTCAACCAGGAAAAAGGGACATGGGACATCATTATGGAAAGAAACAAAAAATTAATAAAAATATTATATAAGCAATTACTACTGTGGAACACAGAGGAAGAACAAGTTAAAGAGTGCCAAGTGAAATGGGCAAGGGATATAGGTCATAACATCTTGATGAGCCAATGGGAAGAAATTTGGACCACCAAAATTAAATATACAATAGCCAGTGACAGGCATGCATTATTTAAACTGTTATGTTTATTCATATCATGATCTGATCACCATACTCAATATATCCCATATGCATGGGGGGATTGGGGTAATGATACAAAAGGTTTGCTAGGCTAGACCCTCTTTCACTCAGACTCAGCCCCCCCGAAACTCAGCCCCCCGAAACCCCCCCTGAAAAAAATTCAGCCCCCCCCCCCCCCCCGAAACGAAATCCTGGCTACGGGCCTGGCCAGTGACCTCAAGGAAAACTGGTATAAAATGTTTTTTTGCTGGTATTATACACCAGAGAAAATAGCCAAATTTAATAAAAATACATCGGATAGATGCTGGAAGTGTGGAAAGGAGGTAGGTACATTTTATCACCAATGGTGGACCTGTGAGAAAATTAAAAAATACTGGAAAAAGATACATCAGGCCACCCAAAAAAAATTAAAGATGAATTTCCCACAGACTCCTGAAACGTAATTGCTGGGTATACAAAAAGAAATTAAAATGAATAGAAATCAAGAAAAAATTCTATTCCTGCTATGTACAGCGGCTAGACTACTTCTCTCCAGGAAATGGAAACAAAAAGAAATTCCAACTCAGGAAGATTGGATCATAAAAGCGTTTGATATTATCCAAATGGATAACTTATCCCAGAGAATTAACGGAACAATAAAAAGAACTGATTGGACAGACTTTAAGGACTTTATAACAACAAGAAAGATACCAATGGTAATTGATCTGACTTGCATTTAAAATAGAGAGCAGAATGAAGATTTGTCAGCACATAGAAAGAAGAAGAAATAAATTTATTGAATATCAAAGACTCTTGGAAGACCTTGGGAAGTCACACCACGGAACGGAACTGGGGACTTAAGGGTTCTTGGGTGGAGGTTTCTCATGTGGGGTACGGACTCCATGGTCCCCTTGTCTATATCCCCCCCTATTATTTTTTTTCTTTTTCTTTCCTCTTCATCCTTTCTCACTCTTTCCTTTCATTCTCTTCCTTTCTCCCAGCACTCCACTGTTTTCACTGGATTGTAAAGGAACACAAAACTCAATAAAAATAATTTTTTAAAAAAACCCTTAAAAAAGAATAAAAAATAACAAGAGAGACAATTTTTGAGTAATACTTTTGAGTAATAAGAAAACACTAACTAAGAAGATGGAATGGAAGTCACTTTTTTCTTTCTTTTTTTTCTTTTCATTGTGTGTGGATGTATTTTTTAAATATTGGTAATATTTATTTATTTATTTACAGTATCTATATTCCACCCTTTTCACCCCACAGGGGACTCCGAGTGGATTACAATGCACACATACATGGAAAACATTCAATGCCAATTAGACATACAACTTATATAGACAAACACAGAGGCAATTTAACATTCCAGCTTTCTCGGCTTCATGAGGGTATGCTCGATTCTGGCCACCCCTTGCATCTCAACCTAGATTTTCCCATGACCTACAATAGCCTTGATCCTTCTATATATGTCACAATGAAACTGCCTTCGCCCTCATGAAATCAGGCTAAGTCAGGTCGGAAGAGTTAATGTAGCGGTCTAACACTTCTAAATGCAGATGCCAAGTGCGCAAGCAAAGGTTTGGAATGGCTGCCTTGCAAGATGAATGTCACTGTGCTAAGCAATGAGAACATGTTGCTTGGTTACACCAGACTTTTGAAAGTTTCCACAAATTGGGGAAGGAGGGAGAGGAAAGTGGGGGAAGAGTCTAGTGACATGTTTCAGATTAGATTATTTTAGCATGCACTTTCACGGACTTCAGGCCACTTCTTTAAATGCATTAATGGTAACATATTTACTTGGGTGCAGTAAAACTTGAATGTAGTGTTAATGATTGTAATACACACCTCAATTAGAAGATTGAGGTTTGCTGTTGAATACTTAATATGCATGCAAAGAGGCTTGGCTTCCCCTTCCACTAGCTGTCTGGCGGAGGCAGGCAGTGGAAAGGCTGACAGACAAGGGAAAGCACCATTCTTAATAATAATAATAATAATAATAATAATAATAATAATAATAATAATAGAATCATAGCATCCTAGAGTTGGAAGAGACCTCATGGGCCATCCAGTCCAACCCCCTGCCAAGAAGCAGGAATATTGCATTCAAAGCACCCCTGACAAATGGCCATCCAGCCTTTGCTTAAAAGCTTCCAAAGAAGGAGCCTCCACCACACTCCGGGGCAGAGAGTTCCACTGCTGAACGGCTCTCACAGTCAGGAAGTTCTTCCTAATGTTCAGATGGAATCTCCTCTCTTGTAGTTTGAAGCCATTGTTTCGCGTCCTAGTCTCCAGGGAAGCAGAAAACAAGCTTGCTCCCTCCTCCCTGTGGCTTCCTCTCACATATTTATACATGGCTATCATATCTCCTCTCAGCCTTCTCTTCTTCAGGCTAAACATGCTCAGCTCCTTAAGCCGCTCCTCATAGGCCTTGTTCTCCACACCCTTGATCATTCCAGCTTGTCAACATCTCTCTTAAATTGTGGTGCCCAGAATTGGACACAGTATTCCAGGTGTGGTCTAACCAAGGCGGAATAGAGGGGTAGCATTACTTTCCTAGATCTAGACACTATGCTCCTATTGATACAGGTCAAAATCCCATTGGCTTTTTTTGCCGCCACATCACATTGTTGGTTCATGTTTAACTTGTTGTGCACGAGGACTCCGAGATCATTTTCACACATACTGCTCTCGAGTTAGGTGTCCCCCATTCTGTATCTTTGCATTTTGTTTTTTCTGCCTAAGTTGGGTATCTTTTATTTGTCACTGTTGAACTTCATTTTGTTCGTTTTGGCCCATCTCTCTAATCTGTCAAGATTGTTTTGAATTCTGCTCCTGTCCTCTGGAGTATTGGCTATCCCTCCCAATTTGGTGTCGTCTGCAAACTTGATGATCCTGCCTTGTAGCCCTTCATCTAAGTCATTAATAAAGATGTTGAACAGGACCGGGCCTAGGATGGAACCCTGCGGCACTCCACTTGTCACTTCTTTCCAAGATGAAAAGGAAGCATTGGTGAGCACCCTCTGGGTTCGTCCATTTAATCAATTACAGATCCACCTCACCGTAGTTTTGCCTAGCCCACATTGGACTAGTTTGTTTGCCAGAAGATCATGAGGAACCTTGTCGAAGGCCTTACTGAAATCCAGGTACGCTACATCCACGTATTATAATCAATAATAATAATAATAATAATAATAATAATAATAATCTTTATTTATACCCCACCACTATCTCCCCAATGGGGACTCGGGGCGGCTAACACAAGGCCAAGCCCAAAATTGCAACACAATAAAATACAGAATACAGAAACAAAATAACATCAGAAGTTAATTGGTCTCATTCACAAGGCTTTCAAATCCCACCCCCACCCCCGCAACTCTGGTTTTGAAGGTCTTGTAAATGAGGCCATTGAATCAAATGCACACCTCATTTTTTGTTATGTAATATAGCCCAAAAAGGTGTGCATTGTTGTAGTTGTTCATTTGTTCAGTCGTTTCTGACTCTTTGTGATTTCATGGACCAGTCCACGCCAGAGCTCCCTGTCGGTCGTCACCACCCCCAGCTCCTTCAAGGTCAATCCAGTCACTTCAAGGATACCATCCATCCATCTTGCCCTTGGTCGGCCCCTCTTCCTTTTTCCTTCCATTTTCCCCAGCATCATTGTCTTCTCTAAGCTTTCCTTTCTTCTCATGATGTGGCCAAAGTACTTCAACTTTGCCTCTAATATCCTTCCCTCCAATGAGCAGTTGGGCTTTATTTCCTGAAGTATGGACTGGTTGGATCTTCTGCCAGAGGTTGATCTTAAAAAATGGCAGAAAATAGTAAATGAATTTTGTAATGGATCTAGAAGATCTAGGCTACCGAGAGGCCTATGGTATATTTCTCAGAAATTAGGGGGATTAGGAATACCAGACCTAAAAACCTACCATCAGACACATATAATAAAGGGAGTGTTTAGGCTGCTTTCGGAACCTAAATTAATTTGGCGGGAAGTGGAAGGAAAATGCTGGCACAGAGATTATGAGGAAATGTTTTTTAGGTCAAAAATAGGCAAAGAAATTAAGGGGTGTAAAAATAACCTGGCTAAAGATGTCATGGAGACATGGGTTAAATTAAAAAATAAGATATTTCCAGGAGTTTCCCCCCTAACTCCAATAGTTTTACTGGAAAATTTCCCAGAAGACCTGAGAATTAAACTTAAACATAAAAAATTAGTGGAGGGGGAAACTGCTCTCTCCTGGAAGGAATGGACACAAAACTCAAAGGGCAAGTTTAGTAAGTTAGAAGAACAAGGTGCCCTGAATTGGTTTGAGAGACAACAGCTGTATAATTGGAGAAAGGACTGGTTAAGCAAAAATCCCAGATGTAGAGCACTGAATAAATATGAGGAATGGTTAAGTAAGCTCAAAAACCAAGAAATAATGGGGAAAGGATTAATTGGGAAAATATATAATGGATTAATTGGTGAAGAAATAGGGCTGAAGCTGTTAGAAAACGTATGGGAGGGAGACCTAGGGCCTCTGATAGATTTTGATTGGAAAAGGGTCCTGAAGTGGAGAGTGGCTAAGAACCTATCAATAAGATTAAAAGAAAATGTATACAAAGTTATATGGAGATGGTATACCACGCCAGTCAAACAACATCAGATGGATAGCAACAAAGTAACCTCTGCTGGAGATGTGGCATGCACAAAGGGACATATTTTCATTTATGGTGGGAATGCCCCCAAGTGAAGAGTTTTTGGAAGGATATATTTATACCGAAATAAACAACATTATAGGATCAAATATTATGCCGGATGCTAGGTTAGCATTATTAATGGACACCACGAAGCTGAATGTAGAAACTAAGAAAGAATTGGTGACTATTTTGCTCACAGTGGGAAGAATTATAATAGCAAAGAACTGGAAAATAATAACGAATCTAACACTGGACGCATGGTATAGGGAAGTTTGGAATGTAGCTTTAAATGACAAACTAACAATGGAAATGAGGGTATTCAGGGGGGAAATTAACAGGTCAGATTTTGAGACATACTGGTCGGTCTTTATTAAATATGTCTTAGAGAGCGAAAATGGAAAACAACAGAATTTGGTTGGTCAGGAATTTTGGAGATGACATTTGATTAATGGCTGATTTATAAATACATGGTGAAGGAAATTATACTTGTTCAGGCCTTGGTGGTGGGGTTATGTGTTTGTAAAATGTTCACTGTTTTGGGTTTTGTCTATTTTGTAAGTTGTTATTGTATTTAAATAAAATCTTTAAAAAAAAAGCATCTATCTTCCTTTGCTCAGCCTTCCCTATGGTCCAGCTCTCACATCCGTAGGTGACTATGGGGAATACCATTGCTTTAACTATGCGGATCTTTGTGCGCATTAGATTCCAGTATAGTATTCCACCAGTGTGTTGGTTGTATTCTATCAATGCTACTGAAGATCTTGACATGAAAGTTCATGATAAAATGAGCCAATCAGGCTGAAACATTCCACTAGAATCCTTCATTGTTATTTGTATTGAAATAAACCATCTTTCTGAAAATATTTCATCTCTTTGACATTGATGGGTACTACTTAGGCAATCCCTCATTGTCCAAGTAAGATAGTCTTCCATGGTCAGTGTCCTGGCGGTGGGTCCATAGGTGTCTGTGGAGCCCTATTCTTGATCTGCATCTTCTCCTGCAGTGAGGGCATTGGTTTCCAGGTGAAAGGCAGTCCCTGTCGGGGTTGGCTTGATGCGCCTTCCTCTTGGCACGTTTCTCTCTTTCGCCCTCCATTCGTGCCTCTTCAAATTCTGCAGCACTGCTGGTCACAGCTGACCTCCAGCTGGAGCGCTCACGGGCCAGGGCTTCCCAGTTCTCAGTGTCTATGCCAGAGTTTTTAAGGTTGGCTTTGAGCCCATCTTTTCTCTTTTCCTGTCCTCCAACATTCCGTTTTCTGTTCTTGAGTTCAGAGTAGACCAACTGTTTTGGGAGATGGTGGTCAGGCATCCGGACAACATGACCAGTCCAGTGGAGCTGATGGCGGAAGGCCATCGCTTCAATGCTGGTGGTCTTTGCTTCTTCCAGCACACTGACATTTGTCCACTTGTCTTCCCAAGAGATTTGCAGGATTTTCCAGAGGCAGCGCTGATGGAATCATTCCAGGAGCTGCATGTGACGTCTGTAGACAGTCCACGTCTCGCAGGCATATAGCAGGGTTGGGAGGACAATAGCTTTATAAACCAGCACCTTATTATCCCTACGGATGTCCTGGTCCTCAAACACTCTCTGCTTCATTCGGAAAAATGCTGCACTCACAGAGCTCAGGCGGTGTTGAATTTCAGTGTCAATTTTGACTTTTGTGGAGAGGTGGCTGCCAAGGTAGTGGAAATGGTCAACATTTTCTAATGTTACACCATTAAGCTGTATTTCTGGCATTGGAGAGGAATTAGCCGGTGACTGCTGGAATCTGGATTATTATAGCAGTGTAGAAGGGGCATGTATCATACATGTGTTGGAGGTCTAATAGGCAGTCTTTATAACTAGATCAGGTGGAAATGGAAAAACATACATTGATATTATTTAAATTCAGCTAATATCTGAAATAAATGTTTCTTGATCAAGTACTTTGAGGTGGAAGAACATAATATTATTCAGGGAAACAATTGCATTTCTCCAGACTTCACAAATATATATGGGAAATAATGGATATGTGTGGATTAAGGCCAAGTCCATATGCTATTTTGCAGCAAAGAAGAAAAATCTAAGCTATCTCATAAATGACATATGGAAATTCCAAATCCTGCATCATGTTAGCTAAGTTTCACAGTATTAACCTAAATACAATGCCACACCCAAGTATCATATCAACAAATTCATGGGATCATAAATACTTGTGTATATAATATATTACACATATAAGCTAGCTCAACTGTTGATGATTTCCAGATGGTTCCCTGTAAGACAAGATATTATTGGAAACATAGAAAACTTAACTCCTGCATCTACAAATTGGGGTTATGAGGAGAAGTAGCAACTATCTTTCATCTCACTTTGGCCCCAGATGGATCTGGCCCACATAACTTAACCATGTCAATTTGTTGCTATATTTGGGGACAGTGAAGCTGCAGTGGAACAAAGGCTGCCTCCCACTTCTGAAGGATCAAAGAAGGTTCCATTAAGAAAGGATAATGATAGACATTGCAGTGTGTAATTTAAAAACTTGTAATAAAGACGTAGTTTGAATGCTTGCCTAGAGTGTGGCACACGTTACTTCAGGCCAGATTTGTATAGAATTCCCTTCCACTCACTGGGAAGTGTTTATTCATCATAACAGTGCCATGCTGGTGCCAATTAGTGTATTTACATTGGTATTGAATAATATGAACAAGTGCGGTCAAGTTTAGTCCTAGGACTGCAAATGTCTTGTGAAATGACATGTGCTTTGCTCTGATCTTGTGCAGCACTGGACAAGTAACAAATAATTATCCTATTTCTACACATCATCTTTTCTGATGCAGTTATATATTACATAACTATAATTGTTAGAGCCTCAGCTGCACATGCCATATGCCAACACAGAGGTGAGAACAGAGATGAATAATTTAGTAAGTATGATCAGGTGACCAGATGTGTAAAGCTTACCTAATATGTCATCTGTTCTGCAGCACTTGGAATAGTATGAAGTACTGCTCCATGTGTCGTCATCAACATCATCATCATCATTGTCATCATAACCACCACCATCTTCATTTCCCCTTTCCTCCCAAACTGGGATTCAATATATATATACTGTATATACTCGAGTATAAGCCTAGTTTTTCAGCCCCTTTCTTAGGCTGAAAAAGCTCTCCTCGGCTTATACTCGTGTCAAGATTATTTATTATTTTACGCTGTTATTGGTATTATTTTTATTTCATGTATTATTTTACTCTCTTTATTATTATTACATTGACAGTATTTTACCTTATTATTATTATTACATTTATTATTTTACACTATTTATGATTATTATTACATTTATTATTTTCATAGAATCATAGAATCAAAGAGTTGGAAGAGACCTCATAGGCCATTCAGTCCAACCCCCCTGCCAAGAAGCAGGAATATTGCATTCAAATCACCCCTGACAGATGGCCATTCAGCCTCTGTTTAAAAGCTTCCAAAGAAGGAGCCTCCACCACACTCCAGGCAGAGAGTTCCACTGCTGAACGGCTCTCACAGTCAGGAAGTTCTTCCTCATGTTCAGATGGAATCTCCTCTCTTGTATTTTGAAGCCATTGTTCCACGTCCTAGTCTCCAGGGAAGCAGAAAACAAGCTTGCTCCCTCCTCCCTGTGGCTTCCTCTCACATATTTATACATGGCTATCATATCTCCTCTCAGCCTTCTCTTCTTCAGGCTAAACATGCCCAGCTCCTTAAGCCGCTCCTCATAGGGCTTGTTCTCCAGACCCTTGATCATTTTAGTCGCCCTCCTCTGGACACATTCCAGCTTGTCAATATCTCTCTTCATTTGTGGTGCCCAGAATTGGACACAATATTCCAGGTGTGGTCTAACCAAGCGGAATAGAGGGGTAGCATTACTTCCCTAGATCTAGACACTATGCTCTTTTACTTTATTATTGCATTTATTATTTTACTCTATTACTCTATAGAGTAATTTACTCTATTACTCTATTTTACTCTATTATGACATTTATTATTTTACTCTGTTATTACTGTTATTATTGCATTTCCATTATTTTACTTTATTATTATTATTATTATTACATTTATTATTTTACTCACTTTATTATTGCTGGAAGGATACATAAGTACATTTACATTGAAGAAGGTTAGAATAATGATTTAACCAGAGTTGGACAGTCTTATCTCAAATTACAGTTTTATGTAAATATTCAAAAACATTTCACCTCCTGATGCCTCAATTAATGTAATTTTATTGATATCTATTTTTATTTTGAAATTTACCAGTAGCAGTTGCATTTCCCACCCTCGGCTTATACTCGAGTCAATATGTTTTCTCAGTTTTTTGTGGTAAAATTAGGTGCCTCAGCTTATATTCGGGTTGGCTTATACTCAAGTATATACGGTGTGTGTGTGTGTATGTATGTGTGACCTCATGGACCAGCCCATGCCATAGCTCCCTGTTGGCCATTACCACCACCAGCTCCTTCAAGGTCAGTCACTTCAAGGATACCATCCATCCATCTTGACCTTGGTCAGCCCCTCTTCCTTTTTCCTTCCATTTCTCCCAGCATATACACACACACACACGTACACACACACACTTCTTAAAGAACACAGTGTATGTAATTGCATTAATGGGTTGACTTTGTCCTATCTGCCCCCTAACTTCAAAAAAGAAACATTTTAATGCAAACTTAATTTCCCTGGATGATTACGTAAAAGTGGTTACTATAGGGCAGGATGGAAGATGGAATACCTCCTTTATCATCCCTCCTTCTGCTAGTGATGGTTTTAATTTATTTCTTGCCAAAAGCATTGCATAAATAAAACAAGTATAAAACTGAAAAAAATAGGGGGAACTCAAGCGGCAAAATAATTTTGGACTAAAAATGGGCAATGGCAACTGCATTGTCTGTATCTTTAAACAATTCTTCTTCTGTGCATGAGGCAGCGCATTGTGAACAAGCATATAGATGCTGACATGTTTGTTCTGCTCCACAGTCGCACAAGGTGGACAATTCTTCTAAGCAGTGCCATATTGCCAGGTTGTCTTTTGATCTGCCCACTCTTCTGAGTCTGTTCAGGGACTTCCAAGTTGCCCATTCTTGGTTTGCCCTGGAGGAAGACCCTTGTGGGGGGGCATCCATTTGGGATTTCCTGGGTTAGCTGTCCAGAGGGATACTCTTGCTATTTCTGGGGGAACATTAAGAGGAGTGGTAGTTCTCATGAAACTTTTCCTTGATTTGAGTCTACTGGGAGGAGGCTGATAGTCATACAGTGGATGGCTTTCACAATGTTCAACCTTATTTCTCTCACAGTTGGCAGCAACTTCCCGTCACACATCGGGGGGGGGCAATGCCAGCTAGCTTAGAGTCTGTCAACAGGTGTAGGTTTGAGACATCCTGTGATAATTCTGCATGTTTCGTTCAGTGCTATATTCACCTACTTCTCATGGGCAGACTTGGCCAAACAGGGCCGAGAGCAGGGATGCTTAGCAGTTGTGTAAGACAAAGGCTGGGCTGATGTTTTTATTAATTTTGGTCTGCTCCCCAGGTACTGCAGGATGCTATTGTGTGCAGCTACTTTGTGCTTGGTGTTCATACAATGTTTCCTAAATGTTCGAGTTCGATCTAAGGTGACGCTGAGATATTTAGGATGGGAACAGTGTTCAAGCTCTTGGTCCTCCCAGGTAACTTTCTTTTTTATATAAATAACTAGCTGTCCCCTGCCATGCGTTGCTGTGGCCCAGTCTGTGTATATGTGTTTTGCGTGTGTATATATGTGTATATGTGCGTGTGTATACTTGTGTATATATGTATATACAGTGTTTCTTCACTACTTCGCGGTTCGCTTTACATAGACTCACTGTTTCACAGATATCCAAAAAAATGAGTTTAAAATAATTACATTACTATGAGCCTCAGAAAGTGAGGCTGGTGTGTGGCCCCTCATGTCCTGTCACTTCTTTTTGCTTGTTCCATCGATGGCTCAGGCTGTGAGCAGACGTGCTTTGTCTACCTCCTCATTCCAAGCAGAGATGCAGCCCATTGGAGGCCCCGATGCTGCTCCAATAACATCCAATAATGTATAAATATTACAATTAATATAGCATCCCACTTTGCGGATTTTCACTTATTGCGGGTGGTCCTGGAATGTAACCCCCGCAATAAGTGAGGGAACACTGTAAGTGGTTTTGCACATGTGTTGTAATGTATTTTTATTTTTTGGCTTTTAAAGTCTCTTCCATTGTGGTTTTCAGTGTTTTGATGAGTGATGGTCACTAGTTGTCCTGATAGGTGTCTTGTGTCAATTCGTCCAGTGGTTTTTGAGTTACGTTAATCCCACAAACGAACATTACATTTTTATTTATAATGATTTTTATCAAAGTAGTAAAATAGTCCTTTTAATGTAATTTTCAATTTCCTGTTGGCTTCATGGTTACGCAGCTGGAAAGCACACATTAGTGATGGTGATAATCCTTTCAACAAGACAGTCCCTGGTATATCTGTGGCTCTAACAATGGAAATGTTTAAGCCACTTTGGCCATTGCTTGCTCCAAAACATGTCCAAAACATGTCCAAAACTGAGATCTGTTAAACTCATTTACAGAAAAATTCACTCCTTACCTTCTATCTTGGCCAGTGAAACTGGCAAGGCTTCCGAAGTGGTGAATCATCACAACATTGCTCTTCCCACTTACTTCATATCACTCAGAACTTCTCTGTCAATTATGAAACTGGGTTGCTTCATGTCACAATTGCACCATGATTTATGACACTCTTCGCCAAATCTCTGCCTTCCTAAATCAATCTATCTCACACTTTCTACTGCACCCCCACCCCCCGCCCCATGCAGTAGAGAGGTCAACGGCAGGAGAAAGAGAGCAAAGTCATTTAATATCCTGAAAAGTCCTTGTTGGTTTTTTTTAAAAAAAGATTATGCAATATGTCCCACAAAAGCTTAAAGGATATTTCATGTAATATGTTTCTGATGGCCTAGGACTGTGTCAAAGGACAAACTGCTTCAGTAACAGCTGAACAGTGTATCAATCAAAATACTTAATTAGAGTTTTTTTCTAATTATGATCACCAGTGCCTAGAGGAATCTTAGCCTGGAACTCATCTAGGCAAGCTTGTTCCATCTAATTGGGATTCAGTTACTGCAATCATCTGCAGTTGTCTCTTTTGTTTTCAATGTAAAACTGCCAGGATGATGGCTAGCTGCTAGGAATGTTTTGCTTTGAAAGGGATTTTGCTCTAACACAGTGGTTCTCAACCTGTGGCTCACCAGGTGATTTGGCCGGAAATCTCAGCCAGTTAGGTTTTCTGGGAGTTGAAGGCCAAAATATCTGGGGCCTCACAGGTTGAGAACCACTGCTCTTTATTTTCCATCTATGTCGCTATGATATTTCATCTTGTTGACGGGAAGCTTCTCACCGGAGTGGAAATCATCTATCAGACAGATGACAAGCTATTTCACCTCAGCAGACTGAAAGCTAAAACCAAGGTCACAAAAACATCTGTTATAGAACTCCAGTACGCTGATGACAGTGTTGTCTGTGTGCATTCAGAAGAAGACCTGCAAGTCACTCTAAACACCTTTGCAGAAGCATGTGAGAAGCTTGGCCTGTCATTGAACATTGAGAAAACCAAAGTGCTGTTCCAGCAGTCACCAGCCAATCCCTCTCCAATGCCAGAGATACAGCTTAATGGTGCAACATTAGAAAATGTTGATCATTTCCACTATCTTGGCAGCCGTCTCTCCACCAAAGTCAACATTGACACCGAAATACAACACCGCCTGAACTCTGAGAGTGCAGCATTTTTCTGAATGAAGCAGAGTGTGTTTGAGGACTGGAACATTCATAGGGAGACCAAGATTCTTGTTTATAAAGCTACTGTCCTCCCAACTCTGCTATATGCCTGCGAAACGTGGTCTACAGACGTCACATACAACTCCTGGAATGATTCCATCAACGGTTCCTCCGGAAAATCCTGCAAATCTCTTGGGTAGACAAGCAGACAAATGTCAGCGTGCTGGAAGAAGCAAAGACCACCAGCATTGAAGTGATGGTCATCCGCCATCAACTCCGCTAGACTGGCCACGTTGTCTGGATGCCCGACCACCGTCTCCCAAAGCAGTTGCTTTATTCTGAACTCAAGAACGGAAAATGGAATGTTGGAGGAAAAGAGATTCAAAGATGGGCTCAAAGTCAACCTTAAAAACTCTGGCATAGACACTGAGAACTGGGAAGCCCTGGCCCTTGAGCGCTCCAGCTGGAGGTCAGCTGTGACCAGCAGTGCTGTAGAATTTGAAGAGGCAAAGAGAGAAACATGCCAAGAGGAAGGCGTGTCAAACCAACCCCGACCGGGACTGCCTTCCACCTGGAAACCAATGCCCTCACTGCAGGAGGAGATGCAGCTCAAAAGTAGGGCTCTACAGTCACCTACGGACCCACCGCCAGGACACCGATCTTGTAAGACAATCCTACTCGGACAACGAGGCTTTGCCTAAGTAAGAGAAGCAGAACATACGGGGTTAATTTCCTTAATATAAGAGCACATTAGTAAATAAGAAGAGTAGCATTTTCAGAGCAAGGCAATTATATTTTAATTACAAAAAGTTTTTGAAATGATAGAGTGGGAAGAAAAAGCTGCAACTGGGGAAGTCCTTGTGGGTATGAAAACGTGGGGCCGATCTGATGCCCAGCACCGGACAATAATCAGTTGTGACTATATCTGGAATTTTTATAGAGAACTCCTCTTGGATGCATTTCCTAATTTCTGGCTTTTTAGATAAATTGATTGACTGAAGATACTTTAATGTACTGTCGAAGGCTTTCATGGCCGGAATCACTGGGTTGTTGTAGGTTTTTTCGGGCTATATGGTCATGGTCTAGAGGTATTCTCTCCTGATGTTTCACATACATCTATGGCAAGCATCCTCAGACGTAGTGACGTCTGTTTGAACTAGGAAAAATGGGTTCTGCCAAATGGTCAATCGTGAGTCAATATATACAGGGAACGAGACCCCTTCTACACTGCCATATAACATCCAGATTATCTGCTTTGAAAATGAACAAAATCTGGCTACTAGTATTAAAAAACTCTGAAATTACAACAACAAAACAACAGAGAGGAAACAATCAGGGACATCTAATCACCTCTCAACAAAAGATTGCCCCAGGCACCAACAAGCCACACCAAACAACTACCAGGCCATCAAATGCTAATCAAGGTGGTCAGTTGAAACATTCACACCTAGCTCCAACAGACAAGAGTTCTTTGTCCCACCCTGGTCATTCCACAGATATATAAACCCATTTTTCCTAGTTCAAACAGACCTCACTATGTCTGAGGATGCTTGCCATAGATGCAGGTGAACCGTCAGGAGAGAATGCCTCTAGAACATGGCCATACAGCCTGAAAAAAACCTACAACAATCCACTGAAGATACTTTAACCACCCATCAAAGAAGGAAGGAAAAAAGCAAGAGAGAAAGCAGGCTGGCCAACACAGTCCAGCTTTAATGGACGTCAGCAGGAGAAAAGGGATGCAGAATAAATCAATAACCTTCTGTCTCAGGGGAAAGGATTGCTGATTGGTGACACCATCTCCTCCTTTAAAAAACAGCCTGTGCCAAGACTTCTTCCATTTCCCCCCATTTAAATCAAAAAGAAAAAGAGGAGAGAAAATGACATCATTCGACAGCGTCTTTTCACTCGGAGGGCTCTATCTAGAACACCTTTCATCTCCTCACTTTAAGAGTGCTATTTCTGGTCAATGAAATCAATCTAAAACCTATGAAGAAAATGGCAAGGAGCAAAATTAAGTAGTAGCAAAAGATGTGACGGTGAATAGCCAGGGCAATGGAAGAAATAGCCTGCTGAAAATTTGCATGCTTTACCTAACCATTAATTTTAGAAAAAAAATTGAAGTGGAGACCTCTGTGTTATTGCGGGCCAGTTTAAAATTGAACTCTTCAAGCACTGAATGTTCCCTGAGCATTTTCATCCCTTGAAGAATATAGTTTTGTTGAGCAAAAAGCCAGCTGAAGCCTCAAAAACAATGGTATCCTTTTAACCTGAACACTTGGAGGATAGATTGAAAAGTGACCAGCTTTACCACTCCATCAAAAATATGTAAATAGGGAAATCATCAGCTTTGCCAGGTACATGTAAGAAAATGATTCAAAGGATGTTTTTCAAAATATGCTGACTATATTTAGATTGTGCTTAACCCTGCCAATTTCAAATTGCAGGTCTAAATGTTACTTTTCCATACTGTCGCCAATTAAAAAAACAACCCCTGCATCAGATCAACACAGGGCTCTTCCAAATTAGTTATTTGTTCTGCATGGTAGGATCTCTTTTAATATTGTTTCTTGATACTTTCCCACCCAAATATTCCCCTGTTGTTGTTTTTTTACAAAAATATTCAATAAAAAGGCAGCACATTTGGGTTCATTTGGGGTAATTTGCTTGTGATATGAGTTGTGACATGGAATGTAGGTCCTCCTCGCACCTCCCTATTTTGCCATATTTCCAGATATCACAATTTGCCATCCTCTTGTAACCTCTTATCTCCCCACTATTTATTTATTTGGTTGAACTTTGCATTTTAAAAGGTGGAAGCTTAACATGATTGGTAGCAAAATCTAGAAATTTAGTAGTAGCAGTAGCTGCTGTAGTTGCCTTCAAGTCAACTCTGACCCCAATATAGGATGGTGGTCCACATTCTTGTTACATCACCAGGAGAGGCTCAACCCATTACTCAAATTAAGCATTTGCAGTATAGTTGATTTTGCCCAGGGGCACTCTTGAGGCGCTCTTGGAGGAAAATAGACCTTGACATATGTGAGTTGTAGTTACTGGGATGTATAGTTCATCTACAATCAAAGAGCATTCTGAACTCCACCAATGATGGAATTGAACCAAATATGGCACACAGAACTCCCATGACGAACAGAAAATATATATCAGTGATTAGTTGGGTGGGGGGGGGGGGAATACTGTGTGCTTACCGTTGAAAATTACCTAGGGCCGCCTCTGTACATCACAAATAGATTACTGCAACACACTCTATGTGGGGTTGGAGGCCTTAGAAAAAGGACTTTTCAGAATTATTTTCTTCAATATATATCTTAATTGCTGCATGGTCAGGTGAATGTGCATTCTTCCACTGTGGATGGTTGCCAGATTAAGTTTTGCTTGTCAGATTTCTGGTTTTCTTCAGTCCAAGAACACTTAGGAGTCGCAGCACCATTTACTGTAAAGGAACATTAACTTAGTAGTTGATGGGAATAATAATAATAATAATAATAATAATAATCCTTTATTTATACCCTGCTAACATCTCCCAAGGGAGCCCCCAGTGGCGCAATGGGTTAAAGCACTGAGCTGCTGAGCTTGCTTATCGAAAGGTCGCAGGTTAGATTCCGGGGAGCGGCGTGAGCTTCCGCTGTCAGCCCTAGCTTCTGCCAACCTAGCAGTTCGAAAACATGCAAATGTGAGTAGATCAATAGGTACCGCTCCGGCGGGAAGGTAACGGCGCTCCATGCGGTCATGCCGGCCACATGACCTTGGAGGTGTCTACGGACAACGCTGGCTCTTCGGCTTAGAAATGGAGATGAGCACCACACCCCAGAGTCAGACATGACTGGACTTAATGTCAGGGGACTACCTTTTTTAACATCTCCCGAAGGTCTCAGTGCAGCTTACAAGAGGTCGAGGCCCAACACATCAATAAAACAACAGCATAACAAATACAACAAAACAATAAACATTAAAAGACTAGTAGTAAACATTAGACAATAACACCATGACACATTTAAAACTAAGGCCGGGCCAAATGTAATTATTAATTTTTTAAAAAAATGCTGGACATGACAGGTGAAATGGATAGGTTTTTGGAGATAGGTGCGGTGTGCAGACAATCTTAAATCTCTAGTAAAGTGCATTTGGGACATGATGCTTGGAGTTTCCTATTCAGGGAAGGCACACTGGAACAACCACGTCTTCAAGCTCTTCCTAAAGACTGCCAACGTTGGGGCTTGTCTGATGTCTTTGGGGAGAGAGTTCCAGAGTCGGGGGGCCACCATGGAGAAGGCCCTGTCCCTCGTCCCCAACAATCGCGCTTGCGACACAGGTGGGATCGTGAGTCTTTGGTGACCCCTATGACACCCCCTCACGATGCCTCCAGGGGTCCCGACCCCCAGGTTGAGAAAGACTGTACTAGAGGGATGATGTAGAACTGTGACAAAAGGCTCTGCTTGTAGTACTCATCAGAAAATGTCTCATTGCATTCAGTGGTATCTACTTCTGCATATTTAGGTTGCACAGTGAGTCAGAGACCAAGAGTTCCCAGAGTTAAATCTCTACTCTGCCTCAGTTTCAGTCCCATCCGACTGAATAGAAACTATGCTACAGCATTCTGTAGCAGGTACTACTTGTTAATTAATGTTTTGTATACAGAAAAGCACATACGGGGGTAGGATTGATGTTCTCCTGTGAAGTTTGCCATCTAATTAGTGAATCATCTCTGGGGCAGTTGTGTTAAGACTTCATCGCACAAGGCATGCAAGTTGGACCATCCCCAAAGTTCTCTATAGTATCACACTATGTGCATTCCACTGCCAGTCTGCCTTCTTCTCTCAATTAACCCATCCCCAGTTATCAATAGCCATCAACATCTGGAAGTCCTGCAACCTTCCAGTCACCTGCCTTGTGTGATGGATCTGTTCTGCTTCCAATGGGCAGAAGTGATGTCAGGAGTGGGATTCTTCTTCTCTTTACTGTTGTATTTGCCTTTTGGCTGTCATTAACCATTGCTGGAACTGCAAACTTTCTCTTAAAAACTCAATTGTGGAGAAGTTGACCCACCACAAGGTCGGGTTACAAGGGTATGTAGAAATATGGCAGTGGAACCAAAGGCCAGCAGAAACATCCTAGTATGTTTCTGCTCTCTATCAAGTGATGAAGTCCTCAGACAATTGTAGCAAAAATTAGCAACTATCTCATACCTACATAACCAATAAACTAATAGCATATATTGTGAAAAAAGCTTGTATTGTGCAAGGGCCAAATTAGTATATACTAGCCATCCCCTGCCACGCGTTGCTGTGGCCCAGTCTAGTGATCTGGAAAATAAAATAATGAGAAAGTGTTGGTTTCTAATATATGTAATTTCTTTCTGCTTGTGGGTAAACAGTATTTCTTGCTGTTTCTTTATCAGTGTTGATGTGGAGATTGTCTGGTTTGCCTACTCTGGAACATGGAAGATATTATTGTCCTTCTTTAGGGGTCCCTTTCAAATCTATGATACTATATCTATGTGTGTGTAAATCATATATATCTACTATATAACTGTGGCTGGATGGCTCTTTGTCAGGAGGGCTTTGATTACATTTTCTTGCCCTGGTGAAGGGAGTTGGACTGGATGGCCTGAAGTATTTTCTGTTGGTCATGGGGGTTCTGTGTGGGAAGTTTGTCCCAATTCTGTCGTTGGTGGGGTTCAGAATGCTCTTTGATTGTAGGTAAACTATAAATCCCAGTAACTACAACTCCCAAATGTCAAGGTCTATTTCCCCCAAACTCCATCTGTGTTCAAATTTGGGCATTTGGAATATTCATGTCCTGTTTAGTTCAGATCGCCCATTCCTCTCTGAAATTTTTTATCTTAGTTATATTTCACCTGATCATGCTCAGCATTATTTTACAATTTTAATTATTACATCTGGCCCAGCCATAGGTTTTTAAACGTCGTTGTGTTACTGTTAATGTTTGCTGTTTATTTTATGTTATATGACTTTCATTTTATTGTTATGTATTACTGTTATTGTTTTTTACTGATGTACTGTGGGCTCGGCCTCATGTAAGCTGCATCGAGTACCTTGGGAGATGGTAGCGGGGTATAAATAAATTATTATTATTATTATTATTATTATTATTATTATTATTATTATTATTTGAGTCTACAGTGCTGCCTGGATGTAGGTGAACTGTAACTCCCAAACTCAAGATCAATGCTCACCAAACCCTTCTAGTGTTTTCTGTTTGTCATGGGAATCCTGTGTGCCAAATTTGGTTCAATTCCATCATTGGTGGAGTTCAGAATACTCTTTGATTGTAGGTTAATTACAAATCCCAGCAACTACAACTCCCAAATGACAAAATCCATTTTTGAGCGATGGTCACTCTGTGTCTTGTGGCCAAATTTGTGGCAATTCACCCAGTAGTTTTTGAGTTATGTTAATCCCACAAACGAACATTACATTTTTATTTATATCGATAAACACAAGTCCAGAGTTGGTGGGCTCACAGGTATTGTCCTCAGAGCCATAGATGGGAGTTTGCTTCTCCTCCGGTTTTTATTCAGTGGCTCGAAATGCCAAGAGCTAGACTCAAATTCGTATCAGTTCAAAATAGATGACTACTTAATTCAAATATACTCAGTGTAGTTGCAATCTCATTGTTGCTGCAGGACTTTAGTGGCCACCAGTGAATACTGAATCAGCACTTTCCCAGCCTGTGTTGCAGCTAACGCTGGTTAAATGAAAAGTATACAAACATTCTGCTATCAGCTTCAAGTTGGGGAGCTGTGTTCAATAATTCAGGTCATCAGAAAGCTGTTATGATATCGATCGGGTATGCAAGTCTTTTGTTGGCTGAGCACCTAATTCACACAGGCTTAACCTTACAGATGGAAAGCATCTTACTGATTTCCCTGAACATCACTTCACTCGGTAAGTGCTTTGCTGAGGTCCTGGGGGAGAACTCAGCTTGAAAGGCTGCTGGTCCTAAAGCTTTAAGAGGCTGAATAATGTTACAAATAGTCTCCTAGATCACTGAAAACACTATGTGTGTGGCACAAAGCCAATACAGTATCATGTGGAAATGCCACAGTTGGCATAATTTTCTCTGAAGGGCAGAAACCTTTCAGTAGCAAGTAATTCCATTTCTATACACGTGAAATATATTTCAAAATACAGCCAGTTAACATTGCCACCTGATCGTTTGCATGTGCCCAAGACATATTTCCAATAAAAAATGGCCTAAAGTACTTCGGAAACCTCAAAGACTTCCAAATATAATGACATGGTACCATGTTGTTGTTGTTCATTCGTTCAGTCATTTCCGACTCTTCGTGACCTCATGGACCAGCCCACATCAGAGCTCCCTGTCGGTCGTCGCCACCCCCAGCTCCTTCAAGGTCAATCCAGTCACTTCAAGGATACCATCCATTTATCTTGCCCTTGGTTGGTCCCTCTTCCTTTTTCCTTCCTTTTCCCCCAGCATAATTGTCTTCTCTACGCTTTCCTTTCTTTTCATTATGTGGCCAAAGTACTTCATCTGGTCTCTACTATTCTTTCCTCCAATGAGGCTTTATTTCTTGAAGTATGGACTGGTTGGATCTTCTCGCTGTCCAAGGCACTCTCAACACTTTCCTCCAACACCACAGCTCAAATGGTACCATAGGCAGTCACATACATTCTACTGGGTCAGCCTTGCAGCATATAGAAACAATTGATGATCAACATCAGGGCTTCTTACACTATGTGATATGGAAGATCAGAAGGATTTTTTTATAAAATGGCACCATATTTAAACCCATTGTGTAGTACTTTATTGGTCTCAATGTGGAACAGTAGTCGGTAGCTGCGGAACAATGGAGGGATCATCCAGTGACACCATCATAGAGGCTGACACCAAAATGATAGTCTGTAAATGTTTTGTGCTGTGCTTCATCAGATTTTTTCAAAATAACAATATCTCTGTAGTTAAGATAGAATCACAAAAACATTTTAGTAAGCCCATCTTACATGTACTGTATTAATATGCTTACAAGGCTGTGCGGATTTACTTTTCCAACTTTCTAATGTGTGTGTGATCCGATCAGGGCTGTCATTATAATTCAAATACAGTGGTGCTTTGAATCATGCAGTTTTTGTCTTAATCGTGTAGTTTTGTTTATAAGTCCACACTGTTGTTAGTTGCTGGCCATGAGTATACATGCCCAGTGTGGAACACATCTCACCACGCTAAAACAGTGGATGTGGCTCTCAATGAGACATGGCACATTAACACGGGGTGTCTGCGCCCTACACCACTGGAGAAATTACACTGTTTGGCTGGTATTGCACGACCTGACATCCGCCGGGAAGTAGCAACCAATAGTGAAAGGACCAAGGCAGTGACATCTCTGGCCCATCCCCTGTTTGGATATCAGCCAGCATTCCAATGACTTAAATCAAGAAATAGTTTTCTAAGATCTACAGAGACACTTGCTGGAACACCTCAGCAAGCAAGAGTCCAAAAGTGGCAGGCTAAAACCCAGAACCTCAATGAATGACTGATACCAAATGAAAGACTCCCTCCTGGGCACACAGAAAACTGGGCGAATTGTAGGCGTTGAACAGACTGTGCTCTAGCACCATGAGATGCAGAGCCAACCTTAAGAAATGGGGCTACAAAGTGCAATCAATGACATGCAAGTGTGGAGTAGAGCAAACCACAGATCACTTGCTACAATACATCCTGAGCCCTGACACATGCACAATGGAGGACCTCCTTGCAGCAACACCAGAGACATTCCAAGTGGCCAGCTACTAGTCAAAGGGCATTTAATAGAATGCCAAGTTTGCAAACTTTGTGTGTGTGTGTTTAAAAAAAATACATTACAACTGTTTGGTTCGCTCCTGACATGATAAATAATTTTTATAGTCACTGATTTTGTCAATTTTTTGGTATTTTAGATACAATATTTGTGCTATGGTCTGGTATAGAAGGAGTTCCATGGAAGTGACACCATGGGTCAACACACCGGGTGATGCTAACCATAGTGATGCCACTGGTCCATAGAGTACCACTGATCCAAATGACTGAGTCTGAAAAGTCATGCAACCCACACCTGTAGTGAGGATAGGACTGTGATAGCAAACCTGCATATATTGGGATGGACAACTTCTGGTCCTCCACATTTCTTACTT
Organism: Anolis sagrei ordinatus; assembly: GCF_025583915.1. NCBI lineage: Eukaryota > Metazoa > Chordata > Lepidosauria > Squamata > Anolidae > Anolis > Anolis sagrei. The sequence continues at coordinate 69,955,939 of NW_026847660.1, forward strand.
TTCTTAAACCATTCCTTTGTTCTCATTTTTCTGTAATTAAACAGAGCTTAGATTTACACAGTGGGCACCAGCATGGCAGGCAAATGACCCCAAAGGGAAACGGAATTCAAGAGAGAAAACATAAAGGCACCATGACAGTGAAGAGAGACGATGGCAGGAAATCTGCTTGTGTGCATTTTGCTATACCCACATCATTGCTTCTGAGGTGCAGCACATCTCGGAGAGTCAATAAGAAAAATAATTAAAAGAAAACTTCCAGTGGATGTTATGCTCCTTTTGTGGTTCCCTTCGATCTGCATTATCCAAGCATTTCTGGACACCGTGAGAGCATTTTCTGGGACTAATGGCTGCATGTAAGAACTCTACTTAAGGCACCAGGGATTTTAATCCCACTTTCTTACTCTGGATTAAGTGCCTGTCTCGAAGGGTCTTCAGTTGCGGCAGTTTGCTGCTGACTAGTTTTCTCATCAGGTATATATTTGTTGAGAAAAAATACACAAGACACTTGATGGGGTGTGTTTTGCTATTTTGGAAGATATAAGTTGAAATATCAAGAAAATAGAGACAGGCATCTAAATATCTGCATTCACAACATCACAGAGAATATCCTAGAATAGAATAGAATCATAGAGTTGGAAGAGACCTCATGGGCCATCCAGTCCAACCCTCTGCCAAGAAGCAGGAAAATTGCATTCAAAGCACCCCTGACAGATGGCCATCCAGCCTCTGTTTAAAAGCTTCCAAAGAAGGAGCCTCTACCACACTCCAGGGCAGAGAGTTCCACTGCTGAACAGCTCTCACAGTCAGGAAATTCTTCCTCATGTTCAGATGGAATCTCCTATAATATCCTAGAAACATTTTTGGCATGGTGCAGAGGAATAAGTCCTGATATCTTGATACCAGAGGAGGATACTGAGAAAATTCACATCAGCATCTCTTAAGAGCTCCACAAGAGATGTTTTCTTTGGATTTGCAAGATATCCAAAGAAAATGCAAATGTATCAAGTTTTGGGTAAGGATAAAAATTAAGAATAAACTTTGCAATCTCTACCAGTTGAGACAATAAGGAAGAAAATGGACTGGAAACCCAGGACATGAGCAGGGTTTGTATCCCGATGGAATTTTCTTTTCAAAATTGTGGTAAGGAGCAAAGATGGACTATTATTGGCTGCTACAGGAGAAGAGTTAACTGAAGTATGTGCCAGACTTGGAGTAAAAATTCCTGACTACAGCAGAATGAAAGCTCAAACGGCTGCTGCTGTGAACTGGAAGGGGAAAGAGCCCAGAAAGAAATGCTAATTGACAATTGACAAGGCCACGGAGAAAGAGATATGGCTAAGCAGCAGCTATGTTTCCAGTTCAACTAGCAACATAGCAATATCTAGAAATTAAAGGAGACATTAAAGCTTTGGACAGGTATAAGAGGTTGGGTTTTTTCTTCTCTTTCCCCCTCTTTCACTTCTTTCTTCCCTTTATCTATATAAATAAAAATGTAATGTTCATTTGTAGGATTAGCATAATTCAAAAACCACTGGACAAATTGAAACCAAATTTGGACACAATACACCTAACAACTCAATGTATGTCCTTCACTCAAAAATTGATTTTGTCATTTCGGAGTTGAAGTTGCTGAGATTTATAGTTAACCTACAATCAAAGAGCATTCTGAACTCCACCAATGATTGAATTGAACCAATCTTGAGACACAGGACTCCCATGACCAACAGAAAACACTAGAAGGGTTTGGTGGGCATTGACCTTGAGTTTGGAAGTTGTTGTTCACCTATATCCAGAGAGCACTGTGGACTCAAACAATGATGGATCTGGATGAAACTTAGTGTGAATAATCCATATGCCCAAATATGAACACAGATGGAGTTTGGGGGAAGTAGACCTTGACATTTGGGAGTTGTAGTTACTGGGATTTATAGTTCACCTACAATCAAAGAGCATTCTGAACCCCACCAATGACACAATTGGGGCAAACTTCCCACACAGAATCCCCATAACAGAAAATACTTAAGGCCACCTAGTCCAACTCCCTTCACCAGGGCAAGAAACGTAATCAAAGCCCTCCTGACAAAGAGCCATCTAGCCATAGATATAGATAGATAGATAGATAGATAGATATGTTTCACACACACACATAATAGATTTGAAAGGAACTCCTAAAGAAGGACAATTATATGTTGCATGTGCCACAGTAGGCAAACCAGACAATCTCCACATCAACACTGAGAAAGAAACAACAAGAAATATTGTTTACCCACAAGCATAAAGAAATTACATATATTAGAAACAAACACTTTCTCATTATTTTCCAGATCACCAGAGTGAGCCACTGCAATGCGTGGCAGGGGACGGCTAGTTTATCATATATTGTAACTTCAATGATTAAGCTCACACATTAAGTTTATTACATTTCAAGTCTTGTTGGTGATTATTATGATGCTAAATACCTGTGAATTTATGGTATAGGGGTATATGTAATAATATTTGGCGGTATATGTAATAATATCTAACCAATACAAAATAACAAGCTTCAAAAGAATAGTGAATAATATAAGAGGCTAATTTTGGCAGCTCTAAAGAACCGAGACTTGCTTTGGAATAAAAAATAGATGAAAACAAATGGAACTCAGTTTGGGAAACTGATCTTAAAAATTAGTATCAGTTCAAATTAGAGATAATACACGGAAAACTCTCCATAATTGGTATTAGTTTCCACTCAAGTCACTCAGAATTATTAAGGAAATGTCCGTTATGCTGGAGAGAATGTGGGGTAATAGAAGATTGTCCATCATATTTCTCCATTTCATTGGCATTAAATTCCCTGACTTCTCCAGCCAACAAATTTTAAGATTAATTTAAGAGGAGGACTTTCTCTCAGGCCCCCTTTACACTGCCATATAAAATCCAGATTATCAGCTTTGAACTGGATTATATGGAAGTGTAGAAGAAGTCCTACCACCATCACAGGCATATTTAGAAAGGACATAAGAGAGGGACTGCTTGGTAGCTGCACCTAGGCTATTGAACCTGTTACGCAGCACGTGTTTTTCCAGCATCCTAATGCCCAAAAACCCAGACGAAAAATAGTCTCAGACCAATTGGCAAGGTAAACAGAAAAACTTTATTCTCTTAACTTTGCAGAGATGAAAACAAAACTGGCAATGCTTGCACACAAAAACAGCAGTGCAACATATTTACACAGTCTTTGTAATATGCATAAAATAAAGCATCTTCTAAGCAGCAAATCTCAAAACAACCTGAAGTAAATAGCCATTTCACCATCAGCATCTCCTGCTGTACTCCACACTGGTGAAACAGAACTCCAGCAGCAGCCTGCCAGAAATCTTCACACATATACTTGTGTCCTGCAACGACTTACCATAACAGAACCCACTTATGGGAGGATTGGTTAGCCTTTTCCTTTTGTCTTTTCCTGCCAGTGTGTTGGCTCATTGTACTTTTTTAAAAAAAATACTTAAATGTGTTTAAATTGCTTAAGCATTTTTAGTTTGATTACATTGTTTATTTTTATTCTAATTTTATTAAACACACATCTATTAGGCATGTGCACGGTTTTGATTTGCCCAGTTCCCTTTGGCTAATCTAGCTGGTTCGGCTTGTTCAGATGACCATAATGGCAAAGGCTCAGCCTCCATGTTTTTTCTGGTTGCAATAGAACAATGGCTGTCGAAAACCGGCTGCCTTAGGTAACAAGTGCAGTACGGGAGGGAGACAGCCGCTAGAAGGAAAAGTGCAAGGGGGAAAAAGGCACTACTCCATGGCCTGCAAATCAATAGAAAGAGAGGACCTTTTAAAGGAAGCCCAGGATAGGATAGCTCCAGGTCAATCACTCTTCCTTCCCTGGGAAATCAGGAAGCCTCCTTAAAATGCCATGAAAAGCTTCATGCTGCAGAGAGAGAGCATGCACACCTACAGCACCCGTCCCCTCAAGTGTAGAAACAACTTTAACAAAGCATTAATCTCAGTTTCCTCTACAGATAGAAGGGAAAGGATTGCAGAAGAGTGCTATCTTCACTTTCACAGATATAATTAAGAAGTAAGGAGTTTATTTCCCTCACCCCTGAGAGGTCAAAAGTAGGCCCCTGATGGATGTTAGCTGCTTTTTAGAAATAATACCGAGGCATGCCCCTTGCATGTTGGAAGATATAATTTGATATTACTATGATGCTAAATTGCTGGAAGAAACATTAACAACCTCAGATATGCAGATGACACCACTCTGATGGCCGAAAGCGAGGAGGAGCTGAGGAGCCTTCTAATCAAGGTGAAAGAAGAAAGCGCAAAAGCTGGGTTGCAGCTAAACAAAAAAAAACCAAGATTATGGCAACAAGAATGATTGACAACTGGAAAATATAGGGAGAAAATGTGGAGGCCATGACAGACTTTGTATTTCTAGGTGCAAAGATTACTGCAGATGCAGACTGTGGCCAGGAAATCAGAAGACGCTTACTTCTTGGGAGGAGAGCAATGTCCAGTCTCGATAAAATAGTAAAGAGTAGAGACATCACAGTGGCAACAAAGATCCGCCTAGTCAAAGCAATGGTATTCCCCATAGTAACCTAGAGCTGGACCTTAGGGAAGGCTGAGCGAAGGAAGATAGATGCTTTTGAACTGTGGTGTTGGAGGAAAGTTCTGAGAGTGCCTTGGACTGCGAGAAGATCCAACCAGTCCATCCTCCAGGAAATAAAGCCCGACTGCTCTTTGGAGGGAAGGATACTAGAGACAAAGTTGAAGTACTTTGGCCACATCATGAGGAGACAGCAAAGCCTAAGAAGACAATTATGCTGGGGAAAGTAGAAGGTAAAAGAGGGGCCGACCAAGGGCAAGATGGATGGATGGCATCCTTGAAGTGACTGGACTGACCTTGAAGGAGCTGGGGGTGGTGACGGCCGACAGGGAGCTCTGGCGTGGGCTGGTCCATGAGGTCACGAAGAGTCGGAGACACCTGAACGAATGAACAACAACATGATGCTAAAGTGACATAGTGACTTTTGTAGAAGCATGTTTCTTTGTTTGCCTGCATTTGAAGATGTATAAAAGGGAAAGGCAATGCCTTTATCCTCACTCTGGTTTGCTTTTGGATGAGATTCCACACCAGAGTCTCAGCTGAAAATAAAAATGTACTTTTCTGTCTCCCAGAAAGGATTGCTCTTGGTATTATCTCTCCTATCTGCTGCTACAACCCAATTTTTAGAGATGTTTATATAGAAAAAGGTGTATCTTTTATTTGAAAAAAATATATAGTAGCTTCATCAGATCCAAGTACCTTCATCAGCTTCCATCCTATCGGGGAGGCAATTTGGCTTCTTTAATCAGGGATTCATATTTGAATGAAATGCAAGGTTAACAGAATATCATTGTGCAAATGGGGTGGGGGTGTCTGTTAAGAATCAGTGGAATACCAACACCAGTATCTAACAGATTAATGGAACTGAAACTTGACTTACTTTTGTGGGGGGGAAATGCAGAGAACAACAATAAAAAGTGGTGTGAAATTATAAAGATTTCTCTTGAAATTGTTCTTTATTTCAGCTTTGCCTGAAGTAAAAGCTGAATGAAAGGCTCATTTGCCAGATTGAACAATGTGGCACCACCAGCAGACGTCAGCTGTAATATTTCTGTTTCAGACAATAACGCTCACAGTCAGTCCTTTCTTTCTGCAACTTGTGGATAGTGAGCTAGGACATTAAAAAAAACAACAATGTAGAGATCAAGCATCAAGAGCCTGGAACAGGAGGAAGCAACCCCAAGAAATGCACATAATACATGACTGGAGGTAATAAGATCACAACTTTATTATTACAGCTGTCAGAGATCCCGATGTCAGATGATACTCATGTCAGATGACCCAGCTGTCATCTGATCAACCCATTCCCCAGATCCAAATGCCAGAAGTGGTAACTGAGAAACCCAAATAGACACACAGCCAAACTGGACCTGGCCAAGTGCCTAAACATTAAAGGGAGCCACCAACAGACAACAAAAGGCTCACTGCACACATTTCCTCCCCTAAACTAGATTCTGCCCCATTCCACCTGCTAAAGTTATGACAACAGATAAAACAAAATGGTGTACAACAAAAAGCAGTGAGTGAGCAGGAAGGTGGACAAAGCCCGAAAGTAGGGAAGATCTCTAGGGCAGGCTTTGTATGCTCCTCAAGTGGACCAGAGTGAAGCCTAGTGTTCTGATGTCAGGTCTTTGGTCAGCCTTGCCTCCTCTGGCCACTCACTGGTTGATTTCATTGTGATGCAGGCTCTTGAGAAGAAGAGGAACATGCAGTTTACTTCACAGAGCCTGAAGGTTCTGGAGAACAAGCCCTATGAGGAGCGGCTTAAAGAGCTGGACATGTTTCGCCTAAAGAAGAGAAGGCTGAGAGGAGACATGATAGCCATGTATAAATATGTGAGAGGAAGTCATAGGGAGGAGAGAGCAAGCCTGTTTTCTGCTGCCCTGGAGACTAGGGCGTGGAACAATGGCTTCAAACTATAAGAAATGAGATTCCACCTGAACTCCCTGGCTGTGAGAGCTATTCAGCAGTGGAACTCTCTGCCCTGAAGTGTGGTGCAGGCTCCTTCTTTGGAGGCTTTTAAACAGAGGCTGGATGTCAGGGGAGCTTTGAATGCAATATTCCTGCTTCTTGATAGGGGGTTGGACTGGATGTCCCATGAAGTCTCTTCCAATTCTATGATTCTAGTAGTAGGGTTTCCCCTGCTACTTGTGAAAGGTCAGCATGATAGAAAGGGCAGAGGGAATGAAAGGATGGAACACATTTTGTTGTCATTTTAAAATCACCCAGTTTCTTAAAAACCCAGTGACATTTTTGTTATAATTAATGTCTGTGAAGAGTTACTTTGCAAAATGAAATATAAAAGCAATAATGGAGGTGTTGGCATTTGACTACAAGAAAGGAGAGTCCATCTGAACATTAGGAAGAACTTCCTGACTGTGAGAGCTGTTCAGCAGTGGAACTCTCTGCCCCGGAGTGTAGTAGAGGCTGGATAGCCATCTGTCGGGGGTGCTTTGAATGCAATTTTCCTGCTTCTAGGCAAGGGGTTGGACTGGATGGCCCATGAGGTCTCTTCCAACTCTATGATTCTATGATTCTATGATTCTATGATTCTATGAAGGCAAGTTTGTTTGTTTGTTTATCGTATTGATATACCGCCTTTCTCCGAAGGCGACTCAAGGCAGAGCCTTCTCGGTGGTGGTCCCTCACCTGTGGAATTCACTCCCTGGGGAAATTAGGTCATCAACATCCCTCCTCTCTTTCAGAAGGAAATTAAAAACATGGTTGTGGGACCAGGCTTTGGGGCAATCTGGCGGTTAGATAAGGACAATGATGACCAGAATCGATAGTACTTGACAATGTGGAATGAATTTACGGAGATGGCGAACGCTGAGCATTAGATTGTTTTTATTGATTTTGATGTATATACTGACTGTCTTAATTGTTATAATTGCTGTTTACATGTTTTATCCATTGTTATGTTTCTTCTGGCATCGAATTATGCCTTTGTAAGCCGCCATGAGTCCCCCCTCGGGGGTTGAGAAGGGCAGGGTAGAAATACGCGAAATAAATAAATAAATAAATAAACATAAATATAGTCGGCACAATTCGATGCCCCCAAAAATATAAAATACAATTAAAAACATTTAGCATATAATATAAAAACCATACAAAACCAAAAATATATATAAATCATAAGTCTGGGATATTCATTGTTTTTTAAAACAATAGTTGCAATACAAACAACATTTATGTTATGAACAAGAAAATAGCCTGAGTCAATTATATTTAAACATCTTATCTTAATCTCGGTGACCTTGGTGATGACTTTAGCTTCTCTTTAGTACCTACTTAAAAAAAAACTTACTGAAAAATTGTGTTTTGATGTGTCTGTATTTGTACAGTTGGAGTCTTATGTTGGGCTGAAGGGGTTAAGATTCACTGTTTTTAATTGATTTTTATGGGACGCTTTGAGAATTTGTTTTGTGGGTACCTAACATAAATAAAGTAATAGCACACAGGACTCCATAAACCCACCCAGGTGCATTTGTGGCAAATTTGAGATTTGTATTAAAGATGATCTGGCTTTCAACAGCCATGTTACGTTAGCTCCAATTGGGATAATATTACTATAGACATTCATCTGCCTTGAGAAAATGCCATTGCTACATTAGCGTGACATCATAGTGTTGCATAATTGGAGCTCATAATACTTTGGATTGTGTATCTCTTAGTTTCCTAAAGAATGGAAGGCTGAAAGCTTTAAAGCTATCCAACAGACTAATTTTCCAGATTATATAATATCTGTTTAATCTTTTATATAACCAGAGTAGGGATTATGTCCACATGAGTGCTTACGAACAGTATTTATCCTATCTGTGGGGGTGGGATCAGGGAATATATTACTTGCAGAATGCTTACTTGATCTGGTGATCGTACATTATCAGTACACTATGAACAGGGGCAACTTTTGAGGGCAAAACGAAACTATAGCAGATTTAAGTTAAAACTACTTACCAGATCTTCTCATCGTTCACAAAATGTGTGCGTTCTTCTGAAGAAAGCAGGATGATATGATAAAATTCACTATCACAGGTTGTACTTGTATCTGCACTTACAAGACAAATTTGTGGAGGATAAAGCTACCAGTGCCTTCCAGTTATAATATAACATCCCGCCTTGATTACTGCAACGCTCTCTACGTGGGGTTGCCTTTGAAGACAGTCCGGAAGCTCCAGTTAGTCCAACGGGCGGCAGCCATGATTCTAACAGGAGCGGGGTGCAGGGAGCATACAACTCCCTTGCTGAACCAGCTCCACTGGCTGCCGATATGCTACCGGGCTCAATTCAAAGTGCTGGCATTGGCCTTTAAAGCCCTAAACGGTTCTGGCCCAACTTATCTATCCGAACGTATCTCAGCCTATCAGCCCACCAGGACCCTAAGATCTTCCGGAGAGTCCCTTCTCTCTATCCCTCCAGCTTCAGAAGTGCGGCTGGCGGGAACGAGAGATAGGGCCTTCTCTGTGGTGGCCCCCGGCTTTGGAACACCCTCCCTATAGAGGTACGATCAGCCTCTTCGCTGATGGTGTTTAGGAAGAGACTCAAAACATGTGGCTGTTCAAACAAGCATTCGGCTAATCTGTGGCAATTCGATTATTGATGAATAAGGACAGGAAATATGGACAACGAATTGTGGATTGCGATTTCAACTCGAGATATATGGGATTATTATTGGTGGCCCAATAATTTGTAATTGAAATTGTTATTATATGTGTATATGTTTTTAAATTGTAGATTGTTTTAACTGCTGTAAACCGCAATGAGTCGCCGTTCTAGGCTGAGATATTAGCGGTATACAAGTGTATCAAATAAATAAATAAATAAATAATACCTATGTATTAGTTCCCATAATCTAGGGCGTCCAAGATTGTCTCGCTGCCCTCCGTGGGAACAGAATCCTGGACTGCTATCATGAAACCTGAGCACATGGAGGTTTCTTCAAGACTAGCACTGAGTTCCATGGAAAGGTCAAAGCAAATGCTACAGGGAGAAGCCACAATTAAATCTCCATATTCAAACACTTTAAAACAGCTGTAAATAGTTTTGTGTAATTCCCCCCAAAGCATTATTTACCCCAATTAAATCACTCCTTTTTATGTTTCTATTGCATTAAAAGCAGAAAACGAAGATGTGAGGGAAGTATTTATGCTTATCCTGCTATAAGTCTAAGGACAGACTTTGGGTGGTTGTATGATTTAAACCAGTGATTTCCAAATTCTAATCTTCCGAGTACTGTTCCATTATCCGGGTGGAGGCCATTAGGGGCACTAGGGAGAGAAGGATGGGTAGGGGGAATAACAGGAAAACGGAGGTCTATGGTTCTTCCTTTAACCCACCCCCATAAAATGAAGAACACATCATGCGATGTGCGGGGCTTGATGAATGCAAGGCTGGGGTTAAGATTGCTTGGAAGAAACATTAACAACCTCAGATATGCAGATGACACCACTCTGATGGCCGAAAGCGAGGAGGAGCTGAGGAGCCTTCTAATCAAGGTGAAAGAAGAAAGTGCAAAAGCTGGGTTGCAGCTAACCATAAAAAAAAACCCAAGATTATGGCAACAAGAATGATTGACAACTGGAAATAGAGGGAGAAAATGTGGAGGCCGTGACAGACTTTGTATTTCTAGGCGCAAAGATTACTGCAGATGCAGACTGTGGCCAGGAAATCAGAAGACGCTTACTTCTTGGGAGGAGAGCAATGACCAATCTCGATAAAATAGTAAAGAGTAGAGACATCACACTGGCAACAAAGATCCGCATAGTTAAAGCAATGGTATTCCCCGTAGTCACCTACGGATGTGAGAGCTGGACCTTAGGGAAGGCTGAGCGAAGGAAGATAGATGCTTTTGAACTGTGGTGTTGGAGGAAAGTTCTGAGAGTGCCTTGGACTGCGAGAAGATCCAACCAGTCCATCCTCCAGGAAATAAAGCCCGGCTGCTCATTGGAGGGAAGGATACTAGAGACAAAGTTGAAGTACTTTGGCCACATCATGAGGAGACAGCAAAGCCTAAAGAAGACAATTATGCTGGGGAAAGTGGAAGGTAAAAGGAAGAGGGGCCGACCAAGGGCAAGATGGATGGATGGCATCCTTGAAGTGACTGGACTGACCTTGAAGGAGCTGGGGGTGGTGATGGCCGACAGGGAGCTCTGGCGTGGGCTGGTCCATGAGGTCACGAAGAGTCGGAGATGACTGAATGAATGAACAAAAATAAAATGGACTATCCTTCTCTTTTTAGTGCCCCCTAGTGGTCTCTACCTGGATAATGGAACAGTATCTCCTAGTGTTTGGGATTTCAACTCATAGAAGGTTCCATTTTCTTGCCACTTCATCAGATGGGTGGTTTTCCCCATTTCATGTGGTGCTGACGGAGTCTACTGGAGCCCATCAAATGATGAAGGGCTACTTCCAGCCGGGCTCCATTGGGCTTCGTGGCAGCAGCATACCAGCATCGTGCTGAGATGGAGCCCTGAGGAGTCAGTTGACTAACCATCTCCTAATTGAAGAAGCGCGGGAAAGCATGGAAAGAAGCCAGGGACAGCATGGAAACATTGTGGGATGGCAGCCCATGACCCACAATGGTAAGGGGACAAAGCTGGATGCTGCCCCATGGTTTTCCCCATTGTCCCTTGCTGTCCCCAGGCTTCTGGACCACCATGTGATGAAATTCTTGGTTAATGATAAGGGTTTCTGAGAGCTGAAATCCAAAACCCCTGGAAGACCAGAGTTTGGGAAACACTTATTTAGACTGCCCATACTCTATTGCATAAAAGCTGCCATGACATAATAGTCACACATTCATTTTTGGGTCCTAGTTTCAGTATTTTCAAATTACTCCCATAATAGTTTCATGAATAGTTTCATCATGTAAGCCGCACCGAGTCCCTTGGGGAGATGGTAGCGGGGTACAAATAAAGTGTTGTTATTATTATTATTATTATTATTATTATTATTATTATTATTGATGTACTGGTAGGCAGCCTCTCTGCTGTAAACACCCATCCACTTGCCTACTCATCCACCCAGTCATTCACATGCTCATCCATCCACTTTCTCACCCACCCACACATCCATCTGCCCACCCAAAGACCACCTGCCTGCTTCACTCACTTGTCCAACCACTGACCCATTCACCTGCCCATCCATTCACCCATCTGCCCAACTGTCCAAAATCCCACTCACCCATGCAATCACTCAGGCACCCATCCATCCAGGAACACCACTTGAATTGACATTCCTGGAAAGGGATGGGCAGTGGATGGATGGGCATCTATTTGAATGAGTGGGTAGGTGGCTGTGGGTTTTTTTGTGGGTGGGCAGATGGGCAAGTAGATGGGTGAGTGGATGGGTGGATGAGTGAGTGAAGTGAGCTGGTGGGTCTTTGGGTGGGCAGGCAAGCAAATGGGTGGCTGGATTGACAAGTGGATGGGCGAGTGAATGAAGTGGGTTAGTGGGTCTTTGGGCAGATGGATAGCTGAGTGAGTTAGAGATGCACCCTCGCTAAAAGGGGATGGCAAGAGGTAACATCATTTTATTAAATAGTTACTGTTTTTGAACCCAAGAAAAGGCAAGCCCCTTTTTTTTCTGAAAAAGAAGGAAAGTGTGACTATTATGTGATGAAATATGGGAGTAAGTATATTATAGTATATTATTTCCTAAAAACATTAAATCTATCAACCAGGGCTTCAAAGTGATTCCAAATAGGACACAGCTGAGAAAGGATTAGGAGCCCCTCTTCCAAGAGTCACATGTCCTATTCAAATGGGAGACCCCTACCCTTCAATTGCTGGTAGATCTCCCATTTCATAAATTTTTAGCTTAGAGATTTACAACCTAACTCTTGAGTTGCTTCCAGGTAGTCAGTTCCTAAAGCTTCACATTAAGAGAGCTGTTCTGCCTTTTTGCTCTTGAATGAATTTTCTCTGGTTAGACAAAAAGTAATTGGTGGGAAGACACTGTTGTCTTACCTCCGCAATTCCATACCATTCCATGAAGAAGACAAGCATTGCACAATAGTCAGCACCTCTGACTTCTATACGCAATGTCTTTCTCTGAACCAGTCTTCTTTTGAAGAGGGAAATGAGAAAGAAGGGAACATACAGAGATGCATAATCCTGTACTTGACCTTTTAAATCCCACTACATCTGAATGGATCTGAAATTAGGTCAGGAATGCACTCATTTTAACAGACATGATATAGTACTATGTAATGTACTATAAGAGGAATACAGAGGAGAAAATGTGTGCCAGCAGAGCTGGAAAATATCTGCACTAAGTGGGTGAAAAAAAAACTCCATATGTAATAAGCCAGGGGCAAGCCCATATTGATGGAGAGAGTTGTTTCAGAAAGTGCTTCAATGTAGGTTTTTTGTTCCCTTCCTTTTTACATGTTAAAGCAGGATGAATGCAATTTAAAATTATGAAATCATATTTTGTAATACTGTGGTTTGACAATGTGAGAGCCTGGAAAATCATACTCTAACCCCCAGAATTCCTGGGCGGAGTTTCTCAGCTATTTTGGGAACTGTAGCCAGGGGCGGCTCAACCCATTACACAAAGTAAGCATTTGCAGTATAGTTGATTTTGCCCAGGGGCACTCTTGAGGCACTCTTGGGGGAAAATAGATCTTGACATAAGCAAGTTGTAGTTATTGGGATGTATAGTTCACCTAAAATCAAAGAGCATTCTGAACTCCACCAATGATGGAATTGAACCAAATATGGCACACAGAACTCCCACGACAAACAGAAAATATATCAATGATTGGTTTGGGGGGGGGGGCGCCAAAATACTGTTTGCTTACCGTTGAAAATTACCTAGGGCCGCCCCTAATCAGTGGTTCCCAACCTGTGATCCGTTGGCCTCCAGTGGTCTGCAAAAAATAAATTTTGTCCGTGGCCTTACCGTTACTACACTGTTGCAACGAGTGTTGCGACTGGTCTCACAAAACCCTCTTATAATGCCGCAGCCAGGCATGTAGCCGGGGGGGGGGGGGGCCTCGGGGGGCTTCAGCCCCCCCCCCCGAAATTCTCATGGTGGTTCGCGAAAAGGCCTTACTGGTGCATTATTTAAACTGTTATGTTTATTAATATCATGATTTGATCACCATTCTCAATATATCCCATATGTATGGGGGTATTGGGGTAATGATACAAAAGGTTTGCTAGGCTAGACCCTCTTTCACTCAGACTCAGCCCCCCCCCCGAAACTCAGCCCCCCCGAACCCCCCCCTGAAAATTTTTTAGCCCCCCCCCCCCCGAAACGAAATCCTGGCTACGGGCCTGGCCGCAGCTTATTAAATATGGTTTTCTGCGGGTGAGCAGATGGCGACTACTGGATGGCATATGTTCTGTATCAAAACTAGAGCAGATGTGGTCTATCCAATGCAGTTTTCTGAATCAGTACCCTAAATAAACAAACCGTATCTAAAGTTGATCAAAAACCGATTCATAACCCTATTGGTACTAATGTTGAAAAGTGGTCCCTGGACAAAAAAAGGTTATGAATCACTGATCTAAAGCATATTGTCTAAAGCCAGGGCTGAATTTGAATTCCCAGAAGCCTCCTCACAACATGGCTGATTGCAAGGGATTAATAAAAGCTGTAATTTAAAAACCTGCCGGCAGAATGCTTCTAACCCACAATTGTTTTAGAAGTGCTTGCCCATATAATCTGTTGTTGAACAACAAATATCTGGAAGTGGGGAAAGAGAGCAGACATTGAAATGGAAGATAAGGTCCTGTGGTGTGCTTAACTCCTACAATGGTTGCATTTTTAATTTACAGAGTGTAAATTATTTTCTGTTCCCACCTATATTATGCCTAGCCCTTGGATTACTTGAGTGAAATCTTAGGATTCATAGTTGGTAAAGATATTCTGGAAGATTCAGCAAACACCGTGCCTAATTGTTTGATGATAATGTTGGGAAGATCTCCAAACACTTCCTGGCAGATTTAAGCAAAAGCACTTCAACACATGAAATAGGGTTATATTTGCTTCTACTTCTTGTTGTTTTTGCATGCATAATCATATTTTTATCATCACGGTCTTCTAAAGGTTTTGTCTGGAGGAAACCTGGAAGCAATTGTTGATTCTCATTCAAGAGGCATGGTTTTTTTATTTATCGTGTCAGGGGCAACCAGACCATTGTATTACATATCTAACAGAACATAACAAACAAACAGGTTAAAAAAACACAAAGTTTGCAAACTTGGTAGTTGATTAAATGTCCTTTGACCAGTATCTGGCCACTTGGAGTGCCTCTGGTGTTGCCGTAAGAAGGTCCTCCATTTTGCATGTGACAGGGCTCAGGTTGCATTGCAGCAGGTGGTCAGTGGTTTGGTCTTCTCCACACTGCATGTCGTTGATTCCACTTTGTAGCCCCATTTCTTAAGATTGGCTCTGCATCTTGTGGTGCCAGAGCACAGTCTGTTCAGTGCCTTCCAAGTCGCCCAGTTTTCTGTGTGCCCAGGAGGGAGTCTCTCATTTGGTATCAGCCATTGGTTGAGGTTCTGGGTTTGAGCCTGCCACTTTTGGACTCTTGCTTGCTGGGGTGTTCCATCAAGTGTCTCTGTAGATCTTAGAAAACTATTTCTTGATTTAAGGCATTGACGTGCTGGCTGATACCCAAACAAGGGATGAGCTGGAGATGTCACTGCCTTGGTCCTTTCACTATTGGCTGCTACTTCTCGGTGGATGTCAAGTCGTGCAATACCGGCTAAGCAGTGTAATTTCTCCAGTGGTGTAGGGCGCAGACACCCCGTAATAATGCAGCATGTCTCATTAAGAGCCACATCTACTGTTTTAGTGTGGTGAGATGTGTTCCACACTAGGCATGCATACTCAGCAGCAGAGTAGCATAGCGCAAGGGCAGATGTCTTCACTGTGTCAGACACAGCGAAGAGGCATGGTAATGCTGTTCTAATGCCAAGCAAAGTCCCTTTTAATTCAAATCAGAATTTTCTGCTTAATATGTAGTGGAGCCCCCGGTGGCGCAGTGGGTTAAAGTGCTGAACTGCTGAACCTGCTGACCGAAAAGTCGCAGGTTCGAATCCAGAGAGCAGTGTAAGTTCCCGGTGTTAGCCCCAACTTCTGCCAAACTAGCAGTTCGAAAACATGCAAATGTAGGTAATAATAATAATAATAATAATAATAATAATAATAATACTTTATTTATACCCTGCCACCATCTCCCCAAGCCAAGCCCAAAAATACATCAATACAACAACAAAGCAAGCAAGCAATAACACAATACAAATAATATAATTAGTATTAAACAGTAACACACAAGAGATTTAAAACACTATGGCAGGGCCAGATGTAATAGATTAAAAATTTAAAACACTGGGCATGCACAGAGTAGGGTATTCTAGACATGGGGTTTTTTAGAGAGTGATGTAGGGAGTTCAATCCAATGGGTAGATAAGATGCTTCAGATTACATATAGTAGAAAATTGGTCATATAAGGGCCTTATTTCCTATTCAGGGAAGGCACACTGGAACAGCCATGTTTTCAAGCTCCTCAAAGACTGGCCAAAGTGCGGGCTTGTCTGATATCTTTAGGGAGTGAGTTCCAGAATTGGGGGGCCATCATAGAGACGTCTCTATCCCTCATCCCCACCAATCGTGCCTGCAAGTAGATCAATAGGTACTGCTCCAAAGAAAAGGTATAGAATCATAGAATCATAGAGTTCGGAGGGACCTCATGGGCCATCCAGTCCAATCCCCTGCCTATAAGCAGGAATATTGCATTCAAAGCACCTCCGATAGATGGTCATCCAGCCTCTGTTTAAAAACTTCCAAAGAAGGAGCTTCCACCACACTCCAGGGCAGAGAGTTTCACTGCTGAACAGCTCTCACAGTCAGGAAGTACTTCCTAACGTTCAGATGGAATAGTTTGAAGTCATTGCTCCATTGCATCCTAGTCTCCAGGGCAGCAGAAAACAAGCTTGCTCCCTCCTCCCTATGACTTCCTCTCACATATTTATACTATCATGTCTCCTCTCATGCTTCTCTTCTTCAGGCTAAACATGCCCAGCTCTTTAAGCCGCTCTTCATAGGGCTTGTTCTCCAGACCTTTGATCATTTTAGTCATTCTCCTCTGGACACAATCCAGCTTCTCAATATCTCTCTTCAATTGTGGTGCCCAGAACTGGACACAATATTCCAGGTGTGGTCTAACCAAGGCAGAATAGAGCATGGGTAGCATTACTTCCCTAGATCTAGACACTATGCTCCTATTGATGCAGGCCAAAATCCCATTGGCTTACTGGTAACAACATTCCATGAAGTCACATGACCTTGGAGGTGTCTATGGACAGCGCTAGCTCTTCGGCTTAGAAATGGCCGATGAGCACCAACCCCCAGAGTCGGACATGATTGGACTTAATGTCAGGGGAAACTTTTATTTTATTGTTTACTCATTAAGACTGAGCAAAAAAAAAAAGATTGAGTCCTTCTTGTGTGGTTGGATTGCAACCCCATTATCCCTAACCATTTATCTCACTAGTGCTGATGGGAGGAAGGTACAATATATCTGCAGGGGGAGGAGGCTGCAGATTTCCTACCCTTCTCTAGATAGTGTTAAAATACAAAAATAACCAACTTCCAACTGTGTTTCCATTTTAAACTTTAAAACTACAGATAAAATAGATTCTCAAGAGCAGATCTCGAGCAGTTCTCATGCCTTTTGCTATTTCTTGTTTTTTTGGTGGACAAAGTCACCTCCAAAGAGCACAATAAGCAATCTGGAAAATAACAGAGAAATCACGTCATTCTGTTTCTGTACTTACTAACCCACTGATTAGCTACAGCATCTGTGGGGTTTAATGGATTAAATAGATCCCTCCCTGGCTTGAGGAGAGAGAGAAAAGAGATCTGATTTGAACTAAAATGTTTTTTCTTTTCAAAAAGGAAAAAAAACCTGAGTGGGAAATGGGGAGCGGAGGGGGTAAAAGACATTTTATTGATACTCTTTGTGGTGCAACAATGTCACTGCTTCATGTGTTCTTGGTTATGTGAATAAATTGCTTAATTGTTATTATTATTATTATTAATAATAATAATAATAATAATGGTAATGCTCTTCTAATGCCAAGCAAAGTCCCTTATAATGAAGTTTTGTGGGGTTTTTTAATCATACCTGATTAACATGGGCATATCTACAGCACCCAATCTCAAACTGGCACACTGTTCAAACGTATTAACCTGTAGGTTCTTATCTACAAAGCCCTGAATGGTTTGGGACCCGCCTACCTGCTCGCAGCCTTCTCTTGCTTCCGTTCCCTTCACAAGTGTGACTTGTGGGTACGAGGGAGAGGGCCTTCTCTGTGGTGGCCCCTCGGCTCTGGAACCCGCTCCCCAGAGAAATTAAGCAAGCCCCCACCCTGGCAGGCTTCAGGAAGAGCCTGAAAACTTGGCTGTTCCAGTGTGCCTTCAATGAATGAATGAACAATAACCCCTGACCTGACCAAACCCTGCACCGGGATTGTGGCGCAGCTGGCTGAGTGTCAGCTGCATTAAGATCACTCTGACCAAAAGGTCATGAGTTCGAAGCCAGCCCGGGCTGGAGTGGGTGTCCAGCCATTGTGTAGCCCGTTGTCAACCTTTGCAACCCGAAAGACAGTTGCATCTGTCAAGTAGGAAAATAAGGTACCACCTTGTGTGGGAGGCAAAATTTAACTGATTTATGAGGCCATAAAGAAAAAAGACTTGGGGAATGTGGAATGCGGAAGAACTTCATCGGTGTCGCTGATGGACGATGAAAAGCAGCAGCTCCCCTGGCGGCCAGAAAAAAGTTAAATAGCCTCGGTGTATTTGTGTGTTAAACGTTGTTTGTCAAACTGGCATTGAATGTTTGCCATATATGTGTTGACTGTAATCCGCCCTGAGTCCCCTGCGGGGTGAGAAGGGCGGAATATAAGAACTGTAAATAAATAAAATGCCCTCAGAAGCACTTTATTTTACCTGTTAGTGCAATTAACCCTACTTGTCCCTCAGATCCCCTGTCTAGATATATTACATTGCTCTCTCACCCAATGTTTTTAAACTCTCAATCCCTGCAACTGGCCCTGCCCACTGTGATCATCTTTCTGTATTCATATATTGTGATTTTATATTGTCTGATGTGTTTATTTATACTGCTTTTTATTTTATTTTATTTCCTTATTGTTGTTTTCATATGTGTATATTTGCATTGTTGTATTGCTGGGCTTGGCCTCATGTAAGCCGCCCTGAGTTCCCTTGGGTGACGGGTTATAAATAAAATTATTATTATTATTATTATTATTATTATTATTATTGACACAAAAGCACAGTATGTCACAGCAAACGAGATCTATATGCTGGATTTCGTATCACAAAATCACAAGTCGAACACTTCCCAAGCGTCTAGGACTGTGTGATGTATTTTCAAATGATGCACATGGATCCAAGTAAGGTGGCCTTTTGAAGTTGACAGATTGTGGTTTTGTCAACGTTTATTGTTTCCAAATGCTGGCTGAGATATTTTGGCATGGCACCCAGTGTGCCGATGACCACTGGGACCACCTGTACTGATTTATGCCAGAGCCTTTGCAGCTCGATTTTGAGGTCTCGATAGTGGCTGAGTTTTTCCTGTTGTTTTTCCTCAATGAGTACTAACCCCCAGAGTCGGACACGACTGGATTTAATGCTGGCCACCTGGAATGGCGACATCAATAATCCATACTTTTTTCTTTTCCACAATTGTGATGTCTGGTGTATTGTGTTCCAAAACTTAGTCAGTCTGGATTCGAAAGTCTTACAGTATTTTGCATGTTCATTTTCCACAACCTTTGCAGGTTTATGATCCCACCAATTCTTTACTGCTCGCAGGTGGTACTTGTGACGTAAGTTACAGTGAATCATCTGGGCCACAGAGTTGTGCATCTGTTTGTAGTCCGTCTGTGCGATTTTCTTGCAACAACTGAGGATATGGTCCATGGTTTCATCAGCTTCCTTGTACAGTCTGCATTTTGAGTCATCCGCTGATTTTTCAATCCTGACCTTAATGGCATTTGTTCGGATGGCTTGGTCCTGGGCTGCAAGAATCAGGCCTTCTGTCTCCTTTTTTGGTGTTCCAGGATTGTGGCGTAGCTGGCTGAGTGTCAGCTGCATTAAGATCACTCTGACCAAAAGGTCATGAGTTTGAAGCCAGCCCGGGTTGGAGTGAGTTTCCAACCAATTGTGTGTAGCCTGTTGTCGACCTTTGCAGCCTGAAAGACAGTTGCATCTGTAAAGTAGGAAAATAAGGTACCACCTTAAAGTGTGGGGAGGCTAAATTAACTGATTTATGAGGCCATAAAGAAGACTCCAGCAAAGCATTCCAGTGGGGAAGTATGCGGGGAATGTAGAAGTGCTTCATCAGCGTCGCAGATGGATGATGAAAGCGACAGCTCCCTGGCGGCCAGAAAAAGTTAAATAGCCTCTGTGTATGTCTGTATATGTTTGTATGTCAAAAATTGGCCATATATGTGTACACTTTAATCTGCCCTGAGTCCCCTGCGGGGTGAGAAGGGCGGAATATAAAAGCTGTAAATAAATAAATAAATAAATAAATTTGTGAGCCATAACCAGGTCTTCTCCCTGTCAACTTTTCCTTCAATTTTGTCATGGAACTGCCCATGCAGTGCTTTGTTGTGCCAGCTGTCAGCTCTGGCTTGGGGTGCAGTTTTCTTGTACTGACTCTTTATCTGCTGTGCTTTGAGAAGTTTCTGATTATTGACTTCAATTAAAGCAGGTTCTTGAATTTCCTTTACATATTCTGCCAGGGCGTGTTTTTCTCCTCCTCCTCCTCCTCCTTTTCCTTTTCCTCCTCCTCCTCCTCCTCCTCCTTCTTCTTCTTCTTCTTCTTCTTCTTCTTCTTCTTCTATTACTACTACTACTACTACTACTACTACTACTACTACTATCCACAGACAGTAAAGGAACCACAATTTTTTCTGGCCTTCCTATATAGACCTGCTACTGTTTCTGCAGTTAAAACTCATGACATACTTGCAGTCATTTCTCCAGTGGGTGGTCTGCAAGGGAGGAAGAAAGTAATACCCCCCCCCCCCCGTAATACTATATTCCAAGGCTTGGAAATACAGTGCATATATCATTTATCACATCTGAGCCCACAGAAGAGCTTGTGGTTGCACATAATCCTATGAAGTATTGTTAGTTTCAGGACTGTTTACTCTTCTCACCAGTGTGATTACTGAGCAGGGGCTTAAATGTAAGACTCAGCGGCTCAGCATACTTTCCGTTACAGGCCAGTCTCCTGCTATCTTGACTAGGGAGCAATGGCTACATATTCTCCAGCTGTCCTGATTAGGAGGTCACACTTGTATGTTATCCCACTTTTTCAGTGGCTTTTAAAACATCCCATTTGCAGTCTGCTTCTCCTCTTTCTCTTCAGTGTACTTCAGATACTGCAAAGTGAGTTCCAACTGCAGAAGTCCATTGTACTCTGCAGTGAAGGTGAGAGGAGCAGAATCCAATTTTTCCCAGTAAGCAGAGACAACAGCTCCTTCTTTGGAGGATTTTAAGCAGAGGCTGGATGGCCATCTGTCGGGGGTGCTTTGAATGTGATTTCCCTGCTTCTTGGCATGGAGTTGGACTGGATGGCGCATGAGGTCTCTTCCAGTTCTATGATTCTATGATTCCTAGATTAGTGGTTCCCCAGATGTGGGTCCCCAGATGTTTTGGACTTCACCAGCCAGAAATCCTAACAGCTGGTAACTTATTTACTTAGGCGATCCCTTATTGTCCGAGTAGGATTGTCTTCCAATTGTACTGGCGGTGGGTCCATATGTGACTGTGGAGCCCTATTCTTGATCTGCAACTTCTCCTGGGGGAATCAGGCATATCTAATCACCTCCCAACAAAAGATTCCCCCAGGCACTGCCAAGCCATCAAATGCTAATTAAGTTGGTCAGTTAAAACATTCACACCTAGCTCCAGTAGACAATAGTTCTTTGTCTCACCCTGGTCATTCCACAGATATATAAACCCATTTTCCTACTTCCAACAGACCTCACTACCTCTGAGGATGCTTGCCATAGATGCAGGCGAAACGTCAGGAGAAAATGCCTCCAGAACATGGCCATATAACCCGGAAAAACCTACAACCCAGTGATTCCAGCCATGAAAGCCTTCGACAATACGAACTCTAATTCCGCCTGTCATTTGCTTGTTTGCATTCTCGACGATGCAGGATGCCTATTCAGGATTTTGGGACACGGTTTGGTTGTTTATCATTTTGTTTCAAAGGTTTCTAAAACTGTCTTTCCATGAGTGATGGTCACAATCTCTGAATTGTGGAATTCCAGATGAAATGCAGTTTTATAGCATTATAAACTAAGGTGGAAAAATATGTCCCACTCCATGGTGATGCTATTTTCAGCACAGTAATACGAGGAGGCTGATACATGCCTACCCTGATTTCAAAATACACATATAGCCAGAGGAACATTCCAGGAGCATCCAATTGGCATAAACACATGGATAGTGCTGGGGCAGATGAAGCCCCGTCAAGAGTTAATTCAAAGAATTTAGTGAAAGGCTAGGCAAATGCCATTAACCACTGACTTCTCCTCCTCCTGACAGTTGTAATCAGTTCATGGCATCCAGCCTGGTTTTGTTTGGGGTTTTTTTTTGCATTGCCTAGTCTTTTTACAGGCCAAGCTGGTTGTGATTCTTGGCCAGAACTAAGAGGATCTGCAATGAGCTGCTCCACATTAATGAGGGAATTAGAAGGGGCTGAACGTGGGCTGTTTGACAATGTGTTCTAAACATAGCAGCCTTACGGGATCAGGGCTTACATCTAATAATATCACCTTGTGTTAATCTCAGACTATTTTGAGGAGAGCAAAATGTTGGAGGAATTCTAGGGGGGGATAAGAAAGGCCTTCAGCATCTGGGTTTGTCACCGCACTCACGGGTAGGAGGTATAAATAAGAAAGTGTGGGTGAGGAATAATTTGCACTGTCAATATTAGCTACAATCAGATAGGGAGAGGGTAATTCAAGGAAAGGAACTGCTAGTTAATTAATTGCAACAGTAGCTTCCATGTTTTTAAATCCAATCTAGAGGTGCCTTGGTCACCTCTAGATTGGATTACTGTAATGCGCTCTACGTGGGGCTGCCCTTGAAAACGGCTCGGAAATTCCAGTTGGTCCAACAGGCGGTGGCCAGGATGTTAACTGGTGTTCCTTACAGAGAGAGGTCAACTCTCCTGTTTAAGGAGCTCCATTGGCTGCCATTTATCTTCTGATCCCAATTCAAGGTGCAGGTGCTTACCTACAAAGCCCTAAACCAGTGGTTCTCAACCTGGGGGTCGGGACCCCTGAAAGGGTCGTGAGGGGGTGTTAGAGGGGTCACCAAACACCATCAGAAAACACAGTATGTTGTGTTGGTCATGGGGGTTCTGAGTGGGAAGTTTGGGCCAATTCTATCATTGATGGGGTTGAGAATGCTCTTTGATGGTAGGTGAACTATAAATCCCAGCAACTACAACTCCCAAATGTCAAGATCAATTTTCCCTCAAATGTCACATTTGGGCATATTGAGTATTTGTGCCAAATTAGGTCCAGATCCATAATTGTTTGAGTCCACAGTGCTCTCTGGATCTAGGTGAACTACAACTCCCAAACTCAAGGTCAGTGCCCACCAAACCCTTCCAGTATTTTCTGTTGGTCGTGGGACTTCTGTGTGTGGAGTTCAGAATGCTCTTTGATTTTTATGTGAACTATAAATCCCAGCAACTACAACTCCCAATTGACAAAATCAACCCCTCGCCCAACCCCACGAGTATTCAAATGTGGGTGTATTGGGTATTTGTGCCAAATTTGGTCCAGTGAATGAAAATACATCCTGCATATTGGATATTTCCATTACAATTCGTAATAGTAGCAAATTTACAGTTATGAAGCAACAACGAAAATAATATTATGGTTGGGGGTCACCACAACATGAGGATCTGTATTAAGGGGTCACGGCATTAGGAAGGTTGAGAAACACTGCCCTAAACGGTTTGGGACCTGCCTACCTGCGTGACCGCATCTCCATTTATGAACCCACGCGTTAACTTCGTTCATCCAGAGAGGCCCTGCTCGCGATCCCGCCTGTGTTGCAGGCGCATTTGGTGGGGACGAGGGACGGGGCCTTTTCTGTGGTTGCCCCCCCCCCGACTTTGGAACACCCTCCCCAAAGACATCAGACTAGCACCCACGTTGGCGGTCTTTAGGAAGAGCTTGAAGACCTGGCTATTCCGATGTGCCTTTCCGGAATAGGAAAACTCCAGCAGTGTGTCCCAGAAGCACTTTATTAGAATTTTAAGATTCCCTGCACATTGCACTTGCCCTGAAATCCAACATACCACCTGTCACACCCAGCACTTTTTAATCTGTACCCATTACTTGGCCCGGCCCTAGTTTTTACTGTGTTATAGTGTAAATGTTTTGTTGTTATTGCTTTA
This sequence comes from Anolis sagrei ordinatus, assembly GCF_025583915.1. Lineage (NCBI taxonomy): Eukaryota > Metazoa > Chordata > Lepidosauria > Squamata > Anolidae > Anolis > Anolis sagrei. Next base: position 69,980,019 of record NW_026847660.1, read on the forward strand.
TGTTTTTGATTTTGCTTTGAGTTGTATTGTTATGCTGTTGTTGTGTTGACGCCTTGGCCTTTGTAAGCTGCATCGAGTCCTTCGGGAGATGCTAGCGGGGTACAAATAAAGTTTAACAATTTAATAATAATAATAAACTAGATTTCAGTTACTTCAGATGGCCCAGGAATGAAACTTTCAGTGAGAATTTTGCCTTTGAGCTGCAGACGTAAACCTGCCCATTCCAAAAAAATTGTCATGTGTCACGGAGCAGATTTGACCTATTTATTTTATTATTTATTTTAGATATTTGTACCCTGCCCTTCTCAATGCCCCTCCCCGGGGGGGAGGGGGACTAATAATAATAATAATAATAATAATTTTATTTATATACCGCTCTATCTCCCTGAGGGGACTCAGGTAATATCACAAAGCATACAAAGTAAAAAACAACATAACCATAAGATTAACAAAACAAAATATAAGCATAAAAATTGTCGCCATAACACACATATATTAAAAGTAATCCTGCCTGTTCAAGGCAATTTAAAAATTTAAAAGGCTGGGCCAAGATTTGTGCAAGCCCAAAAATTCTAGGGTGGCCGGGAATTAAAGGCAATGCTATAGCAGGCAACAATAATATTAGGTACGGGTCTGTGGCTGTACATTCCGGGGCCGATTAGAGGAAAGAGGAAAGAATCTGGGTAATTGGTAGGAAGAATAAGGCCGTATTCAACAATGTGTAGGGCTGAGTTAGAACTGGTCATTTTCAAAGGCTTGTTGAAACCACCATGTCTTCAAGCTCTTACGAAAGGAGGGGGGATGGGGCCTGTCTTATTTCCCTTGGAAGGATGTTCCAGAGATGGGGGGCCACCACTGAGAAGGCCCCCTCTCTCCTCCCCACCAACCGCGCTTGAGACGGTAGTGGGACCGAGAGGAGGGCCTCCCCGGAAGATCTTAGAGCTCATGCCGGTTCATAGAAGGAGATGCGATTGCGGAGATAAGCGGGGCCCGAACCGTTTAGGGCTTTATAGGTCATGACCTGCACCTTGACAGGGCGGTTTCCAGCCAGCAACAATTCCATGCCTCCAATGCATACATAAATACACAATAAAATCAGTAATTACATATATTTAAAAACAAATGAATCACATTCAATTAAAAACTGTTTAAAGCCGAAATTCTTTAGTTAGAGACTCCATCAAGCTTGTCCATAGTCCAATTCCATGTCGATTTTTATCATTGTCATTGTCCACATGATTACCTGAAGGCCTGGTCCCATATCCACGTTTTTAACTTTTTTCTAAAGGAAGGGAGGGAGGCAGATAATCTAATTTCGCCGGGGAGCAAATTTCACAGGTGGGTGGCCACCACCGAAAAGGCCCTATACGTCATCCCCGCCAGTGTGTTTGCGACAGAGGTGGAGCCTAGAGCAGGGCCTCCCTGGAAGATCTTAAACTCCAAGGTAGGACGTAGAAGGAGATACGTTCAGACAGGTACATAACTACCTGAGGCAAAGGATAAAGCACCCCTCTCCCCCATTCTACCTGCAGAAGTTGATCACTCAGAATTAAAGCTTAGTTCAGAATTGGGATGTCACCTCCCCTCTGCTGTGAGAAAGAGGATAATTTGCAGGTTTAGGGTTAACTTCTGGACTGGAACAGGCAACTCTGCCCTCCAACACAAGGGAGCTTCGCTGTTTCTGCATTGGGGGGGGGGGGGGTGCGGTTATGGCCATCTAGATGCCTTCTGGGTTCCAATATCCATCTTCATTTAATTCAAGTATAATTGGGACCCCATTATGCAACATACCTAGAACTCCACAAGGGCTGGGAGGGAAGCTACTGGATCTTAAACACTCACTGGCCAGCTAAAACTGTAACACCCAGAATGTGTGTTTGACCATTCTAGGTGTATGCTCCATTACCATGCACCTCCAGCACCTCAGCAGTTAAACTGGATCTGGATCCAAGTTCAGAGCTGGGGTCTATAGAGTGCCAATGTCCAGTGGGGATAGAAGATAAATAAAATCTCATATAGGAACTACGAGGGAATCTCACAGGTCTGGTGTGTACAGTGGTGGGACAGGAAGAGGTCCTTGCTTTGGTGGCAGAAGTGGAGAGTGGAGAATGCCCTCACATTTAATGACAGTAGTTGGAGTATCCAGACCCTCACATTGGGCTGGGCTGGGCCGACCCCCCTTGGAATGACCTGGAAGAATTAGAACACTTCCAATGAATTCCTCCTGAGGATACTCAGCTATATTTATTTACTATACCAATATTTCTTAAACTGTGGGTTCTGAGCCTAAATGGGGTCCCTAGCTCTAAGTTGGGATCACCTAAAATTTGGCAACAGTAAAAGACTGCTGAATTTACCTGAATCTGTTAACAACAACATGCAGCATTTACAATGGACTCTGCAAAAAATGCTTCAGCTGCACTTCATAAAAAATGAAAATCAGCCTGTTTTGCAAGCCTAGCAAATGCTGATTTATTGTAAATAAATTTTTGATTTTTATACCTATTTCATATACCTACATTTCCACGGTCACATATGAATTTATTGGACAGAAAAATGTTGCTAATGGGAAAAAAGATTAATCTCTGCATGCTGACCTGGGAGTAAATTGCATTTAATACATGGAGGGGACTTCATGGAGGATAGTCTCCATATTTAAGGATTTTTTTGGTCATATGGCTGAGTAAAGTAATTTGCCCTTCCACTAAAAGATCTTGTAAGTAAGCAAAACAACTTGACTGCTAGTGTTAAGCCACAGGCCTTGAGAACAGTTCCAGGGTCCCTGCATCTAGCTTACTGTCTAGTTAAAGCATTCAGGATTGCAACTTAAATATTTGTATAGCTTTGAACTATGACACCAGTTCCAGCTGAGATATATCCTTCAGGCCATGGACTTACAGAACAGATACATTCCTAACACACCTATCACTAAGCAAGCTGTGGCTAAAATTAGGAGCCTCGGTCACATACATGCTAACCACTGAGTTACTGTTTTTTAAAATGTCAGAATGTTTTTCTTTTTTCTTGGAACATGTCATATATAATGGTTTCTGATTGTGAACAGAGATCTAACAAAATATATTCAGAGCTAAATCAGACTTAGGGTGCTTCCACACATGACAGAAATGTGTGCCAAAGCAGGTTTTTAAAACCCGCATTGTTGTGCATTTCTGCACACCCCACACCCCCCAAAAATCCCCCAGCTTTCCTGGGTCTAGAAGATGCCATCTCTAAAGAATCATGAACTGGTACAGAGAGTTTAGATGATTGTTAAGGTAACGTGTATACACTGAAAGAGTTGCTGCCACCACCCAAAGTAATTGGGAATACTAAATATGTTGTTCTTGAGGTAAATCCCTTCCTGCCCACCAGCTCTCCCTTTGGCTCCCTGAAATGACTGAGATGTAAAAATGTTAAAAATCACTGGAATAATTCTCACAGAATGAATCAATACTGAGGCTGCTAAAAAGTTGAACTAGAGAAATGTTTATTAATATATTCGAACAAACAACTATCTTCTTTAATGAGGCGCATAAGCTTGAATGGTTACAGAGGCACAAGATTCTTAAAGGTTACTTAAATAGGTTTCCTAACTTAGATGTGAGCAAGACTCCTCACTCTACCCTGACGCAGTAGCAGTGAGTTCCCCAGACAAATCATACCCGGTTGTCCTCAGAGCAAATAGCTACACTCTGAACAGAGTGCTCTAACAGCTAAACTACTCTGACCCCCTAGAGCAAACCACTTGTGTAACAAATCTGACACAAGTACCCCGGCGTCTACTTTGACCCTACTGGCCAAATAAATGTAGAATCACCTGTCCCAAATACCCTCTGACCGTAAAAATCTTTGCTCACCAAAAACTCGCCTCTCTACTCTGTTCCCAAAAAATCCACCCTCTTTCTTCAAAGCCAAAAATCAATCTCTCTCTTTCTGACAAGCTGACAGTTTTTCCCTCTCTCGGCTAAAACTCTTCCCATCTGCCTTAACCAATCCAGGGAGAGCTCCAGCTCCTTCCCTTCTTCTACTCTTACACTCCCAAGATGTCTGTCTCCCTCGCTTACCTTCTCAAAATGGAGACCTGCTTACTGACATCTCAGGCTCCTACTTTGGCCTACGACAGGCATGTAGCCGGGGGGGGGGCTTGGGGGGCTTCAGCCCCCCCCGAAATTTTCATGGTGGTTCGCGAAAAGGCCTTATTGGTGCATTATTTAAACTGTTATGTTTATTCATATCATGATCTGATCACCATACTCAATATATCCCATAAGCATGGGGGTATTGGGGTAATGATACAAAAGGTTTGCTAGGCTAGACCCTCTTTCACTCAGACTCAGCCCCCCTGAAACTCAGCCCCCCCGAAACCCCCCCTGAAAAAAAATTCAGCCCCCCCGAAATGAAATCCTGGCTACGGGCCTGGCCTACGAGGTAAGAATCATCACACCATCCCAGTAGTTTCCGGGGTGGCATCTGGCCACCCCGAAACCCCCCAAAATAAGCCCTTGAAAGTTAAAAAAATGTACTGAGCCACCATTAAGGTGGTCCTTCAGTCCTCCTGGACGACTGAAGGACCACTTTAATGGCAGCCTGGTAAGTTTTTTAAGTTTTAAGTGTTTATTTTGAGGTTTTGGGGGAAGGTGTGGGTGTTCTCTTGGTTTTTCGGGTTCATGGATCCCGAAAAACCAAGAAGCCTGTGTGAATTGGGCTGGGGGATCACGTGAATGCAGTCCTTGGGCCCAATCCACACAGAGCCCACACCTCGTAAGGCCTGGATCTTACCTAAGATATCAGTCTTTCTAGGTATCTAATTAAACCCTGCTTTGTTCCAAATTAATTCAATATTACCAGAGACATTGTTTTGACACCTGCAGTAAAATTTTAAAACTTTACAGGTCTTACTTTAAAGGCCTGCCTGGATAGGCCCCTAGAGCTCCTCCAGACTTGATCTGAGCCCATTTATTACACATGGCTACCATTCATTTACTGGACCCAATTCAAGGTGCAGGTTCTTACCTACAAAGCCCTGAACAGTTTGGGACCTGCGTGACCGCATCTCTGTATATGAACCCACACGATCCCTTCAATCTTCCAGAGAGGCCCTGCTCTCGATCCCACCAGCATCGCAGGCGCGATTGGTGGAAACGAGAGAGAGGGCCTTTTCGGTGGTGGCCCCTCGACTCTGGAACTCACTCCCTAAAGACATCAGACAGGCCCCAACTTTGGCAGTCTTTAGGAGCTTGAAGACGTGGTTGTTCCAGTGTGCCTTCCCGGAATAATTGATTCCATAGCACCTTGTCCTCCAAAGCACTTTACATTTTTTAGGTCTGTTCGTATGCCCTTCCACAAACACCACTATCACCTTCTCGTCCATGTCCCAGCATTACTTCCAATTTAATTTTACATTTGGCCTTCCCACTGTTTCAATTGTGTGTTGTCTTATTGATAATGTTGTATATTTTATTGTCTATGTTTTATTTTAATTTGGTTGAACTGTTGTTATTGCTTGTATTGTTGTATTCGGGCTCGGCCTCATGTAAGCCGCACCGAGTCCCTTGGGGAGATGGTAGCGGGGTACAAATAAAGTGTTATATTATTATTATTATTATTATTATTATTATTATTATTATTATTATTATTATTTTCATGTCATTCCTTGCTACTTCTTGCCATGTCTCCATCCAAATAGTCTTTTTTTAAAAGAGAGAAATCATCGTGGAGAGGTAGGATGGCATGGGAGAGAAATAAACCTCTCTTGGCAGAAGCAAATTCATTCTTCTGTTTGTTTTTATTCCTTCCAATTTATATCCCTCCTTTCTCCTGTCAAGGGATACATGGCAGCTTATAAATTTCTCCTACCATTCTGATTCACCTCTCAAGCAAATGCAAAATGTTCTAAAACCTAATTGCTAAAGCAGTAGGCTTTCATAGTGCTATTGAGCTCTGCTTTTTAATTTAACTATCTCCAAAGCCTTCATGGTAAAGTGATAGGCACCATTAATGCTACTGCCGTGCTCAGAATGATCTCAGTTTCAACTGGGGCCATCTGTCCCTACTTACCTCTCGTCAGCACCATCAAATGTTCCAGGTCCAGTAACTTTGTGGGGAGATCAGAAGTATTTGATGGACCATATTTCTCTTTCTTCTAAACTGAAATGGAGGAAAGCTTGCAGTAACGGGCCCCTCTTTCACCTTTTTCCTTCCCTGCTGTTGCATTGTTCTTTTTCACTCAGGCACCATTATCTTGGGTTGCAACTGTGTGAAAGAAACTACTCATCTTTCCAAGCACTGCAGTAATGTTATTGGAGCATATCACTTCAGTTCAAAGGCTCTATAGTCAGTTTTTATTTTATTTTTTATTTAAAAATGTGGAGAAATGTCTTGAAAGCAGAGAGCAAATGTGTTCTCTCTCATTTGGAACCTACCATATTGACCCTTCTCAACTTAGGAGATGAACAAACATGCTATTAGCTTAAAATACATTTCAGTTAGAAAAGAAATACCTGGGAACACTTTAGAAAAAGTGGGGAAATAGCTGAAAGCACCAAGCAATTGAGAAAATGTTCTTCAGATTGTCTTTCTTCTTCAAAAATACTTGCAAGAAGTACAGCAATAAGTAGTACGCTCTTCGAAACACATATGCCCTATCTGAAAGATCCAGGATTCCTTTTAATTTTAATTTTAGCTCCTTCATATGGGTAGGAGAATGCTAAATACCCGTATATTCCGGCATATAAGATGACTGGGTATATAAGATGACCCCCAACTTTTCCAGTTAAAATATAGAGTTTGGGATATATTCGCTGTATAAGACTACCCCTCTTCCAATGCACACCAAATAAAAAATTAAAAAGCATCAGATTTGATTTCAATATGGTAATTTTCCTATTACTGTACTTCCTTCTCTACCTCTCGGATCTCGCACATGCGCAGCTGCACCACTTCACTGCAGTCCTCAGGAGCGAGATATGAGAGGCAGAGGAGGAGGTATGGTAATAGGATACAAGGGCGGGCCAGACAGGTAAAAGAGGTGTGCTTGTCTGGGCCCAGAGTCACACTATCTCTTTTTTCCATACCCCGTGTGCCCAGGACGCCTGTAGCTTGCTCCGCCCTTCACTTACACCTTCCCAGTGAGGTGCCCCTTCACCTCACCATCGGGACCGCATTAAGTCCACGGATCCTGATGAATGGATTTTCTTCTTGTACAGCGTCGTCCTTAATGCTTTCATACAGTCACTGCACACGGCAGGGACATGGCAATTGCCATTTTTGAGCTCCTCCCCCACCATATGTGGCAACCACAGATTCTCCAATCCGGATTGGAAGTTTCAGCACCCACTCTATAAGACTACTCCCATGTATAAGACTACTCCCATGTATAAGACTACTCCCATGTATAAGACCACTCTCACATATAAGATGAACCTGCATATAAGACGACCCCTGATTTTTGAGAAGATTTTCTTGGGTTAAAAAGTAGTCTTATACACCAGAATATATGATAATCTGAATATCATTCTCTGGATACTATATGTCAAGAACATTGTAAATGATTTTATTCAGAAAAATTGTAGTGATACAGTAAAAGAGGGGGAACATTATAAGTGTATAGAAAATTAGAAAAATTAAAGGATCGAGCTGTAATCCAAAATAAGGTAAGAAAACAAAAAATAAAAAATGATAAAACGAGAACTAGGTATTTCCTATCTTCACCTTCAAATTGCAGCCTCTCTTCCTTCCACGCACACAGCAAGACAAGCAGGGAGGTAGATACATGACTCCGTTTCTCCCCCCATTCGCCGTGCACACGCCCTCTGCTCTCCGCATAGCAACCCAGCTGGGTTGCTGTTTGGAGAGCTAGACAGGTTGCGCACAGGGTGAATGGGGGAGAAACGGAGGCGAACACCTACCTCCTTGCTTGTCTTGCTGTGTGCGCGGAAGAAAGAGAGGCTGCATGCGTGGTGAGTGGGGAAGAAATGGAGGCGTGCCTGCATGCGCGCATGCGCAGCAAGACATGCAGGGAGGGAGGTGCACACTTCCGTTTCCCCTTCACTTGCCCTGCGCGCAGCTTCTCTTGTCTCCACGCACGCGGCAAGATGAGCAGGGAGGGAGGCGCGCATCTCTCTTTTTCTCCTATTCGCCGCGCGTGCAGCCTGTCTGCCAGCTGGTTTGCTGTGATATCTAATTTTAGTTTTGAAATTGATCAGTAGCGGCTGCATTTCTTACTCTCGACTTATACTCGAGTCAATATGTTTCCCGTTTTTGTGGTAAAATTAGGTGCCTCGGCTTATATTCGGGTCGGCTTATACTCGAGTATATACGGTAAGTAAATGGAGAATGCATATTAAATCATCTCCCTGCACCCATCCTGGCACACCCACTCTCCCATTCTCTATATTTCCTGATACGTGATGAGAGAGCAGAGTTTTTCAAAAGTCTTTGCAAGAATGATGAGGATCTATTTAAAGGAGGCAGATGAGATTTATGGTAAGTACAACTTTGTGCTAATGCCCTGAACCATTACAAATAAATATGATGGATTGAAACTTAAGTGCATCCTGTTTACACAGAGATAAGATGCTCTCAAACTGATGCATAATTCAGCATTTTGGCTTTCTACATCAAAAAACAAATATTGTGAAAGATCAGGATTCTTGGGTTTATATATTTATTTTAACATCCAGAATTGGTTTCCTTTAATGTAACAAAAAATTCTGGTGAATTAATTTGGAGAATGGTTAAATGGATGGTTAAAATGTTTGTGGAATGGCTTCAGAAAGGCATTGTGCCCTGGGTGATGGTTCCCTTAGCTCTGATTTTGTAACAGTAGACAGAGCACAGGGCTAATCTAATCTTCTCTTCCATCTTTGGAAACATTAGCTTTCCATTTCTTTCTTTGAAAACATTAGCTTTTCTTCTTGTCTTACAAATGAAGCAGATGAACTTTTATAAGGATGAGGGCTACATATTAGTGGGTGAGTGGGTAGGCTCTCTCTCTCTCTCTCTCTCTCTCTCTGGTGCCCATCTTTATTCCTGTCCAACTGACGCTAGAGATGTGACAAAATGTTGTTGCTAGAAAAGTATGAATGGAGAATCTGCTGAGCTGCACTTGCATAGATATGCCCTAGATGTGTTACACTATCCATATATTGGATTCCAGTTGACTGCATCATGTTACACAATAGCTAAGGTAAACAAAGTCAGATTGCAATGGTGGATGCACTTGTTTGAAAAACACATCCATTTGTGCAATGATTTAGATTACTCACCGGAGCATCATGCAGGGAACATACCACCCCTCTGTTATGTCAGCTCCACTGGCTGCCGATCCAGTTCCAAGCACAATTCAAAGTGCTGGTTTTGACCTACAAAACCCTATACGGCTCCGGCCCAGCGTACCTGTCCGAACGCATGTCCTTCTACGTCCCGCCTCAGAGTTTAAGATCTTCTGGGGAGGTCCTGCTCTTGGCTCCACCTCTATCACAAGTGAGGTTGGTGGGGACGAGAAGCAGGGCCTTCTCGGTGGTGGCCCCTCGCCTGTGGAATTCGCTTCCCGGGGAAATTAGGTCATCAACATCCCTCCTCTCTTTTAGAAGGAAACTAAAAACATGGATATGGGACCAGGCCTTTGGGTAATTTGGCAGACAGACAAAGGACAATGACGACTAGAGCTGGATAGGATTATGACAATGTGGAATGAACTTACGGGTTTTGAGCTTGGCGAACGTTGATCACTAGTTTGGTATTTATTAGTTGTATTGTATAATTGGATTGTTTTAATTGTTTTATAATTGTAGCTGCTATGTATTTTATCTTACTATGTGTATTGCTGGCATCGAATTGTGCCTTTTGTAAGCCGCCCTGAGTCCCCCTTTGGGGGTTGAGAAGGGTGGGGTAGAAATGCTCGAAGTAAATAAATAAATAAATAGAACAGGCGTCCACAAATTTTATAAACAGAGGGCCAGGTCACAGTCCCTCGAACTGTTGGAAGGCCGGATTATAATTTGCAAAAGGAATGAATTCCTATGCACACTGCACATATCTTATTTTAGTGCAAAAAATAAAACACTTAAAAACAATACAATAATTAAAATGAAGAACAATTTAAACAAATATAAACTTATTAGTATTTCAGTGGGAAGTGTGGGCCTGGTTTTGGCTGATGAGATAGGATTGTTGTTGTTGTTGTTGTTGTTGTGTGCTTTCAAGTCATTTCAGACTTAGGTTGACCGTGAGTGAGGGCCAGGTAAATGACCTTGGAGGGTCGCATCCAGCCCCCGGGCCTTAGTTTGGTGACTCCTGATTTAGAGTGTTCTAAAATGTGCAACCACCAGGTGATCTGTACTGTATATTCTCATGTATAAATGGAAAAATGTTTGGCAAAAAAAATCTCAAAATACCTTGGTCAATGTATACATGAACACATATGGATTTTGGAGGAAATAGATCTTGACATTTGGGAGTTGTAGTTACTGGGATTTATAGTTCACCTACAATCAAAGAGCATTCTGAACCCCACCAAAGACAGATTTGGGGCAAACTTCCTACACAGAACCTTGATGACCAACAGAAAATACTTAAGGCCATCCAGTCCAACTCCCTTCATTAGGGCAAGAAAACGTAATTAAAGCCCTCCTGACAAAGAGCCATCCAGCCACACTGACAAAGAAACAGCAAGAAACACTGTTTACCCACAAGCATAAAGACATTACATATACTAGAAACCAACACTTTCTCATTACTTTACTTTCCAGATCACCAGACTGGGCCACAGCAACGCGTGGCAGGAGACAGCTAGTGAGTTTAAAAAAGTGTTGTTTCATCCACGTTTTCTTTTTTGATCTGTAATAGTCACTAGATAGATCTGTATTTAAAAACTCATGGAATTGAGAAGATTGAGAGGTAGATAAATTCAAACCCTCAAGAAAGCTGAGCCAGATGTTGAACATCTGAATATTTCATTATCTTTGAGCAAAAACATCTGTTGCCTTTCACAGCCACACAAAGAAAAAGGAGCAAACACTACTGAATTCCCAGCTCTGCTGTAATAAAACTTAAACTCAGAAACACAAAAACTAAAAAAAGCCATGAAAGGTAAAAAAAGAAAGCTTCACTTCTCTCATCCCTTACGTGCTTAAGAGACGAAGTTATAGCATAAATGAAAAAGATCAGTGTCATTTCGCTTCTTACAAGTAGGTTTCTGGATGTGCTAAATTTGAATTCTAATCTCTGAAATCATGAGCCTTGACTCACAGAAGGGGAATGGCTTATGTAAAGACTGGCCATCTGATTTTTGTCCAGGCAAGTAAATATATGTGTTTTGAAGGCCACTGACTGGTAAGTAAGAAAATGATAAGCCCAACTGCAGCTAGTGAGTAGATAATCATTCAACTAAACATTATTTTATGATGCTCTAGCTCAGGGCCCCCTTTGGTCTGAAAATATTTTATGTGACTCCAAGATATATATCTATATATATAAAAAGGGAAAGGGGGTTCAACGGGACAGCAAAACGCGAAAAAACCCTGACGAAAACTCACCAAATTTGCTGTGCACATACCTCAACCCACAAGGTATGCACAACACTCATCAAAATTCCAAACAACATTTCAACAAACTCACAATTACAAAAACCAACTGAGCATGCGCAGTGCCCAGGGGAGGAAGTACACACGCAATGCACTCTGGGAACTGTAGTTCTAGAACGCAGCCTACCCGCTGACACTGAAGCCCCGGCCTGGGAGTTGGAGCTCGGCCGGCTGTGCTCGCTGGGGGCCAGGATGCTGCGTGACCTGTGGAGGCTGCCTGGGAGGCCCTCGCTGCGCGCCTTCCTGGCCGGCCGGGAGAGGCCGCGGCCCGGCTCTGCCAAGGACAGCCCATCGGCCACTGCAACGCCCGGCCCAGGCCGCCCCTGCACACCGCCGTCTGGCTCCGCCATCAGTGAGGAAGGGGAAGGAAGTGGGAGAGGGAAGGAAGGACGGAAATGAGGGGAAGGGGTGTAAATAGCAAGGAGAGGAAGAAGGAAGGAAGGAAAGGAAGGAAGGAAGGAAGAAGAAGAAGTAAAGAAGGAAAGAAGGAAAAGAAGAAAATGGAAGGGAGGGAAGGGGGAGGAAGAGAAGGGAAGGAGGAAGGAAGGAAGGAAGCGAAGGAAGGAGAAGGTAAATGAAACAAGAAAGGAAGAAAAGAAAGAAGAAAGGGAGAGGAGGATGGGAAAGAAGGGAGAAAGGAAGGAAGGAAGAAGGAAAGGGAAGGTGTATGAAGGAAGTAAGGAAGGAGAAGCTGAGAAGGTATATGAAAGAAGGAAGGAAGGAAAGAAAGAAGAAGGAAGGAAGGAAGGAAGGAAGGAAGGAAGGAGGGAAGGAAGGAAGGAAGGAAGGAAGGAAGGAAGGAAGGAAGGGAGGAAGGGAGGAGATGGAGGGAGGGGAGGAAAGGAAGGGAAGGAGGGAGGGAAGGTTTATGAAGGAAGGAAGGAGAAGTTGAGAAGGTATAAGAAAGAAGAAAGGTAGGAAAGAAAGAATACAGAGAGAGAAGGAGGGCGGGAAAGAAGGGAGAAAGGAAGGAAGAAAGGAAAGATAGAAAAAAAGAAGAAAGGGAAGGGGAAGGGAAGGTGTCAAAAAAGGAAGGATAATAAAGTTAATACAATAGGACAGCAAAGGATTAATTAATTAATTATAGGAAGGAATGAAGTAGATTAGATGAATGAAGGAATTAATTAAGTAATTAAATGACGAATTGACTTAATGAATTATAATTTTTGTAGAGTGTGAAGAGATGAAAAAAGCAATTAAAATATAAATGTATTTAATAAAAGAAAAGAAAGCAATAGATGAAGTCTGAGAACGCAGCCTACCGATTACAAGTCAATATCTCATTAATTAATGTTAATATATATATATTTAATCAAGGATAGTAATATGCTTGGTCAAGTAAGGAGAGGAAGAGAAGGAAGAAGTAGATAAGGAAATAAAAAATTGGAAGTTATGAAAGAGAGCAAGTAAGAAGATGAAATAAGTAAGATGAAAGAGGTATGTTTTAGGCATAAATCTAAGGAAGTAAGTAAACATTATATTAATTAGAATTGAAATAATAAAAATGAAACTGAAAAAAGGAGAGAAAGAGTGAGAGAAGGTTGGCCACAGCAATGCATGGCGGGTAAAGCTAGTAGTCTATAAAACAGAAATAAAAATCAAACAATAACTGATAACTAATAATCATTCGCAAGGTTTGCTAAACAGACTGATTTTTGTGAAGTACGTCTGAAGCATCTTCTGCAGAGTGCACTGTAAACACTGCATAACAGATTTGTGTAAATGTCTAAAGCAGGCATTAGGTGACATTCAGAAAGGTTTTTTGGGTACCCTGCATTGATCTAAGAGGACCCCATTTGGGGTCAGGACCCACAGCTTAAAAAGTAGTGCTTTAGCTATTGCATTTCTTTAATGCTGTGAACTGAATTGGTCAGAAATGCAGCTCTAGCCAGATTATTTATTTATTTATTTACAGTATTTATATTCCGCTCTTCTCACCCCGCAGGGGACTCAGGGCAGATTACAATGTACAATGTACATGGCAAAAATTAAATGCCATAGACACCCAACATATATAGACAGACACATAGGCAATTTAACACTCTAGCCTTTTCTTGAGGGTATTCTGGCCACCAGGGGAGTTGTCCCTTCACCGATCATTTATCACACTGATGAAGTACTTCCTCATTCTTTGCATGCTTGTTGGAGATTTTTGTGGCCTTTAATTGCAGATTTTCCCGAGTATAGCATCCTCCCATCTTTGGAAGCAATTCATTTCTTTAGTCACTTATCCTCAACATACTACCCAAATACTGTAAAAGTAGTGGATTGCTTTTCAGCTCAAAAACTGAACAGAACAAGCCTAGTTTGTACTTGGAAGGGACTCTGACAAGCACTACCAGATACACTATATTCAGAGGAAGGTAATATCAAACTACATAAAAGTATTTCTTCCCTAAGAAATTCATGAGGCTAAGGAAGGTGACTTGACAATACTACATCCTTCCCAGATTCTGCAACTTGCGGTTGCCCAGATGTCACTGGACTTCAGTGTCTAGCAATCCTAGCTAGCACAGTGCCAATGTGATCTACAACTCAACAGTATCTAGGATTTGCCCCCAATATTCTACCATATTTTTATTTAGATAGATTAAAAACATAGTGTAAACTTAGGACCTCATCACATGAAAATGGGGGAAGTGGGGAAAAGCAGAAGAAACCGTCTTCTTTCATTCCCTACTGTCAAGATCCCATGCCGTTCCATCTTCAGGGGTGGCAGCCATCCAACATCCTCTGCCTGCTTCCATCTGGTTTCTCTTGTTGGGAGTTGAGTAGCATCTGACTCCTGAAAATGGAGTCTTCCCTGCACTGCAGCAGTAGAGTCCCATGGGCAACCACCAGAAGTGGCCTTGCATCATGTGATGTTGTAATGAATCCCTTACCTTGGTTAACTGGCAAAAGCCTAAGGAAGTGGGCCTGGAGAAGCCACGGCATCCATTTTAGAGAAGGGAGACAGGGAGACGCCGTCTTAGGTTAGGTTTGCCTTAAGGGGGTGTGTTCTAGTCTAGGAGGGAAAATAAGAAGGCTAGGATTGGTTAGAAAGAAGGGAGTGGAGCCTAAGTGATCTAAAGGAAAAAGTGACTTTTAAACTGAGGTTTGAGGTCCCAGTTTGCCAGTTGGTGTTTGGAAAGGGTAGAGAGAAGAAGCATGAGTGTTAGTGAGAGCAGTTTGGGTTTTGAAGAAGACGCTTGGGTCAGTCTTTAGTAAAGTATTCAGAGTAGCTATTGGGAATATAGCTAGAATACTGTGTGGAGCAGTACCCCTTAGTGGTCTGTTCATTTCCTAAGGAAGGCTAGTTCAGGGTTTTGGCTATATCCCTAAGGCGGATTTTGGGGGAGTTACTTTCAGAGATTCATTTCCTGAAGTAATTTTCTTTGTTGGAACTTGTAACCCAGAAGTTTTTAAGATCTTTACTCTACGCAACCACAAGTTTTTAAAGCCAGTATTTTACCGAAACCATTAAGCATTTGTACCTGAATAATTCAAGCCTGTTCAATAAACATTCTTGTTATTTTTATCAACTTATACCAGCCTCAGTGTGAATACCTTTGTGGTCAAAGTGTTATTCAAGTCAGCTTTTAACAGCCTCTAAGAAAACTATAGTGGCACAGTGTGTGTTCACAGATGAAACTCTCAATAATACCTCAGCCTGTTTATTATTAATATGTTGGCAGCGGAATCTTTTGAAGAATCAATGTAAGTCTCTCAGTTCCAGTGGTTCCCAGTTCCTAGTTTTTAAATATCCAGTTGATTCAGCAATCCTACTCCCTCTACATTTTTGGTGAGCTAGTCAGTAGTGGAGGTGTGCATCGTTATAATTTAGTAAAGCAGTGTTGGGATTATTTTATACATATTTCCCTGTATATGAATTTTTATTTAAAATCTTCTTTCTCTCTCTACTCACTACTCGCTGCTGATTGTTATAGATGTCCTCTGTGGAACTCTGTTTTGGCAGCACAGAAAAACGGAGATAAGTCGGAGAGAAGACTGCGTGGGATGAAGTCTTTAACGTTGTATCTTCCTATGCCATTTGAAGTTAATCAGATGCAGGTCTTAATAAGCAGACCCTTGTAAATAGGGTCTGCTTATTAAGACCAATGCACTAACTGCCATCATCTGAAAAGCTACAGTACAAGAGGCAGCCTAAAGCACTGCGATGGTTGATTGATAGCACTGCTTGTGAAACATATTCAGCACCTGTTCCCACTATGTCTTTCCCAAGGCTGGGTTATTAGTCTCCTTCTTTCATTAACCACAAGCCCCCATTCACAAAAATGTTCACAGAAATCAGGGACATGCCATGCATTTAGAGGGAATAATATCATAAGTGCCTTACAGAGAACGACGAGGAATCCTTTTAATCCCGGTTGTGAGAAAAACAATTTCAGTCGATTCAGATTGAAACATTAGAGAGGTTCTTACTATATTATCCTTACAAAGACAGCTGCATATATATACTGGTTACACTGATATTTTATAAATATATCACACATCAGAGCTGGGGGTTGTTCTTGAATTGCAATGGCATTCATTTTCAATGTCCTCTGAAGGTCTTAGCATGAGAAAAAAGCTATTTAGGATAAAGGAAACTGCAAATTGTGCATATTTGCCACTAAATGCAGAATATAGAAGAACTTCCAATGGGGCTTACTTGTAAGATTCTGGGATCTTCGGCATTTATTCATTCTAAATACACATACTAAACTGCCAATTCCATGATTGCACAGGGTGTTGCCATGACAATTCAAGTAGAATCATAGCGCTGTAATTTTGTAATGTGAAAGGGCTCACCGTCTGCATGATATTTGAAGAACTCCATCTGAGATATGATCTGGTAATTTTATCCAGTTGGGTCCCCCTCTATGTAACCAATGTTCAGGCTTCCATTGGACCTTGTCCAATTGGACATTCCTTGGGAACTAATGTTAATTATAAGGCAAATGTTATGGTGTACCCACAGGCAGTTTAGCTTCAGGTCATCCATTAATTCCTTCCAGGCTATCTCTACAGATAATGATATGAACTGTACTTAGAGGATGAAGGATAAACTACACATCATTACAAAAATGCACATGTTAAAGGCAGAACTTAAAAATTGGGGGAGAGACTGATCTGCCAGAAATACTAGCTGGCTTTCTGTGACAGCTTCATGAAATGGTTCTCTCTGACAGTTTTTTTTTATTGCAAGCATGTACCTTGTGAAGTCTGACTTGGCCATGGTGGTCCATGCTCTTGTTACATCCTGAATAGACTACTGCAACGCACTCTACGTGGGACTGCCCTTGAAGACTGCCTGGAAACTTCAAAAAGTCCAACGGTCGGCAGCCAGGTTGCATACAAAGAGCACACAACTCCTCTGTTATGTCAGCTCCACTGGCTGTCAATCAGTTTCCGAGCACAATTCAAAGTGCTGGTTTTAACCTTTAAAGCCCTAAACGGCTCTGGTCCAGACTACCTGTTCAAACTGTCTCCTGGTAAGAACCATCACAAAACTTAAGATCATCTGGGGAGGCCCTGCTCTCGGTCCCACCACCATCGCAAACGCATCTGGTGGGGAAGAGGGACAGGGCCTTCGCAGCAGTGGCCCGCCGCCTGTGGAACACCCTCTCTAGAGACATCAGATCCAAAGGATGGATATATATATATATATATATATATATATATATATAGGTGAACTAGCGATCCCCTGCCATGCGTTGCTGTGGCCCAGTCTGTTGATCTGGCAAATAAAGTAATGAGAAAGTGTTGGTTTCTAATATATGTAATGTCTTTATGCTTGTGGGTAAACAGTATTTCTTGCTGTTTCTTTGTGAGTGTTGATGTGGAACATGCAACATCAGGCATGTAGCGGGGGGGGGGGGGGCTTGAGGGGCTTCAGCCCCCCCCCGAAATTCTCATGGTGGTTCGCGCAAAGGCCTTACTGGTGCATTATTTAAACTGTTATGTTTATTCATATCATGATCTGATCACCCTACTCAATATATCCCATATATATGGGGGTATTGGGGTAATGATACAAAAGGTTTGCTAGGGTAGACCCTCTTTCACTCGGACTCAGCCCCCCCCCGAAACAAACTCAGCCCCCCCTGACTACGGGCCTATGCAACATATTGTCCTTCTTTATGGGGTCCCTTTCAAGTCTATGATACTATATCTCTCTCTGTGTGTGAATCATATCTATCTATCTATCTATCTGTCTGTCTATCTATCTATCTATATCTATGGCTGGATGGCTCTTTGTCAGGAGGACTTTATGTGTTCTTGCCCCGAGGAAGGGAGTTGGACTGGATGACCTTAAGTATTTTAAGTATATTTCTTAAGTATTAGAAATATCTTTGCCTGTTCTCTACAGTCAGTCCAGCCTAGCCTAGACTGATAATCTTCAAGTGTGCTAGGATACAGCTCAGGAGTGATAGAACCTGTAGTCCAATTCATTCTTAAGGGCATTTAATTGAAAAAGGACAGAGTCAATAAGATGGAGCTAGTTGGGTGACTGATCACCTCCAGCTTCTGCTCCTCATGCCTGTAAAATGTCAAATCTTGTTGGATTGTCATTAAATCAGATTTTTTTCTTCTGATTAAATAAAATCTACATGATAATAACAGTAATAATTTAAAAGATTATTGAATTAGAGATTCTGCTTTGGTTAAATGAATTATCTACCTTCTATAGACAGATCATAATTGTTGCTCTAGATTTCCCCAAAGAATATCAAGGCCAAGATTCTGTTCCTTTGAGTCATTGTCAGGATAGGAAGAATAGGGTCGTGGGAAGACACAGAGGAATGGATTCAGACTACAGGAAAGGATTTCACCTAAGTGTTGGAGACAACTTGCTGACAATAAGAGTTATTTAACAGTGGAAGATGCCGTCTCTTTTGCTAGGAGTTTTTAAACAGAGGCTGGATGGCCAGATAGTGCAATGATTCTGGCTGGATCCACACCTGCAAGAGAATGTGCTGGTCTTCTGGGTTGATGGAGGAAGCAAGATGAATGATGAAGATGAGGAGAGAGCTGTTGGAGCCCCTTCCCACTGCCATTGTACCATTGATCCATACATTACCTGTCATCCATCCTGTGCATATTTGGAAGTGCAGATGGATGGCAAAATTAACAGGAAAACAAGAAAGGCTATTGGTTGATAGGTTTGTGGAGACATGTGACCTGAAATAATCCAATACAGTGAATGAGTTAGAAACACCCTTTTGTACTGAGGAGATGTTAGGGAGAGAGCATAGTGAGCATAGAGAGCATAGAGAGCATAGGAAATGGGAGGAGAAGGGAAGTAGAACGCCAAGGCCTTTTCCAGCTAGGGCCTAATAAGGCCGTCTCCATCCAGGGCCTAATAAGAGCGTTCCCTCCCAGTTGGGACTGCGACTGCTAGACCACCCAACCCCTCGACCGAGCCACGACCCGGGAGGTGTGTTGGCCCTCCGACCACCCCCCTCACCATCGGGAGGAATCAGAACCTTGCAGTTGCCGCGGACGCCATTGCCACAGGAGGGCCTGCAGGAAGGCCTATCGAGGCGCTGCCCTGACCGTGTCGCTCGGCGTTCAGCCCGGCGCCAGTGCGCTCGCCGCTCAGTCCGGCTTGGCGCTCTGCTTCGCTGCCGGCGCGCCGTTCCTCCGCTGCTCCAGGCGCCACCACCTTGGCGGTCCAGCTGCCCAGCGGTTTTATGGCCGCGGGGCCGGCTCTCGCCCCCTTGTCGCTTGCTGCCCATTGGATCTTCGGGGGAAGCGGACCGCACCTGGTGTCGTCGCGACCGCTGTTGTTGCTGGGGGACCGGGCACACTGGTTGCTCTCGGCCTGGTTTCCGGTTGGCACCTCGTTGTTCACGCCTCGGCGTTCCGGCGTCCCTTGTAGCCTATCGGTCCATCAACACCCTCCGGCCCAAGGAAGGCTGGCTTTTCTTTGTGCCATCCTTTCGTCAGTTGGCTGGCCTTTTGCCTGACCATCTTGGCCTTGGCTCCGGGCATTCGGCAGAGCTGGCGCTTCTCGCCGCCCCAGGCTTCTGGACGTCTCAAGCTCAGGGAGGCCTGGCTTCCCACTGCGGTCATTTTCTTCAAAGGCAGAGACTCGGTCGCGGCCTTGGGAACTGGCGACTTGCCTACACTTCCACCTGTGGCTGCCTGTGTTGCCTGATTACACGCCCTGACGCCTTGACGCCTGTGTTGCTTGTCAACTGACTGTGCTGCGCAATCCGTTGTGCGGACTGACTGTGTTGACCGATTGTGTGTTGTACGTTATATGGACTAACTGTGTTGACCGACCATTCCTCTGCCTTGGGGCGTTATCCTGTGTGCAACGTGTGTCGAATCTCTGCCATCCATGTGACGCCTACCATCGCGTCCACTGTTCCACCTCCGGAAGGACTAGTTCATCGGTGGTCATTGTATTATAATTATATGCTATAATTAATTTTTATCAACGATTTGAATGATGCTGTTATCCTAGCTCGGCACTTTAATTTACCAATTCTTATCAACATTGAACGGTGCTGCTAAATTTCAATCCTAGCACTTTAGCTGTCAGCACTTTAGCTCATTTGCACTGAAGTGGTCCTTTTAACCTGCCTTACCTCAGCACTTTTTCTCCCTCCATGATGCACTTTATGTAGACACGTCAGAATCAAGTGTTATGCCTATTGCACTTTAACAAGTGTTATGCCTATTGCACTTTAACAACTTTCTATATCTGTGTTATGCCTATTGCACTTTAACAACAAGTGTTATGCCTATTGCACTTTAACAACTTTTTATTATCTGTATAGTTGATATAATTTTGTGTGCACTTTAAGAACAAGGGATAAGCGGATTGACAGTGTTTTATTGTGAATTTTCTACATCCCCACCCATGCTACTATCCATTCCCTGGTATTGGTATCTGTTAACCCTTCTTGTAACCAGTGGTAGTATAGGTAAGGAATGGAGTGGACTGAGGAGTCCCGGAAGTAATATAGCATGGGATGAAGCTATGAATGTAGACTGCGTCATGGAGGAGGGAGGGTGTTCCAGTGGCCGGGGAGCCCCCATAGAAGTCGTGGTGGGGAGGGGGAGATACGGGAAAGGGAGACCTTTAATTCGGCCTAGGGAACGTGGATCAACATTAGTAATTCCAAAGCGGTCTCCTGATGTGGGAAGTCGGTGTAACCAGGAAGGCGGTCCCTCCGGGTTGAAGGTGGTGCTGTTGAACGCCAGATCTGTCAATGGTAAAACAGCTTTCATCCAGGATTTGATCCTGGATGAACGGGCAGATCTGGCGTGCATCACAGAGACCTGGCTGGATGAAGCTGGAGGAGTGAATTTGACCCAGCTTTGTCCACCAGGTTCTCTGTGCAGCACCAACCGAGATCCGGAGGGCGGGGAGGCGGGGTTGCAGTGGTCTATAGAGATTCCATTCGTCTGACCAGGGGCCCCATCCCACAGTCAACAAAATTTGAATGCGTCCACCTGAGGGTGGGTGATCGGGACAGTTTAGGGATTCTGTTAGTGTACCGTCCAACTCGCTGCACTACAGACTCCCTGACTGAGCAAGCGGGGGTGGTCTCGGACCTGGCGTTGGAGTCCCAACGGCTACTTGTGCTGGGGGACTTCAACGTCCACGCCGAGGCCATCTTATCTATCCCGCCTGCTTCACAGGTGCGGCTGGCGGGGACGAGAGACAGGGCCTTTTCTGTGGTGGCCCCTCGGCTCTGGAACACCCTTCCCATGGAGGTAAGATCAGCCTCCTCGCTGATGGTATTCCGAAGAAGACTAAAAACTTGGATGTTCAAGCAGGCATTTGGCTAATTCGGTGCAATGAATGTGTTGATTACGGATTGGTAATATGGATGATGCAATTGGACCACGATTTTAGTTAGGAGATGTATTGGATTGTGATTTCGTGTAATATTGTGTATTATGTTTTTTATGGTTTTAATTGTATACTGTGCACTGTATATTTTGTTGTAAACCGCGTTGAGTTGCCAATTAGGCTGAGAAACGGCGGTATACAAGGACAGTAAATAAATAAATAATAAATAAATAGTGTGGTTTTCAAATGAGTGTGAAATTATTAGAATCAAACCAGAGCAGTGAATGGTTCACTGGATCTGGGATATAGCCTGGAGCATGGAGTCATTGAATGAAAGGAGAGGCAGAAGTTGATGAGGGTCTCAGGCACTGATAGCAGGAGGTGGCAGCAGGCTTTTGGAAGAGAGAACCATGCATGATGGTATCTGACTAGCATCTACTAAGGCAAGCCTTTCAAGTGACACAGAGGACAGATACTGTTCCATCATCAGTACTGAAGAAAATTCAATTCAAGTGCCAGTACGAACAACTTTTGTACATAAAATGGAAGGGGAATCCTTTTGATTTTTTTTTTGGTGGAGGGAAGGTTTTGCCTCCAACAGTAAAATGTGTTGGACCAGGAGCATTGAGAAGTAGATTTTCACATACCATATTGTTATGTGTTTGTGAGGTTGGGTTAGGTGAGCCCCAGAATCTCTTCTTATTAATGATTCTTTGATTAAGAGACTAGGATTTAGAGCACGATTGCCTTAATTCAGCATTTCTCAACGTGGGGGTTGAGACCCCTAGGGGTCACGGGGGGCGGGTGTCAGAGGGGTTGCCAAAGACCATCAGAAAACACAGTAATTTCTGTTGGTCATGGGAGTTCTGTGTGGGAAGTTTGGCCCAATTCTATCGTTGGTGGGGTTCAGAATGATCTTTGATTATTGGTGAACTATAAATCCCAGCAACTACAACTCCCAAATTGTTGTTGTTGTTGTTCATTCATTCAGTCATTTCCGACTCTTTGTGACTTCATGGACCAGTCCACGCCAGAGCTCCCTGTCGGTCGTCACCACTCCCAGCTCCTTCAAGGTCAATCCAGTCACTTCTAGGATACCATCCATCCATCTTGCCCTTGGTCAGCCCCTCTTCCTTTTTCCTTCCATTTTCCCCAGCATAATGGTCTTTTCTAAGCTTTCCTTTCTTCTCATGATGTGGCCAAAGTACTTCATGTTGGCCTCTACTATTCTTCCCTCCAATGAGCAGTCAGGCTTTATTTCCTGAATGTCAAGGTCTATTTTCCCCAAACCCCATCAATGTTCACATTTTGGCATAATGAGTATTCATACCAAGTTTGGTCCAGATACATCATTGTTTGAGTCTACAGTGCTCTCTGGATGTAGCTGAACTACAACTCCAAAACTCAAGGTCAATGCCCACCAAACCTTTCCAGTATTTTCTTTTGGCCATGTGAGTTCTTTGTGCCAGGATTGGTTCAATTCCATCGTTGGTGGAATTCAGAATTCTCTTTGATTGTAGGTTAACTATAAATCCCAGCAACTACAACTCTGAAATGACAAAATCAACCCCGCCCCAACCCCACAAGTTTTCAAATTTGGGCGTGCCGGGTATTAAGCCAAATTTGGTCCACGGAAAGCAAATACATCCTGCATATCAGATATTTATATTACAGTTCATAACAATAGCAAAATTATATTTATGAAGTAGTAATGAAAATAATTGTCTGGTTGGGGGTCACCACAACAAGAACTGTATTAAGGGGTCATGGCGTTAGGAAGGTTGAGAAACACTGCCTTAATCAAACCTTCCCAAGCAGAATGCCGATGAAATTCAGTTGTATACTCTCAACTGAGAGCATTCTGTTTCCCTGGAGATTCGATGTGGGAGTTCTGTATACAAGTATACAAGTTGAGGACATGTGTACATGCCTTCTAAACTTTGTTGAAACTGCATGTCCACACGTCCTCAACTTGTTCAGTTTATATAGACCAAATATTCCAAAACATCAACAAACTCCCAATGACCTCCTTTTAAAGGGAATGAAACATGCATCAATGCTGCGCCTTTGAAATTTTTCACAATGTACCAATGTGAGTTTTATGGCACCGTATGGGCTTATGAGTGCTTGGAAATTCACTTCATTCTCATCACTCATTACAATGTTTGAAAAACTGTTCTGTTGCCATTATGGATTGTGCAGTTGAAAATATAACGTGTGCTCAATGTGAGGATCATTGCTTTTCTGTTGCTTTCTGTACTGACAACCGAGAGAATATAACAGCAACCAAAAGGGTTCTAGGAGGGAGTGATTTTCAATGTCTTATACTCTACAATGCTGGAAATTTGGGGACTGAAGGAAAATTTCACTGGGTTTTTTGGGGGTCAGAATGCCTTCATTTTGCTCCTTTAGGGTGTTGTGATAAGGCACAGAAACACTTTGACTACTGGGTTGTTGTAGGTTTTCCGGGCTATATGGCCATGTTCTAGAGGCATTTTCTCCTGACGTTTCGCCTGCATCTATGGCAAGCATCCTCAGAGATAGTGAGGTCTGTTGGAAGTAGGAAAATGGGTTTATATATCTGTGGAAAGACCAGGGTGGGACAAAGGACTTTTGTCTGCTGGAGCTAGGTGTGAATGTTTCAGCTGACCACCTTGATTAGCATTTAATGGCTTGGAAGTGCCTGGGGGAATCTTTCTTTGAGAGGTGATTTGATGTGCCTGATTGTTTACTCTCTGTTGTTTTGCTGTTGTAATTTTGGTTGCACATCAGTCATCATGCCCTGTAACTAGCTAAACTAGAAATCCAACTCCTCATTATAAGTTGTGTTGGACTTCAGAGTTCGACTCATTTATTTTGAAGTAATTCACTTTGTTCCTAACATGGGACTTCCAAATAAAGTGTTATAATGTTTATTTGTTTTTAATTTTATGTTTTTATTGTATGCTAGCGGTACCTGCCCCATGTTGCTGTGGCCAACCTTTTGTCCCTCTTTCTCTTCTTTCTTTCTCTCCTTCCTTCCTTCCTTCCTTCCTTCCTTCCTTCCCTCCCTCTTTCCTTCCTTCCCTTTCTTTCTTTCTTTCTTTCTCTCCTTCCTTCCTTCCTTCCTTCCTTCCTTCCTTCCTTCCTTCCTTCCTTTCTTCCTATTCTTCTCCCCCCCCCCCCATTTTTCCCTTCCTCTTTCTTCCCTTTCTTCCTTCTCTACCTATTCTTGGACTAATAATAATAATAATAATAATAATAATAATTATTATTATTATTATTATTATTATTATTATTAAGGTCGTGGAAAATGAACATGCAAAAATACTATGGGACTTTCGAATCCAGACTGACAAAGTTTTGGAACACAGTACACCAGACATCACGATTGTGGAAAAGAAAAAAGTCTGGATTATTGATGTCGCCATTCCAGGTGACAGTCGCATTGAGGAAAAACAACAGGAAAAACTCAGCCGCTATCAAGACCTCAAAATCGAACTGCAAAGGCTCTGGCATAAACAAGTACAGGTGGTCCCAGTGGTCACTGGCACACTGGGTGCCATGCTAAAACATCTCAGCCAGCATTTGGAAACAATAAACATTGACAAAATCACGATCTGTCAACTGTAAAAGGCCGCCTTACTTGGATCTGCACACATCATTCAAAAATATATCACACAGTCCTAGACGTTTGGGAAGTGTCTGACTTGTGATTTTGTGATACGAAATCTAGCATATAGATCTCGTTTGCTGTGACATATTGTGTTTTTGTGTCAGAATAATAATAAGAAGAAGAAGAAGAAGAAGAACAAATGCCATCAGAGCCAGAATTAAAGAGTCGACAACAGATCACAAACGTAGACTCTGAAAGGAAACAGATGAAACAATAGATCACATCCTCAGCTGCTGCAAGAAGATCATGTAGATAGACTATAAGCAGAGTCATAACACCATTGCTCAAATGATTAATTGGAACTTGTGCCACAAATACCATCTTCCTGCAACAAAGAATTGGTGGGATCACAAGCCTGAAAACGTTACAGAAAATGAACACGTCAAACTATTCTGGGACTGACAGAGTTTTGGAGCACAATACTCCTGACCTCACGATTGTGTTAAAAAACAGAGTGTGGATCATCGATGTTGCAATCCCAGGTGACAGCAGGATTGAAGAGAAACAACTGGAAAAACTGACACGATACAAGGATTTAAAGATTGAACTGCAACGATTCTGGCACAAACCAGTCAAGGTGTTCCCATTGGTGATCGGCACACTGGGTGCAGTGCTTAAAGACCTTGGCCTGCACTTAAACACAATCGGTGCTGACAAGATTACCATCGGCCAGCTGCAAAAGGCCACCCTATAGGGATCTGCATGCATTATTCGATGATACATCACACAGTCCTAGACACTTGGGAAGTGTCCGACGTATGATCCAATATAACAGCCAGCAAAATGTCTGCTGTGGACTCATCTTGTTGTGTTTCAAATAATAATAATGAAATTTCCTGCAGAACTCAGAAGCAGGTTTCATGTGAAAGAATCTGTAATCAATTACTTTCCAGGCTAGACATGTGCATGCACACCATCCAATGTGGTAAAGAAAGCATATTTTAAAAAGCACTGTAACCGCCAATAGTGAGGTTGTGTTATTGGAGCCTCTGGTGACACAATGAGTTAAACCATTGTGCTGGCAGGACTGAAGAATGAAAGGTTGGTGGTTCAAATCCGGGGAGCTGGGTGAGCTTCCGTCTGTCAGCTCCATCTTCCCATGCGGGGACATCAGAGAAGCCTCTCACAGGATGGTAAAACATCTGGCCATCCCCTGGGCAATGTTCTTGCAGATGACCAGGAGTGACTTGCAGTTTCTCAAGTCACTCCAGACACGAAAAAAAAATGGTGCATTTAATAATAGTTATTTTCAGAGGACATTTAACAGGCATTCTGACAAGGATTTTTCAAGTTTTATGCCATTCCCTTAACCATCCTAAAGAGAGGTCAGTTTCAAGAATATGGAAATATGGCCAGTTTATATTTGTGTATATGCCTGGCCTTGTTCATATTCTATGCATAATGTTTTCCCATTTTTCTCTTCTCTCCCTCTATTTTTTTGGAACTGTGCTTTATACCCCACTCCATTAAAATGAAATCTAAGGAGATTTCCTCAAAAACTCTTAGGGAAAGTAAGATAAATGTAGCAGAACGGCAGAACAAGTAATGCAGCGTGTTATTTCCTCCCAGACATTTTCATAGATGACCTGTTAACTATGGCAACATATCACATGAATAAGCTGCTTTTTAAATGTAACTTTCCAAGCTCTGGTGCTGAAATGATTTTTTTTCAGCATAAAACTGTTATTGGTGGTGTGTGTGTTTGAATGAAAGAGAGAGAGAAGGAATGTGAAGCTCTCGTGCCTGTCCTGTGGGAGCCTTGCCTGAATGGTGTATGTTCCAATTACCCCGATTAGACCATCACAAGAGGTGGAGTGTGGGAAAATATGAATTTGACCTATACTGTGAAATGGTTTGTGGGTAAGCAAACGAAACACAAAAAGGCTTTTTGTCCTCCGCTATGAAGTGAACAGTTGTCTTTGGCCTTGAGAAGACAATTGCAGAATGAAATTCAAATACTTTGCCGTGCCCTAGTCACTAATCTGCCTAAGAATAACCTCCGATGTTTTCATCCTAAGCATTTACTCTTTGGCCATTGACCCGACCCACCTCAGGGGTCATATAACATTCTTCTTAGGGGATGATCCGTAAATATCATCATCCCACATGCTCATTTCCCTGGATGTGCTGGAACTTCAACCCTACATAAGCTGTTTTGTTTATTTTTTAAGATATGTATGATTTTATGGAGGAGAAGAGGAGGGTAGGGATTGAATTCAGAAAATTAAGCAACTTTGGAATCAAGCCCCTTTACACTCACTGTTCTGTCGCGCACTGGGTCTGAACAAATTATCTTTATTCTATAGGACGTATACTTTAAACCCAGTGGGAAGCCGGGGTGCTTCAAAGAGAGATTCTTAGGGAATTCCTGAAGAGATGGTCTTTGGAGTCTTTAATGGTACAACAAAGTCTTTATTAAGGAACAAATAACAAATCTTCAAACAACACTTCATATCTTTATTCTAGTCTTTAAGAGACTGGCACAGACTTGGATTAACTGTACTTTCTCATCATGAGGAAGAACCCTTTATAATCTCTCCCAGGCTGTCTATTATCTGGGCCTCGCTGGTTTGGGTCTTACTACCGATCCCAAATGCATCTGGACATCGAGTAAACCTACCAGCCAAGGCTTGAAGATATTCCAGCTGGAATTCAGTGGTTCTGTAATGCTGTCCTGTGGGAACTTCAGGGCTGTTTTCCCTTCTAGTGCTGTGAGGGTGAGAGGCTGTGAGCTCTCAGCCAGAGCCTTCGGATCTTTTCCTTCTGTTCCTACTTCCCTGGATGATCCCCGGATGATTCTGAGGAATGAAGTTTTTCCTACGGGATGAGCTGTCTGCATCCTATAGACTAGCTTCCTTGTGTGTGACTGACTAAAAATGGCTCCCTTCTCTTCTGAAAACCCAAAAGGGGGCGGAGCTAAGGAACCTAATGATGATGGACAGGTGGCCTGCCCTATAACTGCAAACTTTAACAGGAAACCACCCTTCTGCAAAATCCCAAGCCTTGGGATGCAAGCAAACACTCAATACAAAGCAAATAAAGTGGGAGCTTCTGGTACAGCTGTACCAGCACACTCACATTCCCATAAACAAAACAATCTGAACATCAAGATTTTCTTATGGTAGGAAATCAGATCTCTGTTGATACTCTCTAATGTACCTTAACTGAGTTTGACTTCAGTTTGCCCTGAACAATTTGATACTTTTATTGGACAATCCGATTGGCTACTGTTTTGTTGTATTTCTTTGCATCCTAATGAGAATTTTCTCCATCACTTTTACCTATTTCCAACAACAACAACAACAACTTTTATTTGTACCCACCACCATCTCCCCAGAGGGACTTGGGGCAGCTTACAAAGCACTCCGAAGTATCGCACATAAGTAGACAATACATAGACATAAAGACAATAATAATGTAAGATTACAATCGCCAACACATATACAATCACATAATAAAATATTTAAATTAATATTTTTCTTCAATTAACGAGTGCTGAAGTGAAACCAACGCTCAGTCCTCAGACTAACCCTTAAAATCTACTCAAAAGGCTTGTTTTAAAAGCCGTGTGTTTAGACTGGATTGGAAAACTTGGAGAGAGGGGGCTAACCTAATCTCTCTAGGGAGAGTATTCCAGAGCTGGGGGGCTACCACCAAGAAAGTCCTCTCTCTTCTCCCCACCAACTGTATTTGGGATGGTGGTGGGACTGAAAGAAGGGCCTCCCCAGAGGATCTCAGAGCCCGCGCCGGTTCTGAGATTGGACTTGAAGATAGGAGATGCGGACTTGAAGATAGGTTGGACCTGAAACGTATAAGGCTTTATAGGTAATAACCTACACTTTGAATTGGACCTGGAAACTTTCTGAAAGCCAGTGGAGCTGCTTTAATAGGGTCATGGTATGCTCCCTATAGCTAGCCCTAGTGTTGTGGTTCAGCAACAGCATGATGGGACTGAGAGTGCAGATGAGCATGATGGGAATGGAAATACAGATGCAGGTGTGGGATTTCAGTCTTCTCAGTTTTCTCAGTCACAGTCTGTAGCTAGAGAGAACCCCCTTTTCTCACAGGAACGGAATGTGACTGATAAGACAGCTGGTGAAGGTCAGACTGCGCCGCAGGTGTTAAGAAGGAGTTTACGAATTGCGGCCAAGTCTTGAGCCCATCCGTTGGTGGGAAAACTGCTTGTTAGCTGTCTGTTTAACGTTCAATGTTTTGATGTTTTACCTATAAGTAAACTGCCTGGGAGCTGATTCGGCGTCAGTTCCAACGTTGCAAAAATGGCTCGCTTTGTCTCCGGCTCTGGGGCTTGGGCCTTGGGGAAAGCCTGCTTCATGTAACCTCATGCTATTTCCTGGATTTTATGCTGCTTCTTTGCTTCAAGTTTCCTGCTTTGACTCAATGGAAATCTATTGGACTTTTACCTTGTACTACTGAACTTTTTACTGCTTTTACTCTGAGTTGTTTGAAAAACTTCACAATAAACTTCTTTCTTCACAAGTTTGGCTGGTTTGTCAGAGAGAGCAAGGTGAATCTTAGCCTGAGATACAACACCTAGTTAGCAATGTGGCTGCTGATCTTTGCACTAACAGCAGCTTCCGAGCTGTCTTCAAAGGCAGCCCCACATAAATTGCATTACAGTAGTCCATTCTGGATGTAACTAACGTGTGGGCTACCATGGCCAACTCAGGTTTTTTGAGGTACAGTCGCAGCTGGAGCACCAGTTTTAACTGTGTGAAGGCCCTCCTAACCACCGCTGACACCTGAGCTTCAAGCATCAGTGCTGAGTCCAGGAGAACCCACAGACTGTGGACCTATGTCCTCAGGGGGAGTGTAAACCTGTCAAGCACAGGTTGCCACCCTATACCCAGATTTGTCTCGCAACTGACCAGGAGGACTTCTGTCTTGTCTGGATTAAGCCTCCATTTGTTGACCCTCATCCAGTCCATCACAACTGCCAGGCAGTGGTCCAGGATCTGGGGAGCTTCCTTGGAATGAGGTGGAAAGGAGTAGTAGAGTTGTGTGTCATCTGCATAGAGATGGCACCCAACTCCAAAACTTCAGATGGCCTCACCGAACAATTTCATGTAGATGTTGAAAAGCATGAGGGAAAGAATAGAGCCTTGCCTTCAATGATTTTTTATTTTAATTTGTTTGAGTTTTTGAAAGCACTTTCTTGTCTCTTTGCATTAATATTCCTTCCTGTTAAATGACAGCTATTTTAGACAATATGTATGTGGGTAGAGTCACATGCTTTTTTGCTATACTTATTTAGGGATAATTTAGTTCATGGTTTCATTCATACCATCCTTCCCCTTTGGCTCTGGAAGCACCTGTAGTTTCTTTGTCTGCCCATGGGAAGAATCCCAAGAGAGAGAGAAAAATAGAGGTTTTAGGTGTATATAAGCCTGTGTGTTCACACATCTCTCACATGTCAAAAAGATGTAAAGGTCAGATTGAACAGCATTGACCTCAAATGGCATGGCTTTCAGTGGATTTAACAGAGTGGATTTTTTTCTTGTACTGTAGGGAAAAAAGTGCAGCTGATATTACCTCCCCCTTTTCAATAAGGTAATAGGATTCTTGTTAAAGGCAGTAATTATATTTTTAGTTGAACAAATAAAGTAGGAAATTGTCTTCATGCTTTATGAGACAGGTGTCCACTTAAGGGATTACAGGGAAGCACACACCTGTTCAGTAAAATAATTTAGAAAAAGGTGAAGTGTTTTTCATAGTGCTTTGGACATGGAAAAGTAGTTCATTTTTTAAAAAAAAATTATTGCATTTATTCAATTTAACATAAACACATTAAGTAAACATACCTTTATCACTAAATTATTCCTATATTCTATAACGACTACAAATTCCAACTAACTATAAATCAATTCAGACTTCTCTCAATTTACAAAACAAAAAATAATAATTAGAATCTGACCAATCCTTATAATCAAGTCAGTAGTTCAGAGAAAGCTGCATTTTCATACACAACCGCAGATAGGGAAAGTTGGTGTCAGCCATTCCTGAAGGCCAGTTCAATGTTATAGACCAGGGATTCTCAACCTTTTTCAGTCACGGAGCCCTTTTTGAAGCAAAGGTTTTTTTGTGGAGCCCCAAAAATGTATATATATATTATATATAAGGAATATCTATCAAGCATGGGCCGAGCTAGTGGCAGATGGATGGAGAGTGTTTGTGTGAACTAATTCACACAGTGCAAAAAAGAAAGAAAGAAAGAACAATACAATATTTAAATGAAATAATAATTTTAACCAACATAAAATTAACAGTATTTTAGTGGAAGACCGCCGGGGCCATACCCTTTCCGCCATGAAGGAAAAGCACAATTAAAGCACCCATACCAGATGGCAATCCAGCCTTTGTAGTAGTAGTATTATTTATTTATTTATTTATTTACCTTACCAGCCCGAAGGCGACTCACAGCGGTTCACAACAAATACGAACAGCAAAAATTCAGTGTTACAGTATAGAAACAGTTAACAACCTAACACAGTACACAATTAATAAACAGTTACTACAATACCCATTCACTGTCGTCTCGTCATCAAAAACATGTTCCAGATTCGTCATCCATTGTTCCATTCCAGTGTTCATTAACCAATCATTGCACTAATTATTGGAACGCCTGCTCAAACAGCCAGGTCTTCACCTTTTTGCGGAATACCATTAGAGATGGTGCTAGTCTAATGTCCGTAGGAAGGGCGTTCCACAGCCGAGGAGCCACCACTGAGAAGGCCCTATTTCTCGTCCCCGCCCGCCGAGCTTGAGAAGCAGGCGGGATTGAGAGCAGGGTCTCCCCGGAAGATCTCAAAGTCCTGTTACAGAGCTTAAAGGAGAGATGCGGTCGGATAGGTAGCTTGGGCCGGAACCGTTTAGGGCTTTAAAGGCCAACGCCAGCACTTTGAATTGAGCCCGGTAGCAGATCGGTAGCCAGTGGAGTTGGCGCAACAGGGGGGTTGTATGCTCCCTGCGCTCCGCTCCTGTTAAAATCATGGCTGCCGAGCGTTGGACTAGTTGGAGCTTCCGAGCTGTCTTCAAAGGCAACCCCACGTAGAGAGCGTTGCAGTAGTCTAAACGGGATGTAACCAGAGCGTGGACTACCGTGGCCAAGTCAGACTTCCCAAGGTACGGGCGCAGCTGGCACACAAGCTTTAGCTGTAGTAGTAGTAGTAGTGGTAATATCCCCCCAGAGCGGTAGGAGGGGAATAGGGTTTTGGAAGCAAAGAAGGCTGGGGAGAAGGGGGCGGGGAGGAGGTTCTGGGCAGCAAGGAAAAGAGGGAGGCAGGGGAGAAAGGGACTTTGCCCTGGGAGGATGCTGCTGCTGCTGTTTCTGGCAGCTCAAAATGTTAATTTCATTGCATTTCTCAGAAGGAAGGAAAGGGAGGCGGAAGCAGCATGGCACTGCGGAGCCCCTCACTATCATCCTGAAGGGTTCGTGGAGCACAGTTTGAGAACCCCTGTTATAGGCTATTAATGGTATGAATACAGGCAGTCCCCAAGTTATGAATGAGATCAGTTCTGTAGGTTTGTTAAGTTAAATTTGTATTTAGGTTGGAACAGGTACATTTTAAAGTCTAACTCCAGCCATATATATATGTATAAGCTTGAGATAGCACAGGGAAGGCTTAACACCCCTGTGGTGTCTGTTTTGCTCTCTGTTTATAAGATTTCAGCTCACTTTCTGTCCCTGTGAGTATGGGATTTTCTTAGCATGCCAAAGTAATTTTCTCAAGCTCTGATGTTACTTTTTGTTATAACAAATTTTACATTAATAATTATATGGTTCTGGCCCAGCTTACTTGTCTGGACGTATCTCCCTCTATGTCCCGCCTCGGAGTTTAAGGTCATCCGGGGAGGCCCTGCTCTCGATTCTGCCTTCTTTGCAAACGTGTTTGGCGGGGATGAGAGACAGGGCCTTCTCGGTGGTGGTCCCCCACTTGTGGAACATGCTCCCCAGTGAAATTAGGTCAGCTCCATCCCTCTTTTCCTTTAGGAAGAAGCTCAAATCATGGTTTTGGGACCAGGCATTCAGTTAGCAGGCTTGACAGCAATTGCAATGTTCATGAGAACTGACAATGGACAGGCTTTGGACCAAGTCTTTGGACACTGAATTAGACTTGGATGTGGCTATATGGTTGATAATAGTGTTTTAAATAGATTTTAACCTAACACATTTTTATCTAATGTGTAATGTCGTGGTATACTGTGTTTTTTATATGTGTTGGCATCAAATTGTCGCTGGTGTAAGCCGCCCTGGAGTCGTGTTGAGAAGGATGGGGTACAAGTGTTTGAAATAATAAATAATAAACGACTCCAGTCCTGGTAAGCAGTACGGAAGGTCATTACCTAGCTTTTTCATTTCCCACAGTGCTAACCAGTAATGCTGTAATTTCTTGTGTCAGAAAGGCAAACTTGTATTTGATTATGTTGTAGTTCCTTAGAATGGAACTACACGTTCTCTTAATATTTTCTAGCTTTGGTTGGGAGCCTTACACCATTTAATCACTGCTTGAAATGAATCCAACTTTATCAAACCAATCTGTCAAGTTCCAATCTGAATTGGCATGATGATACTCGGCATCTGCTAGCATACTTCCTAGCAGGCTTCACATTTCTAGCTTTTCGACACCCACTCTCTTCATGCATCGCTCTAACCAGCAGCCATTTTTCTTCCTTCTCTCTCAGTCCTCTATGTATTTAATTAAGGACAACTTGTTGTAAATAACACTTCTTTAATAGGCTTACAAATCAGACTAAGGTTATTTTTTTCTGCTAGATTCTGTTAAGGTGTATGTGTGTGGAGGTAGAGACACGGGATGGTTGTCATTCAAATTTCCATTTGCCAGTTTGATCAATCTGCTCGAGGAATGCAGTATTACCTTTCCCATTTTTCAACAAATTGCTTCAGAAGTTTGAATCTGGAACAATTCAAGGATCAGAATTCTTGTGAGTCTGTAGGTGGCTGTGGAGTCCTATTCTTGATCTGCATCTTCTTCTGCAATGAGGGCATTCGTTTCCAGGTGGAAGGCGGTCCCGGTCGGGGTTGGCTTGACGCGCCTTCCTCTTGGCACATTTCTCTCTTTCACCCTCCATTCGTGCCTCTTCAAATTCTGCAGCACTGCTGATCACAGCTGACCTCCAGTGGGAGCGCTCAAGGGCCAGGGCTTCCCAGTTCTCAGTATCTATGCCAGAGTTTTTAAGGTTGGCTTTGAGCCTATCTTTAAATCTCTATTCGTGTCCACCAACATTCCGTTTTCCATTCTTGATTTTGGAGTAGAGCAACTGCTTTGGCAGATGGTAATCGGGCATCCGGACAACGTGGCCAGACCAGCGGAGTTTATGGTGGAGGACCATTGCTTCAATGCTGGTGGTCTTTGCTTCTTCCAGCACGCTGACATTTGTCTGCCTGTCTTCCCAAGAGATTTGCAGGATTTTCCGGAGGCAGCGCTGATGGAATCGTTCCAGGAGTTGCATGTGACGTCTGTAGACAGTCCACATTTCGCAGGCATATAGCAGGGTTGGGAGGACAATAGCTTTATAAACAAGCACCTTGGTATCCCTACGGATGTCCCGGTCCTCAAACACTCTCTGCTTCATTCGGAAAAATGCTGCGCTCACAGAGCTCAAGCGGTGTTGTATTTCAGTTCAATGACGGGCCGAGCTTCTCGTATGCTTCTCCAAAGGTGTTTAGAGTGGCTTGTAGATCTTCTGAATGCGCACAGATGACGTCATCAGCATACTGGAGTTCTATAACAAATGTTGTTGTAACCTTGGTTTTGGCTTTCAGTCTGCTGAGGTTAGACAGCTTGCCATCTGTCCGATAGATGATTTCCACTCTGGTGGGAAGCTTCATTTATTGCCATGAGCAAATAATGATTAAGCTGAGATGGGAAAGTCACTGAAAGTGACTGGTTTACTTTGAATTCAATAGGCACTGTAATGACACCACTGTAACATTTTTGTCACATGCATAATCTCTGATTTACAACTGGGTTTCGTGCTTTGTGGTAAGAAATCAATGAAAATGGAGTTCCTTTCCGTCATGAAATGAACTGCAGATCTCAAAGTCAACAATATTTGGCCTGACCCTGTTACTTTTCTTCGCCCTCCCACCCCACATCTTTTTCTGACTGCCTAACCTGATGAATGCAAGGCTGGGGTGAAAATTGCTGGAAGAAACATTAACAACCTTAGATATGCAGATGATACCACTTTGATGGCCGAAAGCAAGGAGGAGCTGAGGAACCTTCTAATCAAGGTGAAAGAAGAAAGTGCAAAAGCTGGGTTGCAGTTAAGCATAAAAAAGCCAAGATTATGGCAACAAGAATGATTGACAACTGGGAAATAGAGGGAGAAAACGTGGAGGCAGTGACAGACTTTGTATTTCTAGGTGCAAAGATTACTGCAGATGCAGACTGCGGCCAGGAAATCAGGAGACGCTTACTTCATGGGAGGAGAGCAATGTCCAATCTCGATAAAATAGTGAAGAGCAGAAACATCACACTGGCAATGAAGATCCGTATAGTTAAAGCAATGGTATTCCCCATAGTCACCTACGGATGTAACAGCTGGACAATAGGGAAGGCTGAGCAAAGGAAGATAGATGCTTTTGAACTGTGGTGTTGGGGAAAGTTCTGATAGTGCCTTGGACCGCCAGAAGATCCAACCAGTCCATACTTCAGGAAATAAAGCACAACTGCTCGTTGCAGGGAAGAATAGTAGAGGCCAGGATGAAGTACTTTGGCCACATAATTAGAAGATAGGAAAGCTTGGAGAAGACAATGATGCTGGGGAAAATGGAAGGAAAAAGGAAGAGGGGCCGACCAAGGGCAAGATGGATGGATGGCATCCTTGAAGTGACTGGATTGACCTTGAAGGAGTTGGGGTGGTGACGGCCGACAGGGAGCTCTGGTGTGAGCTGGTCCATGAGGTCACGAAGAGTTGGAAACGACTGAATGAAAAATCCTGGAGAACTTAATGGCTTGCATACATTCATGACATTTTAGTTTGCCCTAATATTCCATAGTATAACCCACTTGTGGATTTTTTTATGTTCTTATTTTTCTCCATGGTCCACCAATTAAAAACCCTGTGAACTAGGATTATAGCCATTGGTCAGATATATCTTAACTTGAAAGAAACGTTCTGACTTATCTATTGCCTGTGGAAAGAAACATATTTGAATTTAATTTTTAGAATTCAATGACTCCAGACTCCTAGGTCCAGGGACATGCTTTGCTCAGCAATGGCATGACTGTGATGGGATTATATTACGCTGTCTTTGCTGAATAAAAGCACATCCAGCTGCAGTGCTTTGGAATCATCTTGCCACGTCTCATGTCACAGGTTTCCTTCTTCGGCCATCAGTCACTGACTTGGTTTCAAATGAAAGGTAACCCGCCCCCCTCCCCCCCCCACGGATTTATTACAAGCAAGAGTGTCAATTCATTGCTTGTGTACATTCAGAGAAAGAAATATCAATCAAGTAGAGCCTGGGAAAGGAACGTTTGAGGATTAGAGCTTTCTGGATGAGGAGGAACAAGCTGAAGATCAATCCCAACAAGACAGAGGTCCTCCTGGTCAATCATAAACCAGATCGGGGTATAGGGTGGCAACCTGTGCTGGATGGGGTTATACTCCCCCTGAAGTCACAGGTCCACAGTTTGGGAGTCCTCTTGGATTCATCACTTACGCTTGAGGCTCAGGCGTCGGCAGTGTCCGGAAGGGCTTTTGCACAATTGAGACTCGTGCGCCAACTGCGACCATACCTCGCAAAGGCTGATCTGGCCGGGGTGGTCCTACGCCTTGATCACCTCTAGATTGGACTACTGTAATGCGCTCTACGTAGGGCTGCCCTTGAAAATGGCTCGGAAATTTCAGTTAGTCCAACGGGCAGCGTCTAGGATGTTAACCGGTGCTCCTTACATAGAGAGGTCAACCTCCTGTTCAAGGAGTTCCATTGGCTGCCGTTCATTTTCCAGTCCCAATTCAAGGTGCAAGTGCTCACTTACAAAGCCCTAAACGGTTTGGGACCCGCCTACCTGCGTGACCGCATCTCGGTTTATGAACCCACACACTCCCTTGGTTCATCTGCAGAGGCCCTGCTCACGATTCCACCTGCATCACAAGCATGGTTGGTGGGGACAAGGGACAGGGCCTTCTCTGTGGTAGCCCCCAACTCTGGAACGCCCTCCCCAAGGACATCAGACAGGCCCCTACATTGGCAGTCTTTAGGAAGAGCTTGAAGACTTGGCTATTCCGGTGTGCCTTTCCAGAATAGGAAACCCCAGCAATATGTCCGAGAAGCACTTTACTAGAGACTTAAGATTGTCCGCACATTGTACTTACCCAAAAATCCTTATATGTCAACTGTCATACTCTGCACATTTAATCTGTACCCATTTACACTTGGCCCGGCCTTGGTTTTATTGTGCTATGGTGTACTGTTTTTACTGTTTACTGTTATTGCTTTAATGTTTTGATTTGCTTTATGGTTTATGTGTATTGTCGTATTGTTGTTTTATTGAGGCCTTGGCCTTTGTAAGCTGCATCGAGTCCTTCGGGAGATGTTAGCGTGGTACAAATAAAGCTAATAAATAAATAAATAAATAAATAAATAAATAGGTCCTCCAGCCAGTATGACCAGTGGGTCCCTCTACAAGCTATAGTCCCAGGGAGTAACTCCTATGTTTATGGCTCTCGAAATCTCATGTCTGTTTTTGAGGTAGTTGTGCATGTATCCACATTTCTTAATTATAGCAGTTTGATTCCACTTTAATTGCCGAGACTCCACCCAATGGAATCTTGGGATCTGTAGTCTGATGAGGTGCTTAGAATTCTCTAGTCCTTTCTCTTGAATGACAGTGTACAAAATACAACACTACAAAAGTCATCTTGTGGATTCCACTTGCAGCAAAACGCAAGTATAAATGAAATATTTCCGATTGTGCTTCTTTTTGGATGTTGATACAACTTATCCCAAGATCTTGAGGTTACTTACTGTGCTAATTCTTCAGTCAAAATTATCCATTAGATATCTTTTTATATCAGCTTAATCCAGGTCATTCAACCCATGTTAACAGTCTTATATTGCTTCTAAAAGGCTCAGAATTCTGTCAGATCACCAAATGAAAGGAGTTCCACGAATGGGATAGCCACAGAAAATCTGCCTTCACATCACAAACATAAAATACTAATGTCATGAGCACATTTCAAATCATTGCCGACACTGAATATGAGATATGTGTACAGGCAGTCACTGAGTTACAGTTATCTGACTTAGAAATGACTCATAGTTAAGAACGGGGGTGAGACAACAAGAAATGAGAGAAATCTACCCCTAGGAAGGGGCGATCCTTGTTTCCACAACAAGTCACATTTTCAAAATCCAATTCTCACAGGGACAGAAAGTGAAGTGAAATCTTGTGAACAGAGGCACAGACAGCAAAACGAACATCACAAGGGTGTTCATCCGCCCCTATGCTATTCAAAGAGAATGTCTATCTCTATCTATCTATCTATCTATCTATCTATCTATTTATCTATCTATCTATCTGGCCTGGGTAACAACGGAAAAAATTGTTTCTAAAATCGATTCGTTTTTTGGGAGTTTTTGCGTTTCGATATTTAAAAGAATTCCGAAATTTTTCTTTTAAAAAGTTCGATATTTACGAAATTTCGTAAATGTTAAAAAAATTACGAAACATTAACGAAACAAATACGAAACAATAATGAATCGATTTGTTAATGGCGGACGCGACCGCGCAATACGCTAAAAAATCTCCAAATGGGACAGGGGGAACTTCTGAAGCTTCCCTCTCCCTCTGTTGTTGACTGTTGGTGTGATATTATAATTTTTTTTCACTAATTAAACAAAAAACAACTATAAAACTTGCCCCAGACATGCGGAAATAATAACGAAATGACCTCAAACCGATAACGAAACGAATACAATAACGAATCCGAGGCATTTGCGAAACGAATTTAAAAATTCGTTTCGTTTTTAAGTTGCTCCAGAATGGTTCGTTATCGCTTCGTTATAAAAAAAATAATGAATTTTTAACGAATTACGAATTAACGAAACAAAACCGCCCAGCCCTACTATCTATCTATCTCTATCCATATGGTTGGAGTTCCACTTAAAAATGTACCTGCTCTGACTTACTTATATATTCGACTTAACAACAACCTACAGAACCTATCTTGTTTGTAACTTGGGGACTCCCCATACTTGGAAGGGACACTGTCAATAAATAACCAGCACTATACACTAATTCCTGAAGAAGGAACTGGCAAAACCAGCAGAGTCTTCCTTGCTTGGGAAAACTATACAAAATTCACGAGGTTGCCATAAGCATTTCAACCTCCCTAATGCCATGACCCCTTAACACAGTTCCTCATGTTGTGGTGACTCCCAACCATAAAATTATTTTTGTTGCTACTTCATAACTGTAATTTTGCTAGTGTTGGGAATTGCAATGTAAATATCTGATATGCAGGATGTATTTTCATTCACTGGACCAAATCTGGCACAAATACCCGATACACCCAAATATGAATACTGGAGGGATTGGAGGGACTGATTCTGTCATTTGGGAGTTATATTATTTATTTATTATTTCGGGCACTTCTACCCCGCCCTTCTCAACCCCCTAGGGGGGACTCAGGGCAGCTTAAAACCGGCACAATTCGATGCCAACAATTCAACAGATAAAATACATAACAGCAATAACCACAATAGTTAAAACATTCAATTAATATAATAACAACTAAAAGCCAATCTAGTGGCCAACGTTCACCGAGTTCTAAAATCCGTAAGTCCATTCAGCATTACCATAGTCCTTTCCAGATTCTGGTCGTCATTACCTTGTCAGTCTGCCAGATTACCCAAAGGCCTGGTCCCATATCCATGTTTTCTGCTTCCTTCTGAAGGAGAGGAGGGATGTTGATGACCTAATTTCCCTGGGGAGTGAATTCCACAGGGGAGGGGCCACCACTGGGAAGGCCCTGTCCCTCGTCCCTACCAGCCTCACTTGTGATAGAGGCGGGGCCGAGAGCAGGGCCTCCCCAGAAGATCTTAAACTCCGAGGTGGGACATAGAAGGAGATACGTTCGGACAGGTATACTAGTTGCTGGGATTTATAGTTCACCTACAATCAAGGAACGTTCTGAACCAAACTTGGAACACAGAACTCTCATGACCAACAGAAAATACTGGAAGGGTTTGGTGGGCATTGATCTTGAGTTTTGGAATTGTAGTTCACCTACATCCAGATAGCACTGGAGACTTAAGCAATGATGGATCTGGATCAAACTTGGCACGAATACTCAGCATGCCCAACTGTGAACACTGGTGAAATTTGAGGAAAAATAGACGTGACATTTGGAAGTAGGAGTTGTTGGGATTTATAGTTCATTTACAACCAAAGAGCATTCTGAACCCCACCAATGATAGAATTGGACCAAACTTCCCACACAGAACCCCCATGACCAACAGAAAATACTGTGTTTTCTGATGGTATTGTCGAAGGCTTTCATGGTCAGAATCACTGGGTTCTTGTAGGTTTTTCCGGGCTATATGGCCATGTTCTAGAGACATGCCTCTAGAACATGGCCATACAGCCCGGAAAAACCTACAACAACACATTTTCTGATAGTCTTTGGCAACCTCTCTGACACCCTTTCCCGACCCCCAGATTGAGAAACACTGCCATAAGTCAACTTGTGACTTGAAAGCACATATACACACAAACATTGGGCCCAAACGAATTCCATGACTTAACTATCATTTCAGTTTTAGAGAAATGCTGAGACATCTTCAAATGTGCTGGTTTATTACAAAACATGGAATTGTAAGCTAAGGCATCCTCCACCTTAACTTCTATATAATAGATTTCCACCAAACCAACAAAAAGGAATTCATAATTGGCACATTCTTAACTATGACATCCAACACCACATGTAATTTTCTACATCTAAGAGCATCATTTCACTGATCTTTAATAAAAACTTATGACTAAATTCTATTCCTTTGATTTTCCCAACTGGCTCTTGGAAAGTTTACCTCCAGTTACAGCAACCTTTGCGTATTTAACCAGAAGTACAATGAACCTATGATGAGCATGTACTGAGTAACTTGTCTTTTGTTTGGTGACTGATTAAATGTGATATTTCAAAATCTCTTAATTGTAGCAATGAACAATAAGTTTGATCATTTCCTGTTTCTTGACAGGGGGTTGAACTGGATGGCCCATGAGGTCTCTTCCAACTCTATAATTCTATGATTCTATGACTTGTACGCCACCCTGAGTCACCTTCGGGCTGAAATAGGAGGTGGATACAAATATCGTAAATATAAAAATAAATGTATTGTCGAAGGCTTTCATGGCTGGAATCATTAGGTTCTTGTAGGTTTTTTTCGGGCTATAGGGCCATGTTCTAGAGGTGGTTCTTGTAGGTTTTTTCGGGCTATAGGGCCATGTTCTAGAGGCATTTCTCCTGACGTTTCGCCTGCATCTATGGAAAGCATCCTCAGAGGTAGTGAGGTCTGTTGGAAATAGGAAAATGGGTTTATATATCTGTGGAATGACTGGGGTGGGGCAAAGAACTCTCTGCTGAAGCTAGGTGTGAATGTTTCAGCTGACCACCTTCATTAGCATTTGAAGGCCTGGCTGAGCCTGGGAAAATGTTCTGTTGAGAGGTGTTAAGATGTGCCTGGTTGTTTCCTCTCTGCTGTTTTGCTGTTGTAATTTTAGAGTTTTTTAATACTGGTAGCCAGATTTTGTTCATTTTCATGGTCTCTTCCTTTCTGTTGAAATTGTCCTTGTGCTTGTGTATTTCTGTAGCTT
Organism: Anolis sagrei ordinatus; assembly: GCF_025583915.1. Classification (NCBI taxonomy): domain Eukaryota; kingdom Metazoa; phylum Chordata; class Lepidosauria; order Squamata; family Anolidae; genus Anolis; species Anolis sagrei. The sequence goes on from NW_026847660.1 coordinate 70,021,914, forward strand.
CTCTGTGTAGTCTGACATAGTGGTTGTCAGTGGTCCAGAATTTCTGTGTTCTCAAATAATATGCTGTGTCCATGTTGGTTCATCAGGTGCTCTGCTATGGCTGACTTCTCTGGTTGAAGTAGTCTGCAGTGCCTTTCATGTTCCTTGATTCGTGTTTGGGCAATGCTGCGTTTGGTGGTCCCTATGTAGACTTGTCCACAGCTGCATGGTATACGGTAGACTCCTGCAGAAGTGAGAGGATCCCTCTTGTCCTTTGCTGAACGTAGCATTTGTTGGATTTTCTTGGTGGGTCTGTAGATTGTTTGTATGTTGTGTTTCCTCATCAGCTTCCCTATGCGGTCAGTGGTTCCCTTGATGTATGGCAGGAACACTTTTCCTCTGGGTGGATCTTCATCTTTACTCTTGTGGCTTGTCCTCTAGAACATGGCCCTATAGCCCGAAAAAACCTACAAGAACCTAAAAAAAATAAATACATGAGGAAGGAGCAAAATGAATGCCTGAAATCATGACACCCCCCCCCTTACTCAGGGACAAGTAGATAAATAAAGCAGATTTAGTTTTGATAAAAAAATACATGAATTAGGTGTATTTACTAACATGTCATAACAGTGAGAGCAGATGTCTTCAAACATGGAGGAGAGAGAGGGAGAAGAACTTCAAACTACATAATGAAGGACTAACATGAAATGACTAAAATGAAACGGCATGAATAAATATTGTGATTAAACTCACAGAGTCACATGCAAATTCACAATTACTGAATATATGCATATCAGGGTTGTTACCCTAACAACAGCATGGAAATTTATTTTATTTATTATTTTATTTGCTTTATTTCTATACCGCATTTTTCAGCCCTTAACAGGCGACTCAATGCGGTTTACATGGTACAATTATCAAACAGTGTCAGTGCAATTAAAACATAACAATGCAACAAACAGGATCAACAGCATCAATCCACAACAGTTAACAATCAACAAGACAGATCAACAAAACAGACATAACATAACGCCTCGGTTGAAATCAGATCCGTTCTCATAATCCTTGTGCCATTCCTATGTTCCATTTACCGTCTTCCTATGATTGGTTGCACTGCTTAACCAAACGCTTGTTCATAAAGCCAAATGGTGGCTTGCTGCAAGAAATGCATCACCTTCTGCCATTAAAAAAGAGCCCCCATTAGGATTTAAAAGAAAAAGTAAGCCTCTGGTTATAAGTCTAATGATCTTCTCTGTTTTAACTTAGTGTGTGTTTTGTCTGCATGTCTCAGGAGTCAACCATGGTGCAGAAAAGGAGGGGGCGCTAGACACCATGAAACATTTGTAATCCATACTGTTCTGTCGCACGCTGGGCCTATAACAGCTGTACTTTTCTATAGGACGTATACTTTAAGCCCAGCAGGAAGCCAGGGGTGCCTCAAAGAGAGGTTCTCGGGGATTTTCGGAAGTGATGGCCTTTAGAGTCTTTGATAATGCAACAAAGTCTTTATTATGGAACAAACAACAAATCTTCAATGGTTCAAACAACACTTCAAGGCTTTCTTAGTCTAGTCCTCAATGGACTGGTACCTGACTTTGATTAACTAAACTTTCTCTGTAGGAAAAACCCTTTTTAACCTCTCTCAGGCTGCTTTCTATCTGTGCCTCATCGGTGTGGGACCTACTACCGATTCCAAGTGCATCTGGGTATCGAGTAGACCTACCAACTGAGGCTTGAAGATATTTCAGCTGGAGTTCCGTGGATTTGTAATGCTGTTCTCCCTTCGAGAATTCTTAGAAACTTCACGGCTGTTTTCCCTCTGATGCTGTGAGGCTGAGAGGCTGTGAGCTCTCAGCAAGAGCTTTTAGGACTTTTCTCTTGGAATTTCCTTTTCCATGGAAGCTCCTTTTTCCCTGGATGGTTATTGAGAAAGGAAGCTTTTCTATGGGACGAGCTGGTCTACGTCCTATAGCTTAGCTACCTTGTGTGAGACTGCCCAAAAAATGGCTCCTTTCCCTCCCAGAGCCCAGAAGAAGGGGCGGAACCAAAGCTTAATTATGATGGACAGGAAGCCTGCCCTATGACTGCAAAACAGATAACAGAAAGAAAATAAAGCTGGAGCTCCTGGTACAGCTGTACCAGCACACATACAGACTCTTTTGCTTCCCATCTGGGGGGGGGGGGGGGAACCAGAAGGAAAGATCATCTAGTGGATTATCTCAAACTTAAAACTCTTTTCAAATTTACTATCAGACATTCTGGTTAGCTTTCTAAAGTTGGACTCATATAGTAAAGGAATGCTCCATCATTTTTTCCTAGTAATCCGGCACCACTTTCAAAAGGAAACTGTGAATCACTGGCACTAACAATGCATAAATCAGAGTCTAAAATAGTATAGACTCAAAAACCACACCAATAAAATCCAACAATAACAAATCACCGTTTTGACTTGATAGGATTTTCAGTCTGATATTTTCCGAGTTCTGATCTGAGAAGAGGGCAGTTTGTGGGCAGGATCGAAATCTGATGCTGGTGGAGTCCTGTCAGGCTCTCCAGTTGCATTTGGAATGAAGCTATCTCTGGGGATTCATTTCTCTGCTTGGATGGCAGCGCGCAGAACATGTGCAACTAGATACATCCGTGCCAATAGCCAATAGCAGAAGTAGCAAACATGTTTGTGTGACTTTGTTCTATAATTGGCTTCTGGTTTTTTTTAATTAGGTACCTAATAAGGTTAGTGAAAATCTGATCACCCTTCCTCTTTCAGTTTTGCACATTTGAGCATAGGCCTTTTGGACAATCAAATACAGTTGGCCTTCCATATACATGTATTCTGTATCCATGGGATCGACCACCCACAACTTAGGGCCCTTCTGGACATGACAGAAACCTGGTAGGAAGCGAGTTAAAGTGAGTTAAAATAACCAGCTTCATCCTGGGTTTCTGCCCACACCCCCAACCCAAATTAAATGTAATGCATATATTTAATCAAACACTTGGGTTTATCCAGGCCTGGAGAAGGAAGCTCAACAACTAAGCCAAGATGGAGATTAAATGTTAGACTGCAATGCCATCTCTACACAGATGACACCCAACTCCACTACTCTTTTCCACCAGATTCCAAGGAAGCCCCAAGGATACTGGACCAGTGCCTGGCTGCTGTGTCAACCTGGATGAGGAAGAACAAGCTGAGAACCAATCCTGAGAAGACAAAGGTCCTCCAGGTCAGTTGCTCGGCTGACCGGGATATTGGGTGGCTACCTGTGCTGAATGGGGTTACACTCCCCTCGAAATCACAGGTCCGCAGTTTGAGGGTCCTCCTGGATTCAGCACTGACACTTGATGCGCAGTTGTCAGTGGTGGCCAGGAGGGCTTTTGCACAATTAAAACTTGCGCGCCAACTGCGGCCTTACCTCATGAAGTCTGACTTGACCATGGTGGTCCATGCCCTGGTTACCTCTAGACTGGATTACTATAATGCTCTCTACATGGGGCTACCCTTGAAGATGGCCCGGAAATTACAACTTGTCCAATGTTTGGCGACTTACAGGGAGTGGTCAACCCCCCTCTTTAAGGAGCTCCACTGGCTACCGTTTATTTTCCGGTCCCATTTCAAGGTGCAGGTTATCACCTATAAAGCCCTGAACAGTTTGAGACCCGCCTACCTTTGTGACCATATCTCCCTCTATGTGCCATCTCAGGCCCTCCGATCTTCTGGGGAGGCCCTTCTTTCGCCTTGTGAGCACAAGGGAGCGAGCTTTTTCCTCGGTGGCTCCCCGACTCTGGAATTCACTGCCTGGAGAAATTAGGAAAGCCCCTACCCTAGACACTTTTAAAAAGAACCTCAAAACCTGCCTCTTCCGTTGTGCCTTTGGTGAATAGGTACTCAATCCTACATTATCCCTCATGTGCAATGTTCTATCACTGGAGTATATATTCCCCCTTGTGGGAAAGCTTGATTCCACAACTCCCACCATAATTAGCCCTCCTCCACAAACAATCTGTTTCTCTTTTATCTCACTCGAGCTTTTAAACCAGTTTTAATTAGTTTTTCTTTTAACCACTACATGTGGCCAGCCCATTGTCATTGCGTTTGTGTTTATTGTAATTTTAAAATTTTATCCATTACATTTGGCCCGACCTTAGTTTTAAATGCGTTGTGGTGTTATTGTCTAATGTTTATTGCTATTGTTTTGCTTTATGAGTTTATTTATTGTTGTATTTGTTATACTGTTGTTTTATTGATGTGTTGGCCTTGGCCTCTTGTAAGCCGCACCGAGCCCTTCAGGAGATGTTAGGGGGTATAAATAAAGTTATAATAATAATAATAATAATAATAATAATAAATACGGGACAGGGCCTTTTCTGTAGTGGCCCCTGGGCTGTGGAACTTGCTCCCAAGTGAAATTAGATCAGCTCCATCCCTCCTGACCTTTCAGAAACAAGTGAAATCTGGCTATGGGATCAGGCCTTTGCAGACTAGGTTGACCTGCTGGCAAAGCGAAGGCTTTAATGAACTTGATGGACTGCTTTTAGGATGATGACTTAAATCAACGACTGTTTGAATGTTTTTATACTGTTTTTATTTTTTATTTAAATTGTATATTTATGCTTTTGATTGTGGGCACCATGGTGTGTCTGTCGTTAGCCGCCCTGAGTCCCTCTGCGGAGGTCGGGATACAATGGGATACAAATGTCTGAAATAAATAAGTAAGATCAGCAATCTCAAGCTAAATACCAACGACAAACTGATCAGCTTCGATGTGGTGTCTCTATTTACCATGGTTCTGGTAGCAGACACCATTGCACTAATCAACCAGAGATCCCCAGCTCTGTTTCAACATTGCCTCACCACCAGCTACTTTCAGTGGGACAATGAATTCTATGAACAGAAAGATGGAGTAGCTATGGGGAGCCCTCTCAGCCTGGTCATAGCTAATTTCTACATGGAACACTTTGAAAAACAAGCCCTGAAAACAGCAACAAAAGAAGCCCACTATATGGTTCAGATATGTGGATGACACTTTCACCATTTGGAGCCATGGAGAAGAAGAACTAAATAGGTTCCTGGACCATCTTAACAGCATCCACCCAAACATCCAGTTCACCATGGAAAAAGAAAATGAAGGAAGACTGCCTTTTCTAGATGTCCTAGTCATCCGTAAACCAGATCAACAATTGGATCACACCGTTTACAGAAAACCCACACACAGAGATAGATTTCTCTACATAAAAACTCCAACCATCACCCAAGTCAAAAAAGAAGCACCATTAAAGCCTTGGCAGACCGTGCAAAAAAATCTGCGAACCCCACCTCCTCCAAGATGAACTGAACCACCTCAACTGGGCTCTCCAGGCCAGTGGATACTCCACCTCAGACATCAGAAGAGCTGCAAGACCAAGAACAAGCCACGAGAGTAAAGATGAAGATCCACCCAGAGGAAAAGTGTTCTTGCCATACATCAAGGGAACCACTGACCGCATAGGGAAGCTGATGAGGAAACACAACATACAAACTATCTACAGACCCACAAAGAAAATCCAAAAAAATGCTACATTCAGCAAAGGACAAGAGGGATCCTCTCACTTCTGCAGGAGTCTACTGTATACCGTGCAGCTGTGGACAAGTCTACATAGGGACCACCAAACGCAGCATTGCCCAAACATGAATCAAGGAACATGAAAGGCACTGCAGACTACTTCAACCAGAGAAGTCAGCCATAGCAGAGCACCTGATGAACCAACCTGGACACAACATATTATTTGAGAACACAGAAATGTTGGACCACTCCAACAACCACCATGTCAAACTACACAGAGAAGCCATTGAAATCCACAAGCATGTGGACAATTTCAACAGAAAGGAGGAAATCACGAAGATGAACAAAATCTGGCTACCAGTATTTAAAAAAACTCTGAACAGCACAACAACAGAGAGGAAACAAACAAGGACATCTAATCACCTCTCAACAAAAGATTGCTCCGGGCACTGCCAGGCAATCAAATGCTAATCAAGGTAGTCAGTTGAAACATTCACACCTAGCTCCAACAGACAAGAGTACTTTGTCTCACCCTGGTCATTCCACAGATAGATAAATCCCTTTTTCCTAGTTCCACCAGACCTCACTACCTCTGAGGATGCTTGCCATAGATGCAGGCAAAACATCAGGAGAAAATGCCTCTAGAACATGGCCATATAGCCCGAAAAAATCTACAACAACCCAGTGATTCCGGCCATGAAAGCCTTTGACAATACAATAAGTAAATAAATAAAATAGTCTGGAACTGCCATTCTTGATGATACCTGCAATACAAATACAAACCATAATCCAAACACCAAGGACAATGTACATTTTAAATACAAATTGCCTCAACTGTGCAAAGCACAGAATTGCCCGTGATGGCAAAATAATGCCCTCTGCTCCATAGAGGAAAATGTGATCCAGTTAAGGGGTCTGGCACCATGTAGTGAAGGTACCCAAACACTACCGAGTTCACTGACTTATAAAACAAATAGTCTGACACTGAGGCCACCTTGCATCATAAGCAGACATCCAATACCCAAGTGAAGAACTGAAAGGGGATCCCAGTGGTCACTATGACAGCTCAAGGCAACTGACCCCTTGGAGTGAGACAGCCACAAATTAAATAAACACAAAGTTCAGGCAGCACAAAAGTCACCTTTGCTTTGCCAACGAGGGTTACAAAACAGTGTGCTTGGAACACTAAGTCTGGTGAGTTTTGTTGTGAGATGCAGAAATATCTAAAAGATATCTGGAAAAGGGCAGACTGAAGACACTGTATAAAACCTCCCTGCAACAAGACAGTCTCCCCATGGAGATGGATGGCAGTTCTGCTTGACAAAACCTTTCGATAATTCTGCACAAAACCAGAGGAAAACCACGTCCGTTTCCAGGTGGACTTGCGTCAATGCACACTGCCAGGGGCTGCCAAAGTGATGTAATGGCTGATTCAGCATCTCATCAGCTGAGCAAAGGTGAAGTTTAAGGACATCGTCCCCGAGAACGCTCGCCCACTATAAGAAAAGCTGACTACAAAAATCCGTGAAGAAATTGTTGAGATCCAAAGGAGAGGGTAAAATTCATTCTCACCCAGCTTGCTCAGGATTACAGACTTTTCACCTACCTGAATTCTGTGTGTGTGTGGGAAATTTTACTTACAGGAAAGAATAAGTGTTTGTTTACCAACTTCTCTGTTTAAGCAGACAAGCAATCTTGGCTTATTTATTTATTTTATTTATTTACCGCATTTGTATACCGCCTTTCTCAGCCAGAGGCGACTCAAGGTGGTTCACAGTCGTTAGCGATTCAATGCCACAGCAAATATCAAAATACAGTTAAAACAATTATAAAAACAATTCATTTAAAATCTATATAAATAAAAATGTAATGTTCGTTTGTGGGGGTAACATAACTCAAAAACTGCTGGATGAATTGCCACCAAATTTGGCCATAAGACACCTACTAACCCAGGGAGTGACCATCACTCAAAAAATGATTTTGACATTTGGGAGTTATAGTTGCTGGGATTTATAGTTCACCTATAATCAAAGAGCATTCTGAACTCCACCAATGATGGAATTGAACCAAACGTGGCACACAGGACTCCCATGACCAACAGAAAACACTAGAAGGGATTGGTGGGCATTGACCTTGAGTTTGGGAATTGTAGTTCACCTACATCTAGAGAGCACTGTGGACTCAAACAATGATGGACCTGGACCAAACTTGGCACAAATACTCCATATGCCCAAATGTGAACACAGATGGAGTTTGGGGGAAATAGACCTTGACATTTGGGAGTTGTAGTTACTGTTATTTATAGTTCACCTACAATCAAAGAACATTCTGAACCCCACAAATGACAGAATTGGGGCAAATTTCCCACGCTGAACCCCATCACCAACAGCAAATACTTAAGGCCATCCAGCCCAACTCCCTTCATCAGGACAAGAAAATCTAATCAAAGCCTTCCTGACAAAGAGCCATCCAGCCATAAATATAGATTGTTGTTCATTCATTCAGTCGTCTCCGACTCTTCGTGACCTCATGGACCAGCCCACGCCAGAGCTCCCTGTCGGCCATCACCACCCCCAGCTCCTTCAAGGTCAGACCAGTCACTTCAAGGATACCATCCATCCATCTTGCCCTTGGTCGGCCCCTCTTCCTTTTACCTTCTACTTTCCCCAGAATAATCGTCTTCTCTAGGCTTTGCTGTCTCCTCATGATGTGGCCAAAGTACTTCAACTTTGTCTCTAGCATCCTTTCCTCCAGTGAGCAGGCGGGCTTTATTTCCTGGAGGATGGACTGGTTAGATCTTCTCGCAGTCCAAGACACTCTCAGAACTTTCCTCCAACACCACAGCTCAAAAGCATCTATCTTCCTTCGCTCAGCCTTCCTTAAAGTCCAGTTCTCACATCCGTAGGTTACTACAGGGAATACCATGGCTTTGACTATGCAGATCTTTGTTGCCAATGTGATGTCTCTACTCTTTACTATTTTATTGAGATTGGACATTGCTCTCCTCCCAAGAAGTAAGCGTCTTCTGATTTCCTGGCCACAGTCTGCATAGATATAGATAGATATATATGATTCACACACACCCAGATATAATATCATAGATTTGAAAGGGACCCCTAAAGAAGGACAATGATATATTGCATATTTCAGAGTAGGCAAACCAGATAATCTCCACATTAACACTGACAAAGAGACAACAAGAAATACTGTTTACCCACAAGCATAAAGAAATTACATAGATTAGAAACCATTACTTTATTTTCCAGATCAACAGACTGGGCCACAGCAACGCGTGGCAGGGGATGGCTAGTAAATAAACAAAATTTCTGGACTGGGAACTCTCAGAGACATTGAGCAAAGTTATCTCTAGGCCAGACACCAAAATGAGCTTTTTGACATTCACTGCCTTTGACTTATGTCTTAACATTCTTAGTAGGAGTCAACAGGAAGCACAGAGGGCATATTTCTCCACAAGAAGGCCATGGTTGTTTCTAAAATTAAATCGGAAGGGTGCTATTTCCTAGCTTATTAGTCTTTCCTGTAATACTGATTTAGACACAGAGCTCTCTTGGTGTTGCTATTTCTATCAGCGACATTCCACAAGAATTTGCAGACTTGTTGTTGCATAAGAATGTTTGGTTTCAAATTCCCTCTGCTTCTTAGCGATGTCTTACTTATGAAAGTCATCCTTATCTTAACCTTTCATAGGTGAGCATGTACTCTGTCAATCACAAGGCAGTGTGTCTTGAGTCAAGTCAGACGATCTTCCAGCCAAAGGGCGATCAGAGTACAGCTGTCTGATTTGAGAAGGGCTCTTTGGTCCAAGTCTGGTTTGAATGTGATCTGGCATAAGAAGGAAAGACAGGGACACAACCCACTTGGCCCTTCAAGGACACAATGAACAGACATAGAGATCTCTGTTTGCAGGGCCTTTTGCACTACACAATAGCACCAGTCTTCCATTTTAACCACCATGGCAACATCCTGTGGAATCTGAGCGTGTGCAGTTTGGTGAAGCATTACTGTACCGCTCTATGTCTGAGAATGGCTGGGAATAGGATCTCTTCTAGAGGTTGATTTTTTTTTTCTTTTTGGATTATCGCTCTCATCACTTCTAAAAGCTAGAGCAGGGATCCTCAAACTTTTTAAATAGAGGACCAGGTCACAGTCCCTCAAGCTGTTGGAGGGCCAGATTTTTTTAAAATTGTAATTAATTGATTGATTAACTAATTATTTTGTCGTCTCAGGAGCGACGAGAAACTGCAAGTCGCTTCTGGTGTGAGAGAATTGGCCGTCTGCAAGGACGTTGCCCAGGGGACACCTGGATGATTTGATGTTTTTATCATCCTTGTAGGAGGCTTCTCTCATGTCCCCGCATGAGGAGCTGGAGCTGATAGAGGGAGCTCATCCACCTCTCCCTGGATTCAAACCTGCGACCTGCCGGTCTTCAGTCCTGCTGGCTCAGGGGTTTAACCCACTGTGCCACCGCGGGCTCCTATTATTATTATTATTATTATTATTATTATTATTATTATTAGCTGTACCCGCCACATGTTTCTGTGGCCAACCTTCCCTCCCTCTTTCTCTCCTTCTTTCTTTCTCTCCTTCCTTCCCCTCAAATGATGCATCTAGAGCAAACTTGCCCAACTCAAAAAATTGTACATACTGATGCAGTTTTTCAGGGTTAACCTGGCATGATGTGAGTTGTAGCTCACACACAACCTTATGCATTTTGCACAATTAAAATTGACTTTTTCCAATAACTTGGGCAACACCGGGTATCCAAGCTAATAATAATAACAACAACAATAACAACAACAACAACACGGGGTGCAGTGCCTATAACTGGGTGCAGTGCCTAAAGACCTTGGCCTGTACTTAAGCACAATCGTCGCTGACAAAATTACCATCTGCCAGCTGCAGAAGGCCACCTTACTGGGATCTTCATGCATCATTCGCCACTTGGGAAGTGTCCGACGTATAATCCAATACAACAGCCAGCAGAGTGATCTTGTCTGCTGTGAACTCATCTTGTTGTGTTTCAAATAATAACAACAACAACAACAACAACAACAACATCTGTTCTTCAAGCAAATTTCTCACTGTGGTAATAATAATAAAACAGAGACAAACATCAATTATACATAACAAAAACAAAAAAAGGTTTACACATAAAGATTATGTGAAATCTATTTGGCAAGTAAATTCCAAAAGCGGGAGCCACAATTGACAGGCTTCCTAAATATTTATTTATTCATTTTCAACACCTGAAGCCAACAGCATTTGAAGATGTGTTTCTTTAAAACTCTGTATTAATATAGCCAAGTCTACAACTGCACCATTTTTCCAGGATTTTTGAGAAAAGGAAACATAAAGCAGCGACTGCACTAAACAGTGCTGTGGGAATATATCTGCAGAGTGGTTTAACAAAAATAGAAAATATAACTGCACTGGAAAACCTGCTATTGTTACTCCTCCCTTATAAAACCATCCTGGCAAAGATTTTCAGTTCTCTGCCTATGCAAAATAAGTACTTCCAGAAAACAATGGAGCTGCCACAGATGCAGATGCAGCCAAACTGGCTGTAACTGGGACTCTGGGAATCGCATGCACTTTGTGCCAAATGGGCTCAGTCCCATGAGGGCCATTGTAGCCCCAAAGCATTTCCTCTCATTGGCTGCTAAGGAGTCACCTCATTGGCAGCTCAGAGACCTCTAAAAGCCAAGGTTACGGCATTGAACTAAACCAGTCTGAGGAATTCGGAGGAGTGGGAGATGGGACAGGAAGACTGTAATGCCTTTTATTCCCTTCTGAATAGAAAATGGCAAGTGTGCTCCTTGCAAAGCGAGAAGTGCAAACTAAGGCTTCCTGCAATAAATGGCATCTTGGGAACAAGAGGGCTTTGGTTCAGTGGCCAATTTCAAGTAGCCAGTTCGAGCTTCCTTAGAAATCAAGCCCTGCGGCATAACTCCAAATATATAGCTATGTAACAATCTAATTAAATTGGATCCAGGACACTGTGTGGAATAGCTAATGTTGTATTGTAACACCCAGAATCCCTTACTCAGAAATTCAAGCTGATCCAAAGTAGCTTTCAATTATACACCCACTGAAGTCAACACACTTTTGACCGTGATTCATACCAATATCCACTCATTTAAAGTTAATCTGATCGAAATATGAAGCCTGGACTCTACCTGTTTTAGAAGAACTGGACTCTTCTTCACACGTTCCATATAAAACAGCAAAATTAATTATCGCTTTAGGGTCTCCGTGTTAATGTTTTCGAGCTGTGGATGGTTGAATCCATGGTTTTGGAAGGCTGGCTGTGTTATCTGAAATCTTGAAATTTTATTTCACAGCTTCCAAAAATGGCAACATACAAATCTTATTTAAATAAAAAGGTAATATTCGTTTGTGGGATAAACAGAACTCAAAAACCACTGGACGAATTGACACCAAATTTGGACACAATATACCTAACAAGCCAATGTATGTCCTTCACTCATAAAAACACAGCAAAACACAGCAGAAGGGATTTAAAAAGCCCCCAAAAGCTTAATGACTGAAAGCTAAATGACAATACAGAAAAAAGGGAAGAAAGAGGAAGGGAAGGGGAGAAAAGAAAGAAAAAAAGAAAGAAAAGAAAGAGGGGGGGGGGAAGAAAGAAGGAAAGGGAGAAGGAAGCATGGAAGCAAAGAGAGAAGGAAGGAAGGAAGGAAGGAAGGAAGGAAGGAAGGAAGGAAGGAAGGAAGGAAGGAAGGGAGGGAGGGAGGGAGGGAGGGAGGGAGGGAGGGAGGGAGGAAGGGAGGAAGGAAGGAGGCAGAGAAGGAAGAAAGGAGAGAAAGAGGGAGGGAAAGAAAAAGGGGGAAGGAAGGAACGTTAGAGAAGAAAGGAAGGAGAGGAGGAAAGAAAAAAGGAAAAGAAGGAAGGAAAGGGAGCGAAGGAAGGGGGAAGATGTAGAGAAAGAGGGAGTGAAGGAAACAGAGAAGGAAGAAAAGAGACAGCAGAAGAGAAAGAAAAAGGGGGGAAGGAAGGAAAGAGATAGAGAAGGGAGAAGGAAAGATGGGAAAGCAGGAAGGAAAGAGGGAGTGAAGGAAGGAGGAGAGAAAGAGGGAAGGTGGGCCACAGCAATGCGTGGCAGGTATAGCTAGTCTCAAAATAAAATCTATATAAATAAAAATGTAATGTTCATTTGTGGGATTAACATAATTCAAAAACCATTGGATGAATTGACACCAAATTTGGACAAAAGACACCTAACAACCCAATGTATGTCCTTCACTCAAAAATTGATTTTGTCATTTGGAAATTGTAGTTTCTGGGATTTATAGTTCACCTACAATCAAAGAGCACTCTGAACCACACCAATGATGGAATTGAACCAAACTTGGCACACAGTTATCTCATGACCAACAGAAAATACTGGAAGCGTTTGGTGGGCAGTGTCCTTTGGTTTTGGAGTTGTAGTTCACCTACATCCAGAGATCACTGTGGACTCAAACAATGGACCAAGCCCGACATGAATACTCAATATGCCCAAATGTGAACACTGGTGGAGTTTGGGGAAAATAGAATCCTGACATTTGGGAGTTGTAGTTCTTGGGATTTACAGTTCACCTACAATCAGAGAGCATTCTGAACTCCACCAACGATAGAATTGGGCCAAACCTCCCACACAGAACCCCCATGTGGGCCACAGCAATGCGTGGCAGGGGACGGCTAGTGGGAATATAAAAAATACACATTACACAACTGCAAAGCAATTCATAACTTAAATATAGTCAGTCAATGAGAGCTACACTCAGCCTTTTGTTTTTAACCAATTAATCTCTTGGTAGCACAAAGTGATTTTCTCAGTGAAGAAAAAGATGCTTGAAGGGGGAAACAATTGTTTCACCCATGTTATTTTAAAAATGACTCCCCTTCACTCAAACTGAAAGAATGGAGTTTGGACACTTCCCTCATTCATATCATTGCTCTCTCAGCTAAAAGTACATTTCTAAATAATAAGGCAATCTGAAGATGGGAAATGCTGCCACCATCTGTTCAAAGGCTGGCACTGCCATTAATGTTACCCATTAAAAAGGTAAAGGTTTTCCCCTGACATTAAATCCAGTCCTGTCTGACTCTGGGGGTTGGTGCTCATCTCCATTTCTAAGCCAAAGAGCCGGTGTTGTCCATAGACACTTCCAAGGTCCTGGAGTATCGTTACCTTCTCGCCGGAACGGTATCTATTGATCTACTATTGTTTAAGGAGCTCCACTGGCTGCCATTCATCTTCCCAATTCAAGGTGCAGGTTATCACCTATAAAGTCCTGAATGGTTTGGGACCCGCCTATCTTCATGACTGCATCTCCTACCACCAACCTGCACGATCCCTCCGATCCTCTGGGGAGGCCCTCCTTTCGCCCCTTCCTCTATCACAGGCAAGACTTGCGGGAATGAGCGAGAAGGCCTTCTCCACTGTGCCCCCCCCCCCTCGACTTTGGAACTCACTACCTGGTGAGATCAGGCAAGCCCCCATCTTAGCAGCCTTCAAGAAAAAATTGAAAACTTGGCTCTTCTGATGTGCCTTTGGAGAGTGACCATTTATCCCATTTCTGTTTGTTCTATCTACCATGCTGCCCCTATGATGCACTTTCCCCCTTCTTAAACTGAAAGCCCAACCAACCCCACTGGTCATCCTTTTTGGCCTCCTCTCAATTACACTTTTTTTTATTCCTACCTCATCCAGGGTTTATCATTTTACTTCGTCCATTTGGCCTGCCCATTGTGTCCGATTTCATGCTTTGTCAATTTGCTTTCTTTATTTTACTTCCCTATTATATGTATTTTATTCTGATGTAACTTGTCCCTAATCGCACTTTATTAATGATCTAGGATTGTCTGCTCGCTCCATCTCTCTCCCAATACCCATCCAAGTTAGATGTCACCTTGTCATGCCCAGAATTTTAATTTTTTTTAAAAATTACAATTGGCACGCCATAGGTTTTTAATGCGTTGTGGCATTATTGTTACTGTTTATTGCTTTGTTTATAAGTTTATTTATTGTCTGTATTGTTGTTGTTGCTTTTTTACTGATGTATTTGGGCTCGGCCTCTTGTAAGCCGCACTGAGTCCTTTGGGAGATGGTAGCGGGGTATAAATAAAGGATTATTATTATTATTATTATTATTATTATTATTATTATTATTATTATTATTGCAGTCTGTTTTTTTGCATTTTATTTTGTTGTATTGTATCTTTGGGTGTGGCCTCATGTTAGCCACCCAAGTCCCCTTTGGGGAGATGGTGGTGGGGTATAACTAAAGATTATTATTATTATTATTACTATTATTACTACTCACATTTGCATGGTTTCGAACTGCTAGGTTGGCAGAAGCTAGGGCTGACAGCGGGAGCTCACACTGCTCCCTGGATTCGAACATGTGACCTTTCGGTCAACAAGTTTAGCAGCTCAGCGGTTTAACCCACTGCGCCATCGCGGTTAGACTTGTGCAATTCGGCTGGAGGGTGATCCGTTTTTGGTATCCAAATTTGGGTACCCAAATCCATTTTTGGAAGCCTCTCAAAAATCAGCTAATGGAAAAAATCTTACGAGGCTCCCCTTTTCATTCCTGGGATCTTTTCCTTTCTTCAAGGGAGTCTGGGTTTGAGTAATGAGGTTAAGGAAGCACCCCTCCTGGGACCCTTTCCTTTCTTCCTTTCAAGGGAGTCTGAGTTTGAAGAACGGAGTTAAAGAAGCAGCTCTCCTGGGACACTTTGCTTTTTGTCCTTTCAAGGGA
The DNA here is from genome assembly GCF_025583915.1 of Anolis sagrei ordinatus. Classification (NCBI taxonomy): domain Eukaryota; kingdom Metazoa; phylum Chordata; class Lepidosauria; order Squamata; family Anolidae; genus Anolis; species Anolis sagrei. Next base: position 70,037,221 of record NW_026847660.1, read on the forward strand.
GTCTGGGTTTGAGCAATGAGGTTAAAGAAGCAGTGTGTAAGACACGTCACAGCGTTCTTCTATTCTGATTGGCCCAACAAGCAGGGATCATAGGGAAATCCTGTGCGAGCAGCATGCAGCAGCCTCCCTGTACGCTGTGTGGTGCCAAATAGGGAAGGAGGAACCATGATCGGCTGCCACATGGCCCTGTTACGAATGAAAAAATGTGATGGCTGAGCCCTTACCGTTATGGCCATCCGTACACAAGCCTATGAAACCACTGGGTTTCATGTGACATGCTAAGTAAGGATTGGCAAGAATTTTACTTGGTTTTTTCCATGAATCATCCTGCATTTGCCACACTTGCTCCAAATTAGAATGGAAAGCATTTGAGATTTCTGGAGGAAAAGACTCTGAGAATCAAAACAGAGCTTTCTCCTTCCAGCCTAGACTTTCATTCTTGCCATAGAGATGCTCTATACTAAATTCTTAAGCATTTTAATATTAGATCATGAAGGGAGACAAGAATTTGGTAGTGTAAATGTACATTTTTTTCTGAATTGTTGGAAATGGTTTATCCATTGCTTTTACTTCCTAGTTCTAAACAAGTGTTAGCCATTAGTGTAGAACGAAATACAAAATTAGTTTATCTGCATTGAAAATTGAGAATGTTACATCAGAAACGTATTCCATGTTTGCAAGCAAATTATTGTGAACGTAGTTATTGACACAAGCTTTGGATGCACTTTTCAAAAAAGTGGGATAGCACAGACCCAGTGTGCTATCTTAAACTGTGGGTCTCAACCCCAAATGACTCAGTTGAATGTTGGGAGTCGTGAAAAAATTGGCAACATTAAAATGTTTCTGACCTAGCAACAGTTTCAGACATTTGAGCGAAGCTGTTGTTCAGTGGTCTCTGCAGAAGATGCTTCAGCTGTACTTTATAAAAAGGAAAATCACCCTGCTTAGCAATCCTTGCAAATGTTCACTTGCTATCACTAAATGTTTGATTTGTAAACCTATTTTACATACCTATATCCCCAGGGTAATGTAAAACATTTTCCGGGCAAAAAGATGTCCTGAGAGTGGAAACGTTTTAAGGCGCCCTGGTCTAGGACATTAGTTTGAACCTCCAGTTAGCCATGGAAACACAGTGAGTCAACTTAGGTAAGTCACATTCTCTCAGCCTCAGGAGACAAAGGCAACCCCCCTGCAAAAACCTTGCTAAGAAACCCGTGACAAATTCTCCTTCAGGTGACCTTTAGTTGGAAATGACTTGAAGGCACTCAACAATAACAAGAACACATTTGAATAAACTAAGCACCTTGACATAATTCCCCAAAGGAAGTTACAGAGACGAGGATAGTTTTGTAAATCAAGCATTGGGTTTTGTAAATCAAAACATTTCTCAGAATACCAATATAACTTGTGATATATATTTCTAAATTGAAAATCGTATCAGGATAATGTCATGGGTCCCTCCGTGTACTCACAGAAACCGACCCATTTCCACCACTGTTGCCATGCCCGAGTCAAGCGGGGATGTACCTGCCATCTTTCAGTTGGCATGCTTCCAATAAACAAGGGTTCACTATTTTTTAAAAAGGATAATGTCATGGGGATATCGTAAAACTAGGAAATAGACCTGTCATATATTTAGGTATCTTTACAATTTGAGATGTTCCTTAGTTCCTATTTCTGCAGTAGTGTCTGAATGATTGACAATTCAGTCTAAAGTACAAATGGATTCACTTAATCTGAAGTGAGCAGAGGAGATGGAGTGTGGAACAACCTCAATAGACTGAGATTTGATAAGAACCTACATATACTTTCTTAGAATAATAGTGGATACATTATCTCCAATATTAAATTACACGTGCCACTTAATTAACTACAAGCACTACTGTATTTCTTCGATCCTGAGATGCATGTCCCCCATATAAAATCTCTAAAAATGGGGTGCATCTTAGAATCGCAGTTATGTTATGCATTTTTGTTAATAGTAAATTTTTATCGAGTTATCATATACATAAAAATAAAGAGAAAAAGTGATAAAAAACAAAAAAATAATTACAAGTAAAGTGGGGGAACATTGGATTATAGGAAAGTAGGAAATCTTAAAGGTCAAACTGTAAGAGAGAGGAAAAAAACACAAAAAAAAAAAACCCAAAACAGAACACGCACACAGTTATTTGACTTCCATTTGGTGCTTTCGCTTAATATGTATCAACTTTATAGTCCATATCTATCTTGGTATCATTTCATTTTTTATTTATTTAAATCTTTCCTTCATATAGTTTTCAAATGGTGACCAGTTTGTCTCTATTATTGGCTTTCCCGAGCTTTTTCTAAAAAAAAAAAAAAGTTAATTTGTCCATATCTTTTATTTCTTGTAGTTTATTTAGCCCGTCCTCTATTTCTGGAATTTTGTCTATTTTCCAAATTTTAGTAAATGAAATTCTTGCTGCTGTTGAAATATAAGTAAATAAAATGTCCTTATTTGAATCTGGGGTGAATTCTGAGTCTGTAATATTTAATAGATAATATTCTGGTTTTTTTGGGAATGACATTCCCAGTATTTTTTGTGTCTCTTCGTGTACGTTTTTCCAATAAATTTGTGTTTTCTTGCAGGACCACCACATATGAAAGAAACTCCCCTCTATTTCTTGACATTTCCAACATTTTTTTGTCCAAATTTTTATACATTAGATTTAATTTTTTAGGTGTAACATACCATCAATGAAACATCTTAAGCCAATTTTCCTTCAAATCCATTGCATATGTATATTTTAGTTTTTTATTCCAAATTGTTTCCCATTCTCTCAAATGGATTGGTCTTCTTATGTTTTCTGCCCATCTAATCATACAGTTTTTTATTAATTCAGTTTCTGTTGACCATTCTAATAGTTTGTCATAAATTTTAGTTATTAATTTTTTCTCCGATTGGAGCATTTTGTCCCAGAATGAGGCTTTCAAATTGAAGCCTACTTTATTGTCCTGTTTATAATAGTTGTTTATTTGCATATAGTGTAGCCAAGAGATGTTTTTAAAATCTTTTTCAATATGTTATGCATTTTTGTTATTGGTGGTGATAATGAAATTGTAGGGTGAGTCCTACAATTGCAAGCATCTTGCAATTAAAGCAATACCCTCTAATAAAATCTCAAAGACATAATCTAGAAAACCCTCCTGTTTCTGATCTCTTTTGATTTCAAAAATAATAGAATTAGAAAGCGCCTCAAGTGTCATTCAGTTTAATCCCGATAATCAGGACATCCACAGCTCAAATATTTGAAAATCTTCTACTCCATCAACTTTCTGGGAAATATATCCAGGCGAACTTTACCATCTGGAGAATTATAATATTGCCAGAATTCAAACTTAAAAGCCATAAAAACATAGGTGAATGCCTCAAACCCAGTAAAAGATTCCAAACTTGAGTATGTTACATCACAACATTGTTTATTATGTGACTTTTTACAATACAAACAAAATACAGAAATGCAGTATATGAATACAGCTAAATGCAAACTGGTGACTTTTTTTTTCAAGAGGCCATGAGTTTCATTTCTAGAAGACAAACCGCACACAGGTAGAAACAGAATGGTAGTTAACTCCACATTTTCCTCTAGAAATGACCTATAAATGCATTTTCCTGCTACTTACCATAAAATGTAAAAAGGGAGTTAAAGGAAAGATTTTATTCACTGGTTGCTACCATATGAAAGAAACTACATTCTATTTACCAGGGCCAATATATGGAAAAATATCTAAATTATATGTTATTATAAAAATGAAGCAGTAAACTTCTCTGACTAAAGTAGTTACTAAATGAGAATAGCATATATTTAAAGAATCCAAAACAAAAAAAGGGTTGTTATAAAAAGCATTTAGGTGCCCCATAAGCCTATATGTTTGTCTTTCCATGTGTATTTTTAAACAATGGAAGTGTCAAAAATAGGGTCAACTGTGTTAAACTAAATTACATTATTATATATGCTGCACTGAATGGAATTTTTTTTAATAATAGAAGCATAGTTCATATTATATTATGGCAATGTATCCTTATGGAAAACCTTCCCAAGTCCTTGTATACTGGAATATCCTGTAAACAAATCAAACCACCAGAACATGAACGTACAACAGTAAAATGTTATTTTGCATTAAAATGACTTCTTCATTTTTAAAGGGTACTTAGAGTGGTTTTATTCCTCCAAGTATACAATACCCTAAACAATTCTAGGCAACTCAAGTGCCATCGACAATAACAAAAAAAATTTTTTTTCGTCATGCTGTTAAATCCATAGATATGGATACAACTGGTGCAAGATTGGTCAAAGAGATCCAACACACACTGATGTCCAGGCTGGAATATTGGCAACTTAACATAACTGGTGGTCAGTAAATATATTTAAAATATCTTCCCTTTCTTTTTGTTCTTTTCCAAAGTTCTGTAAAACAACAACAACACAGGATTCAAATATATTTTTAGACATGTGAGATTTTTAAATCTTGGTTAGATACAGCAAAATACTGAAATCTACCACACTATTTATATAAGCAAACAGATTTGTGGTCAAATGCAGGAGGCCACTTTTGCAGCTTTCCCACCATTCCTGCCACCTGCCATTCCCTTGAACCACCTTTTCCCCATAAAATGGAAGACAAATTCCCTTTTCTGGAGGATTCATTGGCATCTTTTCCTCACCCCATCCCACCCCCATCTTTAACTATCAAAACATGCCCGTTATTAAATTAGGCATTTTGGGCAGTCTGGTCCCAGAAGCAGGAAACTGGCCAATTAGCCTGACAAACAGGCCAACTTCCAATATAAACTGCCTTCGGTTGTAATCTTAATGCCCCCTTATACAATGGTCAGTGAACATCGGGGGGGGGGGGGGGAACCTTATTCCGGAAACTCAAATCCAAATGTGAGGAATATAGCTACAAACTACATTTAAGAATATTCTCCCCCACCCCCAGGTTAATTGCATATACTTAGCAATTCATTTCTTAAGACAAGGTTAAGCAAATACCACCCAATAAATCCACTGGGAGAGGCAGCTAGCGGTCATCCTTTGAAAATCTATTCAAGTGATACAAGTTTCATTTATGGGCTGTTCGTGGTTGTAGAGATACAACAATTTCAAGCTGGGGGCATTTTTTTGTACATTTATATTACATTATGTTGCTTGCATTTCTCTATGTTTAATTGGTTTTACAACTATACTGAATAGTGTTATATCTATTACTCTTCTTATCTATGTGTCTATGTATGCATTCAATGTCTTTGACAATCGATGGCGATGTACACTGATGCCACTATATAAGTAAATGGTAATGATCGTGATGGTGATGATTCAATTAATCTATTCTGGTTAGGATCAGAAACTGAACTTAAAACAGACATGAGGAAATAAGAAGGATTGCTGGAGAATAATCCTAATGAGATGCAGTAGGAAAGGGATGAGTAGCGCTGCCCTAAGAGGTGTGTTAGGGATTCAAGTATTGAGTAGGCACTTCTGAGAAGAAACACCATGAAAGGAGGGACAGCAATTCTAGGCAAACATAACTACAGTGTTGGGAGTATAAAAGAGAACATGGACTTTTTCTTTTGATACAAAAGCCATAATTGTTGAATAGTATCTACTTCAACCCACACACTTAAGACATTTTAAACGTTGGTGCAGGAGATACTGTTACTACATGTACAGTTACTACATGGAATTAGAATATACATTCTGCTGTATTATCTTCACAGGTTTAGCAAGTTATAGTAATGATCTAAACTTGCAAGTACTGGCTCACAATTGTCCAACTAGACAAAATCCAGGTACTGCCCATACTATTTTCACATATGCAAATGGAACAGAAGGCATGGAGGCTGCTGCTCCTGTGTGGGTACAGCACATATCTCCAAGTGCCATCAAAATGAAATATCTATCAGTAACAATTTAAAAGCATATTACCTCGAAGAATTCTGTTGCTCCAAAATACGCTGCTGAGCTTCCCAGTTTGCCTTTTCGTCCTCAAACTGGCGGCGTTTTTCCTCCAATTCTTTGTGCTGTGCCTCTAAGTTCTTCTTCATTTGCTCATGACGTCGCTGAAGCTAACGAATAAGAAGGCACAACAGGGAATACTAGGTATGTATCCACTCAAGAATGACCCATATTGCCAATAACTTATTTTTTTTCATAACTGTAGTTCTAAAATTCCTTCAGCACTGTGAAAAATCATGTACCAGAAGGGTGATACTGTGTTTTCCCTTTTATTTCACGGTCTGGACATCCCCACTCCTCTGCCGAGTAAAAAATAAGATCTAATTTGCGCTATTTAAAGCAATCTGCAGGATGGGTTGAATCCAGACTTAACTATATACCAGAAATGGGCAAACTTTGGCCCTTCAGGTGTTTTGGACCTCAACTTCCACAATTCCTAACAGCTAGTAAGCTGGCTAGGATTTCTGGGAGTTGAAGTTCAAAACACCCGGAGGGCTGAAGTTCGCCCATGTCTGGGCGAACTTCATGTATAAATCAAGGGCAGGTTTGGGACCAAAATTATGGATATGACCCACAGATACATCAAGGATCATTCTGCAGACAGAGGAAAGCTTCTGTGCTTCCTTGATGTGAATCTGCCTCTGGACACTACTGTTTCCATTTCAAAGTATTCATTCAAAAAGGCCAGAAGCAATGCCATGGTGGAGAGTACAAGGGCTCAGTACTTCTTTTAGGTTCTCCCAGGATGGACCAAGCTCTTGTCTTTAGCCACACTACTCAAGTAAGAGGTTGTTCAAGTTTTGATAAGTGTTAAGGTACAGTATTCATACCGGCCCATAAATTATGAGTAACTTTATTTGTACCCCGCTAGCATCTCCCGCAGGACTTGATGCAGCTTACAAAGGCCAAGGCCTCAACAAACAATAGCATAGCAAATACAACCAAAAGCAAAATCAAAAACATTAAAGCAAAACAATAAAACAACAAAACAATACACCATAACACAATAAAACTAGGGCCGGGCCAAGTAATGGGTACAGATTTAAAAAGTGCTGGGTGTGACAGGTGGTATGTCGGATTTCAGGGTAAGTGCAATGTGCAGAGAATCTTAAAACTCTAATAAAGTGCTTCTGGACATAATGCTGGAGTTTCTTATTCTGGAAAGGCACATTGGAATAGCCAGGTCTTCAAGCTCTTCCTAAAGACTGCCAACGTTGCAGTCTTTAAAAATCCAAAAAATTGGGTTTTTTAAAAAACCTAAAACATCTTGACTAATACATGAGTATATAGCGTAAGTCCCACTGACAAGCCATAACTGACTTCTCACACTCATTTCCCTCAGAACAAACTGCATCTAATTTAATCCGGATCCAGCCAATGAAAAGTGGTTTCTTTGGCACTGGGAGATTATCTTTTGTAGAAACCTCCAAAATCTCAGTTAAAATGCTCTTTAAAACTGAAGAGTTTCAAACACTCTTTGTAACATGGTAATGAAAAAAAGAATCCATTAAAAATTGTAAAAGGATTAGTAAATTGTTGGGCACGCCTTTGCAGGATTCTGGACCTCAGAAGAATAATTCTTTTATACAAAAGTACTTACTGGATACCACTCATCTTTACAATGTAAAACTGAAGCACAAGTGCGAAGTTTTTTCAAAGGCCATCCATGGCTTAACCAAGGTCTTAACCAGACCTAGCATACTATTCATCTACTTACTCTTGTTATTGCCAAAACCCACAGCATCTATATTATGCATCGTTATAGTTATTGGGTTCATAGGAATATAGATGTATTATTTCTTCATAGAAATTAACAAATACGATTTCATTTGAAACATATAGAACAGGTCCTCAAGTGAGTGACATTCCCAGAGGTTTAAATGAATTGTACAGTAAAAATATAAATATTTACAATATTTGCTTTAATTGCATCATGTGGCCCTCCAGATGCTGCAACGATCAAACCTAGCATAGCCAACGGTGACAAATGCTGCTTGCTGAAGTCCAACAACATCTGGAAGGTGACATGGTCCCAACTATCTGATCTAGATATAAATGCTTGGCTATGTGTACCTCAGCTTCAGAATCCTTCAGTTTTTGAACCTTTTCTTTGACTTTCATTTCAAAGACTTGCTCCATTTCCATCTCCATTTTTTTCATCTTTGCCACATGCTCTCTTCTTTCTTCTTCCATCTGTGCCAGAGGGCTCCTGCCATAAACCAAAGATGGTTGATTATTCGGTTTCCTTTTATAAGTATATGATTGATATCAAATAATTAGACATACACCAAAAGGAAGCAAGCAACATTCTGACAGTGATGTAACCCACAATTAACAGGTGTCTAACAAACTAATAGTAGTGTTCAAATGGTTTCTCATCACGTTTTTATCTACTACAGCCACAAAGAAGATGAAACCAGGGGTGGGGGTGGGCAGGCTCTATTCTACCCACAATGCCACAATTTCCAGGAAAAGTCACACTGTGAAAGAGGGAAAACACCAGACTGAGGCAGTGAAGTTTTAATACCACAGGTCTGCCTAGTGCAGATACGATGGTCATTCTCAACAAGAATGTACCATCACCTAAACCATCAAAACTATTACATAGAACTATATTGTCCTTCAATGTGAATGGCAGTTGAATGGCAGTTGAATAGCGTAGATTTCTACTATACTACTATAATCTTATTACCGTGGCACTGACACTTAATTAATGAATTGGTGTGATAGCATGGAATGGTTCATGACTCATGGCACTAAGCCATTTGTTGATCTAAGTCCGTGTGAGGTCTGAATGCTTCAATTTGGCAAGGAGGCCATTTAGTTGGAATTCAGAAACAGAAAGTAGGATGCAAAGTAAGTTCCCTGGGCAAAACTAAGAATAAGATGTTTAAAAGAAAGTTAAATGCACTGTGCAAAATTCACAATTCACATATGTGAGCCAGTCAATTATTTGATGTGGGTTTGTAGCAAGATGATTGGTTATATTACTGTTGGTTATATTACTATTTCAATTCTGTTTTTGTGATCCCAGAACCATTCCAATAGTTCCAATTGTATGGCTAAAAGGACAGAACTGTGGTATTTGACTGATTTGTTATATTCAGTCACAAATGCTTCATTATTTTTCTAGCTAATGCATTCATATCATACATGGGTTGAAACACCAAAATATACTCTAGAGTACAACCTGAACATGCTACAATCTAATCACAACTACATTATTATTCAACAGGGAAAAACCAGGGATGTGTCCAATAATGCAAGTGTATTGACTACAAATATTTATCACCAGTCGCCTGGACATTCATGCAACACAAAATGTGAAAAATATATAAACATGTAGCAACCAACCAAATCAAATTCAACTTTCACTTTACCACCTATAATTGTAGTAAATAGATACTGACATTTCATAAGTTTTTTTTCTTTTAAACTGTAATAGTTTGGAACCATAAGCAGTGTGATCCCAATTAGTTGTTTTCAAAAGGACTCAGGCACTTGGAGAAGAATATATATATTCTATCACTAATATCACCTATAACCACTGGCCAAAAGGTGCCTGTGACATGTGTTCAGCCACATGGAAACAACACATCTAGTTATAGCATATGCATTGGAAAGACTAATCCTTCAGCAATTGAAGATACGTGCAGGGACACATTTCTTAAAGACGAAGAACAATTCTTATATGGCCAACCGAGAAGCGATTCCACTGAAATAGCTCTTAAGAAATGTTCTTCATCTGTCAGGATGGATCAATGTAGAAATAATACTTTCAAAGGAGGTATAAAGAAGCAACACATGAGCTTTTAAAGTAATTTGGAGAAGATGGAGAAAATAAATTGAATTTAAGGGTTACAAAAGAACAGTAATGGGAAGCCAATTGAAAAGGACAGGAAAGGAAGATAGGAAGAATACTGAAACAAATAATCATCCTACAGAAAAAGGCACTGAGCGTTTGTAAGTCCAATGCTCTGCTGTAACAATAATAAAGTACAATCCAAGATTGTTTGTAAGATTGTGTGTGTCTTAGGTAACAGTAACAGGTAACAATACTGAAATTGTCAATACATTCGGGTTTTTTAAGTAGAAAAAAGTTGCCCCTTTTAGAGAACATGGTCAGTACACTTTTTACTGTAACTAAAACCCCTCCATTCAACATTTCAATAATTTTAACTAGGCTTTCATGTTTAGAAATTTAACCAACAAAGAGTTGCTATTTTGAAGAAAAAATGTACACCATGTCTAAAGCGTTTGAAGTTTAATTTCTGTCACTTCAAAAACAAGGGCAACTTCCCCACTCATTTTTTTCCACAACAGAACCTTCTTTTCACAGAGAAGTAAAATCTTGACAGAACCTAATGCTGTAAAATGATCCCTGGAATGACTATTAAATCAACATAAAAAGCCTATTTTAAGGAGAAGTATATTTCTATAGTTCGAAAACGCTGCAGCAGACCATTGTAAATGAAGCCCACATCCATGCTTAAACCACTAGATCTGAATAAATTAATTTATGCCTAGATAAAAGCAGGTTGTCTACCTGTGACTATGGTTCTTCAAGTGATCATCAGTATGTTCATAAATGTGTCAGTCTGTGCCTAAACATAGAACTTCCAGTTTCTAGAGCTGCATTCTGGAAATAGCCCTATCCCCTCACTTGCACAAATACTCGTATAAGCTGTGTATTCCCACCAAATCCAAGTTCCGTGTATGCCAGTGGAGGCCTGGAATAAAATAATGGCATTAAGGGAAAAGAAGGGCAGATTGTGAGTGCAGAGATGACCATGTGAAAAACCAAATATACAGATAGGTAACCTGTTCTTTTTCTTCACAGTCTCTGTGACTCAAAGTATTATAATGGGAAAATACCAAGGGGAACAGTGGGTCATGCAGGATTGATTGAAGATCAATTCCATTAAAAGTCTCATCAGGTTGAATTGAGCACCCAGTCTATAATGAGGCAGGAATAGAAACAGCTGCAACCACGTAGCTGCTCGGAATATTTTCTGGAGAGGAATCTACTTAAGATATATATGCCAACAAGGTGGCCATTGCTCACGTCAAATGAGCTTTAATTCTTTGAAGAAGGGGTTTCCGAGCAAAGGAGGTGTCATGGCCCAGAACTCAGACTCCAGGTCAATCCATGGAATGGCAGTTTTAGGACACAAGGAACCAGGGCTCATCTGAGACTGATCAAACATGAGCACCCAGAACAACCAAATGAGAAGGCATGGTCCTCAAACCGTTAGACCCAATGGACCGTGGAAAAGAGAATAAAGATATTTAATGAGGTATCTTGTTCAGCAAAAGTTGGAAACAACTGTCTGATCTCCAGCTCTCTTTTGGTTCGGGTTCTTTAAGTCAAAGGTATAGTTTTAGCTCTGGGTATCTGCTCTGAAAAGGTGCCCAGATCATCCGACAAAGAGACAGGTTTTTGTATCCCCAAAAGGGGGTCAAGAGAGGAAGTGGAAGGATTCTCTACATCTGAATCATTGAATTCCTCCTCCAATGATAACTTTGCAGAAATGTCCCAGCCAATCCCTGTACGGGGTGCTACAAGTATTAAATTGATTTGGAACAATCAGAATCAGCTGGCTTGAAGGTTGCATAGCAGAATTAATGGCTGGGCAAGGAGAGGGTACTTGCACTTGTGAAGTCCCCAGAAATTGCAGCTGTAGGGTTTGGATGTATGAGACTAATCTACTAACTGAGGTGGGGAGTGAGACTACCCCCTATGGGAACCTCCCTTCAGAGATAGAACCATTTTGCAATTTTTATATGGGTCTTGATGCTGGTCATTAAGAGCCATATAGTAGTTGCAATGTGGGTCCTATCTATAAAGGGGGTTCATATGGGGAGATACGATTTTTCAGACAGTTTGAGCCTGAGCCACAAGGGGCTTTATAAGACACTTTATAAGACACTTTGAATTGTGTACAGAAACAAACAAGTAGCCAGTGAAGCCATTTTTAACAAGGAAGTTATATGTATATAGACCCCAGGTAGAGTAGTAATAACAGGGTGTTTGTCTATTTCTGAAACCTGGGTATGGTCTCAGATTTTGGTCTAGGAGAATACCCAAGCTAAGAGTCTGAGATTTCAGAGGTAATGGAAACCTTTCCAACAAAGATGACATCTCTACTCCTTGATCTGCTTTTTGACTCACCAGAAGCGCCTTTGACTTGTTTGGATTAAGTTTAAATTCATTTGCCTTAATCCAGTCAATTACTGACAACAAGCACCAGTTCTGTACTGAGACAGCTTTCTTGGAATCGGATGGAAAGGAGAAATAGCATTTGGTGTTACCAACATACTGATGACACCAAATCCAAAGACCCTAGATGATCTCTTTTAATGGTTTCAGGTAGATATTAAATACCACGGGAGACAAAATAGAACTATGAGGGATTGTGGTTAAGGCATCAAAGAGGAGTCCCACAGCACCAACTTCTGAGTTTGCCCTCCAAGAAAGATGAGAGACAATGCATCATTGTAACCTCAAGTATCATCCCAGATAGGTTGTCCAGAATGGCACTAGGTTCAATGGCATCTAAAGCTCTTGAGAGGTCCACCAGACCCAAAAGAGATATTCTCCTCCTGTCCAGTTCCCTGCTTACATTATTCACCCAAATGAGTAAAGTTGTCTCTGTCCCATAACTAGGCCTGAAACCAGATTGAATGGATTGAGGTAATTACTTAATCCAGAAACCACTGGAGTGTCACCACACGTTCAGTTTTAGGACTAAGATTACAGGGACATCAAGAGAAAATAGATGATTGTTGTTCCCAGTTGATTTTGACGTGTTCTACGTCCTAAGGGTCAAGTCCAGTGCCTTCTGGTAATGGCTGAGGATAAGTCTCCTGAGAGAAAGGATCTGTCCTGAAATGCCCTATATAAGTAGCAGCCATCAATTTGGACCACATCCAAGCAACAAGTATCATTCACCCTAGTGATTCTCTCCAAAATAGGAGTAGGTAAGTGAGAGACAGACACTGGAGAGGTTAGGACCTGAGGTGAGAACGGAAGTGGCTTCTGAGACAGGAGGTTCCAATGTAACTGAGGGTATTTGGGACTGTGGGGACAGTGGGGCAGTCAATAGCCTTCTGCTTCTCTTTCTTAGGATCCAGTGTAGCAATAGAACATTTTTCTATATGCAGTTGCTTCTCTAGAGACTTTTAAGGAAAGGAACATCTTCAGGTTTCTGCATCCTGGAAACAGACATCTCAGGCAGTTGAAGCCAAGGGTACTAACACTTTATTCCAAGGAAGTCCGAGCGACAGCTAAAGCATTCTGGCTTGACAGGTGACCTGTTTGCTCTAAAGCCAAACACAGGCAGGGGCACATAGCCACTGGGGTTTTATGAAATGGCTTAATGCAAACTGATTGTATGTTCCTTTCCAAGGCAGAGGAGACAATATGCATAACTATCTGAATATGGTACTCTCACCCTACAGGTCAAAAACATCTTGAATAAATATTTTGAAGTCATATGCCCCATATGATGTGAAGAATGCCAAAATACTTGAGAACTTCTTATTGTGATGGTGGACAAAAAGAAAGTAACTTTTAATGGGAAACTACAGCTTATATTTTTGTGAGTGAGAGGGAAGGTTTACCATTAAAATACAGCACCAGAAGCTTCTGAGGATCTCTGTGAAGGTACAGAATGACCCAACTGTGTGACCCACAGAGACCATGAAGAAGGGAATTTAAAGGCAGGGGGTTAATGAGAGATATTCAGATAAAAGGCAATAGTAGATGAAAGGTAGCAAGAAGCAACTACTTCATCCTGGTGATGTTGAGGACAGAAACACGCTTATACGTATATCAGGTTGACTGCTATTGTTGGAACACAATACTACCTAACTATAATGAAACATGACCTCTGCAAGCCATTTATATGCTATCGACATCCTTTCCTTAACTACCGACTCTTTGGGTTGAGAATTCCAATGTTTTCAAATGCTCTGGTAACTACCTATAACTTTAGAAGCAAGAAAGGAAGCTGATTAAATGCTTCAGAAACAATTTACCTGTTGAATATTAAAAACCTGTGAACAGATTTCTTCTTTCTACTCTCTTTGTGCATAAAAATGCTCCCAGTTTCAGTCACTAAAAATATTTAACTTTTTGTTAGGGAAGCTTTAGAATAAAACCATTAAAGCAAAATAAATGCAAGAGCTGAAAATAAAAAGTTTTTTTTAAATTTCGCTTAACATTAAGAGTCTTATTTCTTTTAAGCCTTTTTTTCTACAGTCTTGAAAAATTTAAATGACCACTTACATGCCTTCAACTGTGTCAAATCTAAAAAACAAAAAGTACAAATGCTTAGCATGCTTAAATAAAACAATAAAATAAAAGTCAGTAATTTTAAAAAGCAAATTCATTATGGATTTGAAGCTGCTTTGGTTTATTTGCTCCTTGTAAGCAAGATTTCCACTGTAAAGTGAAATATTGTTAAAGTTAGTTAAGTTTTGGTTTTCAATATTGTTAGTGAAGTGCTGTACACAATTAGTGAAGATGTGCAAAGCTTTTGAGAACAATTTACTTATTCCGGTATACCAGAAGTCATACATGCTCTCTAAGAAATAATTTAAATATTTTAGTGACATTTGTTTGACTTCTCAAAAGAAACACCACTCACTGCTGTCTCTAGGCCTATGCTACTATTCAGAGTTAAATAACCGATGCTACAGAAATTCCACTTAACTGGCCAGCAGAGGTCTCAGGATGGGTTTTCGAAAAATACAGACTACATTATAACATGGCAGCTATTAGCCTCTTTGCAAATGATTTACGGAAGTACCCAAGGTGTTTAAAAATGATTTTTCCAACAAGGACACACATAAACACTGAATACTGGCCAGCAACACCATCATATTCTATGGCAAAAGCTGTTAGACCAGAGTCTGAACCTACATATAAGACAGTACAATCAAGAGATCTCCATCATTCCACCATTTTGTCCTAGCCAATATTCTAGCTGTGGTATTCATCACTATTGAAAATGGAGAAGCTTTTAAATTCATTTGCATATTAATAGTTACAGTTATTCAATCAAAATCGAACAAATGCAAGACTATGGCCAGATCTGACTCTACTAGGATCAACTAAATTGGTGCTAAACACAGAAAAATAGGTTCTGATTATTTCCCAACTGCCACTCAAGACTTTCAGAACTTCTCAATGTGAAGATAAGAGACAGAATTATTACCAGCAATGCAGGAAAACCACTCCTTCTCCTCAAATGATAGTTATCTACAGGTAGCCTACAAATCTTGAAAAGCCGATTGGGCAAAAATTAAACATTGTCAAACTCCAGAAATCAAAACCAAGCTATCAAACGCAAATCTTCTAGCACCATGTTCTGAAATTCTCTAGCATCATGTTCTGAAATCTACCCATACAAATGACTGACAACACTGTGAGTCGTGCTTCCATAATGTCCCACTAGAAATGGCTGTTTGTTTTCAAATGGAAAATTGCAGTATTCGCATGCTTATAGATTAAAAATCTGTTAGATTAAGAACATAAAGTTGATTTGGCACTAAATTATGACATGTGGTATAAATTATGATGTCTGGCATAAAGCAGTTTATTCAGATAACAATTACAATATAAATGTATTGTTTCATATGTTTTAAATGTTATAAATGTAGCCACAGAATCCTGAACTTTACTAATCATCTGAACTGTAGGGAATCTCTTTGATCTGCCAGTTTATAAGAAGGAAAAATACACATAATAAAAACAATTATATTATTGACATTGTTAAACTAAAGAATTCAGTGTGTTTCAGTGTTGAACCAGGATACTGGGAGATGAGATTTCAAATCCATGTTCTGGGATGGAAACTCACTGAGTGATCTTGGAAAAGTTACATTTTCAACTTCAGCAGAAGCCAAAGGCAAACCCTCTCTGAACAAATTCTACTAAAAATCCCATGATAGGTTTGCCTTATGGTTACCAAAAGTCAGAAATGACTAAAAAGCATACAACAACCACACCACCAACAACAAATAATCTTTGTTTTGTGGAGTCCTCCACAACATCATGCAGAAATAAAGCATTCATTCCCAAAGACACAACTGAGAAAATGAAAACAAGAAAAGGAATTGCAGCGACTCATATGTCTCACATGAACATTTTCCTTTTAAAAACTTTGTACAGATCAGGGCTCCTCCCTCCAGCCGCATCCTCAAAGGAGCCAAGTAGTGGGCGTTGGGAGGGAGGGAGAGTAGCAGGCTGCGGACACAAAGGAGCCAGACCAAATTATTTCATGGGCGTTACATGGCCTGCAGACCTGACGCCCCCTGTCCGTTTTAAAATAAAATATTACATAATGCATTTCCCTCATTTTTCCAGGATAATGGGCTTTTAAAACATGGGGATTTTTCCTCTTAATTCTATGGCTCCTTCCCTCTCCTAGTTCTTCACACATCACTATGACCCATTTCCAGCACGTTAATTCAGGAAGATATCATGACTATAATCAGTTATCCATATTTGCTAGTTTGACCCTGTTATTGGCTGCCTTTCCATGGCTGCTTTGTAACCTTCTTCAATGGTAATGTCATCCATAATATGATCACTTTGCTTATTTCCCCTGAAAAAACCCAAAGACTTGGAAGACATTCCTTGTTTTCAATGCAGTAAGTGGAGAGGTGTTATCATTGACCAGAATCTGAGAATTACAAGGAATTTGTGCTCATTTATCCTGCCCTCCTGCCAAAGCTCGGGTTGATGTGAATGGGCCCACAGAGGTTCCAGCTTCTTTGGGAGGAAGAGTGGCTGTGGTAGCCATATTCCCCTCTTTCCAAAGAGCAGCGCTGATGTAGGAAAGTGCATGCAGCAGCCTTAGGCAGGTAGGTGGCGGCTGTGGGTCCCAACTACCAATTTTTCATGCTTCCTTCTTTCAGGGACTCCCTCCACTTCAGTTGCTGATTCCACAAGCCTGATGAGTCTACTGTGTCTTGCTTGCCTCTGGCTACACTGCATTTACATTCTTCCACTTTTGTGGGAGTCCTGCATTTATAACCTCCGTGAATTTGAGGGTTAACTAAAGTTATATTGTAAGTTACTGAAAGATCCAACAAAAACAAAATAAAACAAAACAAAAACCCCAGAAGTGAATATAGTAGCAGGCCTGCTGTATACAATGCCGTGGGAAAGAATGGGATTATCCTTAGGTGATCCTATTGTAGCTGTGTGTGTTTACATTCAACAGGCAAGAAAAACAGCTGTCAGAATTATGAGATAAAGAGCAAACAGAAAGAAAAGGGGAAAGTACATTAACATGCCCCCCTCCCCAGTCTTACTCTCAGGAAAAGTATGCTACTAAGTGACCAAGACCATTTCTATTCTAAAACATAAAGCCAAACTGAAATGCTTGCCAGTAATCAGTTTTATCCATGATTTCTTGCATATGTTGGAATATATGGACTGATCATTGCTCAAATTCTCTTTGACAGCTCCTCCACCTTTGAAGAGATAATTATCCCAAGGCACAAATCCGTCCATAACAAAACAATATACCATGATCATGCTGTATAAACATTATAGGTAGTCCCCAAGTCACGAACATGAGACTTACAAATTACTTGTAGTTACGAACATGGGTAAGACAACAAGAAGTGAGAGAAATCTACCCTCAGGAAGAGAAATTCAGTCCTGAAGGAGTTACCATGGGGAAAAGGTGTCCCCACTGAAGCTTTATCACCAATCCTTGACTGTATGCACACTAAATAAAAAATGGAAAACTCCCTTATTTCTGAATTCAAACTGCTGGATGCAGTATGAGATTTCTTTCTATTTCATATCACTCCTCCTCAGCAACACAGTCCATAAAACTATATTTGTAACTTGCATTGCTGTCTGGGCTGCTCATTAAAAGATAATTACCTACTTGTTACCTTAAGCCCATAACTGTACATGGATACTAAACAGATGAAGATGCAACAAATTAAAGATATGTGGTAAAAGGGATCTGAATGTTCATACGTTTTAAAAGGTGTATATTTGGTGTTTTCTGGTGCTCTCCCCCACAACGAGGTTATTTCAGTTGAAAACAATGGCATATTTATATATACATACACACACAAATGCAATAAGGCAACCCAGCTTGTCAATAAGACAATTGGTTAGAGCATAGTAAAGCAAAAGATTCTTCTGCCAAAGATACAACTTGCATCACATTCATATCTCATAAAAAGAAACGAATAATGCCAAATTTCATATTCACAATCACATCTAATATAACCTTGATATCAACTAGAAAACATTTATTTAAAGTCTGAATGGAAATTCAATCATGAGCTATGAATACTCCCCAGGAAGAGACAAAGAGAACAAATACCAGAAGACTAAATCACCTCTGATACGGTAAATGTTTCCGCAGTAGGCTTCAAAGAGCCATTTACACACAAATAGTAAGAACAATCACATTTATAGTATCCAATGGATCCTTATATTGCGTATGCATTTACAGGTTGAGAATCCCTTATCTGAAATGCTTGGAACTAGAAGTGTTCTGGGTGTTACCAAATTTTGCAATATAGACATACACCCAATGAAATAAGTCTCAATATGAAATTCATGTATATTTCATACACATGCGGGTAATTTTATTTTTTGTTGTTATCATTTTAGTACTTTTGTGCTTGAAATAAACCTTTGAACACAGGACAATCAGAAAATAAAGGTGTCACTATCTCAGCCACTCATGTGGACATTTATGGATTTCCAGATAAGGGACATTCAATCTATATCTATATAGAGAGAACAGAAGCTCACAGGATTTCCCTGTGAAAAATATAAAAATCCTGTTTTGGATCAATGTGAAAGCCTATCTCATTCAGCATCTGTTTCTCATTGATCAGTCACTCATGGAACATCCACAACCAGGACAAAACAGTCAGATCGCCTGCTCCTGCTTTTCCCAGGTGAATATTTTCTCAATCTTGCTCAGCTTTTTAAAAGATCTGACTGGATGGGAATATAATATAAAATCAATTTGCCATAAACCAATACAAACGGCCATACTGCTGATAAAGCTACCACTTACTTTGTTAACTGCCCTTTGTTTTTGTTGTTGTCAACTCCATTGTATGTAACAGCTGCCAATTTCCTGCTTCTGTAGTTCTCATAATGGACATTATTAGTGACATCCTTCAGATCTTGCATATGAGTTCTATTTGAGAAGGGAAATTTGTCAATAAGTGTCCATCCTTGAAT
This sequence comes from Anolis sagrei ordinatus, assembly GCF_025583915.1. NCBI lineage: Eukaryota > Metazoa > Chordata > Lepidosauria > Squamata > Anolidae > Anolis > Anolis sagrei. The sequence continues at coordinate 70,056,439 of NW_026847660.1, forward strand.
AAGATCAAATAAATGCAAAATTTAATTTAATAAGCAAATGCCTTAAATTATTCTGGTTATAGAAACTTGCAGTTCCATAGATTTTTTTTAAGTAGGAATGTTTAGCATTAAGTGTTCGGAATACAGATTCACATTTTAAACATTCACGCTAAAATTCTGAACTTTCAAAACCCATCCAACTGAAAAATCAATTCAAATTTGAAAATATCTAGAAATATTGGGAAACAAAGTGTTCTTTGCTGCAACAAGAAAATAAAGCCCACTATATATACTTATATATAAATTGAAAAATTGACAGAAATCAACTGGTTTACTTATTTATGGGTCAATGCTGGAAATGCTCTATTGTCCCTCTCATTTTGGGCGCTTGAAGTGGAGTAGAATATATGTGGCATTTTAAATAAGGGCTTATACTATAAGCTTTATGGAGCTTGGCACTCTCTATACAAGCCCCACAAACCTTAGAGAAAGACTACAGTAAGGGCCTATTAAAATGACTGTTGCTATTCCATTCCAGTCCAAGTGCCCAAAATGGCAGGGCACACAGAACTTAAATCGTGAGTCTCTATTAAAATGACCAATGCCACTCTGATCCACCTCAAACACTCAAAATGATAGGTGCACTACATTCTTCAGGTCCCCTCATGTTGCTGCTCTTCTCCCCCTGCTTTTTTCAGGTTGTATTATCTTTCTTATTTATTTATTTATTTATTTATTTGCTGCATTTGTTGACCGCTGCTCTCAGCCCTAGGGCGACTCGCGGC
>NW_026847660.1:70057302-70299646 GCF_025583915.1 Anolis sagrei ordinatus
AGGTATTTTGGGCCGGAACCGTTTAGGGCTTTGTAGGATAACACCAGCACCTTAAATTGGGCTCGGTAGCAAGTCGGCAGTCAGTGGAGCTTGAACAACAAGGGCGTTGTGTGCTCCCTGCGTCCCGCTCCCGTTAGTAACATGGCTGCCGCGCGCTGGACTAGCTGAAGCTTCCGGGCCGTCTTCAAGGGCAACCCCACGTAGAGAGCGTTGCAGTAGTCAAGGCGGGATATGACCAGAGCGTGTACCACCGTGGCCAAGTCAGACTTCCCAAGGTACGGGCGCAGCTGGCGCACAAGCCTAAGCTGTGCAAATGCTCCCCTGGTCACCATTGAAACCTGGGGATCCAGGCTCAAAGATGAATCCAGGGTCACACCCAAGCTGCGAACCTGCGCCTTCAAGGGGAGTGCGACCCCGTCCAGCACAGGCTGTAACCCTATACCCTGTTCGGCCTTGCGACTGACCAGGAGTACCTCTGTCTTGTCTGGATTTAATTTCAGTTTGTTCGCCCTCATCCAGACCATTACAGCGGCCAGGCACCGGTTCAGGACCTCGCCAGCCTTTATTCATTTCTATTTCTTTCCCTATCTGTATGTGTACAGATGTGGATATGTTAAGTTCAGCAATGTAATTTACACCTCAACTGCAAACCCTTAAATAAAACAGATCTACTCTTTCACTTTTAATTATTCCTAAGTATATTTCTTCTACACAATTTGGAAAAGTGAGGTAAAAATATGATCATTACATGTCCCTTAGTTTTATCCTTGACTTATCCACAGGACACAGCAAAAATCCATAAATTTAACTTCACAACCTCCCTTCAAATTATGAGGCCAATTCATATGCAGTATTTTATAAGTTAAAGACATGGAGAAATATTACTATTTCTCACATTTAACTCCCATCACTTCTGGACAGAACAAGGTTCTAAAATGTATACATTGTAAAACTGGAAAAAGGGAAGTGCCTTTTTTATTAAATTGAAAAATCCTCTTTTCTAACAATGATCAAGAAGTGAATGAGGTAGGTTTGCCTTTTTCAATAATCATCTTCAAATAGAATCAGTGCCTAGCCTCCCAATGTAGTCCAGCAGTACTAAAGATATCCATCATGTTAAATGATGAAGCCTGATTTTAACAAAAACTACATCAGTCGCTTGACCTCTGTCATAGCAAAAAATTAAAGCAGATTCTTTTAATACATTGATTTGTAAATGTATAAGTAAAAGGAAGATTTCAGATACAGAGAACTGATACAAGTTGTCTTCCTAATGTATATAGTTTCTGTCTTCCATCAGAGCAACAAAGAACAATACACACACACTTAAATCTGTTTCCAAAATCAGTGTTGCGCTGCTTACCTTATTAACATGTTCCTTAGAATTGTGAAGTCGCAATGTTCACCATTTTCAACTGTAGGACAAAAATTCTGCATTTTTACACAGAATAGACATCTATTACCAGCAAGTGTGTATCCCCTTGCTTACTGGTGGATAAAGAACATAAGGAAATCGACCTTCTCTTCACTGTCACTGACAATAATGTTGAAGAAATCAAACAGATGTGAAGGCTGATCTAGTAATCATTTTTACAATTAATTATTAGAATGTCCTTTATGTGTCTTCTGTTAAAATTAGAGATTGTTATGTTACTTTTTTGGACTATGACTCCCTGAATCCCCCAGCACATTCAATGCAGACAAGTTGGGAATGTAATTTGATTTCCTGTAAATTGAATCAAGAGATTTATTAAAGTTTGCTTATGATAATTGATGTGGGGAGGGGGGAATTTATTTCAATCTCTTTTCCCAGTCATTATTAAATTAAATCATAAGCTGAAATGCTGGTTGGAATTCCCTTCTTTCTTCATCTGATGCAACAGCAAAGACTTCAGTGAGGAAAAGGTTCTTCATAGTGGGTATGGGATTAAGGAATAACCTCTTGTCTACTTTTTGAGTAAGAACATGAATGATTTCCCAAATCTAGACTTGATGTTATTTTGAATAACCATAGAGCTAAGGAGAAGATGTGTTTATGAAGTGATAAGCTTGAATAGGTTATCAGAAGGTTGAATAGGGATCTTTCTCTTCATCCTTGAAACTATTAAGAGTTATACAGTTCTAAAGTAAGAGTGTTCAGTGACATATACATAAATTAAATTGTTAGCTTTAACCTGAGTAAATCCATGAATCAATAGAAGCCACATAATTACCATATAGACTAATGTTCAAATTGACTTTATGTATATGTCAAGGACATATATGGGTTTCGATATGATCCATGGATTTAGTGTCATTCCATAGAGAGGGGAAAGTGCCAATGCCACCTCTCTGGTTGATGCCACCGTTTCCTCATAGGCATTAAAAAAGGGCAGAAGGAGCACCACTGCGGAGAGTAAGGGGCTCTTCATTTCTTTTAGGTTCTCCTAAGACAGACTTTAGCTCTAGCTTTCATAACAAATTTGCCTGTATTATACCACACAAAAATTGAAATAATTCACCCCTTTCTTCAGAGAAGTGTATGGTTCCTTTTTTGCTAAAAGAGTTAAGGTACACTGTTCACAATGATTCGTGGATAAGTCGACTTAGTTTGGGTTGCTTTTTTACTAGAGTGTACATGAGTGTACAGGGCATTATCTTATCAATTTCCCATTGGTGCAATAGTTTTACTATTGTTGAGGCTATTGGATTTAGGCCAGTTTAAAAAATAGAAACATGTGGACTTCTAGATATTGTAGACTCCTTCTCCTATCTTTCTGGGCTACTGGCCATGCTGCCTGGGGCTGATGGGAGGTTGTCCACTAACACAAGAGTGTGTCACAGCTTCTCATCCCTTTACTTAAGTAAACACTTACTTGCTGAATTATTCAAGTAGCAAATACTTATTGCACTCACCTTCTGCAACGCCCCAAGGATATTGCCTTCCTCTAACTCTCTTGCCATTGACTTCAATGATAGTGTTGCTACCTACCACAGCAAGAGGTAAGCGGTCCTACAAGACAAAATAATACACATTTCTTCTTAGGGAATGTATTGACTGGGCTGGCCAACATTTCTTTTGGATGCCTAAAATAATCAAGTTAGATATAAACAAGAGAAAGGATTCCTGAAAACTTTATGAGATACTAGGAGCTGGGGGTGGTGACGGCCGACAGGAAGTGGCTGGTCCATGAGGTCATGGCTGGTCCATGAGGTCACGAAGAGTCAGAAGCAACTGAACGAATAAACAACAACAAAAATAGCTTTATGACAGAATGCTTGTTTTGCATGACCAAAGTCCAAGGTTTAATCCATCTCCATGGATTCAGTTAAGATCTTCAGCTATAAAGAATTTCAAATAGCAAATCTAGTAATTAACTTTTAATGTATTTATTATCTCCCTCATTTTCACATTAGAAAAAAATTTACAACACATTTGCCTATGTGACACAAAAAATTTGAAATAATTTATCACCATATGCATATTTCAAACTGATAAATGAAAGTAGGAGAAAAAAATGCAAGTGTCAAATAGAACAAGTAAGTGTTTAACTATTTTCTAATAGAAGTTGCTTGACATACGGTGGCCACTTGGAGTCTGGTTCCAGGACACTCTATCACTATCAAAATCTGTAGATGTTATATACAATAGCACACTACATTTGTATTCCTTACATAAAATGGTAAAATCATATATTTCTGGGGGGGGGGGGTAATTCCAATTTGCTTGAATCCAGGCGTACAGAGTTGGTAGATAACTGGGTGCTGACTGTACTATCATTCATCTATATGAAAGGTTCTATCAATTAACCACAAGGTGGTGCAATAGACTCTTCAGCGCTTTTATGTACTCACTGTATTCAAACACAGGATCTAATAGTGGTGGAATTGCAATGGAGTTGGAACTTCATTTAAATTATGTGGAAGTATGTAAAAATTTAATTCATATGGAAATGTCTGAGCCACACAAATACTAGAAATTGGATGTGTATATTTTATCAATTTTTTTGAACTGGAAAAATGCCCTTCAACCACATGAAAATCCAGAACAATTCAATTTCCATGTATTGTCGAAGGCTTTCATGGCCGGAATCTCTGGGTTGTTGTAGGTTTTTTCGGGGTACATGGCCATGGTCTAGAGGCATTTCATGGTTTCCTCCTTTCTGTTGAAATTGTCCACATGCTTGTTATTTCAATGGCTTCTCTGTGTAGTCTGACATGGTGATTGTGAGAGTGGTCCAGCATTTCTGTTTTCTCAAATAAAATGCTGTATCCAGGTTGGTTCATCAGGTGCTCTGTTATGGCTGATTTCTCTGGTTGAAGTAGTCTGCAGTGCCTTTCATGTTCCTTGATTCGTGCTTTCCATAGATGCAGGAGAGAATGCCTCTAGACCAGGGGTCCTCAAACTAAGGCCCGGGGGCTGAATGCGGCCCTCCAAGGTCATTTACCCGGCCCTCGCTCAGGGTCAACCTAAGTCTGAAACAACTTGAAAGCACACAACAACAACAACAACAACATCAACAACAATCCTTTCTCATCAGACAAAAGCAGTCCCACACTTCCCATTGAAATACTAATAAGTTTATATTTATTAAAATTGTTCTTCATTTTAATATTGTATTGTTTTTAAGTGGGTTTTTTTGCACTACAAATAAGATCTGTGCAGTGTGCATAGGAATTCATTCATGTTATTTTTTTCAAATTATAATCCGGCCCTCCAACAGTTTGAAGAACTGTGATCTGGCCCTCTGTTTAAAAAGTTTGAGGACCCCTGCTCTAGACCATGGCCATATAGCCCGAAAAAACCTACAACAACCCAATTCAATTTCCTTTTTAAAAATACATTAATCTTGTTTTTGCTTTGTCCAAGCCATGCAAGGAATTTCATTCTTGCTCAGTAGAAACAAGCCAGACACACAAACTATGACTGAATGTGGGTTTCTTCTAACTATGTAAAATTAAGGGTAATTTCCCTTTCTCTGCATTTGGATTAAGACTTCCAAATTTCCCCTTCATGTTCTTCATGGAAGGAGGGAAACGTACAAGAGGCCAGCTTTTGGTACCATTGGATCTCATAGTGTAAAACAAGTTGTCCACAAAAACAGCTAGAACTTCACAAAGATATAACACTACCTGACTTAAAATGTTTGCATGCTTTGAACTATATTACTAATTTTGAAATATTTATATATGAAAAATGAGCATATGTTTTCAGTCATCAAAACCAAATACACACATGCACAGCCTTGTGCTTGACATGCTTTTTTATATTAAAGAAAATATTGTTAAAGCACTGGAAAGATATTCCATCCTCAGGTTCCACAATTACAATACAGCAGGTTCTGCTACACATAAACACCTCAAGAGCGACAGCTATGTATCCAAGGGCTTTCCCTGTAGCTATCACAGAAGTGAAAGTTAACTTTGTTTGAACATAGTTCTTTACACACCTACCACACACATCCTCAATGCCCACAAAAAATCTGGATGAGAATTAAGTTTGACACTGATTTGTGAATATTTTGTCTCAATGTATTTTATGTACCTTTATCTTTTTAACAAGTTTATTTTCTTCTTCATCATCTGTTTCTGGGAATTCATATATTTTAATTTTATGTTCCTGGATTTCTTTCATTATCTGAAAATAAAAAAAAGGTTAATGCAAGGCAGAAACAACGTTTCAACGTGCTTTTTAACCATGGTGTGTGCTTCCTTCTTCCACACATGAATTGCACTAATTTCCACTGATGACCACCTACTATACTTAAGAAACATCTTGTTTTGCTGCATAGGACAGTAAAAGTGGACTACCTACGGCATGTGAGCTGAAAGCAACCCTCAGGAGACTTCCTTGAGGCCAGCAAGTGTTCAGTTATTTTGCCTTCTCTCTCTTTTTGTCTCTCTAGTCTGATGAACCTTATGATTCTTCTGTCTAGAAGAACACTGTTGAGAGGGAAACATCAAAGACTATAGCATCTTTTGGTCCTGTACTGTACTTCCTGGTGTCTCTTTGAAGAATATCGACAGGGAACATGAGTGGACCTTTTTATCCACTTCGAACAAGCATCCAGCTGGACATTGTGGAAACACAATTATCGACTTTTGGTCTGGGTGAACAGAGCTCTTTCTTTACTCTAAGCATGGTTCACTTCCTATAAGCCCAAAAGAGAATCAGGATCACTCAAGAATGATGGAGTGATTTCTACATTCCTGGTTATCTGCCTAGGAAACCATAAACATGCAGTTTCAAAATGGAAGATTCACAAATTTTCAGTCATGAGGTGGCCACACGTGGAATGTTGCTGGCAGTTGAATCTATAGTTATAAGAAATACTAAAATAGGTATAGGGATACGAATTACTAAAATAACACACCATGCTGGAATTTGAATTGCACAGAGTGTCAAAAAAAAAAAAAAGAATCTCCTGTCTTTACTGCTGTTTTTGAATTTGTGCTCAATCCTAGCTATCTTAAAAGTGTTGGATTGAAGTGACGTGCGTTGCAATGTTCTAGATCATAGCCAAGGCCCATGGACCAAATTCACTCACCATGTCATTTCATGTGGCCCAGATGTTGGACTCCAACTCTTATACTCATCATTAGGCATCATGACTAAAACAGATGGGAGTTGTGATACAATAACATCTGAAAGGCTGTTTAGTCAGGATAGTGGGGTTTGAGTTTAGATACAAGGCTTGTGAATATGATGTTGGACTTTAAAATACTGTTTGATCTTTCCCCAACATTAGAACCACGAGTGCTGCTGGGTTGAAATTCTCATTATCCCCAACCTGCATTGCAGATAATTAAAAGTGGTGGGAGTTATTGTTCAATAACATTTGGTGACTCCAATTAAGTAAAAAACAAAAACAAAACAAAACTAAAGAGCACTGACCACTACGTAAAAAATGTATACCTGGCCCTCTTTATCCATGGATTCTTTGTTCATGGATTCAACAACCCTTTAAATGCAACCATAAGGCAAATGTGGCCCTTGATGAAAATTAATTTGACATCTCTGTTCTAGAAGCCAAGCAGGGTCAACCCTGATTACTATGTGGTGGGAAACTACTAATAAATACGAAGCACCTTTGGCTATATTTTAGAGAAAGGAACTGAGAAACCACTTATCAGTATTCCTTGCCTAAGAAAATACTATGAACATCATGAGATCTCTCAAAGTTGAAATGTGACATATGGGAAAACTATACAGGTATGTTTCAGAAAAAGAAACTGGAAATTGTGAGCATGTTTCTGTATCTACATTCTCCAGAATCTTGTCAGTATTCAGAATCTCAATATCACAGGGATGTAAATTTGATGGCCTGCTATGCACATCTGGCCCCAGGCATGCCTCTTGGGCTCAAGATTTCCCCCATACGATTCTTTTCCTCTATTTTCTTGGAGACAAACAGTTCTACCATCTTAGTGATGTTTAGAAATGGTGCCTCCCAACAGTAATCCCTCCAAGAACAGCTCAATGCCTAACCCCAAAAAGAAACTTGAATAAATGATATTGCTCCTACATGCCCAAAAGTAGTAAAGAATGAGGTGGTGAAACCCTCAAAGCTATGGAGCACAGTTGTCTTTGTTACATATCAAGAAACTTTAAAATATAGTCCCTTTTTCCATTACTGAAATTATCTCTGCTTTTAGGAGTGGGGATGCACTGCAATAATACATTGCCACTTTCTCTAATGTCAACGGCATTTCAAAGCTGCTTTAGAAGTAGTCACATTCTCGTATGTAGACTCAATATCAATGTACTGTGTCATTTTTAACCACAGGGACGCTAGTAGCTTTGAAAAGTCAACAGTATAGCAGTGATTTCGTATTACTAGCTGACAGTAACAAAAAGCTTGAAATACATCTAACTTTGTCATCTCTGCAAAAAACTGGCAAAATGTCAAATGCATATAAGGTACCTAGCAATTAAGATCATTCGTTTTTGAATTTATGTGGGAAGAATTAACTTTTTCATTGTTGAGATAAGATCAGTGAACACATTTTCCTTGTCAGGAGATATATCATACTATTCAAGTTTTTGTTTTTGTTTTTTTTTTGTTTTTGCCTCAGGGAAGAAGAGTATTCACCAGTTGAAGTGCTATAAATTACTCTGAAGATTAAATTCTGAAGTTACACTGTGAAATGGAGAAATGGTTCAGTAGTTGTTCAGAAGCAATTCATGCTCCTTAATGTGAGAGTTTCCACTCACCTGTTTTTTAAACTGTTGGCATTCTTCAGGTGTAAGAGTGTCTGCTTTGGCAATGAGTGGAATAATGTTCACCTTTTCATGCAAGCGCTTCATGAACTCAATATCCAAAGGCTTCAGCCTAACAAGATAAAATAGAAGTATTTGGTAAAGAGAAAAAAGACAGTTCAACCTCTCTTCTAATTTGTTTCCTGTTGCTGCTTTGCTTAATTTCTTCCATTTTTCTGAGAGAGAAAGAAGCAGAAATAGTTGTAGATTTAGTTCCAGGATTAATTTCCACATTTAAAAAGTTAACAAATCAGCTTCTTTAGACTTCACAAGGCAGCTTAAATTCAAAAATGTTGATCAGTTAATAAAATATGCATCAGCACTAATATTAGTTTCGTTATTAATCAAATGAAAGGCAGTACTTTTAAATAAATTGAAGTAAGCCGAAGAGTCACCGTTGTCCGTAGACACCTCCAAGGTCATGTGGCCAGCATGACTGTATGGGGCACTGTGAAATGTAAAATGTCACAAAAGGGCTAGGGCTGCTTCATCAACCTTTTTTTTTTTGAAGAAAAAAAAGGCAAATGTGTCTAGAAGTGATGCTATTGGCAGTATATAAGTGGATATGCAAAAAGCTTCTGATGAAGGCCTTCACCAAAGTTAAAGTGCCATGCAGTAAGAGAAAGGTTTCTCTTATGAACTACTGTTTAAATAAAGAACAAAAAAAAAGAAAAGATTCAACAAGTAATTGTCAAGTTATTTGTTTAGGAATATTTATCCCCAATGTCACAGTTTTCAATTTCAATGCAAAACAGAACAGCAAAATTATGCAAAGAAGAAGTGCAAAACGTTTACCAAATTTTAGAAGGCCTGGGAAAAAAGGTCTTTTTAGTCCTTAAAATTTGAGACTAGAGGGCAGGGAAGCCTCTCTTAAGAGTGTCTTCTCAAGAAAGTAAGCCCTTATTGTAAACACTTCTTCTGGTTAGCAATGTCTTGACCTTCAAAGGTGGAAAGTTTTGGGATCGATTCTAAAAGTTTAAGTCGATGCGGTTATCATTACTGTGTGACCCTGCAGATACTGAATCCAATCTTAAAATAAAGGCAGGATATAAATTAAATAAACAGATACATTGCTGGATTGGAAATATAAACTATCCTACTGAGGTGAGTTGCTTTGCAGAATCACATGTTCCCTATGCCAGGCTTTATTTATGTATGAGAGAAAGTTTTTTTAGCTTGAACCAGGTCTTGAGGATCTAAATGGAAATACTAGTGTTTTGAATTGAGCAGGGAAAGGGACTACCATTACCTGATTAACTAGCATTCAGTGTCATGAGGATGTTATATTATAGTGTGTGTATGTGTGTGTGTGTATGTATATATGCATGCATGCATGCATGCATGTATATATAATGTTATATTTTCCAGCAAGTCCAAATTCTAATCTAATCCTTTAAAACGCCAAGCATTCATTCAGGAAAATAAGTGCTCTATTTGGTCAGAATGGAATTTCCAGGTTTATTAGCTCATCTCCAATATATTACAGTGGGCCCTTGGTATCGGCCGAGATTTGGTTCTGAGGCCCCCTCTGTGGATACCCAAAAATGTGGGTGTTCTAGTACACACAATGTCATAGTAAAATCATGGCCCTTACATAAAATAACAAAATCCAAAATATTAATACAGTAATGACTCCATACTCCAAACTCACTTAAGGGATGGGAACAGTGCAGCCTCTTAGATCTATCCTATTTAATGTTCATAAATAATATAAATCGGAAATGAATAATGAGTAGATTTAACGCAACATTAGTAAATATTCAAAATGGTGAAAAGTCAAGCAGATGGATGAACTTCTGGATCTTTTCTGATTGGATAAAAAATAGCAAAATTGTTATTTTGGGGGCATTTTTTGCTTACTTCAAACAAAGTGATGTGCTTGATGCAAATGGTCCTCTTATGTTTCATATATACATTGTTGAGCTTTTAAACAGAAAAGAGCAGGCAAATTTCACCTATAGTGTATTGCTCTGTGAAAGTGACCTAAAATGAAACAGCTCTTTAAAAAAGGATCAAATTCCATATTAGGAATTGGACTGAAAGTAAAACAGCTAATATCTTGCTGCCTTCATATAAATCCAAAGCAGTATAATTTAAAATACAGTGTATTTTCTAGCCACTGAACTGCAAAGACAACAAAACAAAACAAAACACGCTAGAAGAAGTCTAGAAAGGCAATCTGAAATAAAGGATTATGTTTAGAAAAAATGCCCAAGTTTTATTTACACAAATCATTCAAAACTAATGGTGTCAATAATGTTACCTTAATTGGCTTATTTTAAAATTAGAACATTCATAGGATACATACAGTAATAATATGAAATTAATACAAGCAGCTTTAGCAGAGCAAAAACTGTACTCAGAAAAGTATGGTTACGCAAGTCCTAGTTACTGAATATCTAATTCCTAAAGTTGAATATGGATTTTGTGCAAAGCAATTAAAATAATTTTGACAAAAAAAGATTTAGGCCATGTTTTCACAGAAAACTGTAAATTTATGAGCTGAACATTTAAACTTGAAGGTGTATTATGGTAAAGAAAAGAAAAAAATACACTGAGCACTAACCCATGTCCTGAAGGAGCAATGAAGTATAGGCAACATTGCACCCTGTTGTCTGGCATCTGACGTCTATTCACACGTGATTCTGCATTGAGATAATCTTCAAATTTACTGTCAATGTAGTCAATAACTGGTTGCCAGCTAGGAAACACACAGAGACATTTTTATCAGTCATTTAACTTGAAATTCACCAAAACACTAGATAAAATACTTATTTTGCTGATGAAGTCTTAATAAAGTGAATTAACTATATCACATTAACAGAATTAACATACTTTAATATTTCAAATATTTCACTGAAGACTGGGTGACTTGGACTGTGCTGAACAGGCTGAGCTCTTGTACCATGAGGTGCAGAGTCAATCTTCAGAAATGGGGCTACAAAGTGGAGTCCACAACAGGTGAGTGTGGAGAAGAGCAAACCACAGACCACCTACTGCAATGCAACCTGAGCCCTGCCACATGCACAACGGAGGACCTCCTTACAGCAACACCAGAGGCACTCCAAGTGGCCAGCTTCTTGTAAAAGGACATTTAGTGTAATACCAAGTTTTTAACTTAGTTTGTGTTTATAATTACATTATAAATGTACCCCCATTTCTTTTCTGACACGATAAATATTTCAAATCTAAGTGTTGTTTTTTCAGATTATATGCAGAACTATATTTGCACTTAACCATGCATTGCTACAAGGTTCCTGTCACTATTATGTGAAAGAGCAACAGCCCACCAGAAAGTGGACAAGTGGCTAAGCACATCTGCTCCTTAAACAGTTTCTTCCCACTTAGAATCAAAGAAACATAGTCATTGGGTTGAAATAGACCACAAGGGCCATCCAATCCAAACCCCTGCCATGCAGGAAAACAGAACCAAAGTACCCCACTTAAAAACCTCCAGAGAAGGAGACTCTACCACCCTCCGAGGCAGCATATTCCACTGCCAAACAGCCTACTATCAGGAAGCTCTTAATAATGTTTAGGTGGAATCCTTTTTCTTGCAATTTGAAACCATTGTTCTGTCCTAGTCTCTGTAGCAGCAGAAAACAAGTCTTCCCGCTCCTCACTGTGACATTCTTTCAAATATTTACACATGGATACCATGCCCCTTCTGAACCTTTCTTTTCTCCAAGCTAAGTATACACAGCTTCCTAAGCCACTCCTCATAGGATGTAGCTTGCTGCACTTTGACTATTTTGGTTGTCCTTCTCTGGACACATTCCAGCTAATCAAAATCCTTCTTGTGCCTATCACTAGTTACCAGACGATGACTAGTGATAGGCACAAATGAAGGCAGAATGACTGATGAAACAGCATTAAATAAAACAGGTTATTAGGAGATTTTCTCATACAACATCACTGAATTATAGTCAACCCCTTTGCAGTTTATATATCAATCTCACGATATTTATATCAGAGCAATCAGGAAGGAACTAGAATATGTGGTAGCCAAATCTGTTAAATTATTTTTAAATAATATACTATATTTCCATCCAATATAAGAGTGATGGAAAGAACACATTAAGTGAAGGAATTTAGTTCCTCCTCCAAGAAATGCAAAGTTTGAGTATGCAGCTACCATTTCAATATTAGGATAGCTTACCAATTGCTATTATCCACTGCATCGCCAAATCCTGGTGTGTCTACTATTGTTAGTAGCAGCTGGACACCACCTTCTTTAATTAAAACTTTAGACTGTTCAACCTAAAAAATAAAATAAAAGTATATGTAAGAAATTTATATACTTGAAACACAAAAATGGTATTTCTCTAAGTAAAAAGGATGAAAAATTAGCAATATATTCTGAATACAGATTGATCATCTCTTATCCAGAATTCCAAAATCAAAAATGCTCCAATGTTAATTTTCTCAGCACAATTTTTACATAGAATCACAGAGTTGGAAGAGACCGCATGGGCCATCCAGTTCAACCCGCTGCCAAGAAGCAGGAAAATCGCATTCGAAGCGATTTCAAAACCTAAGGTAAACCAGAGAGATATTTCTGCACTTCTTCACCAGCATCAAGAAGCTTGCTGTGGTAATTTCCTTAGTTCAATTTAATGTCCTGATAATCAGCAGAACTTTCAGATCCTGTGGTCATCTCAGCAACAGGTAAGGAGCCCCCGGTGGCGCAGTGGGTTAAACCCCTGTGCCGGCAGGACTGAAGACCGACAGGTCGCAGGTTCGAATCCGGGGAGAGGCGGATGAGCTCCCTCTATCAGCTCCAGCTCTTCATGCAGGGACATGAGAGAAGCCTCCCACAAGGATGATAAAAACATCAAATCATCTGGGCGTCCCCTGGGCAACGTCCTTGCAGACGGCCAATTCTCTCACACCAGAAGTGACTTGCAGTTTCTCAAGTAGCTCCTGACATGACAAAAAAAAAAGTAACAGGCAGATTGACAGCTGATACAAAGGAGAATCTACATACATTGAAAGCAGATTGGCACTGCTTTTAATGACAGGGTCGCGTTAGGAGCGACTTGAGAAACTGCAAGTCACTTCTGGTGTGAAAACTGCAAAAGCAAACCGAATACTCTAATGATGAAAAAGATCAAGCTGACGACAATGAAGCACTATACTATATCCAAGCTGGTGATGCAAAGAACATCATGAATGTATAGTAGACCAGTAAGACAATATAACATCAAGAATGAAATAATAGATTTGTCTTTATTATTTTTCTACCCCTGATATTTGCTTTTGATGAAAACTGGCTTTTCTTTTTTATAACAAATGAAGCTGCTTATCAATTGAGTCAGACCATTAGCACAGCTACTCCAGTACTTTCATCATGGACAGGCAGCAGCTTTTCTGGGTTTCACACAAAATTCTTTCTGGGAAATGCTAGAAAGTGAGCTTGATACATATAAAGCATATGTTTATTTCAGCTGATCCCAAAATTTTGGCAGCAGAAAAAGTATAAAACTACATATTCTTTATACTTTCCCAAAAAAAGGTTTTCTGTTTCAAATTTGTACTGCCTATTAATTTATCCTTTGTTCAACACACATCTATCCTTCGAAGATGAAATGTGAAATGCTCATTTGTACAGTGATTTATAATTTAAGATTTCTAACAGTCAATGCTAAAGTTTTCTATTATTGCCATATTTAGTGACTACTTTAACACAATACACACATGATAAAGTTTCAACCAGTTCATCACTACAAACATTCCTCTTAGTATTTTTTTCTTTATTGATTTGTGTATCCATATATGGTCATATTCTCACAAAGCACTGCCATTTGGAAGAGATCCAGAAAAAAAACTGTACTCCAATGTCAATCTCTATTAAGAGGCTAAATGAATCCTATCTAGTTTTAGAAATATTCCCAGAGGAAATCCCAGAGGGAACAAAAAATCACTCCATCCTGGAATTTAAAACTTTCCTTAATAAATCTATCCCAAATGGTTATTTTCCCATGGACTGCACTTAACAGGCTGTTACAATCTAGTTTACAGCATTGTCAGATTGTGGCAAATTTAAAGATGTTTTGTTTGCTCAACATTTCTCACAGGAATAATGGTCTTAATGCAAGGGTTCACAAACCTTTTTCAGCCACTGAACCCTTTTTGAAGCAAAAGTTTCTTGTGGAGCCTCAAGAAAAGTTTAGTTCTATCTCTCTATGTTCTATGAGGCATATAACACATGATACATATGTTATTTTATGTTATGTTATTTTATGACTGTATATTTTTGTAATTTTGATGTTGTTGTTTGTTGTTTATGCTCTGGTTTTATTTTGCTGTAATATGTTGTCCGGGCTTGGCCCCATTTAAGCCGCTCCGAGTCCCCATTGGGGGAGATGGTGGCAGGGTATAAACAAAGTTTATTATTATTATTATTATTATTATTATTATTATTATTATTATTACATATATGGAAGAATGAATAATAAGATATATATAAGGTGTGTGTGTGTGTGTATGAAGGAAACATTAGTAAAAAAAGACCTGGAAAGAATATTATTTATTATTTAAGTTTATAAGATAATATAACAACTAGTTAAGGTATTTGAAAAATGTTACAATGTTGCATGTACATCCGAAGTTAATGTGAACAATGTGCCTGCTTCTTGTGGCAGAGTTTGTAAGAGTTTAGCAGAGATTTCCTGAAATCTACCTCCTCGCCATTTCTTGTTTTAATGCCCAGAGTACCCTCATTATTATTGTTCATATGGCTAACCAAGGTTCAGCTCAGTTTCTTCCAACCTCATCTCTCTCCTTTTCTCTCTTTCCTGCCTTTCAAACATATTTACTGCTAGGCTGAGTTGCTTGGCTTGCTGACTCCTCATCACAGCTCTGCGTGATCTCTGCTGGTAAATTTCAGAGCTCAGGCTGCTTGGCTTTTCTGTTTTTGTGCAGCAACCTGCTCCTGCCAACCAATCCGCTTTGAAGGACAGCCCAGGGAAGCTGCCTATTGGATACACCGCATGTCTGGCAGCCTGTATCACAAATATTGGGAAAGGGGAGGGGAAGAGAAGAATGAAGAGGAAGAAAGCAGCCGCCGCCCCAAGGGCTCCACCGAGCACACTTTGGGAATCCCTGCTTTAGTGATCCCTTTATATAAAAACTGCTGATATCTATTTCATAGGATATGGTTTCTATAGAGATTAATGTTAGATTCTCTGGTGGAAAGCCAGTTCTATATATCCAGGCATATGATTAGCCTGAACACCTCAAGAAGCACCTGAATGGCTTCGGTACAAACTCTGTTACTATATCAACACATAATTGCAGCTTTGAGTGGATGTTGACTCTGATGTTTCCATGGCTTATCTCCCAGACAGTTAGTTTGTCTGGGAGATAAGCCATGGAAGTGCAAGAGTCTAGAATGGTACAAATGAACTTCAGTGTTTGCAAAGAGTGTACATTAGATTTGTCTACACTGACTATAAGTCCTAGGAGATGAAGAGACAGAGTGAAATCAATGTTGTCCAGTAACTCATCTCTCAAAGGAACAATGAGGAATCGATCATCGATATAAGGGAATACTATGACTCCCTGTTGTCTTGAGCCAAGCAACCACTATAGCCATGCATTTTATGAAGATGGATGGGGGAAGACAAGCTAAATAGAAGACAAAATAAACATGTCCTTCACTCTACAGTGAAACAAAGGAAGTGCCTATGCAACAAATGGATCAATATGCCGAAATATGCATCTTTAAAATCTAGCACCGTAAACTATTTTCCATCCTGCAAAAGGGGAAGGAAAGAAGTAGAAGTAACTATCCAGAATTGCCTGGGCAGTATGAAGTAACTGATGTTCCCAAGATTCAAGATGAAGATCTCCAGCTTTCTTGGACATGACGAAGTAGCAGGAAAAGAACCCTGGCTAAATCAATAGTATTGGGACAAGTTCAATGGCACCCTTTTCAAACAAGGTATAGCTTTTGTTGATGAATGCATGAATACACAATCTTTCCAGAAAGTATTGGTGACCCAAATGTGTGATGTTATTGCAGGTCAGGCATGATAATAGTAAAAGAGTATGTTGCCAAAAAGTGGACAAGTAGTAGGGAGAAGACCATATTGGAATTCAAAGATGCCACTTGCTTTATTCCTGCTATCTTTTCTTGTAGGGTTGCAGTTAGTATCAAGCAGATGTAGAGGTCTTACAAGAAAATGCAGGTGGAAAGGCCTGCCTGTGAGACTTTTGAGATGTTGTTGGACAATAAGATTTTTGAGAACTTGAAGACGGTCTACTTCAGTAATAGTGAGGATGATACAACTGCTGGGTTTGAGATTTAAAAAATGGAATGCGTAAGGCTATATTTCAGATTTTCTACATAAATTCCCATTTATTGAATAGGAGTAATAGCATCAAATTAAGAATCCGTAAGTTTGTGCATGAAATAAATGTGCATGAAATAAAATCTGTGTACTTTGATCTATCAGAAAGCAAAGGCATTAGTATCTCAGTCACGCATGTGAACCATTTTAGATTTTGGAACATTATGGATTTTAGGATAAGGAATACTCAATCTGTATTAACCCATCTTTGAATTGTGCTTCTCAGTATCAGTTTCTCTAGATATTAGAATTTCATTGCCTTCTGAAGTGATTGCTCCTCACACCGTCATGACCAGCTTTTTTAGAGTCTTCCACAAATGCTGGATAAACAAAAATAATCTACTTGACATCCTTCCATCATACCTAGTCACTTCTTTAGCTTTCTCTTTGCTCTGACACACTCTCACTAAACTGGGAAAGCAAATTAGAAGAAGTTTTTGCTTCCTTTCTACTGTTCAACCCACTAGTATTTTACAGTTTGTATGGCTAAAAGCTAAGCAGGGGCAGCCCTGATTAGTACTTTTATGGGAGGCCACTGATGAATATTTCAGAGGATGAACTGGCAAAACCATTTCTGAGTATTCCTTGTCTAAGCAAACTTTGTAAAATTCACGGGGTCACCATAAATTGACAGTAACGATGATGTGAGTGTACATGCATGAACACACAAACACAGCAGAAATTTTGCTAAGAAAACCCTGTGTCATATGTGAGGTTGCTGTAAGCTGGAAATGGTTCGGAGACACACAACAACAACAATAACAACAACAACAAGGTGCTGGACAAAAGAAACTAGCCCATGTATTTTAGGACATAGTTGTGAGCAGTCAGGAGACACTGCCTTGAATCTATTGCAGGAAACCAGCTACACATTTGGATTTGTTGATGTTGTAAAAATTGAAATAGACTTGATTTTCAAACACTTCCTGCAATTTTATGTTATACAGTTTTAAGTATAAATTTCATTGTCATTGCATGCCTAAATTTATGTCACATCCCAGATAAAGACAGAAGCGACAAAGATAGTGAAAATACAGAATTGCTGTCAAGTGTTTATAGCAAGCAATCTTCCTGATCTTCCAGTTACAGTAATATTATCCAAGATTATAGAAGAATATCAAGTAACAAGATTATTCATGAAATTTTAAATCAAGTGATATTCAACAGTGTCTGCCACAATAGAAACACAGCCAAAGAGCCCAGTATGGGAGAACCCACCCATCAGGCTTAAAGCTTCCCGCACATCCAACAATCCTCTATGCTCCATACAATCCTTTTCCTCCTTGTCTGCTGTCTTGCTAGAAGTGCCATAGCATTGGGAATGATGCTAGAGAGCAGCAGATGTCAGTTAATGAAGCCCGGAATGGCTCAAAATACATTCAATTCAAGCATCGCATTGTACAGATATATTTGCAGTAAACAAGGCTTCCAGTTTCTTTAAAAATCTGATTTATCTTCTTATATGCCACTTCCATTACATTATAGAAATACACCTGTACAATTAAACCTGTCCTTCTGACATATGATAAACAAGAAAGTTTCTTTTTGGAATCTCTACAGACGATCTTTCTGTAACACTACCTAGAAATTATGTATGCACTTTCAGTTTGAGTATTACTAAAATGTTATGCAGGGAAGAGTAATCTTTTCTGAAGAGGCTTCATTCTACATTCCTGCTATTGAGTCAGATATCTGTTCAACAAGAAACAAAACAAAAACAAAAAACACTGAAGTCTAAATAGATTGCAAGCATGAGATGTGGCAAACCCACAGACAAAACAAATGATATAATAATATCTGATCTAAAATAAGTTTTTTTTAAAAAAAAATCACAGCTTCCTGTGAACATACCTGCACAGTCTTCTTGATTCTATGTGAAGGTCCTGGATATTCTGGAGAATACAGCTCTGTCAGGAACAGCGAATTGATTAATGTTGATTTCCCCAATCCAGATTCACCTATTGGCAAGGGAATGTCACCACAGTTAGAAGGATTATCGACGGTTACTGAATAGTTTAAAATACTTTCAAAATCTATTTGAAAATGATAGGAAACATTTTACATGAGACAAACATCAGTTATTGTGCACAACGCAAAGTAAGACTATTCCCATGTTCCTACTCCCAGTCAACTCTGGTCATCATCACCAGAGCCCCAAGTCCCACTGGAAAACTGTTTGAACAGCTAGGGTGTATACAAAGGCTTGTTTCAGCATGGTTCACATAGGTGACATGCATCTGAAAGTATGAGTACAAACCACAGTATCCTGTTTCATCTGAACAGGGAAACCATATTTATCAGATTCACAAGAAACTGGGATTTTATATACAAACAAAACATAGTTTAAGGTTTTCGTTCCTAAACTAGGCAGCCACAGCATCTAGGTGAGCTCCTCGTTTGATTGTGGCTGTGTCGTTTGCACCACTTAAGACATCGCCACTTGTAGAATCTATTTAGTAAAAGGCTCTCTAAGTCTGAACTTTACTCATACCAGGACTATTTATCTGCTTTTTTGTGTGTCAGGAGCAACTTGAGAAACTGCAAGTTGCTTCTAGTGTGAGAGAACTGGCCATCTGCAAGGACATTGCCCAGATGTTTTGTCCCCATATGAGAAGCTGGAGCTGACAGACGGAGGCTCACTCCGCTCCCCGGATTCATACTGTCAACCTTTCAGTAAGTGGTCCTGCCAGCACAATATGGCTGCTGCAGACTTTTTAAAAACCCATGCCAATTGTCTCAGAACTGTGACAATGAAGTTACTGGCTCTCATAAAAAGTCAATTTGTAGTGGAAAATGGTTGAGGGCTATGTACAGATTGATAGAGTTGAAAGTGAAACATTGAATTATTCTCAGACAATAATCAATAGCCCTTGAATAACCTTTTTAAATTTGAAAAAAATGCTATAATACAAAGAAATGCTTACAGTTGCCTTAGCTTTTATGTATATGGAAATTGTGTATAAGCCTATAAATTTTGGTTGGGCTTAACAGCCAATTATTATTTCTACTGCCCAGCTGTGACACCTACTTCTACCATGATTCTGCAAAAATTATGTTGCTGCAAAAGCTTTTTCATTCACGCAAAAAACATTATCTATGTGCTAGATTTGTTTACTAAAAGTGCCTCAAACCAAGCAATTCAGTGCTGCTCATTCTAGGCAATTTATCAAGCTTCTCCTATCTCTCTCTACTGATGATAAATGGTAATAACAGACCTAGCCTTATCAGTCAATGGAAAGGAGTCGAAGAAGACAAAAGCCATGGCATCTACAGGCGAATGCCTGTATTTTACCACCATGGTTTTATACACATGGTCACCTAAGGTCTATAAAAACCATCTTGCTGGCTGGCATCTGTCCATATAGTGTAAATATTTGCAGTAACAAAGGTATTGCTCAAATAATATTATGTACACATTTTATGTGATATGAAATTCCAGACATAAAGCATCACAGACAAGATATTTTTTTCTATTTTGTGGAAGCTTATGTGATATGCACAAATGTCAGGGGAATGTCTACTTGCTATGTGCAGTGTAGGCATGGTTACTCAGCATGGTTCACTTCCCCCAATGTGAATTGGAGAAGTTTCAAAGTAAAGTTACTAAACAAGGCTTGAGTAATTTGTACCTATTCCTCTCTAATATTAAAAAAGAAATTTCTAAAAATTAAAAAATAGGTATTAATGAGGCTTTCTGATGATCAAATTCCAGATTCAAACAGATTTAAAATTGTGAAGAATGAGAAATATAATGATTAATAACAGAAAACAATATTAAAATAACATTAAAAACAATAATTAAAGTAGCAAACAACTGCCTCAAAATATTTTAGGATCTCTCTCAATTACATGTGATAATATAAAACAGAGACAGAAAACAGAGACATGTCCCAAGCAAATGTTTGCTTCTGTCCAGTGTATGCTAAATACAGTTTACAAATTATAATTAAAATAACTACTATCTATAATTGGCTAGATAATTTCTAACTTTTTAGAAATGTCATTAATCCATTGTTATTGCCAACAAAGTTCCTATTCTGTTATTTAGCTCAGTGTTTCACAAATTGTGTGCTAAGGCACTGTGGGGCACATCAAGAAACCAAAGGAGAACCATAGGAAATTTAATCTGCACTTTTTTCAATTGGCTTAAAACCTTGGCATTTCCAGTTTAAAGTGCAAGAAGTATCAAACCTATGTTGGCCCAAGAAACTAGAGAGTGGTTGACAGAAACTAGACAGTGGTTGAATAGATTACACTGGGCTAGATAAACAGATAAAGTTGCTATCCTGTAAATCTCAACACAGTACAATAAATCCACATGTGAGCTTATGCTAGGCTGAGCCATATATCACCATCACCCCGATGTACTAAACAGCCCTTAACAGAGCAATTTCTTGCTTCAAGGGAGCAGACAGGATCATAGGAGTGTCTCGCTATATCCCCACAGCCAAGACGTAGAATAATTACAACTAAGACCTCTAAAAGACCCCGACCATCTTTTCATATCTGGCTACAGGAAGATGCATCAGTAAGCCTGTCTGCCACCCATGAAGTAAGGGATAGTTATGCTTTCAGAGGCTGTTCAAAAAGCTGAAAGGTAATAATAATGGTAATAATAATAATAATTTTATATCCTGCCACCATCTCCCGAAAGGGACTCGGGTGGCTGACATGGGGAACCAAGTGCAATAATAACAAGTTAACCAATCAAATACACTTAAAAACACAATTAACATATAACAACTAATTAAACAATTTAAACAGTGAACTATAAAACATTATTTCAATAGATCATAAACCAATCTTTATAACGAGAAACAGACTATAATGAGGATGTCAAGATTAGAGAGAGCGGGGGCTGGGCATCAGCTCGCACAGAAATAAATTATAGGGCCAGGCTAGGGTAAAGTGCTGAGTTTCATCTGGCAGTAAACTATGTCTGGGCAATCATAGACAGGTGCCTAATCATTTGCAAATGAAAATACCTCAGGGCTGGAGTACAGAAGAAAAGAACACCAACCCCCACAGTACCCCCCAAAAGGACATAAGCAAGTGTAAGAAAAACTTATGTATGTATCCAAGAGGATGTCTGGGCTCATATGAAGGCAGCTTTGATATTTTTTTCATTATTAAAGCATTATTTCTTTAAAATAAATAATTAATCTGAAATAATGTCAAAACCTACTGAAAAGGTTTTTCAAACTCTCTTCATCTAAACATTTTCCCCAGATGTCTTAATGTTTCCATTTTCCTACATTTCTCCTGCCAAGAAATTGCCTGGAGAACTGCTTTTAAAATGCTGAAGTGTTAACCAGATATTCCAGAAGAGCTTAAACTATTTTCCTTATTAATGCGAATCAGATAGTATGTTAATTTTGTGAAATAATACTCCTTGCTGTGAGTTTACTAAAAGTATGGGAGCAGGATGGGGATGTACTGGGAGAAACTGGAAGTACCCTAATTCTGGGAACACCCTATATTCATCCTAAATGTCTGCATCTCTGAACCATACATTGATATGGTACTGCTATACAGCAAGATGGGTTAGAAAATAAGTTGGCTGGGAAAGAATTAAACCTGGGGGTAACTCATATTGAAGCTAATAATAATAATAATAATAATAATAATAATAATAATAATAATAATAATTTATTTGTAAATCCAATCATTTATCTTCACAATGAAGTGTGATGCTCTTAAAAAAAATATTTCTACAAATAGATGGTAGAACCCTAAGTGTTAATATCAAAAGATACTTTCAAAACTAAGTATGTGGCTCTAATCACAGGTCTCATATTTGCGTTCTCTGCACCTTCTACACATTAAACTCCAGAAGTATTAAAAGGGTTACTAATGTCAGTTTCATGATTTAGAACTGTTATGGTCTACTGATTGCATAGGTAGACAAATAAGCAGCAGTGACAACAAATGCAGATTAAAACATAATACAGACCAATGCAGTGTACAATATTTCAAGCTAGGCTTCATAATTTTTCCCACAGTTGCTTCAACCCATGCTCTGTAAAAATGACAACTTAGACAGAAAGCCAACAATAACAAAGAACTTGGCCACCAGAAACAAAAAAAGCTTTGACACTCCTGAGTTGTTACTTCTATGTTTCACTTGCAGTCAACAGGACTGCCCCACAAATAAATTTGCATAATTTATGACAAATAAAATGTTTAATGTATAAATACAAAAATATAGCACATATATAATGCACTTGCCAGGCAGGAGCTATCTGACATGCACTTTGTTGTTGTTGTTGTTGGTTTTTTTTTTTTAAAAAAACAACAACACCCGTATTTCACTATACACTCAGAAATTTTAGTCAAAAATCAACCCAAAAAACCTGGGCTGTGTTATCAATGAGCCAACATTAAATCTTATCAAAAATGAACCATCCTCTTCTCTGGGCAGAGTGGTGAATGAAGAGTGCTTAATCTGTACTTGGGAAAACTAAAAGAAGCACCAACCCCCTTTATTGTCTCTGCCACAACACTGCTTTTGGCTTTTTTGAATGCCAGGGCCAGGAAATGGGGGCAGTGACTAAGGCTGCCCCCCTCTCCCCCCCCCCCCCAGTTGGCATTGGTGCTCTCCCCTATTTGTGGAATGACCCTGTATTTATCCATGGGTCATATTAAAATCCAGAATTTTGCCCCCAAAACTTGCCCTTGGCATGCATGAGGTCAACTTATACATGAATATATATGGAAGTTAATATTCCAAGCATGTATGAAAACACCAGTTTTAGTATTACAAGCTGTCAAAGGAATCCACTAGCAGATAGTATTTCAACTAAGTGGAAGTAGATTTTAGGGGGGAAAACATTAAAGGAATGCAGCTACACAACTACAGGGCCAGTCTGACAATATGCAGCTTTGCCTTGTAAAACCCTGAATCACTCTGTTCTTCTTTGGCTCTCTTAAGGAGAGAAATGTTAGACGACTATTGCATACTTCTTTCAATGCTTTAGTAAAAGAAACAAAAATGCAGGAAGTTTACACCCTAACCAGTGAAGCCTAAACAAATGAGACAAATAAAAAACACTTCAGCTTTTGAATGAATTCAAATTAACAGTCCTCCCATCTTCAGAAAATAAAGCACCCATCTAGGCAACACATAATGAAAGCAGTAATAGTGCCAAAGATTAATTCTTTGCAATTCTGGATTCAACATTTCATGCATCTTTTATAAGTGCCAGTTTCATAAGGATACATATTGAAAGAAAGGGAAGGAGGGAGGAAGTAAGGAAGAAAGGAAGAAAAAAAAAAGTAAAATCAGACCTGTTGTAAAACCAAACACGTTACTATGGTTTATAGAAAGATATTTGCATGGAGGTTTAACAGTGTTAACTGACTTTTCACGGATGAAAAAATAGAGCACCAAGCAAGGTCACCAAGATTTTTGGAATAATGCTCATTCATGTTATTTGGGGACTTTAATACCCTTCATGGCACGGACTGCTGCCTGAGAGTAGTGAACCTATGCTGGTCAAGTATAGATCAAAATATTGTTTACTAGTTTCCCAATATATGAACAGCAAAAAGGGAAGGGTAACTAGAAAAATCAATTCTTTTATTTTGAAGTCTATACATCTTGTTTTGTTTAAGCAAGCTTAAAGACTGACATCTAAGTTTTGTCATCTCAAGCTATTGAGGCTTGAGGAATAAAAGTGAGTAACTGCCCTTAGTGGCTGCATTTTCAGTAAAAGAGTAGCATGGCAATAGAATAATTCATCTTAAGTGTAGTAAACTGGGTACTGAATTTTATATTTGAGAGTCTAATAAACTTAACTTTTTGTTGTTAGTTCTATGCTAAAATATCTGGTTTAATGAAAAATAGGAAATATTTTCTGTTGCTCAGCAGAAATGGGCAATACAGTATCTGTTCATGTATAAGTTTTATGGTTCACATTATGAATTCTGATATGACCTTTGGATAATTTGAGGATTGCTCCATATAGAGAGGAAAGCATCAGTGCCTCAGGGAACAAGGTGACCCCCCCCCCCCAACCCCAGGCCATTATCACTGCTATTCTCCTGTCAGGTATTCAAAAGGGCCAGAAGTGGCACTAAGAGAGTAGAGGGGTGGGGTGGTAAATCTTTCTTTTAGGTTGTCCAGGATGGGCTGAGCTCTTTTCTTTCTCTATTTTAGTCAGAGAAGATGGTTCTTTTCTTGATAAGAGTACTTAAACGGACTTTTGGTTTAGTCTACTAAAATGTCTAGACATCTACATGGTTATATAGATTAATTTAAAAAACTTAAAAACATGAGGCTGAGAGAATACCACCAAGTTCCAAGAACCAAAGCTTCAAAATAAGCTGGTCAGATTGTTTGTTTTTAAAGGCAATGCCTGGAAGAGAGACTTCTTGAGGCACTTGGAACAGTGTTATTCCCACCTTCTCACAGAACCACCAGCTCACACCATAATCCTATAATCTTAACTCATATCTGCTTGTAGGGAAGAAAATGACTATTCTAACACAGGAAATTTCTTGTGCACGGGGGCGGGGGCAGCTCAAGGTTTTAATCTTGCTATTTTAGAAGGCTGAGCTAAAAAGTAAACGAACTAATTTAGAGGATTTACACGTGTTTATAATTAAAGCTTTATAGTTCTATTCATCGCTCTACATAATACTGTTCAATGGATTCATTTATAATTAAGAGCAATGGTGATATATGAATCTTTAGACACCACAACAGTAACATGCATTATTCCAACATATTTATGAAAATCAAATCTGCATGCTGGCACCCTGTTTCATCATTTCTGTTTGGCTTTATCTGCCTTAGCAGGAATACCTAAGAAGTGCTATTCTCTGCAACCAT
The DNA here is from genome assembly GCF_025583915.1 of Anolis sagrei ordinatus. Taxonomy (NCBI): domain Eukaryota; kingdom Metazoa; phylum Chordata; class Lepidosauria; order Squamata; family Anolidae; genus Anolis; species Anolis sagrei. Next base: position 70,082,729 of record NW_026847660.1, read on the forward strand.
AGTTCGTTTACATCTGAATAAGGAATTTGTATTATGACGGGTAATTGTGAGAACAAGAATCAAAACAAACCAACAACTAATTTGTGGACAGATTAACTCTGACATCTAAATTTGTCAGTTTTGTTATACTGCCTATCATCCATGTCAGAAGCACACTTTAAATGTCTGGAACACCCTGAATGACTCGCATTACCAACTAAAACAGAAATGAAATCTTTCGACTGGCATACACACCATTCTCATATCTGTATGATATGCTCATATGTCAGATGCTGTGGCACAAAGAATCACATAAGCAAGTTGCCAAGAGAAAGTCAGCTTGTAATACACTCTAGTAAGAGAAATTAACAGTTAAGAACAAAAAGGTATTCATATCAAAATCAACTTACCTACTACCATAAGTGTGAATTCAAACCCTCTCTTCACAGACTTCCTATAAACTTGATTGGGGAGATTTGCAAACCCCACATATCCCTCAAGATTCTTCTGTTGCTAAGATAAAAAATATATGAAAGCAGTATATTTAGTGAATATGAATTCTTATGTTTGCTTTCTCTTTACTTCACTTTTTAATTTGTTCCCTTCCTCTTTCAAAGACAATTAAACCCATCTCATAATTTGTAAATATTTCAGGACATAATGTCAGGGTATTCAAAAGGCATACAACTTCTGTTTATGCAGAATATTTGGCATGTGAGCAAAACAGCATAGGATTAGAAGGCAAATTCTTGCTAAAAAGCTTACTGTCTGAAAGAATATTGTCATCATGAACATAGATTCTCTAAACAATCTATAACTTTTGCGTTTAACTTGCCCTAGCAAATGTTTCACAAAACTGTTTATTTTGAGGGGGGGGGACCCAATTTAGGAAGACATGACAAACTCTAAACTGTGTGGTTTAAAAACAATGGGTGGAACTATATAGTTACAAATTCCTACTATACAATTAAGTGTAATTCTAGCTTATCTTTTTAATTTCTCTGTTTGTTCTTAAATTTGCTTACTAACATTTCTTTCAAGCATTTTAATCTTTATACATCTTTTAAAATACCAAAACCAGATGTTTACTGTTAACAGAATACCACCAGGGACACATTCTTGTTCTTTGAAAGTCTTACATGTCTTGTCAGAGAATACTGAAAAGCAGCACATGAACATGAAATGAAGAACTAGGCAACTTAGAGCTTTCTACATCGAGTTGTATGCTGTTTTCATCATCTTTCACCAGTGGCCAGGGTGGCTGACATTGATGGGAACTACACTCATGTAACATCTGGAGGACCATAGGTTTGCTAATGGGAACAATTTATAGCCTTACTGGCAGACTTTAAATGGTCATTAGCAGCAAGTATGAATCACTTTTAGGTGACAAGACTGGTAAGGCTTTAGTGTTGATACTGGCTGAAAAGTGTTTTCTGATACTGCTATAATGCATTCTGCTCTCATGGGTTACTCATATACACAGGGCATTAATTTAAGGCTTTCCCCATCCCCAATATCCTCAAAAGGCAAATGTTCAATTTCATCATATGGCAGTGGTTTTCAATCTGTGGGTCCCCGGGTGTTTTGGCCTTCAACACCCAGAAATCCCAGCCAGTTTACCAGCTGTTAGGATTTCTGGGAGCTGAAGGCCAAAACATCTGGGGCCCACAGGTTAAGAACCACTGATATAAAGGGACTTTACATAAATCTTGACCACCACCCAATACTCTTTATTTCACTACCTCTTGTATTCACACTGAAGGCAATTGCCATGAATGCCCCAGTCTCCCCATACCATCCTGACAATCAGTTTCCTCTCTTCCTGCCTTTTGCTCTCTCCCCCTCTCTGCCTCAGTCTCTCCTTTGCTTTCAGCAGCACTGTGCCACAGGATAGCTCTCACCATAGACTTGTGTGGCACTCGTTGGTGAATAGGAGAGATTCTACACTGAGATAGATAGATAGATAGATAGATAGATAGATAGATAGATAGATATAATGAGAATTTAAATAAAAAATATTTTTGAGCTGCAGTTGATTGAATTTGCAGATCTGGAGATAGAGAACCCATAAACAGACACAGCACGGCAACATGGGGGAAAGCCATCTTACTCTCAACAATTACATCTCTGCAGAAAAAAAATGCAACTACAGTTGTACTGAAAATTGAACAATACTTACGGCTACTTTGTGAACAACACGTTTCCATCATTTTAATAGTTCAGGTGTAGACAAGACACAGCCAAAATCATAGTAGGATAATCCAGGAGTTGGAAAGGCCAGGCAGATGGAACAGTTCACCAACATAAGAAAAAGAAAAAAAAGAGTTACTTACATTTGCTTACACACAAAACAATTAGCAGAAATTTGGCTTTATAGCACAGTATCTAATATTAACACTACTGCTACAAACTTACATACATTTCTAGTTCTGCTTCTGATGATACTACTCTTAAGTGTGAAAGACATCAAATAGTGGCTACAATGCAAGTGACTATTCAATCAGGTTATTTTTTGCGTGAAAGGAAATCACAAAAATAGTATTTACATCACAATGACTAAATAGTCACTTGTATTGTTGCAGGTTTTTAATATTTTCATATTAATGAGTGGCATCATCAAAAGCATTTTAACATGTGAAAACTTTGATAGCAACCATCAATGGCAAAAGTTCATAAACAGCCTATTTTAATCCACTCAACATAAAGAGATAACTAAGATGGAACAATGACAATGACAATTAAGAGGATATGGGATCACTGTTCAAACTCCTTCTGTAAGACAAGATAATTTGCAGTGTTACTCAGCCATCAAAATGTATTGGGTGACCATGGGATGCTCACACTTTCTCAGCCGCAGAAGAAGACAAAGGAAAAGCCCCTCTAAACAAATCTTGCTAAGAAAACTCTGTAACAGAGTTGCCATAAGTATGAAATGCATTGACGACACAACGATTTCAATAGAAATGCTTTCAATGCAAAATCCTTATATGACTGTCAATTAACCAGAACTCAAGCAACTGGAACTCTCAAGTCACCAAGGGGGAAAAAATGAATAAATAATACTTCATTCACCAAGCTGTTTTTATAATACACTAAAACTGTGTTACATTAAGTTATGTTTGTCTATATTTGTCTTAATTTGCTTTAATTACTGTATTTCAATATTAATATTGAATCAATACAGAGTTTATGGTATGGTATAGTATAGGGTATAGTATTAGGCCTATTTTTCATAGTAAGATTCAATCAACCAGAAACCACATTGGTACTGTTCCATTATCCAGGTGGAGGCCACCAGGAGGCGCTAGAGAGAAAGACAGTCCATGGGAGGGGGGGGGGGGCTGAAGGAGGGAATCAATTTCCCCTGTTTTTGCTGGTTACTCCCCCTCCTAACTTTCCATGCCATAAACAAGAGTTGTTTCCACAATGGGGACATGCATGGGGTGGGGGGTGGGGAAAATAACAGGAAAACAGGGGGAAATGGTTTTCCTCCTTCAACTCACCCTACGCTCCCATAAAATGGACTAGCCTTTCTCTAGCACCCCCTGGTGGCCTCCACCTGGATAATGGAACAGTACTTTTACATTTATCCAGCATCAACCAATCCTCATGGGTCCTAGTTTACTGAGAGTTGACAGACAATCCTCAAATTACAAACATTTGACTCATTGTTAAGAATGGAGGTGAGACAACAGGAAGTGAGAGAAATCTACCACTAGGAAGAGAAATTCGCTCTTGAAAGAGTTATCAGGGGAAAGGGTGTCTCTACTGAAGCTTTATCACCAATCCTTGTTTCCACAATTAGCTTTTTTTTTTTTTCAAAATCCAATTATCACAGGGGCAAAAAGTGAGGTGAAATCCTCTGAACAGGGGCACAGACAGCAAAATAAACCCCACTGGGGTGCTAACCCTTCCTATGTTATCCAAAGCTATAAAAAAAAACATGTATTTTTGACTGTTCTGACTTACATACAAATTCAATTGAAGAACAAACCTACAGAATCCATCTTGTTCATAACTTGGGGACTGCCTATACTGTAAACCAGGGGTCCTCAAACTAAGGTCATTTACTCCAAGGTTATTTACTTGGCTCTCGCTCAGGGTCAATCTAAGTCTGAAACAACTTGAAAGCACACAACAACAACAACAACAACAACAACAACAACAACAATCCTATCTCATCAGCCAAAAGCAGGCCTACACTTCCCATTGCAATACTAAGTTTGTATTTGTTAAAATTGTTCTTCATTTTAATTATTGTATTGTTTTAAAGTGTTTTTGCACTACAAATAAGATATGTGCAGTGTGCATAGGAATTCATTCATGGTTTTTCCCCAAATTATAATCCGGCCCTCCAACAGTTTGAGGGACTGTGACCCGGCCCTCTGTTTAAAAAGTTTGAGGACCCCTGCTGTAAACGTTACTGGATTTGCTTATTTGATTTTTTTGTGTGTGTCACGAGAGACTTAAGAAACTAAGTCAATTCTGGTGTGAGAGAATTGGCCGTCTACAAGGACGTTGCCCAGGATACTTCTGGATGTTTTACCATCCTGTGGGAGGCTTCTCTCGTGTCCCTGCATAAGAAGCTGGAGCTGACAGAAGGGAGCTCACCCCACTTCCCAGATTTGAACACTGACCTTTCTGTCACCAGGCCTGATGTCACAAGGGGTTTAATTAGGAGAGCAAACCAAGAGGAGAGAGAAAAAAAAGGATAGAATTGAGGATTTCTTAACCATGGAAAGTGGGTGAACAATGTGGTCAAGAAAAGTAGGAATTTTGAGAAAAAATTAAGGAGGAATGAAGGAAAAAGGAAAGAAAAAAGAAAAAAAAACATGTGTGTATATACAAATAATTTGACTTCCATCTGCTTCTTGGTGGCAGTTCCAGAGTATTTTATGAGTCTTCACTGCTTATATATCTTGATTTTCTCTTCTCTTGCTAAACTGCTAAACTTGCTAAACTGATGGAAGAGATCTACTGCCTAAGTATTACAACATGTGGAAATATGTTATAATAAATATTCATAATCTGGCATTCAGTTGAATGCCATACATTTTCCTAGGAAGACAAATTAATAAAAGATCACTGAGCTGATTGGTGAGATATAGAAAACTGCAAGTAATGTTTCACATAGTTTTGTCTCACATCAATTTATGTAATCCGAATTACCTTGCTTAGATATAGATATATCAGCAATCCTTGCTGCTGCTGCTGTTGTGTCTTCAAGTCATTTCTAGCTCAAGGTTCTAACATGGGATCATCTTATCGCCCAGTGCATTTCTGCTGCTGTATGGAAACACTAATCTCCCAGAGTCATAGTTCAATACTCTGACCACTACCCCATGCTGCCTCTCATAGGTAAAGGTAAAGTCCCCTGACATTAATTCCAGTCATGTCTGACTCTGGGGTGTGGTGCTCATCTCCATTTCTAAGCCGAAGAGCCAGCGTTGTCCGTAGACACCTCCAAGGTCACGTGGCCGGCATGACTGCATGGAGCTCATAACACCAATTTTATCTGTACCTGCTAAATTTAATGGTGCTTTCTTTCTGATCTATATAGATTGCATCACAAATTTACTGGCTCAGGTTTAAACTGTCCCTGTACAATACATGTGTGTGCAGAGACAGTACTAAGATCTGCAGGAAGGTACAATGTATTAAACTGAAAATGCTCTTCTCACATTAAAAATGTAGGCCAAAGGCTTTCCTCTAAAAACGCTTACAAGAGGAATTCTCACTTCATTGTATATCTGGAAGAAACAGAAGACGAAATATACAGTATATATTTTTTTGGTTTAAAAAACCAAAAAATGTAAGTTTTGCAAAGCTAATTTGAAAGGAAAGATTCCTATCTATATCAGGACAATCATTGATTTCAGCAACAGAAAACTTGATGATCATGGTTACGTATTTCAGCATCTCAATGTAATGATGATGCATGGGTCATAATAAGTATCTCTCGGCAACTGAACCATTAAACCTCAGTTACAATATTTCGCTTTAGCTCATAGATAGTATCAACTGCAAAACATAAAAATAATCCCTGCAAGGCTACAAATAGTTTACATGATACATATTAACTAATACGTATCTGTGCTGCTGAATTATTCTGTGTACTTTGTAATCCAAGAAAAACAGGCAGCAATAATATTAACCCATCCATAGCATTAAGGGTAGTGAACTGGATATCCACAGCAGTCAGGAGGAAAATCAAGTGACCTGTACTTCAGAGTACACACACAGGCTGTATGGCAAAATGGATTTTTCTGTATCAAGCACAGGTCACTTGATTTTGTTCACCTTTAGGTTTTTTTCAGATTTTACTGGGGAAAGATCAACCTAGTAAACATACTGTTTGCAATCCCCCTCATTCATTATTTCTGAATACTGTGATCTTCAGACCAAGTCCTGCTTACTGCTCAATCAATTCTCGAGAATAGATTCCCTAAGAAACTAGACGATTTTTAACACATACTAGGAAGAAGTGGATGAAAGCCATGCTGAGTCAAATCGAAATGGAGGACCAGCTTCAAGATGAGTTATCATAACAGACGGTGCTCTAAATTTATCAAGTCAAACTTCCTACTTGATTATGATGATGTGTAATACTGTATTTCTTCCATTCTAAGACACACTTTTTTCCTTGATACACATCTCTAAATATGGGGTGCATCTTAGAATCTCAGGAGTATTTTTTTGTAGGTTGTGGTTCTGAAATTAGGGTGCATCTTGCAATCAATGGCATATGACGATCGAAGAAATACTGTAATTACATTCATAATGTAAGATACAACTACAATATTTCAACCAGCCAACCCACCTCTACTGAGGGAGAAAATAGCTTAATACAGGGAATATTGGTAGATATGACATGCTAATAAATAACTTTGCTAATCTTCTAAGTAATATTATTTATGTATGGATGCTAGGGCCATCACAAGAAGTCCTTGTTTCAGTTCCACGATGGCTGGGGTTTGTTTCCAGGACCCCATGGATACCAAGATTTGTGGGTATTCAATTCCCATTATACAATGACTTAATATGGCATTCATTATATAAAATGGCAAACAACTCAAATGAGAGCCTGAGGATCTGTGAAATAGTGGGACACTACACCAGGATACACCTACAATTCAGTACAGAGTTCGATATGAGAAAGGTAACATACAAATAAATAGAAAATAGAGGAGGAGGAGATCAAGGGTCGACACCTTACTATCCTCACTTTTAAAATTCTCAGCCAAAGAGATTCTGGGCCTCACTTAAAGTGGGATGGTAACTAACAGTGCAGTGCCATAATCCCCTAAATATAAGAAATACCTTAAACCCATCCTTGTAGCATTACTATCTGAACATGATGCTTATTGATTTGTGGCATTATTGATATAAACTCAGACCTCCATATTTGCTTGGGGGTTAAGGTTTTCTTTGTGTTTCTTCTGCTTTTGTGGGAAGAAATAAAAGCAGAAGAAATAAAAGTAAAAATCCTACTGTTTTTCTAGCTGGGAGAACCTCTCTCCAGAAATTTCTAGATCTTCTAGTATAATTCTAATTTTAATCTAATTTTTTATATTTTTATTGTTAATTTTGTTTACTTGTGTTTTTATGTGATATCCTGTTTTTATATTGTATTATCAATTGCTTATTCCACTCTATGTACTTTATTGTATTATTTACTCTTTGAGCCTCCCCGAGTCCCCTGGGGAGATGGAGAGGGATATAAAGTTGATTATTATTATTATTATTATTATTATTCAATGGTCACTTCTGCCAGTTGACCACAGAATTGTACTGGCAGACCTAGAGACTATTAGAAAGCACTTTTCTCTAGGAAACTCTAGGTTCTCCAGCATGACTCCACTGATCAGCATCTGGTGGAAAACACGACCATAGAGTTGCACTGGAGGACCTAGAGATTCCTACAGAAAATATTTAATGAAATGTACAAATAATCAAATCCACAAAAGTCTGACCTGAAAACGTGGAGGGCCAAGTGTATACATTATAAGTATTTTTAGATGAAGGCATTTTTCCTATGTGAATGCCAACTTAATCCCAACTGGACCGTTGATGAGACCTAGATAGAATGTCTGGTAGAAGAGGCCTATGATCTCCACTCTGTCCAATAAAATATGCAATTTTTTAAAAGAATGTTTAAATCCCTTTATGCCATCTCTACAATTGGCGGCAGTAAAGCTCATCCCTTGCAAAATCATAACATTGTAAGAACAAAGACTGGGAGGAAGAAAATATTATTCATCTTCTTAGTAATCTTGGTTCATTTGGAAGAACAAACCAGGATTTGGTATTCAGAAGTAACATCCCAAAGTCCAATGTGTTTACTTGCTTGCATGACTGCAAGGAGCAATGGGAGTGAATGCACTTTGCATACTAGCACATTTCATTTACAGTAAGCCAGAAATCTTGCATATCATTATGCAAGAACACGGCACAGACAAGGAGATCTACTTAGTCAACATACTGAAAACAAATAACATACTTTGCACAGGCAAACAGTATTTCAGTCAAAGCATTCTAACTTTTCTTTAAAACTACCAGTGCCCCAAACCTTGCCTTAGCAAACTGCTAAAAAAAACAAGTGTGGATTGGTCAGGAAGTCTGAGAAGTCAACATAATGAATTGCCTTGGGGTAATCTGATTAAGACAGCAAAATAATATAAGCAGGAAAACAAGTGGCAACATCAGAAATGAAGCATTTATGCTACCCACCCATTCAACAATCATGCATTATACCTGTTATCAGGGATGTAGCCAGAAAAAAATTTCGGGGAGGGTTGAAAATTTCGGGGGGGGGGAGGGTCACACTGAAGCAAAGAGCACAGAGGGGGCAGAGCAGCCTTCAATAGCCTGCAGCTCCGCCCCTGTCAACCACCTCCACCAAGTCTGGGCTCCTTAATGAGAGCATTCAACACGCCCCCCCCCCCCCCAAACTTGGTTGCTTCGCTACATCGGCTATTGCTGCAAGTAATGACAGTGTGAATAAATTGTCAATATTTGCTTGAGATAGTGCTTGCAGTTCTGGAGGGACTCTTAATTTTTTGCATCTCATAGACTTAGCATGGGGATTTGGTTAACCAGTTAAAATTCATGAGTAAACCAGGTTTTTTTTTTAACCTGAAAATTTTCGGGGGGGGGGGGTGAACCCCTAAACACCCCCCTCCCCGGCTACAGGCCTGCCTGTTACTGCTGCAACTCTCAGTCCAAAATAGCCTGCATTACTACATATGCTGTGATTCCAAGACCATATCTTAATCCTTCTTCCCACTGTGAATGTATGGTCTTTGTAAACATTTTTAGCGAGTTCTATCAATTTAAATTCAACTTATTTTAAAATAAAATCACTTACATGACCTCCAGGCTAGAATCTACCACAAACGTTTGGACACTAGATTATCAGAAATCTGTACTTCTCTTCTTGTTTTGCAATTGAAGTTAGTATATAGTAATGGAGAACAAAAAGTTAAGTGTAGCAGTCAGTCTCACAGATCACAGTCCTATTTACATCTTGCTCTTAAAATTGTAAAATAGTATCAGATGTTACAGGATCATAGAATCACAGAGTTGGAAGAGACTGCATGAGCCAACTAGTCCAACCCCTAGTCATAAAGGAAAAGCACATCCAAAGTACCCCTGATAGAGGCTATCCAGCCTCTGTTTAAAAGCCTCCAAAGGAGCCTCCATTACACTCCAAGGTTCAAAGTTCCACTGCTGAACAGCTCTTACAGTCGAAAAGGAAAGGATCTTTATATATTTGTAAAATGTTAGTTAACACAGAGGATCATGGAATTTAGCCAGAAATGCCAGTAGGTTAAACAATGGAGACTGGTCACAAACTGTAGCACACTACTGGTACTAAAGCCAAGATTCAACAGTTATTCTGGTAGAGTGCAGTGTTCTGTCAACATTACTGTGCAGGTCCCTCAAATTCCCTGGTGGACAACACAACCTGACATCATTGTGTGTACCTAAGGTCAATTACTGGGCAAATAGTGGGCAACGTATCAAGGCATTTTCCAGCAACACTTGGGCAGGTCACCTTCACAGACCACCTATGTTGTATTATGTGGATTGTGGTGAAAGTATAGAACAGCAATGGCTCTTTTCTTCCCAGCAGATCAGCTGCAGTCAGATGGGCCTATGGGTCTCCCAATCTCCCAGCTTTTGTCTGGTTATGGAATCTACACATTACCAAACTGTAATTGTTCCAGGGATGAGCTTTTTGCAAGGAGGACATATACTGCTGTAACCTAGGGTTATACCAGTGTATATCACCAATAATAATATATGATGTTGAGCACTGCAAACCACATTCCCCACACAGCCTGTGAATTACATAAAATATTATAGCAAATTTATTGAGAATATTTGAATTTGAAGTGGCTGGAATGGAGAAAGACAATCCATACAACCCCCTGTCTTCTATTTATGCTAGGATTCCAAAAACATAATTTTAAGTACACTTATCACAGAGGTAGTCCGATTTAACTCAATAGGGCTTACATCTGAATATACAGAGGTCATGTTGCATGCTTGATAAATGAAACTCATCTTAGGTAAGGTAAAGGTTTCCCCTGACATTAAGTCCAGTCGTGTCCAACTCTGGGGGTTGGTGATCATCTCCATTTCTAAGCCAAAGAGCTGCCATTGTCCATAGACACCTCCAAGGTCATGTGGCCGGCATGACTGCATGGAGCGCCATTAATCATCTTACATTACACAAAAGGTATCCATACAAAAAATGTGCACCAAATTCATGCTGTTGTCAAGAAAATATATCTCATCAATTTTTGTTAAAACAAATGAGCTAGATAACAATGAACACTGTTGCTAGTTTGAATGTAAAATCCCCAGACACAAATACTATCAGGTGAGGTGGGGCGCAAGATTAAAGGCATATATTCTCATCAGTAACCTTTCCTGAAGAGTAGAAGTTCTGGCTGCGAAATATGTAGAATTAAAACTCGCCATAAGACCTATTCCAAGACCAGAATTTAACACGCACTTGGAAATAGAAATAACCTTCAAAAATCTTCTACTTAAGAGTGCATTTTGCACTTCTCCCAAACTGAACACATAGGATACCAATAACCTTTTCTCAAAAACACAACTATCTCCAGACCATCAGGATTCATGTCTCTTTGAAAGCTTTCCCTATTTGGAGACATGACTACAACTCATATCAATAATGACTTCTGGAAGGTCCCATCTTTTATTGGTGTTTAAAGGAATTTGATCAACATGGTTTACAGCTGCACAATAGTAGTGACAAACTTGTGGCCATCCAGGTATTTTGGACTTCAGTTTTCAAAATTCCTGGCCATTGGACAAGCCCATTAGGGCTTTGGGAGCTCGAGGCCCAAACATCTGGAGGGCCATACGTTTGATGTCTGTGCATTAAAACATTAGAAAGCATCTGTGTAGTTACTTAGCTTTTGCAAATATATGTCTAGTCTATTAAGAAAAAATATGTAATAATGCAACCTAATAATATGTGTTAATTTAAAATCTATGGGTTTTAAGCTTAATGTCGTATGTGTTTAAGCCATTGAATAAATGCCATATGTAAGCTGCCTTGAGTCCCCCTTAGGGTAGAGAAAGGCAGAGTATAAATAGGGTAAATAAATAAATAACAAATAAGGATACGTTTTTGTTTTAATTAAAACATGCTTCCTGTACATGCAGGCAGGAACAGTGGATATCATGATTCCAGGAAGACAAGAGATAAGGTGGGGTCTCAGGTATGGAGGAAACAATTTAGATTACAACTCATCTAAAAGAGATAAGCTCTATGTTCAGGATCGGCTATTAGGAAAGGCGATCTTCAAGGATGAATTAACACGCAACTTTAGTATCATGAACTCTTTTATGCAAAATTGTCAAAATTAGACACCATGAGCAAGAACGCAAACACTTCTAAACTAAACAAATATTTGGCTCTGTGGATAAACTGACAAAGAGGATGTGGTCTTAAAAGTACACTTTGGAGATCTAATACACACATAAATTCAGCTTAAATACATTTTCCGTCTTGTATGTTCCTTGGGAAACATCTTTAAAAACTCAGGATTTGGTTTGGTCTGCTCATTGTCAACAAGAGCCAGAACCTGGTGACTTTCAGAAAATGGTACAAGAGATATATTAGCATATAGAAATTATATTTAGAAAAAAGTATCAGCAGAGAGCTGAGGTGAGTTTCTTAATTGCTACGGAAAACTAGCAGTACTGTCAAGCAAATACTCATGTGCTCTCAGCAAGCAATACTGTCAGGCTAATATTCATGTGTTTTCAGCTTTAACAATGGTTTCCCTTGAGTTAAAAAGTGTGTTTCTGTTTTGCTATTATCAGCGCAGTTCTCTGAAAAGCAAGTAGCTTTGGCTATTAAAAAAGCACAGACTTTTTTATCTACCTGAGGGTTTCCTGTCCTTAAGCAAAAACAGATGAGACAATCAACCCATAACTTACTTCTTTGCTCTTCCTCAATGTTGTAACACATGAGGTTGAATTCCCAAATTAAAGTTAAGATGACATGCACAACATGTAAAATGTCTGATCATCCTCCAGCACAACTGAATCATCTTATGCTTTTGTGATTTTATTGATGCTGAATTCAACTGACTCTTTAGCCAAAAATATCTATCAGCCTTGCAAATTCTGAAGTTAGAACATAATGTTTGTAACTAAGAAGAGACTTCTCACTGAATATCAACTCCCAAAAATCAAAAGACATTAAGAAACTCAACTACTGTAGTATTTTGAAAAGTGTCAATAACTTACATTGATTACGCTTAACACAAATTTAAGGACAACAGAAAATTGATGGATTCTACCAAGCTGTGTAATAATCAACACTTGTCCAAGCTGCCTAAGGACAAGAGGTCATCCTCTCCTTGGTTGAGATACTGAGGCTAGCTGGCAATTGTCTCTTACTTCAACACTAGCAGGGGTGGATGGAGGACACAGATACCACCTTGTTCAACATGTCATAGCCACTAATACTTGTCATAAGCATCTCTGGCAGTAATTACAGTTGAAAATATTCTTGGATCAGTCTCTTATCAGTTTTGCACATCTGGACCCAGCAATTCTGTTCATTCTTCTTAGCAAGATGCAACTTCTGACAGGTTAGATGGGATAACTTAGAAAACTGCCACTTTCAAGGCTTGCCACAGATTATTCTTAGCAATATGATTTGAACTATGACTGGACCATTCTTAAACAACCAGGATCTTGTTCTTAAAACATCCAACTATGTCTGCTGGAAAGTAAAACTCTTTCTCAATCCCATAAGCCTTATATAATGAAATACATTTCCTTCTAGAATCACTACAGCACAAATGCTGTATTTACTCAAATTGAACACTCACCTTTTTTGGCTAAATTACCCTGTCAAAATTAGGGTGTGCATTAGATTTGCATAATACAGTAACCTGAGCCAAAGCAATAGAGGAAGCTATTTCATGAACACCGGAAGCTTCTATTTGAGGGATGTAATCTGTACAGGAAATATCTTTTTTGGTTTCAGGTTTTTGAAAGTTGAGGTGTGCATTAGATTCGATGGCGCATTAGACTCCAATAAATACGGTATTATACATCTTCACATCCTTGTGTACATGAAATGGTAACAATGCCAGTAGGTTGCAAAAATAAATAAGGTGGAAAGTCAAAAGAGGTAATATATCTGCAAGGCACTGTAAAATATACATTATGGAAAACAAGTATAACCAGACTTGGCATTTAGAAGATCAGCAAATATTTGAGGGATGCTCTTATTTAAATGCTGTATTACCTGGCAAACACAGTTGCAACCTTTAAACAACCTTACAATCTGGATTTTGGCTGATTTTGTTACCAATCGCAGTTTCCATATTGGTACATATGAAGTACCAAGGAATGCATGTATATGGTTTTCCTCTTTCTAGAAAACGAAAGAACTCAAACTGAAGAGTGGAATGTAAATGAATGTGTGCATCGAATTTTAAACACAGCTCAATGAAAGCAAATGTGATGCTATGTTATTAATAGCCAAGTGTTGATAATGCTGCTATACTGCTAAAGACTTCCTACTTTCCAGGTAACTCACTCAATTCACAAAATATATTACAACAGCCTGTAACGTTTCTGGGCAATATCCAATGTTATTTTGGCCTAAAGCAGGCCTAAAGAAATTGATAAAACTTGTTAGTTTTGATTAACAAGTTCCATTCGTTTCGACTAGTCTTCACTGGATGGGGCTAAAACTGGGAATCTAATTTAAAAAAACAATTCTCTTAAAAGCCATTTAGTTAGGGAGTTGCTTTTTTGCCATTTTGTGTCTAGAACATTGAATTGACCAAAAGGTTTGGCAATGACTATAGGCAGAGCATAAAGCTGAGGATCAGATTTTGAAGATATCACATTTCCATAAGATGGATCAAGAAGACATAAATGAAAGGACTGCATGCAGACATAGTCATTGTTATATTGCCCCACAGATCTCAACAGGCCATATGTAAGTGTAAATTAATTCCCAACAGGTATATTAATAGCTTTCTTAATATGGTTTTAGAAAAGGGTTTACAAGCAACAAAAGAGCTTGCTGTACTAATGTTTTGAATTCATTCCTGAAGAATACTTGTCTATGCCTTACACTTTAATAGATGAATTCAAAACAGCAGCTATGTACCCAAAAATTAGAAATCATGATGCTCTATCATGAATACTTAGCTCTCAGTGCAATCCACTATGTTCACCACCACATTATATTCTCCAAAATCTAATACTGAAAAATAGTTGCTTTAAGAAACAGAGCTAGATCTAGGCCATACTTGAATAGATCTACAAGAAATGGAATCAAAGACTGTTTCAAATATACTGGCACAGGATCGGACTTTGCATTCCATGAAAACCTGCAACTGTGATAAATTTGTACAATTTTTCCAACATGTTTGAAATATTCCTGAATCAATTACACTACAATTATGTATCATTCTACAATGAGAAAAACAAGCAACTAATCAAAATTATCATCATGCTACACTATTTTTTATGTGGAATTAAAGACTTCCCCTTCAGATCTTGGTAGCTATGCTTGGATGGGAGACCATAAAAAATACCAGGTCACATTTCAACAGAAGGGACTGGAGAAACCACATCTGGAGTATTTCTTGCCTATAAAATTCATGGAGCAGCTTGAAGGCACATGGACAGACATCCTGAAAACCGGTTTATTTTTTAAAACAATTTTGCAAAGCGCTGTGCTTTTAAAAAATAAAACTAGTATACAGAACCACTTAATCTATAATGGTGAGCTGTAGTTGGATTTAAATAAATATTTTCCATAGATTCAACTACGTGACAGGGCTGCACCCACACTGACAATCATCTTTGCTGAATGTTCTTCCAGGGTGTGTCCAGACAACACGGTGGAGATTGCATTCAAAATCTTAAAATGCATTTAAGAGGTCAGCCTCTCTGGGCCCTTCTACACAGCTCTATAATCCAGAATATCAAGACAGATAATCCACAATATCTGCTTTGAACTGGGGCCCCTTCAACACAGCTGAATAAAATTCCACATTTTCTGCTTGCAATATATGTTAGGGTGGACTCTGGGCACTTTCATGCAGCCATATAACCCTGAATATCAAAGCAGATAATCCACAATATCTGCTTTGAACTGGGTTATCTGAGCCCACACTGCCATATAACAAAGTACAAATCAGATAGCGTGGGATTTTATACAGCTGTGTGGAAGGGGCCTCAGATATTCCAATTCAAAGTGGATACTGTGGATTATCTGACGATATTCTGGGTTATATGGCTGTGTAGAAGGGCCCTGGGTCCATATAATCAGTTCAATATGGATTTTATACAGTTGTGTGGAAGGGGCCTCCCTCCCACAGGAAGCGTGTGCAGATTTTCAGGGGTTTTTTATTTATAGAAATTCAGCTGCAGCAATATCTTGAGGGAAGAAGAGAGCAGACCAAGACCTGCCCAAATCCTTGATGCTTCCCCCCAAACCTTCTTCCTTCTCCTGCTCTGGGCTTCCCCTTCCGCTCCTCTCTTGCAGATTTGCAAGGCTGACAAAATCCACTGGAACTGGTTGACAAAGGGGCCTTCCACACAGCCACAGAACCCAGAATATAAAGGCAGAAAATCCCACAATATCTGCTTTGAACTGGGATATATGGCTGTGTGGACTCGGATAACCCAGTTCAAGGCATATATTGTGGGATTTTCTGTGTCTTATGGCTGTATGGAAGGGCCTTGGGTCCACATTGCCATATATCCCAGGGTCCTATATATAT
Source organism: Anolis sagrei ordinatus (assembly GCF_025583915.1). Lineage (NCBI taxonomy): Eukaryota > Metazoa > Chordata > Lepidosauria > Squamata > Anolidae > Anolis > Anolis sagrei. The sequence goes on from NW_026847660.1 coordinate 70,099,018, forward strand.
ACCAGGGTCCTATATCCCAGAATATCATGGCAGAAAATCCCACAATATCTGCTTTGAACTTGAATATATGGCCGTGTGGACTTGGATAACCCAATTCAAAGCAGGTATTGTGGGATTTTCTGCCTTGATATTCTGGGTTCTATGGCTGCGTGGATGGGCCTTGGGTCCACATTGCCATATATCCTAGGGCCCTTTCACACAGCCCTAGATCCCAGAATATCAAGGCAGATAATCCACAATATCTGCTTTGAATTGGGATATCCGAGCCCACACTGCCATATTACCAGGTCCAAAGCAGATAGTCTGGGATTTTATACAGCTGTGTGGAAGGGGCCTCAGATATTCCAGTTCAAGGCAGGTATTGTGGGATTTTCTGCCTTGATCTTCTGGGTTCTATGGCTGCGTGGATGGGCCTTGGGTCCACATTGCCATATATCCTAGGGCCCTTCCACACAGCCCTAGATTCCAGAATACCATGGCAGAAAATCCCACAATATCTGCTTTGAACTTGGTTATCTGAGTCCACAATCAGATAATTTGCCTTAATATTCTGGGATATAGGGCTATGTGAAAGGGCCCTCAGTTCAAAGCAGATAAATCCAACGATATTTGCTTTGAACTGGGATATATGGCCATGTGGACTCGGATAACCCCATTCAAAGCAGGTATTGTGGGATTTTCTGCCTTGATATTCTGGGTTCTACAGATGCGTGGAAGAGCCCTGGGTCCATATTGCAATATATCCTAGGGCCCTTCCACACAGCCCTAGATCCCAGAATACCATGGCAGAAAATCCCACAAGACCTCACTACCTCTGAAGATGCTTGCCATAGATGCAAGCGAAACGTCATGAGAAATGCCTCTAGAACATGGCCATATAGCCCGAAAAAACCTACAACAACCCAGTAACTCTGGCCATGAAAACCTTCGACAATACATCCCACAATATGTGCTTTGAAGTGGGTTATCTGAGTCCACTCTAACAACCACCATGTCAGACTACACAGAGAAGCCAAAAGATTGCTTGAGGCACTGTCAGGCCATCAAATGCTAATCAAGATGGTCAGTTGAAACATTCACACCTAGCTCCAACAATCCTTTGCCCCACCCTGGTTTTTATATATATATATATATATAATATCTGTGGTCATTCCACAGATATATAAACCCATTTTCCTAATTCCAACAGGCCTCACTACCTCTGAGGATGCTTGCCATAGATGCAGGCGAAACGTCATGAGAAATGCCTCTAGAACATGGCCATATCGCCCGAAAAAATCTACAACAACCCAGTGATTCCGGCCATGAAAGCCTTCGACAATACATCCCACAATATGTGCTTTGAAGTGGGTTATCTGAGTCCACGCTAACAACCACCATGTCAGACTACACAGAGAAGCCATTGAAATCCACAAGCATGTGGACAATTTCAACAGAAAGGAGGAAACCATGAAAATGAACAAAATTTGGCTACCAGTATTAAATAAAACCTCTAAAATTACAACAGCAAAACAACAGAGAGGGAACAATCAGAGACAGCTAATCCCTGTCAGATATCTCAGTTCCAAGCTGTGTGGCTCTGGAGAAATCGCCTATGAAGGATCACGCAGAGAAGGATCACGCAGAGAAATCGCCTATGAAGGATCACGCAGAGTGGAGTAGACATCAACACGTTTATTGTTCAGAATACAAGAGCTTCAACTACACGCCTCCTATATAGTACTAACTAAAAAGGTAAAGGTAGTCCCCTGACATTAAGTCCAGTCATGTCTGACTCTGGGGTGTGGTGCTCATCTCCATTTCTAAGCCGAAGAGCCAGCGTTGTCCGTAGACACCTCCAAGGTCATGTGGCCGGCATGACTGCATGGAGCGCCGTTACCTTCCCGCCGGAGCGGTACCTATTGATCTACTCACATTTGCATGTTTTTGAACTGCTAGGTTGGCAGAAGCTAGGGCTGAGAGCGGAAGCTCACGCTGCTCCCCGGAATCGAACCTGCGACCTTTTGATCAACAAACTCAGCAGCTCAGTGCTTTAACCCACTGCGCCACCGGGGGCTCCTATAGTACTAACTACCATACCGTAAATCATACATTCAGGTATCCTGGTGCCTTTACCATTTCAAAGCCTTCCCCTATCAAAGCCCATTTCCTCCCTTACCTTTGGCACCTAGTGCCTTTACCATTTCAAAGCCCTCCCATATCAAAGCCCAGTTCTCCCCTCACCCTTGGCAGCTCAGTTTTATGGCTGCCCCGTTTGTCCTGCATTTCCTTTTGGCCCAATGTCCCATGGCCATGTGGTTTGTGTCAGTTGTATGGCATGAGCTGGAGATCATGGCAATCCCCTCTCAACAAAAGATTGCCCCAGGCACTGCCAGACCATCAAATGCTAATCAAAGGGGTCAGTTGAAACATTCACACCTAGCTCCAGCAGACAAGAGTCATTCCACAGATATATAAACCCTTTTTCCTAGTTCCAACAGACCTCACTACCTCTGAGGATGCTTGCCACAGATGCAGGCGAAACGTGAGGAGAAAATGCCTCTAGAACATGGCCATATAGCCCGAATAAAGCTACAACAACCCAATGTGGAATTTCCCTTCCTTGATATTCTGGGATATAGGGCTGTGTGGAAGGTCAGATAATGTGGGGTCTTCTTCAGCTGTGTAGAAGGGGCCTACAGAGAGGGAACGAGGAAGCAGCATGGAAGGCTGCTCCAAGGGCTTGGTTTGACTGCATCAAAAAGGAGGAAGAAGCAGCAGGGAGGGAGGGAGGGAGGCAGCGCGAGAAGAGCTGAGGAAAGGAGGCGCAGGAAATGGGGAGCCGCGCGCGCCGCAGCCTCTCTCTCTCTCTCTCTCTCTCTCTCTCTCTGAAATGGCCAGAGGCGCGAGCTCGAGAGGGGAAGGAGGGGGAGAGGGAGGCGAAGCTGTGAGGAAACGGCGAGGCTCGAAGGCGACCGGAGAGGGAAGCGTCAACGAAGGAAGGGAGGAAGGCGGCGAGGCGGGGGAGGGGAAAGCGGCAACTGCCTCAGCGGCGGGAGGCGAGCATGGTCCCCGCCTGAGGAGAGAGAGAGCAGCCTTTCGGGATGGAGACTCACCCATGGCGCTGCTGGAGACGACTGCGGCGGCGGTTGCTGCTGACGTTCCTCCCCTCAGCCGCGGCGGCAGCAACGAAAAGGCCCTCCCGCTTTGCCTTCTCGCTTTTGCAGCTTGACGGATTCTCCAAAGGCTCTTACGCCGACTCCGCAGCGTAGCCGCCCGCGCGCCCTTGGACTCCTACGCACGCCTACGCACGCGCACTATTCCGGCGCTGGAGGGGCGGGGCCCTCCTCTCTCTCTCTCTCTCTCTCTTTTTCCCTCCCTCTTTCTCGCTCCCTCTTCCGGCCTCGCGGGAAGTCTCGCGAGACCCCTCCTCCCTGCCACAGCCCCGCTGTCTCTGAATGCGGTTCCCGCCATCTTTACGCCGAGAGCCTCCTCCTCCGCCCTCGGGTCTGTGTCACTTTCGTGACGTCTTTGGTGGGTTTCGCCGAACTTCTCTGCTTTCCTATTTATAGTTTTGGTTTAGGCTTCTTGGGCCTAATCTTCACGGGACGGGTTGGCAGGGAAAAAGGGGAATTCGATCCGGGATAAAAGAAGAGTGAATAATCGAGAATGGGAAAAAAAATCTGAAGCATGCGCATCTTACAAAATATATCTGTAAGAATTCCATAAAATTATTATAACAATATGGAGTATTATTTATTAGTTATTAATTTATTTATTTCGATTACTTCTACCCCGCCCTTCTCACCCCCGAGGGGGGACTCAGGGCAGCTTACAAAGAAGGCACAATTCGATGCCTATGTCAAATATACATACATACAAAACAGCCATTCAACAATTAACAGGTTAAAATCATCAGTACATAACACAATCAGTAAACTAATCTCATGCTCAGTGTTCAGAGTTCCATAAATCCATTCCGTTCAGTCGATTCCTCTCCATCAAGGTCCTTCCTCTAGCTGCCAGAACGTCCAAATGCCTGGTCCCACATCCAAGTTTTCAATTTTTTTCTAAATGACAAGAGGGAAGTCGCTGATCTAATCTCCCCGGGGAGTGAATTCCACAGGGGAGGGGCCACCACCGAGAAGGCCCTGCTCCTTGTCCCCACCAGCCTCACTTGTGATAGAGGCGGGGTCGAGAGCAGGGCTTCCCCAGAAGATCTTAAACTCCGAGGTGGGACGTAGAGGGAGATCCGTTTGGACAGATACATCGGGCCTGAACCGTCTAGAGTTTTGTAGGTCAAAACCAGCACTTTGAATTGTGCTCTGAGTTGGACCGGCAGCCAGTGAAGCTGACATAACAGGGGGGTGGTATGCTCCCTTTATGCCGCTCCGGTGAACAATCTGGCTGCCTCCCGCTGGACTAGTTGGAGTTTCCGAGCAGTCTTCAAAGGCAACCCTACGTAGAGTGCATTGCAGTAATCCAATCGGGATGTAACAAGAGCGTGGACCACCGTGGCCAGATCCGACTTCCCAAGGTACAGGCGCAGCTGGTGCACAAGTTTTAATTGTGCAAAAGCTCTCCCGGCCACCGCCGAGACCTGGGGTTCCAGGCTCAGCGATGAGTCCAGGATCACTCCCAAGCTGCGAACCTGCATCTTCAGGGGGAGTGTAACCCCGTCTAACACAGGCTGTAACCCTATGCCCTGTTCGGCCTTGCGACTGACCAGTAAGACCTCTGGATTCAATTTCAATTTGTTAGCTCTCATCCAGTCTGACACAACCGGTACTTTTATTGTAATACAATATAACACTAATAATAGTAAAATATAATATAATATATATATGCTCTGTGCATAATGAGTATCTTAAAAACAAAAGAACCAATGAACGAAATCACACCAAATTTGGCAACAAAACATCACAACATAAGGAGTGACCACCACTCAAAAAATTATGATTTTGTCATTTGGGAGTTGTAGTTCCTGGGATTTAAAGTTCACCTATAATCAAAGAGCATTCTGAACTCCATCAACAATGGAATTGAACCAAACTTGGCACACAGAACTCTCATGACCAACAGGAAATACTGGAAGTGTTTGGTGAGCATTGACCTTGAGCTTGGGAGTTGTAGTTCACCTACATCCAGAGAGCGCTGTGGACTCAAACAATTAGGGATCTGGACCAAACTTGGCACAAATATTCCATATGCCCAAATATGAACACAGATGGAGTTTCGGGGAAAGAGACCTTGATATCTGGGAGTTGTAGTTACTGGGATGTATAGTTCACCTACAATCAAAGAGCATTCTGAACTCCACCAATGATAGAATTGAACCAAACATGGCATAAAGGACTCCCACGACCAACAGAAAATACTGGAAGGGTTTGGTGGACATTGACCTTGAGTTTGGGAGTTGTAGTTCACCTACATCCAGAGACTACCATGGACTCAAACAATGATGGATCTGGACCAAACTTGGCACGAATATTCCATATGCCCAAATATGAACACAGATGGTGTTTGGGGGAAAGAGACCTTGATATCTGGGAGTTGAAGTTACTGGGATGTATAGTTCACCTACAATCAAAGAGTGTTCTGAACCCCACCAACGACAGAATTGGAGCAAACTTCCCACACAGAATCCCCATGAACAACAGAAAATACTTAAGGCCATCCAATCCAACTCCCTTCATCAGGGCAAGAAAACATAATCAAAGCCCTCCTGGCAAAGAGCCATCCAGCCATAAATAGATAGGTATAATTCATACACACACAGGTATAGTATCATAGACTTGAAAGGGACCCTTAAAGAAGGACAATGATATCTTGCATGTTCCAGGGTGAGCAAACCAGACACTCCACATCAACACTGACAAAGAAACAACAAGAAATACTGTTTACCCACAAGCATAAAGAAATTACATATATTAGAAACCAACTCTTTCTCTTTACTTTATATTGCAGATCACCAGACTGGGCCACAGCAACGCGTGGCGGGGGGCAGCTAGTGTGTGTGTGTGTATATGCTCTTTGCATAATGGGTTCCTTAAAAACAAAAGAACCAATGAACGAAATCGCACCAAATTTGGCAACAAAATGTCTCTCAACGCAAGGAGTGACCATTACTCAAAAAATTATGATTTTGTCATTTGGGAGTTGTAGTTGCTGGGATTTATAGTTCACCTACAATCAAAGAGCATTTTGAACTCAACCAATGATGGAATTGAATTAAACTTGGCACACAGGACTCCCATGACCAACAGAAAACACTAGAAGGGTTTGGTGGGCATTGATACTGAGTTTGGGAGTTGTCGTTCACCAACATCCAGAGAACACTGTGGACACAAACAATGATGGATCTGGACCAAACTCTACACGAATACTCAATATGCCCAAATGTGAACACTGGTGGAGTTTGGGGAAAATAGAATCTTGACATTTTGGAGTTGCAGTTCCTGGGATTTATAGTTCACCTAGAATCACAGCATTCTGAACCCCACCAACAATAGAATTAGGACAAACCTCTCACACAGAACCCCCATGACCACCAAAGTGGGCCACAGCAACGCGTGGCAGGGGACAGCTACTCTATATAAATAAAAATGTAATGTATGTTTGTGGGATTAACATAACTTAAAAACCACTGGACAAGTTGACACCAACTTTGGACAGAATACACCTATCAGGGCAACGACTAACCATCACTAAAAAAAACCCACTGAAAAACACAGCAGAAGAGACTTAAATAGCCCAAAACCAAAAAAATGCATTACAATGCATGCTCAAAACCACAAATACGCACAAACACACATATACACAAATATATACACACACACATATACACACATATATATACACACAAAAAACACATATATACAGACTGGGCCACAGCAATGCGTAGCAGGGGACGGCTAGTGTAGAATAATGTAATATACTTCTATATCCATTATAATACTACTGATAATATAATAATAATAATAATAATAATAATTTATTTCTATCCTGCTTTTCTCACATGGATGAAACTCATAGTGGCGTACAGTAGTTAGAAATAACAGACATTATATAACATACGAATTCAAACATTCAATTAAAAAACATCATAAACCAAATAAACAAGTTACTCCTATATAAACCATAAAAGGTAAGAACTGACATTGTCCATAGACATCTCATGTGGCCAGCATGACTGCGTGGAGCACCATTACCTTCCCACCAAACCTATTGATCTACTCATATTTGCATTTTTTCAAACTGCTTGGTTGGCAGAAGCTGGGCCTAACAGCAGGAGCTCACCCTGGTCCTCGGATTCGAACCACCAACCTTTTGGTCAGCAAGTTCAGTAGCTCAACAGTTTAACCTACTGTGCCAAAATAAACAACAAATTAATAACTTATGACATATACCATTAAAATTATCCATAAAAACAGTTTTACTAAAAAAAAAACTCCATTAGGCTGTATAGCAGCATTGCCAAGTACGAATAACATTCAGAAATGTATATTACCAGTAGCTATCTGGTCGTTGCTTATTATAAGTCATCAGGAAAGGCCCAGTACCGATAGGACTCAGAGCGGCATACAGCATGTAAAATCAAGACAATTGCAAACAAAAAATAAAAACATGAACTCCGACGAATGAGAAATGTAACAATCTAAAACACTGAAACATCATAAACTCCCATTACCCATGACAACTGGTATAAAAATAACATAGCAACATATATTAAAAACATACCAGTTAAAACTCATGTCATATCCAATTCCTTTACGCCAATTGCTGAAAGTCTGCTATATAGTTCACATATAGCACATTACAATGACTGTCAATCTACTGGGTCTTTGTGAAGCAGTGAGGCGGCCGTTCTAACCTGCAATGGAAACAATGAAATTCTGACAATAAAGAATTGAGATAAGTTGGTCTAGGTCAGTGGTTCTCAACCTTCCTAATACCACGACCCCTTAGTACAGGTCCCAACCATAATGTTATTTTCATTGCTATTTCATAATTGTAATTTTGCTACTGTTATTAATTGTAATGTAAATATCTGATATGCAGGCTCTATTTTCAGTCACTGGACCAAATTTGGCACAAATACACGATACGCCCAAATGTGAATACTGGTGGGGTTGGGGGTGATTGATTTTGTCATTTGGTAATGCTGGAGTTGCTGGGATTTATAGTTCACCTAAAATCAAAGAGCCTTCTGAACTCCACCAATGATGGAATTGAATCAAACTTTGCACACAGAATTCCCATGACCAAGAGAAAATACTGGGAAAGTCTGGTGGACATTGAGCTTGAGTTTTTGGAGTTGTAGTTCACCTACATCCAGAGAACACCGTGGACTTGAGCAATGATGGATCTGGATCAAACTTGGCACAAATACTCAATATGCCCAAATGTGAACACTGGTAGAGTTTGGAGAAAATAGACCTTACCATTTTGGAGTTGTAATTGTTGGGATTTATAGTTCACCCGCAATGAAATAGCATTCTTAACTTCACCGATAGAATTGGACCAAACTTTTCATACAGAACCCCCATGGCCAACAGAAAATACTGTTTTCTGATGGTCTTTGGCGACCCCTCTGACACCCCCTCGTGACCCCCACAGGGGTCCCGACCCCCAGGTTGAGAAACACTGGTCTAGGTGAAGGTGGCACAAAGAAAAGGGAAAGGGAGATCAGATCTGCTCCCTCCCTCTTAACGTTTCGGAGGCAAGTTAAAACATGGCTGTTCGAGCAAGCGTTTACAAATGCAGAGTAGCTCATATAGGAAATTGAATGATTTGACAATGGAACTGGACAATGCTTGATAGTAATGAGACGCGAATGATGTTTTTATTGCTTTTGTGGTGTTTTATACTGTTTAATGTTTTAATCCGTATTGTGTTTTTATATGTACTGATTTATTGGAAACTACCTTGAGTCGCCGATAGGCTGAGAAAGACGGTATACAAATACAGTAAATAAATAAACATATTCAGTATACTTTAGATGGGGAAAGTTTTAAACGAAATTAGGTGCTTCTTTGTTATTACATCTATCATTATTTCATGTTATTATATATAATGACTGTATCTTTGTTGACTTCACTTGTTGACCTTATTAATACATTAAGAAAACTCCTTATTATGATGTACTTTCTCAGTGCAGATACTGTTTTAATATGTTTTTCTTGCATATGTTTTTTATTTGTTACTATATTTGGAATGTTGTTTTCTTGAATAAAAATCCATACGTGTGTGTGTGTGTATAGATATATGTATATCTATATAAATAAAAATGTAATGTTAGTTTGTGGGATTAACAGAACTCAAAAACCACTGGACGAATTGCTGCCAAATTTGGACACAAGACACCTAACAACCCAATGTATGTCCTTCACTAAAAAAAATGGATTTTGTCATTTGGAAGTTGTAGTTGCTGGGATTTATAGTTCACCTACAATCAAAGAGCGTTCTGAACGCCACCAATGATGGAATTCAACCAAACGTGGCACACAGGAGTCCCATGACCAACACAAAACACTAGAAGGGTTTGGTGGGCATTGACCTTGAGTTTGGGAGATGTAGTTCACCTACATCCAGAGAGCACTGTGGACTCAAAACAATGAAGGATCTGGACCAAACTTGGCACAAATATTCCATATGCCAAATATGAACACAGATGGAGTTTGGGGGAAATATACCTTGACATTTGGGATTTGTAGTTACTGGGATTTATAGTTCACCCACAATCAAAAAGCATTCTGAACCCCACTAATGATAGAATTGGGACAAACTTTCCACACAGAACCCCAATGACCAATAGAAAATACTTAAGGCCATCCGGTCCAAATCCCTTCACCAGGGCAAGAAAACATAATCAAATACTGTTTACTCACAAGCATAAAGAAATTACATATATTAGAAACCAACACTTTTTCATTACTTTATTTTCCAGATTACCAGACTGGGCCACAAAGCGTGGTAGGGGACGGCTAGTATATATATATATATATATATATATATATATATATATATATATATGCATAAAAACACACAGGAGGAGTTACAGTGCCTTCAAGCGAAAAAAGCTGGCAGCTGAGGTTGTGCCCAGCGCCAAAATGGCGGATGAGGTTACTGTGCAACTTTACGCAGACGGGTTGTTAGAGAGGCTTTTCGTCATTTGGGCCGACAGCAAACACCATGCGGGGGGGGGGGGGACGTTATTATCGAAAGGCGGAGGAGAAAGAAGGGTCTACGTTGCCTTCAAAAGAGTGACAGTCGCAGTCAGATGTCCTGAAGCCAACCAAGTGCATTCAGATTGTGCAACTTACTATTAAAAGGCTGCTTCTTACTTGACTCTTCTCCTGTCGGAGGGGATGCAATGCACAATCTTTGCTTACCCATTCTCCCCAGAGCTAAATAGCAACCCACCTGTCACTCAATACGAGCCAGTCAAGTCAGTCTCGTGTTCACAGACAGAGAGAAGTCCTAAAGGTTAGCCTCACATCACTTCAGTTCGAGCAATACACATGTATATGAGCTGTAGCCTCTATAATAATGCATGTGTGTCATTTTAACCTCAGTTCAGACTGGGATTTCTCCCTCCAGAGACCCCTGAACTGCAACTCCCAGCAGCTATAGTCAGCATCCTCACTAGAGCACTGGATACATATAATTATTTTTCGGTGTTGGCCTATGTAATCTCTAGTGCTTTTTTAGCAAATAAATCTGGCTCTTTGTGGTTCAGAGGTATAGGCAAAGGTGGCCCTAGGTAATTTTCAACGGTAAGCAAACAATATTTTGGTGCCCCCCCCCCCCAAACCAATCACTGATATATATTTTCTGTTCGTCGTGGGAGTTCTGTGTGCCATATTTGGTTCAATTCCATTATTGGTGGAGTTCAGAACGCTCTTTGATTGTAGGTGAACTATACATCCCAGCAACTACAACTCGCATATGTCAAGGTCTGTTTTCCCCCAAGAGCGCCTCAAGAGCGCCCCAAGAGCGCCCCTGGGCAAAATCAACTATACTGCAAATGCTTACTTTGTGTAATGTGTTGAGCTGCCCCTGGGTATAGGACATGCCCCGTACATTGGGTTACCTCTGTACCAGGTTCAGAGATTTGAATTAATTCAAACCATGGCAATCAGACCAGTTACAATTGTAATATAAGATAAGACTGTCCAAATCTGATTAAACCATTATTATCACCTTCTTCAATGTAAATGTGCTTCCAATAATAGAGTAAAACAATAAATGTAATAATAACAACAATAAAGTAAAATAAAAAATGTAATAATAATAATAAAATAAAATGATAAATATAGTGATAATGATAATAATAATAATAATAATAATAATAATAATAATAATAATAATAACAGAATAAAATAATAAATAACCTTGACTCGAGTATAAGCCGAGGGGGACTTTTTCAGCCTAAAAGAGGGGCTGAAAAACTAGGCTTATACTCAAGGATATACAGTAAGTGGTGCTTCCTTTTTGTTACTGTTGTCACTATGACATTAATAATCTGGCATCTTCTCTTCTCTCCTACACAATCATATATCTTTATTATATATATATTTCCAATCAGTTTTTCAAAGGATCAGGTTGTATTGTTGTATAACTGAACTAATGTAAACATTTACCCAGAAACAAGCAATATTAAATTCTATGAGCTATACATAAAACTAAAAATGGATGAGGATATAATAAAATGCTTCTATTAAAATCAAATAAATACACGAAAGAAATCAATGTATTGCAACATCACCATTGAGGGAATATGTAATGAACTGCTTAAGTATGCAGAGCTCTTAGTGCCATTGGCTTTATAACTGCTATAGGCTCTTGGCATTAATTGTCCTCGATAATAGTGGGTACATTTGTTGTCATGTTTTAATACATATTTTCATGACATTTTTATGATTCGGTCATAGTCTGTGCTTTCAAATGCATTAGTGTGACTATAAACTGAAAACATAGTATAGACCAGTTTTAAAAGGACTGTGCTTGTTAAAGTTCATCCAATATAAATATCAACATAGTTGTAATGGAAAAATACAGTGTCTTTTACTTTGTAGTGTGTTTACTGCACAAAATTGGTACACATCCAATGTTTCAATTAGCTAAAGAAAGAAGCTTTGATAGATTATGACCCAGTGATGCGATCTTCGTGAGAGGCACACACATACACTTATTGTCTAAAGGGGAAAAAGGGCATTTTGTTGGAGCTCTAGTGGAATAGTAGTGGCCAATTTCACTCTCAAAGGACTAGACTATGTAACCCCTTAGCTGTGAATTCCTAGGTATAGTGATAATGCGATTAAACAATGTTTAATTCTATATTTTAAATTTCTTTGTGGTATACAGTATGCGACATGGACAATAAAGTAACATCAAATGTACTTGTGGCAATATAAAGCCATAAAAAAGTGATTGTGATTCAGTGACTCACAAACGTTTGACCGAAGTAGGATGGGGAACGCCTGTTGTTGATATTTGCCTTCATGTTTTGTGTCTATGTATGCATGTCTTCCTTTTAGTTGCCTGTTGACTTATTGGACCTATCTACATGGCCATATAATGCAGTTTCAGAACCCAGATTAACTGCATTGAACTGGACTGTATGGCAGAGTGGACTCATAACCCAGTTCAATGCAGTCAATCTGTTTTCTGAAACTGCATTATACGGCAGTGTGTCCATTATATCCAGTGATCCCATGCATTTCTTAGCCAAGCAACACTCAGACATGGTTTTTCCTTCCTCTGAAAGAGAGCCTGTTGCCCATGCTGTATTTCAAAGGAAGGTATTTATTGGTGGTCTACTATCTAAGTCACTGTTTCTCAGCCTTCCTAATGTTGTGACCCCTTAATACAGTTCCTCTTGTTGTGGTGACCCCCAACCATAACATCGTTTTTGTTGCTACTTCATAACTGTAATTTTGCTACTATTATGAATCATAATGTAAATATCTGATATGCAGGATGTATTTTCATTCAATGGACCAAATACCTGATACACCCAAATGTGAATACTGGTGGGGTTGCGGGGTGGTGGTGGATATTGTCATTTGGGAGTTGTAGTTGATGGGATTTATAGTTCAACTACAATCAAAGAGCATTCTGAACTCCCCCAACGATGAAATTAAACCAATCTTGGCACACCGAACTCCCATGACCAAGAGAAAATACTGGGCATTGACCTTGAGTTTTCGAGTTGTAGTTCACCTACATCCAGAGAGCACTGTGGACGCAAACAATGATAGATGTGGACCAAACTTGGCATGAATACGCAATATGCCCAAATGTGGACATTGGTGGAGTTTGGGGAAAATAGACCTTGACATTTGGGAGTTGTAGTTCCTGGGATTTATAGTTCACCTTCAGACAAAGAGGATTCTGAACCCCACCAATGTTAGAATTGGGCCAAACTTCCCACATAGAACCCCCATGATCAACAGAAAATACTGTGTTTTCTGATTGTCTTTGGTGACCCCTCTGACACCCCCTCATGACACCCCAGGGGTCCCAACCCCTATGTTGAGAAAGATTGATCTAAGTACTAAACAGAGCTGACCCTGGTTAGCTTTCAAGATCAGATAGGATCTGGTGTCTTTAGAGTATTTAGGCCCATAGAGGTTTTCTTACATGTGGATACAGACTAGATTAACACTGCAGTTTGAATCTGCATTATATTGTCATTGTAGAGCCATATAATGCAGTCCTATACAGCTGAGCCGATTATATAGGTCTACACTGATTAGATAAAGCAGATTCAAACTGCACTATATGACAGCGCAGGTCCAGCCTAAGGTGAGTGTGAAAAATATTTTATTTCAGACTGTCTGAACTATGTAATCTAAATCTGTTAGATTGTTTCTTTCCATACCACACAATTAGTACAGGACTGATGTTGAGTTTTGGCATCAGATTGTAATTGTGTCTGATTGTTCTTCATCGCTGGACTCTACTCAATTTATCAATTATCGGCCTGTTTCCAATCTTCCCTTCTTGGGCAAAGTCCTGGAACATGTGATGGCCTCACAACTCCAGGTATTCTAGGAAGACATGGATTATCTGGATCCAGCACAGTCTGTCTTTAGGCCAGGACATGGTACCAAGATAGCCTTGGTCACCTTAGTGGATGATCTACGCCGTGAGCTCGACGGGGAGTGTGTCCCTGTTGGTTCTGCTGGACCTCTCAACGGCCTTTGATACCGTTGACCACAGTATCCTTCTGGGATGCCTCGCAGGAATGGGCCTTGGGGTACTGTTTTGCAGTGACTCCGATCCTTCCTAGAGGGCTGTTCTCAGATGGTGTTGTTGGGAGACACCTGTTCAACCCCTCAACCATTGTCTTGTGGGGTTCCTCAGGGTTCAATACTGTCTCCCATGTTGTTTAACATCTACATGAAGACGCTGGGGGAGATCATCCGGAGTTTCGAGGTGCGGTGTCACCTGTATGCAGATGATGTCCAACTCTGTCACTCCTTCCCACCTACTACTAAGGAGACTGTTCAGGTCCTGAACCAGTGCTTGGTCGCTGTGTTGGACTGGATGAGGACAAACAAATTGAAACTGAATCCAGACAAGACACTACAAAAACAGAGAGTTCTTCCTCATCAAATGGTTTTTGTAGTATAATATAACTATACCTTTGTAACTAGGGAAAAGGTACAAAGAAAGTGTTTGAGGTAGCTCATTCAAGCTCTGAATAGATTTCAGATTAATATCCAAGTGTGTATCTTGGCAATGTAAGCTAATATACTAACAAACCCACATTTCTCTTCCTAGATTAGGGTAAATGTTTTTTCCCAGCATTATCTGCGAAGTGTATAATTTTCTGCTTCAGGAATTCTGAAGCTAGAGTTTGTTGGCCTCTGTGCTGTTTTTTGGGAATTCAGTCAATGGAATGTTTCATGATATGAACACAGTGAGGCCTGGGGCACTTTTTAAATCACTAGAATCAGAAGTCTGCTTTACTTTCGGGATATGGAAGCAAACTCATGCTTCAGTAGTTCCTGAAAATGGAAGATTAAGTTTAGCCAGCAAAAGGACAAATAGAGTAGAAAATAACCAACATTTAAAGTTTAATTTAGGTATATTATTTGTTTTTGTTTTTAGATTAATACATTTAAAAATGGAAGTGTTCTTTTTGTCATTATCAACTGATATCCACAGTGAAAATTCAATGTGAAATGAATAGTCTTTTTATACTGCCAGCAAGAACAGCCCCACCACTGAGCAGCTGATTCTGTAGAGGTGCAAATGTGAGCTCTTATGTAGTCCTGAGCTTTCCAAACTGTGTGCTGTGGTGCACTAGTGTGTCACCTGTAGTCCACAGGTGTGTCACAAAGGCTGTCTGGTAGCCACTTGTAGCATATTGGATGCCCCTGCAGGACGAGGTGGAGGCAGCAACCACTCAGTCACCCTGCCATCTTCCTCCTTGTCATCATTGGCTCTCAGTAATGATGGTCAATTAGAAATCCACAACACCCCAGAACAGCAGATTGGTTGCTAGTAATGGTGATCACAAGGCCCCCAGAGATACATCCCTGCGGCATTCTGCTGCTCCCTGCTCTGCTGGCCAGAAGTGAAGTAAAAAATCCCCTAACGGCCTAACTGGAAATCCCAGAACTAAGCGCTCTGTGCCAGAGTTCTGTTGTTTTGGCCTACAGACCTCCGGCACAGAGTGTCTATGCTACACTACAGCAAATGTTTCATCCTCGGCTATTGCACTTGGCCATCCAAGACCAGAGGATGAAATGTCCTTCTCGGCATGTGGCCCCATACTTCTCTGTATGTGGTCACATGTTATCAAAAATGACTACGTGTGTCAGTGCTGACGTGTGTGTTCATAGGTTCGCCATCACGGAACTAGATTGTTACCCTCAGGTGGAGGGCCCTATGGAGGTCGAGATCCATATCGGGAAATGAAAAAAACTATAGATTTCATCTCGTCAAAGACCAGGATGGTTTCCCGGAGGTCCCAAGGGGTGACTGCAGCAGGTTCCCCAGGTGAACAGGCTCTTCAGGCATCAACAAGATGGTGGCAGTGATGTTGTGGCAGCGGGGAGCCAGCTGGGCTCCATGTTGGGTTTTTGGGGGCAAAAAGGGTTATTCCTGGGGTGGAGGGGTAGCGGAGCAAAATCAAGATAGCCATTAGTCTTAGAATTTGCCCAGGAGAAGAATGGCACCGATTTTGGAGCGATTCATTGACCCGCGGATATGGGGACCCGATAGGTTTCCGTATCCACGGTTCAGAGGAACACAGTTTCGGCCTCCCCAGGACACGAAAATCGCATCCTGGGTGGGCCGGCAGCCATCTGCAGCCCGGGAGAATGAAAGTTCATGCAGGGAATGGTTAAGAGGCAGTAAAGGACACAAAGTAACACCATAGAGAGGAAAATGTTACAATTAATTGATACTTTATTGAGGGATTTGTTAAAATGTTAGGAAGGAGAAAAAAGCCAAGTAAAAAGAGATTCTCTAGTTGAAGCTGCAGCTGAGGCCACCTTTCCATGAATGCTGGCCCAAGTGGGCAACTGATAACTGCGGAACTCTCTGCTGCAGGTCAAATCAGCTTTAAGGCAGGGAGTTCTGGGTTGTTCCTCCTCATATCTCAATTATGTCTAAGGCCCATCAGACTGTATGGAAATAATTACTTCAACCATTTAGTCAGGCTTCTTTGTTTCTCCTTCACCCCCACCACACCACTTGACACCTCCTTTTGGCAAGAGATCTAACAATTACCACTGTTTTGCAAATATTTTATTTGTCCTTAAAAAGGTGTAGCCCAGATATATGAGGTAACAAACTATAAATAACAATGCAGTGTGCTATTTGGATGAGAAGCACATAAAACAATATTTATTTTGCAAACCTCCATGAAGAGTTTTAATATTGCATAACTTAGTGTGATAAATAATGCTTATTCATTGCTGGGGTTGGAGAATTTGTTTGGGAAACGTGGGAGCATTTTGACAAAGTCGTTATTTTAGGTATATTTGTAAAATAATACTTATAATAAAGTAAATTCAAATTGTTAAAGTTATCAAAGTAATTAGTATCAAAATAATGCTATGAGTTCTAGTGTTGACAGACTGGAACTTTTCTTAAGGTTTAGCTTTACTTTTCAATAATCCTTTAATACCACTATTGACCAGAACCTTATATGTAAAAGTTAAGATGTTTTCCAATGTTATGTTTTTTTTTTCCAAATCAAAGCGATATTTTATCTGCCTTGGTTTGATTTCAGTAAGTGACTTGTAGAAGGAACCTACAAGACAGCTAATTTGCCTACATAAAATAATTATGTGGTCAGTTAACATAGAAACAAAACTGACAGAACATCACAATTTAGTGCCTACCAATAAATCTCAGGTGTCATTTCCGGGACAGTGCTGTTTTGGGTCTACATGGCTGCAAGAGGCTCAGATTACTTTGCTGGTCTTCGGAATTGCCAGGCTGCCAAAAATGATGTCTGTTCAGTTTACTGTCTTGTGCAGAATCGTTTGGTCATGATGTCATGTTGCATAAATGTGTGATTCTGCAGCATTGGCACAGTTTAACACGCTGGAGTGTAATCTCTTGTGATGGGATGGTAGGAATTTCATACAGCTTGTTGACCCTTTAAAACACACACACACACATTTTTCACCCAGCATGCTGCAAAACCTAGAGCAGAGAGCACCTGGGCAGACAACACCCCACTTCATATACTCTTTCTCTGATGAAACATTTTTTACTCTACTGAGTGTTTTCGCTCAAGACAACACCCTCTGTGGATGAGAGGATTCCAGTTTGGCTTCTTATGTATCCCTGTTCACACAGATTCTGTCACCGCCCAAACCATTTCCTTTTGAACTCCTTCCCCTCCTACTCTCTGCATTTCCCAGCTGCATTCTTTAGTGCCGTGGCTCTCATGAGAATTCATCACAGTTCACATCCATTTTCAATTCACTGCGCAGTTTGGCCAGTTTTTTAAATGATGTATTTTCATCCTTCCCAGCTCATACGTATCATAGATAAGAGTGGGAATCATATGCTGATTCAGACATCATTGTACTGCAGCTCCCAGCATTCCTTATTCAAGACTGTGTGACTAGCATACAAAGGTTTCCTCTGGAAATGTTGATAGGATTGGCTGTGGTATCTAAGGTTGCTGAGACTTATTCTCCAACAAAATCTGGATGGCCAGATAATTGCATTGCCTGGATTGGATCCAAGTCTTTTCTTCCACTGATGGAGAGTGAATCCATCATGCATCGTCCTCCCAGCCCTGCTGCCTAATGCCCCATTCAATTCAGGAGGTGCCCATCCACCTATCTGCATAGCCAGAGGCAGCCCTAGGTAATTTTCAACAGTAAGCAAACAGTATTTTGCCCCCCCCCCCCAACCAATCCCTGATATATATTTTCTGTTTGTCATGGGAGTTCTGTGTGCCATATTTGGTTCAATTCCATCATTGGTGGAGTTCAGAATGCTCTTTGATTGTAGGTGAACTATACATCCCAGTAACTACAACATATGTCAAGGTCTATTTTCCCCCAAGAGCGCCTCAAGAGCGCCCCTGGGCAAAATCAAATATACTGGGAATGCTTACTTTGCGTAATGGTTGAGCCGCCCCTGTGCATAGCACAGTGTTTCTCAACCTGGGGGTCGGGAAGCCTGGAGGGGTCGCAAGGGGGTGTCAGAGGGGTCACCAAAGACCACAAGAAAACACAGTATTTTCTGTTGGTGTGGGAAGTTTGGCCCAATTCAATCGTTGGCAGAATTCAGAATGCTCTTTGATTGTAGGTGAACTATAAATCCCAGCAACTACAACTCCCAAATGTCAAGGTCTATTTTCCACAAACCTCACTAGTGTTTACATTTGGGCATATTGAGAATTCATGCCAAGTTTGGTCCTGATCCATCATTGTTTGAGTCCACAGTGCTCTCTGGATGTAGGTGAACTACAACTCCCAAAACTCAAGGTCAATGCCCACCAAATCCTTCCACTATTTTCTCTTGGTCATGGGTTCTGTGTGGCAAGTTTGATTCAATTCCATCGTTGGTGGAGGTCAGGTTGCTCTTTGATTGTAGGTTAACTATAAATCCAGGGGCGGCTCAACCCATTACGCAAAGTAAGCATTCGCAGTATAGTTTGTTTTGCCCAGGGGCGCTCTTGGGGGAAAATAGACCTTGACGTGAGAGTTGTCGTTACTGGGATGTATAGTTCACCTACAATCAAAGAGCATTCTGAACACCAATGATGGAATTGAACCAAATATGGCACACAGAACTCCCATGATGAACAGAAAATGTATATCAGTGATTGGTGGTGGGGGGGATACTGTTTGCTTACCGTTGAAAATTACCTAGGGCCGCCTCTGTATAAATCCCAGCAACTACAACTCCACAGGACAAAATCAATACCCTCCCCCAATCCCACCAGTATTTAAATTTGTGTGTATTGGGTCTTTGCGCCAAATTTGGTCCAGTGTATGAAAATACATCCTGCATATCAGATATTTACATTACTATTCATAACAGCAGCAAAATGACAGTTATGAAGTAGCAATGAAACTAATTTTATGGTTGGGGGTCACCATAACATGAGGAAGCGTATTAAGGGGTCGTGGCATTAGGAAGGTTGAGAACCACGGGCGTAGCATTTTCTGTGGTTTGGAGCAGCTGCCAAGGAGAGGAGATGAAAGAGAGGTCCCTTGCCATTTATCCGGTTGCATACTTCTACATTTGGATCCTATCCATACACACGCGTGCCACATATGCATACAAAGTCACTTGACGAAAGAAAAATATGTTATTGCCAAATGGTTCAGCTGCCTGGTGGAAACCAAAACATTGGCAATAACATTTTAATATTTTTCTTTTGCTAGTGTGTTATGTGACTAATTGCATCCTTCTGGAACCCAGAATAAACTTGTCTGAGGTACTGCTTGATGCTATAATAATCATTTCCCATCCTCCATTCCATCAGTAAATGAGAGAGAGAGAGAGAGAGGAGTACTGCAGACCGATTGGACAAGGTGAGTCATATCTCAACATGATTACAAATGTTGAACAGAGTTCAGTTTATTCACACATAATTGAAGATATGCTGGTTGCTATAAATGTTTGGGAACAATGCATTTGCAGAGGACTATTATGCACGTTTACCCAAATGTCAGTCATGTTGTTTTTAGTAGTGCTATCTGATATTGTAGTTTGTGGCCTTATCAATCCCTTATCAGTCTTCTTTCTCAGAATTGGGAGGGAGGGGACAGAAGCTCAATCCTTTGGTATTTATTTATTGTGTCAGGAGCGAACCAAAACAGTTGTATTGCATTAAAAACAAACAAACAAAATACAAAGCTTGCAGACTTGGTATTCTATTAAATGTCCTTTGACCAGTAGCTGGCCACTTGGAGTGCTTCTGGTGTTGCTGCAAGAAGGTCCTCCATTGTGCATGTGGCAGGGCTCAGGTTGCATTGTAGTAGGTGATCTGTGGTTTGCTCTTCTCCACACTCACATGCCGTGGATTCCACTTTGTAGCCCCATTTCTTAAGGTTGGTTCTGCATCTCATGGTGCCAGAGCGCAGTTTGTTCAGTGCCTTCCAAGTTGCCCAGTTTTCTGTGTGCCCAGGAGGGAGTCTCTCATTTGGTATCAGCCATTGATTGAGGTCCTGAGTTTGAGCCTGCCACTTTTGGACTCTCGCTTGCTGAGGTGTTCCAGCAAGTGTCTCTGTAGATCTTAAAAACTATTTCTTGATTTAAGGCGTTGGTGTGCTGGCTGATAGCCAAACGTGGTGGGGAGGATATGTCACTGCCTTGGTCCTTTCACTATTGGTTGCTACTCCCCAGCGGATGTCAAGTGGTGCAATACCGGCTAAATAGTGTAATTTCTCCAGTAGTGTAGGGCGCAGACATCCCGTGATAACGCGGCATGTCTCATTAAGAGCCACATCCACTGTTTTAGCGTGGTGTTCCACACTGGGCATGCATACTCAGCAGCAGAGTAGTATAGTGCAAGGGCAGATGTCTTCACTGTGTTTGGTTGTGATCCCCAGGTTGTGCCAATCAGCTTTTGTATGATATTGTTTTTAGTGCCCACTTTTGGTGAAATTAAGGTACTGGCCCCACAGGTATGGAGGCCGAGCTATATTTTACTGAGCAGCATATGAGGTCTTTTTTTTTTTCATTCAATAGTGCAGATACAGTGAATTTACAACTGGCAAATGCAACACGCTTCAAAAGCTTCCAAGTCACTCAGCGCAATGATTTTGCTGCTTGTCAATATAGTTTGCCCTCAGTTCAGTGTTAATGTTTCTGGTTGTATTTTGAAATCCATGCAGCCATGAAGAGCTATTCATGCAGAGCTCATCACAGGATGTTGATCCTTAAGTGCTTCTTTGGATGTTCAACCCTCAGGGCAAGGCTTGTATTTTTCATGTATGCAGAGAGCAGCAAAGGCCAAGTACTGGCTTCAGGGTACTGCGGTGGTGGAAGAGCATCATAATAAAGTGTTGACTAGACTTGTCTAACCAGCCTTTCTATTCCTTCCCATTATACCATTAGTATGTATTTCATAT
Organism: Anolis sagrei ordinatus; assembly: GCF_025583915.1. Classification (NCBI taxonomy): domain Eukaryota; kingdom Metazoa; phylum Chordata; class Lepidosauria; order Squamata; family Anolidae; genus Anolis; species Anolis sagrei. The sequence continues at coordinate 70,120,572 of NW_026847660.1, forward strand.
GAGTCCAAAATATTGCAAAACTCAGCATAGTTTTACAGTTTGTTAAAAATTATGATCTGAATAACTCCCCCAACACCAGTCCTCAAACTGTTATCGCTATTGTTGCTGCAGTTGAAAAAGTACCTATTTTTCTATGGAAACTATAAGAGGATAATTTCACAAGCTTTCGACCTCAGTTAAGGGGCAACATCTTTTCCTTTTCTTTTAGCAGCGGAACGCCACAGGCCATTGGTACCCAAAATTATTTGGGCAAAATTTAATAATAATAATAATAATAATAATAATCTTTATTTATACCCCGCCACCATCTCCCCAATAGGGACTCGGAACAGCTTACATGGGGCCAAGCCCGAACAACAACTTCAATATAAAAATACAAATTGTAGTAAAGTAAACAACATAACATTAAAGTGAACACATCAAAACATATAAAGCAGTATACACAGAGCATAGAAACCAAACAAATGACAAAGAGTGGGCCGCATGTACATAAAATAATTTAAAAACTCCGGGTGAGATAAGGGGGCAGAACTAATTGTAAGGGAGAGCTCATAGAGAGACAGGAAAATAAACAAATCTTCGTACGTGGGGGGTGGGGTGGTGGTGGGGGAACTCCTGAGACACGAACGTTGAGGGAGCAATAGCATAAAATTATGTGGCTACTCTCCGAAAGGTAAAACTGTCCAGGAAAGGAAATAACAAGGATTGTTTCTCCCTTTTAGCATTCATTTTATGATCTAAAATTAAGGATGAGACCTTTCAGGTCCCATGTGTTTTAGGTAGGTCACATAAATCTATATCAATAAAAATGTAATGTTCATTTGTGGGATTAATATAACCCAAAAACCACTGGACAAATGGACACCAAATTTGGACACAATACATGTATCAGGACAGAAAATGATCATCACTCATAAAACACTAAAAAACACAACAGAAGAGACTTAAAAAGAAAAAAACCAAAAAAATACATTACAAACCATGCGCAAAACCACACATATATATACACACACAGAACACATATACACAGACTGGGCCACAGCAACGCGTGGCAGGGAATGGCTAGGTCAAATATGAATGCATGTGTTCCTCGGGAAATGGAAGTATCCCAATGTAAGTCACTCTGAGTCCTCCTTGGGGTGAGATAGGGCAAAATAGAAATACAATTAATAAATTTTTGTGAAGGATAAATAAAACTGGCGAAATTGTATGCTTTTACTGACTTTTTTTGAGACTTCTTGGTGAAATAATAGAACAACAAAACTAAATATAGATTTTAGTTTAATAAATATTCCATGTTATATACACATTTCATTTTGACACGTGTCAAAAATGATAAGGAAGACCCCTTTGTAGTACTTAAAAATTTAAAGAATCGGTGGTTGGTGGGACCATTGGCTGATGCAGTGAGTAAGTAATTCAAGATTACATTTACATGAGCTGTGCAACCAGACAAAATGGAATGTCTACAAATTAGGTTATAGTTTATTGATTAGAGTATTATGGTTAGGTTATAGTTAACCAAAACACCATAAATCAGTGGTAATTTGGAGCTCCCGGTGGCGCAGTGGGTTAAACCCCTGTGCCAGCAGGACTGAAGACCGACAGGTCGCAGGTTCAAATCCAGGGAGAGGCAGATGAGCTCCCTCTATCAGCTCCAGCTCCTCATGCGGGGATATGAGAGAAACCTCCCACAAGGATGATAAAACATCAAATCATCTGGGCGTCCCCTGGGCAACGTCCTTGCAGTCGGCCAATTCTCTCACACCAGAAGTGACTTGCAGTTTCTCAGGTCACTCCTGACACGACAAAAAAAAAAGCGGTAATTTATAGAAAACAGCCCATTCTGTATTTAGTACCCAGTTCTTTTTTATCGGAGCCTTATAGAAGGTGAATGCAGCAGCAGTGTGTTCTCCAGATCATGGCAGAATTACATTGCACACTGATCATGTTGCTGTCTGGCTGCTGTAGGGCTTATTCTCTCAGTTTTGTTCCAAGCGGCTTCTCAACTTAACCCAAGGGCAAATATATCTTAGTTTGTGGAAATTGATAGAATGAAGGCAACCAGACAATGTTCTGGTTGCTGCATATATTCTTGCAAACCTTGCCTGAAAGGCAGCTCAGTTTCTTTCCAATTTCCTACACACATGCATGCATACAATTTGGACAAGAGGTCAAATTTCACATTTTTCTCATCCGAGTCATTCCAAGGGTCTTATTTAAAATTAGCCCAGTTACTTATACAGATGTAGCCTAACCAGTGATGTAGTTCAATAAGGCGTTGTAGGCTTGGAGCACTCGGATGCCTTGATTCCCTGTGACAGTGATTATGTCATCTGCCAATAATTCAAGTTCCTTTGCTCTCCAGTTCTCACATTGCTGGGGGCATTCAAATTGTTTTTATTGTAGTGCAAAAGTTTGAGGATGGATTGGGTCTTCAATGGAACAATTGGACGATGCGACGGAAAATGATTTTAGTGATGAGACGCTGAGGACTTGTGTTTTATGGCTTTTATGGCTTTATTGCTTTTATATGGCTTATATTATATGTTAAAGTTTTAACTATATTTTATGTATGTTGGTGGCATTATTTGCCGACTGTAAACCGCCTCGAGTCACCTTCGGGTTGAGAGAGGCGATATATAAATATGGCAAATAAATAAATGAATGGGCAGTCCAGGCTCATCGATTTAACAAGACGTTGGTTGGATCCATATCTGCAAAATAATTTGTCCGCATTGCAGTTTTAATCCTGTTTGAGTAAACAATGTTCCCCAGTTTCAAAGTGAAAGCATATCCTTTCGATAATTGGGATTTTTAATACAATTTTAAGATAATCCTATTGTACATGGGGAGGAGGCAGTTGTTGCAATGTGTGTCCTATGTCCCAAATTGGGATTAGACTGCTTGGAGGGTGGGATGGGTTAGTTGGTGTTTTTGACATTCTTGTCCGGCAAGTGTGTTGTTATTTTTTTAATGTCCGGTGTACACGTGTGGATATTTAAGTATCTAAGTGCTTGAAATTATCTGTTCACTGAACTGTGTGTGTTACTTATTATCATATATTTACCAGATTACCTGTCTGAACGTATCTCCTGCTATGAACCATCACGAAGCTTAAGATCATCAGGAGAGGCCCTGCTCTCGATCCCACCACTCTCGCAAATGCGGTTGGTGGGGACGAGAGACAGGGCCTTCTCGGCAGTGCCCCCCCCCATCTGTGGAACTCTCTCTCTAAGGACATCAGGTTGGCCACCTCCCTCCTGTCCTTTAGAAGACAACTGAAGACTTGGCTCTGGGGCCAGGCATTCGATTAGAGGCCAGCGGCAATAGGAAAAGGAATTTTGGATTTTGCAACATGGATTCTCCCGGCTTGGCTTGGTTTTTACTGGCACGTTAATCTGTTAATTTATTGTTAAATTTTACTGATGATGTACAATGTTTTAAAATGATTTTATTGTGAATTGTAATTTTATGGTATTTATGCTGTTAGCATCCTCTGATGCTCATATGAGGCCGCGCTGAGTCCCCCTTGTGGGGAGAAGGGCAGGATATAAATATTTAAAATAAATAAAGAAATACAATATTTCATTGAATCCAAGACTCACATTTTTCTTGTTTTGGAACCCCCAAAATTGGATATGCCTTAGATTAGATTGCACCTTACATTCACCTTTTTTTTAAAAGAACGGTGTTTTGGTACAGCCGCACCAGGAGTTCCAGCTTATCTTGCTGTCTGTTTGATTCTGCATGTATTTGAAGTTATATGCCTTTGCAGTTAGATGGCTCTCCTTATTTTGCAGTTATTGGGTCAATTGCTTGTCAATTATCCTTAGGTTCCCTAGTCCCGCCCCCTTTTGGGGCTTTGGTAGGGAAGTGAGCCATTTTGAGTTTAGTTTCAGCCAGGTTAACCAATGTATGGGATGTGTATTGCTTCCCCTGTACAAAGACTTCAATCTTTAAGAATTTCCAGGGTTACAACAGAACCTCCAGGGAAGGAATTCCAGGGTCACAGAAACTAACAGAATCTCCAGGGAAAGAATTTCCAGGGAAGAACACCTTTAAGAGTCTCCTAAGAACTCCAGGGAAGCCTTCCCACAGCCTTGAGAGTTTCCAGGAAGACAGCCTTAAGGTCTAAAGAACTCCAACTGGAGAACATCCATTGCCTTGCTGGTAGGTCCTCTCAGTGCCCGAGAAGCAGTTTGGCCTGGCAGCGGAACCCACACCAGTGAGGGTTGGATTTTAGTCAGCCTTGGGAGAAGTTAAAAAAGGGGAATTTTCCTTTAAAGAAAAGTTGTTGAAGATAGTGCCTGTCCCCTGTGGGTAAGATTGAGAGAACTAATTCTTTATAAAGAAAGCGTTGAAGTGCCTGTTTGATTCAGTAATAAAAGACTTTGTTTTATTTTTCAAGCCATATCAAGACTCTTTTGTAGTGGAAACCTCTGAGAACTTCTTCTTAGGCCCCTGGCTTCCTGCTGGGCAAAGGTTACACATCCTATATTTAAAGCCAACCAAATACAGGCCCAGCGGCGACAGAACAAATGGTCTTACTTCCAAGACGAAGGGCCCTAACCCTAATGGCTCTGCCAGCCCCCACCATTTTTGCTCATCCTCAGCCCATCTAGCTGAGCTAAGCACCACTCCTCCTTCTGCTGCCTCTTCAACAGCTTCCTTAGACTTAGTTTTAAAAAAAGACTTATGCGGACAAGATAACTTCTGAGTATGATGAAACCTGGAAGTCAACTTCTCCAAGGGCAGAATGCTGCACACTTTTGAGCAGCTATATTGCTGTCTGAGAAAGATATATTGTGCACCATATACAGTAAATAGGATTGTGTTTCTAGTTCATATTTACTGAAAGTAAAATAAAATGATTTCGTGGAAAGATATTCCAGACTTTAGGGGAGCTCCTTTTTGGGACTACAAATATCCTGGAGTTTCTGGGTGTTGTAGCAATCAGTTAACTTCCTCAAACTCTGCCTTGTACTTAAGGCATGCCTGGAGGTTTGGTGATGGTTTCTGGGTGTGCCAATGGAAATATCATTTAGGAATTACTTTGTGCTTTTGTTTGTACATTGACTTAATCCTCTGATATTTCTGAGCTCTACTGAGAATTTTTATGGCTTTTTGCTAAATTCCTCTTGTATCTTTTCAGGAACCAGAGAGATAATACTCATAGGGATGACCTTTGGAATATAACTGACTCCAGACAGAAAAGAACTAGAACTGTGGGTTACACTAAATTTGAATGTCTTCCTTAGTGTGTGTTCCAGATTTGCTCTTTATTAATAACTAACCATCCCCTGCCATGCATTGCTGTGGCCCAGGCTGTGTATATGTGTTTTGTGTGTGTATATGTTTGTGTATATATGTGTGTTTGCATGTATATATGCGGTTTTGCTCATGCATTAAAATGTTTTTTTGGGCTTTTTAAGTATCTTCTGCGTTGTTTTTCAGTGTTTTTATGAGCGATGGTCACTCGCTGGCCTGTTAGATGTATTGTGTTCAAATTCGATGTCAATTTATCCAGTGGTTTTTGAGTTATGCTAATCCCACAAATGAACATTACATTTTTATTTATATAGATTACAGTCATTTGTTTTGTCCAGAGCCTATAGCAAGAACACCATCAAAACTGTGCTGTCACTGGTCATATAAAAAGAAACGTAAGTAGTTAAAATGTCCCATTATTATTTCTAATAATACAGGGACATTTTAAGTGCCTCAGCTATATTTTTCTCAGTGTCAAATCAGACATGACAGGTAGGGAGACTGATTTCTTTATTCGCATGTCTTCCCCATTCATGTCTAACGTGGGCTCTTCTCCAGTCATGGATTTACCACATTCTGAAAAAGATAGCAGCACCATATTAATTGCCCTGGTTATTGTATCTTTAATGGCCTCCTCCCATATCCAGATCTGAAGCAGGAAGCCTTCTATACATGACTAATCAAGGAATTTTACGTACGTACGTACGTACGTACGTATGTACGTACGTACGTACATACATACATACATGCATGTGTATCTTTTGAATACAAGAAATAGCACTACAAGCAGATGTCTTTAGTTAACATTATATTTATTGAAACCTCCTGGTACCTCTGACTTGAAAGAAACGTAAACTATAAGTAAAGTAGTCTTATGATTGCCTTGTCCTCTGAAAAGATGATGCAAACCACAACTTCTGCTGCTTGCTTTTGTCCCAAATCTAAAGTGAAAACATTCTCTTCTAAATGAATAAGAAACTGTCGTGTTTTATTCATGATTGATGGAATTAGGGTTCCCAGATGTCAGAGCCTGACCCCACTCACTTGGTCCACAAGGAGGGAGGATGGATGAGATCAGGGTAAGAATGCAACCTTGTATTTTATTTTATTTTATTTTAAAAACAACAACGACTGCATAGCCAGCTCCCACTGCCATTGGCTGTTTTGGAGTGCCTTGTATAGACTCTCCAGGAATCTGTCCAACCATTTTCTTCCCTCCCCACCCCCTAAATGTTATTTAAAGCAAAGCTAGCTTTATTGCCCATGGAAAACACAGCTAATCTCAGGGTGCTTCCAGACAGGCCTTTGGCATGCATTTCTGCCCCCAAGAGCTGGGCTTTCCCAGTGAGGGTGGCTACATGCCATCCTGTTTACTGTTGGGTTGGCATGCAGCCACCCCGTAGCCCTCTAAAAAAACTCCTAAAAAGTAAATAAAACTTATCCAGCCACCGTTACAGTCCTCCTCGCACCCTACTGGTGCAATGAAATGATGCTCCAGGATATTGGGGCCCCCCATCTCCTGGCAAATCATTTCCTCATGCCAGGATGGTGTGAGGAGGACTGTAATGGTGGCCAGGTAAGTTTTATTTACTTTTTAGGGGGAAATGGGGGGCTGGGGGAGGGAATGGCCACCATCCTGGACCTTTGGGCTTCAGGAACCCAAAAGGTTCAGGATGGCAAATGGGCAGTCACCCCCAGGTAGTCCCAGGACTGCCAGGAAGTGAGTCTCCCCAGGCCCAATACCCCATTAGACCCAGGGATCTCAGGAAGGCTCTAATGGGGTATTTAATTAATTCAGAATAACTAAGGTTATTCCAAATTAATTCATTTTTCCCGGGGCATCATTTGGATACTCCCAGTGAGAACTCAGACAGGTCCAGCAATTTGGGCCGATCTGGATGGGCCCTCAGTATTTGCTACCCCAAGAGTTATTGATTTATAGTACTATTTATTATTTAAGATACAATTGGCTCTCCACATTTGTTTGGAGTAGGAGCCCAGGAGCCCCACAGATGTAGGAAAAAATCAATATTGTAAGTCTTTCCCCAAACATGCCTTCCCAATAATATCCCCAGCCCATCAATTCTTTTCTCAACAGAAAGCCTAAAAATTTCCTTAACAATCCACCTTCTTGTCTCTCTATTTTCGCTGTGCCTCTGCCTTCCCTTTTATGTCTTTCCAACAGCACCAGCCTCTTACTCCATTTACTACCTTCCCACCTTGAGGATTCAGCCAGATTTTTTATTCCTTTCACCGTCAAGTTACTGTAGTTTTCACCTCATTCCGTCCGCTGCCATATTTTAAACCGCTTTTGGCAGGAAAGGGGTTTAAAATCTGGCAGAAGGACTGAGGAAAGGGGGTGGATTGATGATAATTATGATAATAATAATAATAATAATACATTTTATTTGTTGCCTGCCTCTTTTCATAGCTCGAGGTGAGATACAACATAGATACTAATCTATCTATCTGTCTGTCTGTCTGTCTGTCTGTCTGAAAGAGGACCATAATATATTAAAGGATATAGAACAAAGATTAAAACACCAGTATTAATAAAATGTAAATTTAAAGTTCACAGTTCTATAACTGTTTTAAATTCCAACAACCTTTTTAGCTGTTGAATCTCTTCTGGCAGGTCATGCCACAGTCTAATGCAGATTATTTGGGAGAAGTTGATCCTATAGGTAACCTGGACTCAGACCATGTAGGGCTTTAATACCGTTAACCACCCAGAAATGAATTGCAACCAGTGGGATGATTTTAGTCTAGGTATAAAATGCTCATTCCTAGTAACTGTACCTGTAACCAATATGACTGTCATTATTTTTAACTAATTGGACTTTTCAAAATTGGTACTAATGTATTACCCAAAGCAGGCACGTATTAGCCTAAGCACTCTTCACCACTGTATCTACCTGGGCTGACATTTGGAGAAACAGATCCAGGAGCATGCCCATGCTCTTTAAGGAGGAGTGTAACCCCACCCAGAACTGGTTGACACACCACCAACACTAGGTTAGACCTTTAATAGTAAGCACCTCTGTTTTATCAGGATTCAGTTTCAATCTGTTTTTCTTCATTCAGTCCATCACTCCTTAAGGCATTCATTCAGAGGACACACCTTATCCTAGCTAAGCCTGTTTTTGAAGGCATAGAGAAATATATTTCTGTGTCATCAGCATACTGATAGCACCCCACCCCATGCCTCCAGATGAACTCTCCCAGCAGTTTCATGCAAATGTTAAAAAGTATTGAGGATGAAATGGCACCTTGTGGAATGCCACTTGACTGCTTCAGTTTTTGAGGAGCAGCTTTCCCCAAGGACTACCATTTGGAACCTGCCTGAGAGGTATGGCCGGAACCGCTGCAACACAGTGCCTCTGATTCCCAACACCTATTTCCCAGGCATTCCAAGAGGATGCAATGATCAATGGTATCAAAAGCACTGAGAGATCTAAAAGAATCAACAGGGACACACAACCGCTGAAAGTTTTAAGAAAGAGATCATTCAATAAGGCAACAATAGCAGTCTCAACTTTGTATCCTGCTCTGAAGCCAGTTTGAAATGAGTCAAGGAAGTGCATGTCATCCAAGACTACATGAAGTTGAAGGGCAATTTGCCTCTCGATCACCTTGTCTAAGAAGATGAGATACTGGTCTGTAATTATTAAGGTCCAGGGGATCCAGTTTTTCAGTAGTGGTCAAACTTGGTGTTGTTTATTTGTTCAGTCACTTCCAACTCTTCGTGACCTCATGGACCAGCCCACACCAGAGCTCCCTGTCAGCCATCATCACCCCCAGCTCCTTCAGAGTCAAACTAGTCACTTCAAGGATACCATCCATCCATCTTGCCCTTGGTCGGGCCCTCTTCCTTTTTTCTTCCATTTTCCCCAGCATCATTGTCTTCTCTAAGCTTTCCTGTCTTCTCATTATGTGGCCAAAGTACTTCATCTTTGCCTCTAATATCCTTCCCTCCAATGAGCAGTCAGGGTTTATTTCCTGAAGTATGGACTGGTTGGATCTTCTTGCAGTCCAAGGCACTCTCAGAACTTTCCTCCAACACCACAGTTCAAAAGCATCTATCTTCCTTCGCTTAGCCTTCCTTATGGTCCAGCTCTCACATCTGTAGGTTACTATAGGGAATACCATTGCTTTAACTATGTGGATCTTCGCTGCCAATGTGATGTCTCTACTCTTCACTATTTTATCAAGACTGGTCATTGCTCTCCTCCAAAGAAGAAAATGTCTTCTGATTTCCTGGCTGTAGTCTGCGTCTGCACTAATCTTTGTACCTAGAAATACAAAGTCTGTCACTGCCTCCATGGTCAAACTACTGTATCTTATAAACAGAATAGGAAGTTCCAATTTCTGAGAGATGCCTTGATCATCCATTGCGTTTGAGACTGAATTGCATTTCTTCCCTGGACAAGCAGCCAAAATGGCAGTGATTGAGAAAATAAGTTGTCCTCCTTACTTGCCCCAGCAGCTTGTCCACATCAGCAATACCTTTCAATTGGAACTGACCCAGTGTAAGGTCACTTCCAGAGTTGCTGACTTCTGCTCCAATAACGGCATTCAAGTCAGATCTTGTGTGAGAGAGTTTGTCTGTGAAGTGGTCATTAAAGGCATTACAGTGAGTTACTAAAGGTTCTAGTAGCAGGTTCAGAAGGGAGAGTACCTGACTTAAATCTATCTGAATAGCATAGCTGGACATGATTTGCAGGTGCAATACGTGCAAAGACTAAAGCTTTCTTTGCTGCATGTTATAGGAACAAAGTTGTCATCTAGATTATGTCTTGACACATAGAAGTTGAGTTTTCTGCCCTCTGTGTTCTAGTCTTCATCCTACCTGTTCAGTTTCCAGAGGGTCTCTGTATTTCAAGGAACCTAGTTAGTAATGGGTCAGAGTAGATGTTTGGGGATTCAACAGAATTTTCGGTGTTATCAACCAAAGACCTGTCTAAGGTCATCTGGAATTTCAAAGCCTTCAAGGCCATTTTAATAGGTCCTCCACTCCGATGGGGGTAGGTTGTAACTGTGATACTAACCCTCACCAGAAAATGATCTGTCCATGTCAACTCAAAGGTATTGATCATCTCTGCCCACAGATCCATATGTTCTGAGTTGAAAACCACATCAAGGATATGCCGTTCTAAGGGTATAAATCCAGAAACCAATTGGAATAGGCCTATGTTTGTCATGGATACCATGAATTCCCAAGCTGCACTTGACAAACTGGCCTCTGATGGTACTTTGAAGTCACCAGAAGCAAAAGTCAGAGTGACTCCAGCAACAATTCTGAGACCAGTTCCGTGAGCTCAGCCAAGGAGTCTGATAGGCAGCGGGATGGACAGTACACCAACACAGTGGTTCCCAACTTTTGGTCCTCCAGGTGTTTTGGACTTCAGCTCACACAATTCCTAAAAGCTGGTAAAATGCATGGGATTTCTGGAGTTGAAGTCCCAAGCAACTGGAGGACCAAAGGTTGGGAACCACTGGATTAACAGAATCTATAGTCTATCATTGGTTTTCACACTCAGGTATACATTCTCAGAAATCCATCATGGATAGCCAGCATAAAACATATTTATTTGAAGTCATGTTGTAAACGTTATGTCAGCAAATATAAGTTTAATCTTTATCCATCAAGTGTCTCCTTTGAGAATGATTCACAGAGGGATATTATTTGCTGTCAATATTCTTTAAAGGTTATTCATTTGAAGAGGACTTCAATTTATTACTTTTTAGGGGGGAGGATGTTTTAGGATTGCATACCCCCCCCCCCATTACTGGCACTGCTGGACATGTCTAATGGGAAATAGAGTCAATGAACATCTGGAGAGCTACATGTTCTCTTCATCATCACTGTTCTAAGTTAACACATGATGTCAAGGTTTCTCTCCCATTGTGGATTCATTTCAAGACAATAGACATTTAGTAAAGAAAGTGACAGAGGGAAGATGTCATTCTTTTACTATATTGTTGCCAGCCACTTCCATTCATATTCAGGAAGCATCACAAATGTACAAACAGCATTAAAGTGAAATAAAATGAGGGCATGGCTTCCTGTCCTTTGCCATCTAGATGCAGATACAATGGGGAAAAAATCTGATTCATATTAATTAAATTAAATGATCAAAAAGCCTACATACTGGAAGAGTAATATAAGTTGGCATTGTGACAGCTCTCCCTAAAAGTTTTTTTGACCAATCCAGAGAACAAAGCAACTGGAGACAGGAAGCAGATTGAATTCAGTCTCCTTGCAATGCTGCAGCTTACTGAAGAAAATATCTCAAATGGATGCAATTCAGTCATACCCTTCTACAATTTCCTTTTCATGACTAAGCAGCAAACAATCTGATGAATGTGTGTACAATAATCCACAGTCATGTGTCCAACACCTGAGCAACTTTAAAGAATTCATGGAGTTGAGACTAGTATTTTCCCCAGCAGTCCATGGGTGAAAACCATTGCCTGAGGCTAAAAAATCTGCAAACTACAAGTCCGCAAAGCATAAGTCTATTTCATGGTCTTATTGCTGGAATACATAAATTCCCAGGGATGGGAGAGATAAGCAATTGACACTTTCTGTGTTGCCTAGCTATATTGTGGTTAGTTAAACAACAGACACTATGGAAGCTGCAAAATAGTTGTTTACAGTATAAAACAAAATCTGGCCCACGAGGTCACTAGCAGTGGTGTCACCCAGTATGGTACCTCATGATGCCACCCCCATGGGCTTTCTCTCATATCAGATTATTCCAGAATATTGCAGCTAAAATACCAGAACAATTTGGCAAAATTAGACTATAAAAAACAGGAGCAACTTACAGTGGTTCTCAACCTGGGGTCCCCAGATGTTTTTGGCCTACAATTCCCAGAAATCCTAGCCAGTTTAGCAACTGTTAGGATTTCTGGGAGTTGAAGGCCAAAAACATCTGGGGACCCCAGGTTGAGAACCACTGAACTAGAACAACGTGTGCTTGCAATGTGTATGGAGAAAACCATGTACTTTTTAAGTATCATTGTAATTGGGTAATAATGGCAGTTCTGACAAGAGCACATGTTCATTTGGTTGTTGTATGATGAATTATGTTTTTATGATGTTTGTACATGTATTTTTGTTGTGTATATTTTAACTCTGCTTGTCTGGGCTTGGTCCCCATGTAAACCACCACGAGTCCCTTTGGAGAGATGGTGTCAGGATACAAAAATAAAGTTGTTGTTGTTGTTGTTGTTATTATTTTACTGACACAAAAGCACAGTATGTCACAGCAAACAAGATCTCTATGCTGGATTTCATATCACAAAATCATAAGTCGAACACTTCCCAAGCATCTAGGACTGTGTGATGTATTTTCGAATGATGCGCACAGATCCAAGTAAGGTGGCCTTTTGCAGTTGGCAGATTGTGATTTTGTCAGTGTTCATGGTTTCCAAATGCTGGCTGAGATCTTTTGACACGGCACCCAGTGTCAAAACCATTGGGACCACCTGTACTAGTTTATGCCAGAGCCTTCGCAGTTTGAACTTGAGGTCCTGATAATGGCTGAGTTTTACCTGTTGTTTTTCCTCAATGCAGCTATCACCCGGTATGGCGACATCAATAATCCAAACTTTTTCTTTTCAACAATTGTAATATCTGGTGTATTGTGTTCCAAAACTTTGTCAGTCTGGATGCAAAAGTCCCACAGTATTTTTGCCGTGTTCATTTTCCACTGCCTTTGCAGCTTTATGATCCCACCAATTCTTTACTGTTGGCGGGTAGAACTTGTGGCATAAGTTCCAGTGAATCACAGAGTTGTGCCTTTGTTTGTAGTCCATCATCATCATCATTATTATTATTATTATTATTATTATTATTACAGAAGATTAAAAACAAATTAACATAGGTTTCAGCTGCCTTGCAGTTAAATCAATACAGTACATATAAGTTAAAACTGCTCTCACAAGACAATGTTTCTGTGGCTATATCTAACTACAGCGATATTTTGATTTAAAAACATGGGGTTTTTTTCTGTGCAAAACTTTTAAAGACAGTCATTTTAGTGTCATCCCTTCTGGTGGTGTCAGTGCAGTTTACACTCCTTGTGCCTCCAAAGTGATGATATCATTCCGACTCCAAGGAGAACCATATTTATTAGTCAAATAAAGCATGGAGTTGGTAATATGATGAAAAAATAATAGTGGATGTTTCAGGTATGGCAGAACAGACAGGCATTGGGACACAATTGTTGCCAACACTATGAACTGCCCTGAGTCCTCTTTGGGATTAAGAAGGGCGGTATATAAATACTGCAAATAAATAAATAAATAAATAAAAGTTCATCGACTGTGAGAAGATTATGTTCTGATCCTATCATTACTGTATAGTTAATATAAGATCAGTAGAATCCTATAACCAGATTAGTCTTACTCTGTCCAAGCGTAACACTTTCATACCACTCCTGGTTCACCTTAAAGAATCCTAGGAGTTGTAGTTTGGGGCACTGCAGATAATTTTCTGCTATACTATTTCTAGTTGTTCCTCTCAGAACCATAATTCCTACCGTTCTCAGGATAAGCATCAGGCTTGTAAAGAGCTACTAAGCTCATGTTTTCTTTCTTTTATCAGGAACACTAGTTGAGGCTAGTGTCCAATGACAGACTGGGGAGACAACGGATTAAATGTAAAACACACGAGTGATTGCGTATATCACTTCCAGGGGATAAAATTTCACATATGAAATTTTATCTTTCCAACATTTCACAGATGAAGGATAGGCTTATCTGAATTTATGAGCTATATAGTTGTAGGACATGAAGATGCAATCAAAAGCATCGGGTAAAGTACAAAAATGATTAAGAAGGAAGAACACAGAAGACTAATATTTGAAGCAGAGAAAATGTTGAGTTTATGTACTGATCATAGGGGAAATCCATAAATATAATCGTGTGTGTGTGTGTTCATGTGTGCTCCGTGGCTATAAATATTATAGTGTGCACTAACGTAAAATCAACCAGGCCCTTTTTAGAATGACAGCTGACTCTCATGTTATCACTTCATGAGCTCTATATTCACAACCACTCCATCTGCTCAACACACAGTATATATCAGGTTCATATATATCTTAGCTTCCCCTAAAGCTCAAGCATCACCTGGAGGTAAATACAGCCTCTCAGCTTAACCTACTTCACAAGATTGTTAAGACAAAATGGAAAAGGGAAATCACGTATAACACTTTCAACTCCCAGAAATAAATAGAATAGAATTAGTTTCTTAGAGATGAGGGCGGGAGAAACATTATTTGATCCACAAAGGCTCCTATATGGCTTGTAGTATCTGGACCAAACTTGGCACAGATACCATCATTACTCAACTTAAAATACTGGTGGGGTTTCAACTATAAAATCCACCCCATTTTGGGATGACAGTCTCAAAAAGATACACACGCACACGTATAATGCAACCATTATACAGAATGGCCGATTTATTGAATTTTATTTTGTCCCATCCTTCTTGCACAAGTCAGAATATTCCCACATTTTATCAGTTCAATAAAACTATAAAGTAGACGAACCTGCAAGGTTCTGTTCTCCCCCCCCCCCCCCCCATGCTATTTAACAAAATGAAACCGCTGGGTAAGGTCATCCAGAGTATTGGAGTTGGGTGGAATCTTTATGCAGATGACGTACAACTTTACAACTCTTTTCCACCCTATTCCAAGGAAGCTCCCCGTATCCTGGCTTGGTGCCTGGCAGCTGTGATGGATTGGATGAGGGCCAGCAAGCTGAAGCTTAATTCAAACAAGACAAAGGTCCTCCTGATCAGTCATGAGGCCGATCAGGGCATAGGGTGGCAACCTGTGCTCAACGAGGTCACACTCCCCCTGAGGACCCAGGTCCACAGTCTGGGGGTCCTCTTGGACTCAGAGTTGTTGCTTGAAGCTCAGGTGTTGACGGTGGCCGGGAGGGCCTTTGCACAGTTAAAACTGGTGCACCAGTTGCGATTGTACCTCGAAAAGCCTGACTTGGCCATGCTGGTCCATGCCTTAGTTACATCTAGAATGGACTATTGCAATGCGCTCTTCATGGGACTGCCTTTGAAGACAGCTCGGAAACTGCAGTTAGTGTAAAGGTTGGTAGCCAGATTACTAACTGGCAAATTATAGGGAGCATACTATGCCTCTATTAAATCAGCTCCACTGGCTGCTGTCAAGTTTCTGGGTCCAATTCAAAGTACAGGTTATTACCTATAAAGCCTTATACGCTTCGGGTCCAACCAATCTTTGAGACCGCATC
Organism: Anolis sagrei ordinatus; assembly: GCF_025583915.1. Classification (NCBI taxonomy): domain Eukaryota; kingdom Metazoa; phylum Chordata; class Lepidosauria; order Squamata; family Anolidae; genus Anolis; species Anolis sagrei. The sequence goes on from NW_026847660.1 coordinate 70,136,124, forward strand.
TCCCCCTGTGCACCGGCACGAGTGCTAACATCTCCTGGGGAGGCCTCTTCATGATCCCACCTCCGTCTCAAGTGAGGCTGGTCAAGATGAGAGAGGGCCTTTTTGGTGGTGGCCCCCTGGCTTTGGAGTACCCTCCTTAAAGAGATCAGGTTAGCCTCCACGTTCCAAGCTTTCCAGATACAATTGAAAACATGGCTTTTTGTACAAGCTTTTTGGGCCATGATTAGGATCTTAACCATGAAACCCGAGGACCTAGTGACTGCTTTATGTTAGCACTTTACAAGCTGAGATGGTACACAGCTTGTTTTTATCTGCAGCATGCTGTGTTTGTTGGATTTTAAGTGGGTAGGGTTATATAAGTATGCGGTTTTAGGTAAATGTTTTTTATACAAACGTATGTGGTTTATGTAAATGTATGTTTTTTGTTGTGGCACTATGATGTGCTTTCTGTGAGCCACCCCGAATCCTTCTGGGGAGATGGTGGCGGGGTATAAAGTTTTTTTATTATTATTATTATTATTATTATTATTATTATTATTATTATTATTTTACTGACACAAAAACACAGTATGTCACAGCAAATGAGATCTCTATGCTGGATTTCGTATCACAAAATCACAAGTCGAACACTTCCCAAACGTCTAGGACTGTGTGATGTATTTTTGAATGATGCGTGCAGATCCAAGTAAGTTGGCTTTTGCAGTTGACAGATTGTCAATGTTTATGGTTTCCAAATGCCGGCTGAGATCTTTTGGCACGGCGCCCAGTGTGACAATAACCACTGGGACCACTTGTATTGGTTTATGCCAGAGCCTTTACAGTTCGATTTTGAGGTCCTGATAATGGCTGAGTTTTTCCTGTTTTTTCTTCTTCAATGTGACTATCACCTGGTATGGCAACATCAATAATCCAAACTTTTTTCTTTTCCACAATCGTGATGTCTGGCATATTGTTGTGTTCCAAAATTTTGTCAGTCTGGATTTGAAAGTCCCACAGTATTTTTGCGTGTTCATTTTCCACTACCTTTGCAGGTTTATGATCCCACCAATTTTTTTTACTGCTGGTAGGTGGTACTTCTGACATAAGCTCCAGTGAATCATTTGGGCCACAGAGTTGTGCCTCTGTTTGTAGTCCGTTTGTGCGATTTTCTTGCAAGAGCTGAGGATATTATTATTATTATTATTATTATTATTATTATTATTATTATTACCAAAGTGATAAAAACAGTTTGATTGGAGCAAGGTCACCAAAATGTATAAAAGCTGAAATAGAGTCCCTCTAGCTTTGGTCCAGTACTCTAACCATCACACCACACTAATTGAGGTCTGTTTCTAGCAATATTATTATTATTATTATTATTATTATTATTATTATTATTATTATTATTATTATCATCTTTATTTGTACCCCGCTAGCATCTCCCGAGGGACTTGATGCGGCTTAAAAAGGCCAAGGCCTCAAAACACAACAAAATGGTATATTGTCAATACTATCAATTTCTGTAAGATTGCAACCTTAAAGACGGGATCCCGGGTCTAATCTGTTTATTAATTACAGAATTGTTGAATATTTTTATTTTATTTTATAGAATTCCTGCTTTGCCTTTATGAGTAAAAATACAGACATATTTCTGCTTTTAAATTTAGGGGTTTTATGAATCTGACAAATCTATTTTACAATACACTTTTGTGGTTTACAATATTACTTCTATTAATCATTTTGAGTGTGTCTTCCTTCCAATAGAACAATAAACAGAAATGCAAAATAATTTGTCTGGTTAAAGCTGCTATATTTATTTTGTAATATATTTTGAAAATAAACAGTCTTGAAGGGAAAAAAATCAATTAAAGAAAATGTTCAACAGTGGTGTATCTGTGAGGGAGAATGTTGGTATTTTTCTCTGTAGTTTAAAACATGCTATCTTACATTTTATCGTTGACTTTCCAATGAGCATGGATGATCTTAAGTACTGTTCTGATTTGCTTTCCTTGGGTTATGTTTCTCGTGTATTTATTTAGCTCTTCTCTCTGCATGTGCCATGCTGAACTCCTTTGTTCTCTTCCTTCTGAGCTTAATGCATATATTATGTTCCTCTTTTGTATTCTCATTGATTTGCGGAATAACCCTGAAAATGCTGATGGTACAGTTGGTTTTTATTTGAATTTGTGTATAGATTGTGCTGATTTGAAATATTATAGGAAAGGGAAATCAAAGTCTAGAAATACCACATTTCATTGTGTAATTGCCACGTTATATGCCCTTTTTTCACAGGGAAAAGGGGGAATGTGACATTACAGGAAGAAATAAATTGTGCCACAGATTAGCCAGGACAATAAGACAGTTTTTAAATAAACATAGCCAACTTGGGCTTTCCCATTCTTACCTCCAAGGAAAGAGGAGGGAGGGGACCCACTGGTTTTAATATGACCATAGAGCTAGGGGCCCCTGGTAGCACAGCGGGTTAAACTGCTGAGCTGCTGAACTTGTTGACAGAAAGGTCGGTGGTTTAAATCTGGGGAGAGGGATGAGCTCTTGCTGTTAGCCCCAGCTTCTGTTCAACCTAGCAGTTTGAAAACATGCAAATGTGAGTAGATGAATAGATACCTTGGTGAGAAGTAAGGGCACTCCATTCAGTCATGCCAGCCGCATGACCTTGGAGGTGTCTATGGACAATGCCGGCTGTTTGGCTTAGAAATGGAAATGAGCACCGCCCCCCAAAGTCGGACACAACTAGACTTAATATCAAGGGGAAACCTTTACCTTTACTGACTATTACACAGTGGGGACTATTATGCACTGAAATATGGCATTTGTTCTGGTATGGCTGTACCAGGAGCTCCAATTTTATTTGCTTTGTATTAAATGTTTGCTTGCAGCCCTGGGTTTCAGGGACTCTGCAGATAGGTGGCTTCCTTTGGTTGCAGTCACAGGGCAAGTCACCTGTCCATCATCGTTAAGTTTTGGTTCCGCCCCTTGCTCAGGGCAATTGGGAAGGGAAGGGAGCCATTTTTTAGTTAGTCTCAGCAAGGAAAGCTAATGTACAAGATGTGTGCAAGCTTCCCCTGTACAAAAGTTTCAACCCTTAAGACTTTCCAGGAGAAAACAGTCTTAAGAGCATCTAAGACCTTCCGGGGGATAACAGTCTTAAGAGTCTCCAAAGATTTCCAGGGAAACAGCCCTAAAGACCAAAGAACTCTAGCTGGAGAATATCTAAACCTTTACTGGTAGGTCCACTCGGTGCTTCGAGATGCAGTTCGACCCGGTAGCAGAGCCCACATCAGTAAGGGTTAGATTACAGTCAGCCTGGGAGAAGTTAAAAAGGGGATTTTCCTTTAAAGTAAAGAAGTTATGGAAGACAGTTGCCTGTCCTTCGTGGGCAAGATTATGAAGCCACCAGTTGCCTGGACGCATTTGTTTAGCTTTATTGAAGACAAGAGAAGTTTCTGTTTGATTGTTCATTAATAAAAGACTTTGTTATATTTCACAAGCCATCTAAAGATCATTTGTAGTGAAAAACCTCTGAGAACTTCTCCTTGGTCCCCCTGGCTTCCCGCTGGGCAAAGTTTGCACGTCCTGTTCTAAAGGAAATTATTTACAGGCCCAGCACGCGACAGAATAGCACTCTATTGCTTTAATTTAATTTAACTTGTGAAATAGAATGGCAACAGAAATCTGTGATACATATTGTTTTATTTTGACTCCAGCTCTCTAGCTTTGTACAGATCTAAAAAGATTGCAAGATTTAAATTGGGTTGTTGTAGGTTTTTTCGGGCTATATGGCCATGGTCTAGAGGCAGTCTCTCCTGATATTTCGCCTGCATCTATGGCAAGCATCCTCAGAGGTAGTGAGGTCAAGCTTTAGATTCCCTGCAGATCTTCATTTTAGATTGGGCAGCCTCTGACACTGAATACTTGAATGTCTGAACCTTCCATACAGAAATCCTTGCTACATTCAGACTTGTGGAACATATCGCACTCCAGACTTGTGACCCTCTCTTAATTTCTCCAATATTGGGTATTCCTATCATCCTCACTTAGCTTGGCCATGAGAGCGGTGATTCAATTGAAGTACAGTCAACAAACAGATTGCTCCCCATCCCACTCAAATAAGGGGCTTACAACATTCATCCTCTGTATTTTTGTAGTATGCAATCTTCTAGCATACAATTAAAGAAAGAGATTAGGTGGATTTTGGAGCAGTTGCAAATCTACAGCTTTTGGAGAGGGGTGGCTATTTGGATTACTGCCCCCAGAATCCCCCAACCAGAAGGGAATTGTGATCCGAAAACTAACTTTCTAAAATGTGCAGATTTGTTTTAAGTTGTCCTAATAATGGATTTCTCATGCATTTAAATTGGAAAGTGCTTGCTTTGCTCACATAAAGTTTTGGAAGGCAGGTCTAGTATTGTCAATCATTTGTAATCCTCTCATGTTTATCCCTTACTTCTTTCTTATTTTTTCATACAAAAAGGAGGAAAATATGCACTTTACCTTGGGAAAGGTAAATATGCACTTTACCTCCAGCAAAGGATCACCGCCTTGTCGGGGCGCGGGAGCTTGAGCACCTCAATGATGTCATGAGCGAAACTGTGAAGGGACACCCAAGACGGGACGGTTGTGGCAGAGAGGTCAGACCAAGCGTGATCCCTGGGGAAGGCAATGGCAAACCACTCCAGTATCCTTGCCAAGAAAACTAAATGGACCAGTACAACCAGAGATATGTCGGTATGCCATTGGAAGATGGGACTCCCAGGTCGGAAGATGGCCAAAATGCTACTGGGGAGGAGCAGAGGATAAGTTCAACTAGCCCCAGATGTGATGACGCAGCTAGCTCAAAGCCGAAAGGAAGGCTAGCGGCCGACGGTACTGGAGCGGCTGACGGTACTGGAGGTGAATCCGATGCTCTAAAGATCAACACACCATAGGAACCTGGAATGTAAGATCTATGAGCCAGGGCAAATTGGATGTTGTTATTGGCGAGATGTCAAGACTAAAGATAGACATTCTGGGGGTCAGCGAACTGAATGGACTGGAATGGGCCACTTCACATCAGATGACCACCAGATCTACTACTGCTGACAAGAGGAACATCGAAGAAATGGAGTAGCCTTCATAATTAATAAGAAATTCGCTAAAGCGGTGCTTGGATACAACCCAAAAAATGACAGAATGATCTCAATTCGAGTGCAAGGAAAGCCTTTCAACATTACATTGATCCAAATATACGCCCCAACCACAGCTGCTGAAGAAGCAGAAGTAGATCAGTTCTATGAGGATCTGCAGGACCTACTGGATAATACACCAAAAAGAGACATTATTTTCATTACAGGAGACTGGAATGCGAAGGTGGGAAGTCAAATGACAACAGCGATCACAGGCAAGCATGGTCTGGGAGAACAAAATGAAGCGGGACGCAGGCTGATAGAATTTTGCCAGGAAAACTCGCTGTGTATAACGAATACTCTCTTCCAACAACCTAAAAGACGCTTTACACATGGACCTCACCAGACGGTCAACACCGAAATCAGATTGACTACATCCTTTGCAGCCAAAGGTGCGGACATCCATCCAGTCGGTGAAAACAAGACCTGGGGCTGACTGTAGCTCAGATCACGAACTTCTTATTGCCCAATTTAGAATAAAACTAAAGAGATCAGGGAAAATACACAGACCAGTTAGATATAATCTCACTAACATTCCTAGCGAATATACAGTGGAAGTGAAGAACAGATTTGAAGGACTAGATTTAGTAAACAGAGTCCCAGAAGAACTATGGACAGAAGTCCGAGACATTGTTCAGGAGGCGGCAACAAAGTACGTCCCAAAGAAAAAGAAAACCAAGAAGGCAAAATGGTTGTCTGCTGAGACACTGGAAGTAGCCCAAGAAAGGAGGAAAGCAAAAGGAAACAGTGACAAGGGGAGATATGCCCAGTTAAATGCGCAATTCCAGAGGTTAGCCAGAAGAGATAAAGAACTATTTTTAAATAAGCAATGCATGGAAGTGGAAGAAGACAACAGAATAGGAAGGACAAGAGACCTCTTCCAGAAAATTAGAAACATTGGAGGTAAATTTCAGGCAAAAATTGGTATGATAAGAAACAAAGATGGCAGGACCTAACAGAAGCTGAAGAGATCAAGAGAAGGTGGCGAGACTATACAGAAGATCTGTATAGGAAGGATAATAATATTGAGGATAGTTTTGACGGTGTGGTGAATGAATTAGAACCAGACATCCTGAGGAGTGAGGTTGAATGGGCCTTAAGAAGCATTGCTAACAACACGGCAGCAGGAGACGACGGGATCCCAGCTGAACTGTTTAAAATCTTAAAAGATGATGCTGTCAAGGTGATGCATGCCATTTGCCAGCAAATATGGAAAACACAAGAATGCCCATCAGACTGGAAATCAACTTATATCCCCATACAAAAAAGGGAAATGCGAAAGACTGCTCAAACTTCCGTACAGTGGCCCTTATTTCACATGCCAGTAAGGTAATGCTCAAGATCCTGCAAGGAAGACTCCAGCAATACATGGAGCGAGAGTTGCCAGATGTTCAAGCTGGGTTTAGAAAAGGTAGAGGAACGAGAGACCAGACTGCCAATATCCGCTGGATAATGGAGAAAGGCAGGGAGTTTCAGAAAAACATCTACTTCTGCTTCATTGACTATTCTAAAGCCTTTGACTGTGTGGATCATAATAAATTGTGGCAAGTTCTTAGTGGGATGGGCATCCCAAGCCACCTTGTCTCTCTCTCCTGAGGAATCTGTACAAGGACCAAGTAGCAACAGTCAGAACTGACCACGGAACAACAGACCTGGTTCAAGATTGGGAAAGGCGTACGGCAAGGCTGCATACTCTCACCCAACCTTTTTAACTTGTATGCAGAACACATCATGCGATGTGCGGGGCTGATGAATGCAAAGCTGGGGTGAAAATTGCTGGAAGAAACATTAACAACCTCAGATATGCAGATGACACCACTCTGATGGGCCGAAAGCGAGGAGGAGCTGAGGAGCCTTCTAATCAAGGTGAAAGAAGAAAGCGCAAAAGCGGTTGCAGCTAAACATAAAAAAAACCAAGATTATGGCAACAAGAATGATTGACAACTGGAAAATGGAGAAAATGTGGAGGCCGTGACAGGGTTTGTATTTCTAGGTGCAAAGATTACTGCAGATGCAGACTGTGGCCAGGAAATCAGAAGACGGTTACTTCTTGGGAGGAGAGCAATGTCCAGTCTCGATAAAATAGTGAAGAGTAGAGACATCACACTGGCAACAAAGATCCGCATAGTCAAAGCCATGGTATTCCCTGTAGTAACCTACGGATGTGAGAGCTGGACCTTAGGAAAGGCTGAGCGAAGGAAGATCGATGCTTTTGAGCTGTGGTGTTGGAGGAAAGTGCTGAGAGTGCCTTGGACTGCGAGAAGATCCAACCAGTCCATCCTCCAGGAAATAAAGCCCGACTGCTCACTGGAGGGAAAGATCCTAGAGACAAAGTTGAAGTACTTTGGCCACATCATGAGGAGACAGGAAAGCCTAGAGAAGACAATTATGCTGGGGAAAGTGGAAGGCAAAAGGAAGAGGGGCCGACCAAGGGCAAGATGGATGGATGGCATCCTTGAAGTGACTGGCTGACCTTGAAGGAGCTGGGGGTGGTGACGGCCGACAGGGAGCTCTGGCGTGGGCTGGTCCATGAGGTCACGAAGAGTCGGAGACGACTGAACGAATGAACAACAACAACCTTGGGAAAGGTAGAGCTGAAAACTGTCCACCTAGAAGTATCCAACTCTTTGGAAATTTTACGCTGTAAAATATCACTGGGTAAGATGGAAATGTTGTTTTAAATGAAACAAATAAAGGAATTACTGGTACGGTGGCAGACTCTCTTTCTATGACCATGCTACAACATGACCCTTTGCCACACTTTGAGATAGAGCTCAGGCTTATCTTCAGCTTCTTCAAAGCTTTGAAAGGAGCTCAAGATAAGCCCTCTCTACATCTGCCACTTCAAGAAGAGCTTGGCAGGTTGAGATAAAGGCCTGGAAGGTCACCAAATGGCCTGTTATTTGGTTGTGACCCCTAATCATTTCTATGAGAGAGTGGCACAGATCTCTCTATTTGAAGTGCTGTGCAACTTGCATATTTAGGAAACTGCTTGCAGTCCTTTCAGAGACCAGGTTCATACATGTTTCTCAGGAAGGATTTCTAGAAGTTTCTCCAGTCAATGAAACAGTAGTGTAGGGGCGAGCAAGCAAAACTGGTGAGGTGGGACAGGGTTCACATCCAAGTTTGAAAATGAATTAATCCTGCTGTTGAGATATGTAAGTGTGCTTGAGAGCATCTTGTGCTCTCTTAGAGTTAGCTGCTAGGCATAGCGTCAGCCAGCAAATGCCACAGGGAACAGTAGCAGAAACTCTGGATAATCATTCTGAGATGCTTAGGAATTTGGAGAATTATTATTATTATGATTTGAAACACAACAAGATGAGTCCACAGAAGACACTCTGCTGGCTGTTGAATTGGATCACATGTCGGACACTTCCCAAGTGTGATGTATCGGCGAATAATGCGTGCAGATCCCAGTAGGGCAGCCTTCTGCAGCTGGCAGATGGTAATTTTGTCAGCACCGATTGTGTTTAAGTACAAGCCAAGGTCTTTAGGCACTGCACCCAGTGTGCCAATCACCACTGGGACCACCTTTACTGGCTTGTGTCGGAGTCTTTGCAGTTCGATCTTGAAATCTTCATATCGTGTCAGCTTTTCCAGTTGTTTCTCTGCAATCCTGCTGTCACCTGGGATTGCGACATCGACGATCCATACTTTGTTTTTTAACACGATTGTGAGGTCAGGAGTATTATGCTCCAAAACTCTGTCTGCCTGAATCCGGAAGTCCCAGAGGAGTTTGCCGTGTTCATCTCCTGTTGTGCTCCGCCCTAAGTCCCTTGCGGGGTGAGAAGGGCAGAATATAAATGTTTTAAATAAATAAATAAATAGATATTTAAATTACTTTACAAGATTACTTTTAATGATAATTAATTGGCCAGAGTTTTTGGAAAAGGGGGGGGGAAGAAAATTGATTAAAATTAAGAGGGATTTGGGAAAAAGTAAAAAAAGAGGGTGTACAGCCCACTGAAGAACTAAAGGTAGATAAATGGCTAAATGCAAGAGAAAAGACAAGTAAACAGTGGAACAGTGGCAAAAATATATAATTTAATGGTAGAAAATAAAGAGTTTATGAGTAGAGCAATAAGTTACAAATGGAATGGAGTTAAATCATTACAGACAAAAGAAATAGAGGAAATAATTAGGAACATGAATAAAATAAAAATAGAAAAATATAATGAATTAGAAAAAAAGATGATATTATGATGGTATAGAACTCCTGAACAATTGGCTTATATGGTAAAAGGAAAGAATTCAAAGTGTTGGCATTGTAATAAAGAAAAAAGTACTTATTCATACATGTGGTGGGAGTGTTCTGAAATAAAAACATTCTGGCAAATGATACAAGGAAAAATTCAAGAGATATTCCAGATAAAAATTCAAATTAATAATGATTTGCTACTATGGGGAGTGTTGGATCATCCGAGTATAATAACTAATTGCCAGGAGTTATTTAAGGTAACAATAAGAGCAGTCCATGTGGTGATTGCTAGAGGATGGAAAGACAAATCGAAATGGACGTTAAGTAATTGGAATGATTATATGTATGATCAAGTGCTGTTAGATATTACGGGAATTATGACTAAGCAAACACCAAGAATGGACAAAGAAAAGATTATTACAAATAGATGGAAGGTCTACTTCAACTGGGTGAAAAATTGAGGAGCCAACGATCACATCAAAGAAAAAAATACAAAGACTCTACCAGTGGCTGGATCTGCAAGATTAGCTAGAAATATATTGTGGTTGAAGAGGGAGGGAGAGAGAGGGAGGGAGGGAGGGAGGGAGGGAGAGGGAGGGAAGGTGGAGATAATGTAATATACAGCAGTGTAAATTAGTGTATTGTCAAAGGCTTTCATGGCTGGAATCACTAGGTTCTTGTGGGTTTTTTCGGGCTATAGAGCCATGCCTCTAGAACATGGCTCTATAGCCCGAAAAAACCCACAAGAACCTAGTGTAAATTAGCATAATGTCTTTAATATTTGATGAATTATTCAGGTTTTATATGTGTAACACTTGGAATTTGGCTTATTGATCTGTGTGTATAACATAATAAAAATATCTTTAAAAAAAACAAAAAACAAGATTACTTTTAATATCCCAAGCCTCATATCTTTCTCGCGTACTCTGTTTCTTTCATTTGCTACTTGTATTGTGTATTTTGAATCTGCAGTCAATTAAATCCATAGGTCCAAGGATACAGTTACACACAGTCGACTGTGCTGATATGACTACCATTACAAAGTCAATTTCCCCCTTAATTTTAGAGGCAAGTACAGCAGGATTGTCTAGCTCTGCCTTGGAGGCTTCCTGCTGCTGCTGTATGTGCTACAACAGCCAAAGGAAAGAGATAGGTATCGGGACTCTGTTTGCAGTTCTACAACACATCTGGATTCTTTAGTAAAGAAGCTCACAAAAATGCTGTATTTGCTAATATATCATTTGTAAAACTGAGGGAGCCAGCCAGGGGATATTCACTCAAGGGCAATGGGCGGAAATGTGTCTGCGGTAATTAAAGGGGGACATGCTGTATAAACAAAAGTCGTAGCCAGATTTGTTACTCTGCAGGCATAACTTGGGCCTAAGTCAAAGAAATGGGAGAAAAATGAGGAAAGGAAAGCCTTATAGGGCTCTTGGGAAGGGTGAGAAAACAGGACAGGAAATGTTTATGTAGATAAAGGAAGCCTGCAAAAGCAGCCAGGGCAGGGATTGCAGGAATTCCAGCCTCCTTGCCATCAAGTGGAATTGCAATTAGGAAACATTATTAAAGAGGCAAAGCTAGTGTCTGCAACTCTGCAGTTTTCTTTAAAGCTGCAGTCCAGACATAGTCTTTGCTTGAAAAAAGGAACTTAAGAAGTTCCACGTTTGTCTCCTACATCTGACTTCAAAATAACCCAGTGCTGAAATAGCCAGTTTGTTGACCTTTTGGGTCAAACTCCATAGCAGATCTGTTTTCTCAGGCTCTGTGGAGATAGCTGAGCAGAGACAGATTTGCTTTCAATTTGTCCAGTAGCCTCTAGGGAATTTTTAGACAATCTTATTTAATATTTTCCAAGATGTATAATTGTGTCCGAGATCCAGCACGGTGTCATCGTTTGAGCATGGGAATATGAAGACCAGAGTTTGAATCCCTGCTCAGCGGTGAAAACCCACAGGTTGGCGTGAAGCAAATCACATCCCTCCAACCTCCTTTGACGGCAAAGGCAAACCCCCTCTGAATATGTCTTCCCAAGAAAACCCTGTGATAGGATCACCTTAGGGTCGCCATGAGTCAAAAATGATTTGAAGGCATGCAACAACTGTGTCTACATTCCATTTATCCATTGGAATCAAATTGATTTAGAGCAAAGATTAACATGTTTGTTTACTGGCACAACATCAGTAAAGCATAGACATTTAATTGCCTGTCTCCTTCCACAGATACTTCCCTGAGCCAAACATATGTTGTGATCATACTGCTCAGTTGTATTTTCTGGTAGTATTTTAGTGCACTGTTCTCCTTCTGACTTCCAATTATTTTGGAGTTCAGTTCTTCAAAGTTTCTTGCAGCATATTCAAAGGCTAGGATTCAGCTGAAGTTAAAAACATCTGAAGCTGAGGACCATGGTTCTAATCAATATAGGAAAAACTCTTGTATATTTATTTTTAACTAGCTGTACCTACCACGTGTTGCTGTGGCCAACCTTCCCTCCCTCTTTCTCTCTCGCCTTCCTTCCTTCTCTCCCTCTTTCCTTCATTCCTTCCTTGTTCCTTTCCTTCTCTCTTTCCTTCTCCCTCCCCCTTTTCTTTTTCTTCTTTCTCTCCTTTCTTCCTTCTCTCCCTCTTTCCTTCCTTCCTTCCTTTGCTCTTTGCTTCCATCCTTCTCTTTCCTGCTTTCTTTCCTGCCCTCTTTCTCTTCTTTCTTCTCTCCCTCTTTCCTTCCTTCAGCATTGTTTTTCCTTTGCATGGAGGGAGGAGACATTCGCGCATGCACTGTTATGTATTCTTGGTTGGGGGGGGGGGGTTAAAGTTTTTTTCTGGTTAATTTTTTTGGTCTTTTTTTAGTGAAGAACATACATTGGTTTAGTTGATGTATTGTAACCAAATTTGATGTCAATCTGCCCAGTGGTTTTTGAATTATGTTAATCCTACAAACGAACGTTACCTTTTTATTTATATAGATTGAGACAGCTTTTTCAAAGTTTTTGCAGCTTAATAAGCCCTTTCCATGTTTTTATGATTGAACCAATTAGGAAATGACATTTATAACCCAGGAACAAAAATCATGTTACACAGCGTAATCTTTCAACTGCATTCAACCATGTTGCATTGATAGCTGTCAGGAGCAGGACTTTTGTGTGGTGTCACTTTTTTAATTACCTGTTTTTCATATACTTACAAAGTGATTGCAAAGTGAAGAAAATAAACTTCCTTCTATGTTATGCATACCATTCGTGCTGCCCTCCAGGAAGTGAGTAAAGCAGACTTACTGGAATGCTCTCTCCTGAGAGGCTTGCCAGAATACTTTTAATAAAGTTTGCTGGAATTCTTTAGGGAATTTGTAAGGGTGAGTTTGAACTGGATTGCAGCTAATTTTGGTCTCATCTGACATTATTAGCACCTTTAAGCTTCTTGGCAGTTTAAAATGTGGTGTGTTAATTGATGCATTTTCCATCAGGAACAAAGGAGATGGGTAACTCATGAGTGATGACAGGAAAGAGTCTTCAGGTAACTATTTAAAAAGATACTAGTAAAGAACAGCATAGTATTTCTTAAATGATACCTTAAGTGATGTAACGAAGTGTCAGAATGCAATTAAATACACGAGTGGCACAGAAATTGGTTTGATAATGCAACCCATAGACAAATGAACCTGTTTGTTTCGTTTTCACATTTTATCCACAAACAAATATTTCTCATACCAGTCTGCATCTTGAAATATTTCTTGTGTGTGCAAAAATTCACATGTATTGTAATACAGAATTTCACTGACTATATATAATTCACTTATGGAATTTATCCAGAATTTTACTGAATATATGCATTTTAACAAGCACTCCCTTCTAATACATGCTTTGTTTACATGCTGTTTCCCCTAATATATGCAATATATATATATATATATATATATATATATATATATATAATATGCATATCTATATATATAATGCATATATATATATATATAATGCATATATATATATATAATGCATATATATATATATATATATATATATATATATATATATATATATAAATGCATATATTAGGGGAAATATACTCAGAACTGCATCACTAAATTTGGAGAAAAACAAATGATAATTGCCTTCTGGGTTATGATTTAGCTTCAGAAGTACAAATTGGGTCACTTTTGAAACACAAGGAGGCCTAAATACCCCAAAGTCACCAAATACCGTTTAATCTTAGAAGTTAATCATGGTCAGCTCTGGTTGTGGATGGATGGGAGATTGCCAATGAATACCAGAATCTGCAGGCTATATTTCAGATGAAGAAACTGGAAAAATCATCTTCGAGTACAGTATGACCCTGTGTCTGAGGATACACAAAGCCATGGATAATAGTGAACTCTATATTTTGACTATACTTGTGGCAGAAGCATATCATGAAATCACACTGGAGGACCTATACTTCCCAGGGACTGAGATATTTTTTTGGAGTATGAGAACCGTATATTTTGGCATATAAGACTACTTTTTAACCCAAGAAAATCTTCTCAAAAGTCAGAGGTTGTCTTATACGCGGGAGTAGTCTTATACACGGGAGCCGTCTTATACGCTGGAGTAGTCTTATGCATGGGAGTTGTCTTATATGTGGGAGTAGTCTTATACACTGGGAGTCTCTTATAGAGTGGATGCTGAAACTTCCAATCCGGATTGGAGAATCTGTGGTTGCTGCATATTGTGGGGGGAGCTCAAAAATGGCAGTGGCCGCGTTCCTGCCATATGCAGCGACTGTATGAAAGCATTAAGGGTGATGCTGTACAAGTACGGTAGAAGAAAATCCATTCATCAGGATTCGTGGACTTAATATGGTCCCGATGGTGAGGTGAAGGGGTGTCTCACTGGGAAGATGTAAGTGAAGGGCGGAGCAAGCTGCAGGTGCCCAGGGTATGGAAAAAAGAGATAGAGTGGTTATGGGCCCAGAAAAACACACCTCTTTTACCTGTCTGGCCTGCCCTTGTATCCTATTACTGTACCTCCTCCTCTGCCTCTCAGATCTCACTCCTGAAGACTGCAGTGAAGTGGTGCAGGTGTACATGTGCGAGATCTGAGAGGCAGAGAAGGAGGTACAGTAATAGGAAAATTACCATATTGAAATCAAATCTGATGCTTTTAAAAATTTTATTTGGTGTGTGTTGGAAGAGGGGTAGTCTTATACGGTGAGTATATCTCAAACTCTATATTTTAACTGGAAACATTGGGGGTCGTCATCTGATACGCCCAGTCATCTGATATGCCGGAATATATGGTAAATGAAACAATGTATCTGTGGATAAGGCAGTCATACTGTACTATTTGCTTATGAAAACCCTATGAAACTTAAGTCAACAGGTGAATTAAAAGCACACACACATGTGTTTCCTAGCTAGAATCCATTTTGATAGATACAGATTAATTTAAAAGGTGCATTCAGATATTTCGTCGTGTTTATTGCAACCAACAAGAATGGCAACAGAAATAATAATAATATAAATTCACTTGAAACAAAGTCCTTTTGGTTATTCTAAGCCCCTTCCACTCAACTCTATACAATCCACATTTAACTGGATTATATGGTAGTGTGGATTCAGATGATCCAGTTCAAAGGAGGTATTGTGGATTATCTGCCTTGCTATTCTGAGTTATATGGCTGTGTGGAAGGGCCTTAACTTATTTCAGTATCTGCTGGGTAATTGGTTTACATTCTGCTATATAGCAAAGTGGTCAGAATGTTTCAAGTAGATGTTGGGGTCCAGCATAAGTAACCTCATGAGTTTTGTTGATAATTTTTCTGGGAATAAAGGAATTTACAACTCACATCAAGCAAATGAAAACAAAACAAAGGACAAAGAATATGTAAACATCAATGCCTTAGAAAATATTTTTGTTCTTTGCCCAGCTATCAAAGCAATTGTCCGGCAGGCAGTTTGAGACCAAACTGCACACTGAGCTGCAGCTGTATCTTCTATCAGCCAACAGGTTGAAAAAAAAGACCAAAGAGTGCTTCACAGCATGGAGAGGGAAGGAAAGAAAGGAAAGAAGGAAGGCCTTAACATTTTCCATGCCAAACTTTCCTTTTACCAAACTAGTTTCATCCTTTCAGTATTATTCTGCAAACAGTATTTTATTCTTCTATATTTATTTACAACACCAAGAAAGCAGTAGGGGTTGGGCAGGATGATCGGTGAAAGCAAATTTAGGTGCTGTTATTCTTCCACTCCTCCATTGCAAAACAGTCTCTTCCCAAAGTTTTTTGCTGTTAGACCACTGTGACAGACAGCCACAGTGTACTGTGGAACTTGGCCCTTTGCCTGCAGTTCCAACTCAAATGCATCTCTATTTCAAAAGCTGGCAATGAATTTAGTGGCTCACAATAATTCTTAATTTACCCCATGTCCCTTATCCTTCATAGATAAATCGTTCCAAGGATAACACCTACTTCACATATTATAGTTTGGCGTGAATGGGAATGCAGTTTGGCGTGAATGGGAATCAGCCTGTGGATGTCTACAAAACACATGCTGGCTGATCTAGTTTAACCTGGAGAGAGCCGCTTAATGTGGGTTTAAAAAAAAGGGGAAGTCTGCATCCTGCACCAGAATTCAGGTTTTCTCCTGTATTTGGTCATAATAATAATAATAATAATAATAATAATAATAATACTTTATTTATACCCTGCTACCATCCCCCAAGGAACTCAGTGCGGCTTACATGAGGCCAAGCCAACAAAACTTCAATAATAAAGCAATAACAACAAATAATACAAAGCAATAAAATAAAACTCATAACAAAAAAGCAAGTTTTTTAGTGTTAGTGCAGATGCCCACCTAATTCCTATGTGGAATTGGGAGTGGGAAGCTCAATAGCCATCCTGCACTCCCCAGATTCATACAGCCCAGGGAGGTGAGATGGCTGTCCCTTTATACCCTATTCCAACCTAATTTTGCTCTCAAAACAAATATATATATATATATATATATATATATATATATATGAACATATTTTATTATGGTATAAACACAAATCAGCAAACCATATTCCAAGTGTTACAAGCATAAATCCTAAGTAATTCAATAAATATTAATGGCATCATTAATGGCAAATATTAATGGTTATCATTCAGACACTTGCTGGAACACATCAGTAAGTGAGAGTCAAAAAGTGGCAAGCTCAAACCCAGAACCTCAACCAATGGCTGATACCAAATGAGAGACTCCCCCCTGGGCACACAGAAGACTGGGCAACTTGGAAGACGCTGAACAGACTGCGCTCTGGCACCACGAGATGCAGAGCCAACCTCAAGAAATAGGGCCACAAAGTGGAATCCACCACATGCGAGTGTGGAGAAGAGCAAACCACTGACCATCGGCTGCAATGCACCCTGAGCCCTGCCACATGCACAATGGAGGACCTCCTTGCAGCAACACCAGAAGCACTCCAAGTGGCCAGATACTGGTCAAAGGACATTTAATCAACTACCAAACTCGCAAATTTTCTATTTTGTCTGCTTGTTTCATTCTGTTATAAATGTAATACAATTGACTGGTTGCCCTTACACGACAAATAAATAAATGGCATTATGCTAGTTTACACTGATGTAAATTATATTTTTCCCTCCCTCTCCCTCCCTCCTCAACCACAGAATATTTCTATTAATCTTGCAGATTCAGCCACTGGTGAAGTCTTTGTATTTTTTCTTTAATGTAATTTTTGGCTCCTCCATTTTTCACCCAGTTGAAGTAGACCTTCCATCTATTTATAATGACATTTTGTTTGTCTGTTCTTGTTGCATAATTCCCGTAATATCTAACAACACTTGATCATACATATAATCATTCCAATTATTTAATGGCCATTTCAATTTGTCTTTCCATCCTCTAGCGTCACCGCGTGTGCTGCTTTTATTGTTACTTTAACTATCTTCTGGTAATTGATTGATATATTAGTAATTTATTGATATATTCGGGTGATCCAACACTCCCCATAGTAGCAAATCATTATTAATTCGAATTTTTATCTGCAATATCTCCTGAATTTTTGCTTGTATTATTTGCCAGAATTGCTTTATTTCAGAACACTCCCGCCACATATGCGAATAAGTACCTTTTTCTTTATTACAGTGCCAACACAAAACAAATAAACATATCTACTTTTTTTTTTTACTGCAGCCCTTTTTCTCGGTCCCTTTCCATACAACTGGCAAAGGACCAGGAAGAAGGGCAGTAAAGCAAGTGTGTGCATTTCTTTTCTGTTTTAAGGGCAGGAATCGATTTGCCAGGGAGGGTGGGGATCGGGCTATTCCCAGTAGTGCCAAACTGGCTTTGGCCTGATTGAGCTGTCAGGCTGATGTTCCACAACCAAGATGGCTCAGTGCACACCTATATGGCCACGGTTTGTGCTAGAACTGGCATTTTTCATGCCGGTTCCAACCTGCATTGTGTGTCTGTGTAGAAAATTCCCTAATTTTCTTGGATAAAACCTTCTGATTGCAACACAAGCATTTAAAACATCTGGCAAAAGCAGCACCCCTGGCGTAAAGCAGACTAACTTCCATACTTATTGCATTCCAGCCTTTGTCCTGAGCTTTTTTGCATGCATAACATATGCACAATTACAGCAAGTGGCAGCAGAGAGTAGAAGCAAAAAAAAAAAAAAAAAGCCTCAGGAAGGAAGGCCCTGTTTTTTTGTAAATGCTCCGCTCAGTAAAAGAACAGGGAATGAGGGCAGGAGGCATACATTTCAGTTCTTCAGCTGGCAGCTCTCTGGCTTGGGTGGCTACACATAGATGGAGAAAACATTGGCTGCTATTTTTAATTCACTGGAAATTCTTTCTTCCCCACATCCTGGCAGCCCATATTTGAAGAGTTTTGTCATCAAAGCACAGCAATATCGCCATCTAGTGATATTGCAAGCATGTGAGGCATGTGTTTACTTTAATATGTGTTTGTAGAAGACCTACAAGCCACTCAAACACCTTCGCAGAAGCTTACGAGAAGCTCGGCCTGTCATTAAACATCGAGAAAACCAAAGTGCTCTTCACTCACCAGTCAATCCCTCTCCAATGCCAGAAATACAACTTAATGGTGTAACATTAGAAAATGTTGACAATTTTCGCTACCTTGGCAGCCACCTCTCCACAAAAGTCAACATTGACACCGAAATACAACACCGCCTGAGCTCTGCGAGTGCAGCTTTTCTCCGAATAAAGCAGAGAGTGTTTGAAGACTGGGACATCCGTAGGGATACCAAGGTGCTTGTTTTATAAAGCTATTGTCCTCCCAACCCTGCCATATGCCTGCGAGATATGGACAGTCTACAGACGTCACATGCAAGTCCTGGAACGATTCCATCAGCGCTGCCTCCGAAAAATCCTGCAAATCTCTTGGGAAGACAAGTGGACAAATGTTAGCGTGCTGGAAGAAGCAAAGACCGCCAGCACTGAAGCAATGGTCCTCTGCCAACAACTCTGCTGGGCCGGCCACGTTGTCCGGATGCCCGACCACCATCTCCCAAAGCAGTTGCTCTGTTCCGAACTCAGGAATGGAAAATGGAATGTTGGAGGACAGGAAAAGAGATTTAAAGATGGTCTCAAAGTCAACCTTTAAAACTCTGGCATAGACACTGTGACCAACAGTGCTGTTGAATTTGAAGAGGCACGAATGGAGGGTGAAAGAGAGAAACATGCCAAGAGGAAGGCGCATCAAGCCAACCCCGACCAGGACCGCCTTCCACTTGGTAACTGATGCTGGTCCAGCCCTCTCTGTGGGAGAAGATACAGATCAAGAACAGGGCTCCACAGTCACCTACGGATCCACCACCAGGACACTATACTTGGAAGACCATCATCCTCAGACTACGAGGGATTGCCTAAGTAAGTAATATATGTACAATCTTCCAGTGTTGTTAGGCCAAACCTAATGGAATACTTATATTTGTATTCCCCAAATGGCTGCTTCTTGTGTTCTAAGGTTAAGAGAAACTAGATGGTTATCATTCAGTTGGGCACTTCTTTGAAACAAAGCAGTCATGCAAATGTTTGCTAAGTATCCATATTTATTGAGACTGGATAATCCAGTGTTTGGAAATTACTTTGAAGACACAAGTTGATTATACTATACCTGAAATACTTGAGTCCAGGAATGTTATGATTCCTCCCTGCTTATATTGGAATGCCTGTATTTGCATATATGTACATAATGAGATAAAATCCCACAATATCTGCTTTGAACTGAGTTATCTGAATCCATACTCAAATAATATGGGATTTTCTGCCTTGATATTCTGGGATAAAGGACTGTGTGGAAGGGCCCATAAATACATTTCATGTTTAATCTTGGATCCCATCTCCTTATACATATACCTTGAAGACAATTTTATACAATATTTCAAATGTTTTTATGCATGGAACAAAGTACATGTACATTCAGCCATCTGCAAGCAAAAATGTCACAATTCCAACCATCCGTGTGCACAATTTTGTATTTTGAAGTATTTCAGATTCCCAGATAAAGGAAATTATAATTGCTAATTACCTAACTGCTTAACAATAATGCATATTGATGTATTGATCACTGCTTTGCACCTCACCAAAAGTCAACTGCAACAGCCTTCACGGCTTGGCCCAGCACAGAATGCCAAAGAACAGGCCTAACGAGTTGTTTTGCTAAGACTTCAAAGTTCAGCACTGGGTGAGGTAGTTGGGAGTGTAATGGTTCACCTAGCAAGGCCATAAAGGTGAGTGGAAATAAGCAAGGAGGTGGATTAGATCCTAGTGTTTACGGTGCATCCTTGCACTTCTTAACTCTGTGTAGGCCCAGGGCTCCTCCAACTGCGGCTTTGTGCCTCCAACTCCCAGAAGCCCTCTCCAGCTTGAAGCCAGGAAAAGACCGTAATGACCCAAAAAGCTACAGACCAATCTCCCTGTTGTGCCACCTCTACAAAGTTCTGGAGAGACTTATTTTGCATAGAATTATGGAAAAAATAGACCCCTGTCTGATTCCACAGCAAGCTGGCTTCAGAAAAGGCAAAAGCTGCACATCGCAAGTGCTGAACCTGACTCAGCACATAGAAGATGGCTTTGAAAGGCAGCAGATCACAGGAGCTGTCTTCATAGACTTGTCAGCAGCCTATGATACTGTGAACCACCGCCTCCTCCTGAGAAAAATGTATAATATCACAAAGGACTACCACCTCACCAGCCTCATAGGAAACCTGCTACAAAACAGGAGCTTTTTTGTTGAGTTCCAGGGCCAGAGAAGCAGATGGCGGAAACAGAAGAACGGCCTGCCTCAGGGGAGCGTGCTTGCTCCATCCATGTTCAACATCTACACAAATGACCAGCCACTGCCAGAAGGGACAGAGAGCTTCATCTATGCTGATGATCGTGCCATTACTGCTCAAGCAGGGAGCTTTGAGATGGTAGAACAGAAGCTCTCTAAAGCTCTAGGTGCACTTACTGCCTATTACAGGGAAAACCAGCTGATCCCCAACCCATCTAAAACACAGACATGTGCCTTTCACCTTAACAACAGATAAGCATCCCGAGCTCTGAGGATTACCTGGGAAGGAATCCCACTGGAGCATTGCAACACACCCAAATACCTGGGAGTCACTCTGGACCGTGCTCTGACCTACAAGAAGCACTGCCTGAACATCAAACAAAAAGTGGGCGCTAGAAACAACATCATATGAAAGCTGACTGGCACAACCTGGGGATCACAACCAGACACAGTGAAGACATCTGCCCTTGCGCTATGCTACTCTGCTGCTGAGTATGCATGCCCAGTGTGGAACACATCTCACCACACTAAAACAGTGGATGTGGCTCTTAATGAGACATGCCGCATTATCACGGGGTGTCTGCGCCCTACACCACTGGAGAAATTACACTGCTTAGCCGGTATTGCATCACCTGACATCCACCGGGAAGTAGCAGCCAATAGTGAAAGGACCAAGGCAGAGACATCTCCAGCTCATCCCTTTGGGTATCAGCCAGCACGTCAATGACTTAAATCTAGAAATAGTTTTCTAAGATCTACAGAGACACTCGCTGGAACACCTCAGCAAGCGAGAGTCAAAAGTGGCAGGCTCAAACCCAGCACCTCAATCCATGGGTGATACCAGATGAGAGACTCCCTCCTGGGCACACAGAAGACTGGGCGACTTGAAAGGCGCTGAACAGACTGCGCTCTGGCACCACGAGATGCAGAGCCAATCTTAAGAAATGGGGCTACAAAGTGGAATCCACGACATGCGAGTGTGGAGAAGAGCAAACCACTGACCACCTGCTGCAATGCAACCTGAGCCCTGCCACATGCACAATGGAGGACCTTCTTGTGGTAACACCAGAGGCACTCCAAGTGGCCAGATACTGGTCAAAGGACATTTAACCAACTACCAAGTTTGCAAAATCTGTGTGTTCTTTTGTGTTTTTTTAAATCTGTGTATTTGTTTTGTTCTGTTAGAATTGTAACACAATGGTATGGTTGCTGATGACACGATAAATAAATGGTGCATCCTTGCACTTCTTAACTCTGTGTAGGCCCAGGCCTCCTCCAACTGCGGCTTTGTGCCTCCAACTCCCAGAAGCCCTCTCCAGCTTGTCCAACGGTCAGGAATCCTGGGAGTTGGAGGCGCAGGGCGGCAGTTGGCGTCTCCGCCTCAGACATTCCATCCTCCCAAATTGGACGAGGCGGGAGAAGGACGCGGTGACGTCATCGCTGCGAGGAAGGAGGGCGGAGGCAGCGCGAGTTGACGCGAGGCGGCGGAGCAACGCCAGAGAGGGCGGCGCGTGCCTTTCCCTCTCACGCGCCTCGCAGCGCCCCCTAGCGACGGCGTCCCTAAGCAGCCCTCCATCGGACCCGGCGGCCGCTGGCCTATTTTCCCATTTTAGGCCGCGGCGGGCGAGGGCGAGGCCTGGTTGGGCCCTTGTTACGCAGCCGGGCCTGTGTATGACGCCACTGGCCCGCGACCCCCTCTCCGCCCGGCGCCGGGCCTGAGCCGCAGCGGGGAGACGCCCCTCCCTGCCCAAGGAGATGGGCGGCCGGCGCTGGGCCGCCCCTCAGAGGCCTTCGTCGTCGTCGTCGTCGTCGCCTTCCTCCACAGCCCGCCGCCCTTGACTCCGCACCTTCTTCGCCCCGCCACCCTCCGCCCGCCCGCCCGGATGGAGCCCCCGCCGGTCACTCTGGTCATCAAGGCGCCCAACCAGAAGTACTCCGACCAGGCCGTCAGCTGCTTCCTGGACTGGACCGTGGGCAGGCTCAAGAGCCACCTCTCCCAGGTGTACCCCAGCAAGCCGGTGAGACGCCCAGCCACCTACCCACCCCTTTTCCCCTTTGCTTTATCTTCGTGGCCTCCTTCAATTGAAGCCTGGCTGGTACTCGCCCCTTCAGCCCCCCACCCTCCCCTTTTCAACCTGTTGAATGTTCTCTCATAAAACAGAACAAAGGGAGGGGGTGTCTTCTGGGAGGGCACACAGCCTTCTTCCCCTTCCTCTCCTTTCTGTGCTGGACTTCCATAGAACCCTAAGAGTTTATTTATTATTTATTTATTTACTTCACTTATATACCGCTTTTCTCAGCCCTTAGGCGACTCAGAGAGGTTAACAGCAGCAATTTCAATGCACACATTACAAAACCATTGGAACATTTAAAAACAATAGCATTACAACAATTAAACATCAATATGACAAATCTTAAGAGTTGGAAGACACCACATGAGCCATCCAGTCCAACCCCCTGCCATGCAGAAAGAGCACCATCAAAGCATCCCTGACAGATGGCCCATCCACACAGCCATATCATCCGGAATATCAAGGCATCTGATCTGTAGTTTAGGGCCAGGTAATGGTATGAAAGCTGGGTCTGGAAGCTCTGATTCTTACGCTCTTTCCGCTTTACTCCTTCAGGAGCGCTGTTTGCTCAATAATAATAATAATAATAATAATAAACTTTATTTATACCCTGCCACCATCTCCCCAACAGGGACTCGGGGCGGCTTACATGAGGCCAAGCCCAATCAACATTACAGCAAAATAAAATCAGAAACACATGCAACAAACAACATCATAATTATATAAAACATATGAATACATTAACGGTAATAATAACAATAAAAATCATCATCTTTATACCTTGCCACCATCTCCCCACAGGGGACTCGGAGTGGCTTACATGGGCCAAGCCCGAACTACAATATGACAGTACAAATTGCAATGAAATAAACAACATAACATTAAGATATAAAACATCAAAGCATATAAAACAATATACACAGAACATAGGAACTAAGCATAATGACAGAAAGACAAAGGGCAGGCTGCATGTACATAAAATGATTTAAAAACTCCAGGTGAGATAAGGGGGCAGAACTAATTGTAAGGGAGAAATCATAGAGAGATAGGAAAGTAAGCAAACCTTCATACAAGGGGGTGGTGGTGGGCAGCCTTCTTCCCCTTCCTCCCCTTTCTGTGCTGGACTTCCATAGAACCCTAAGAGTTGGGAAGATACCACATGAGCCATCCAGTCCAACCCCCTGGCATTCAGGAAGAGCACAATCAAAGCATCCCTAACAGATGGCCATCCAGGGCCCATCCACACAGCCATATCACCCGGAATATCAAGGCATCTGATATCTAGTTTAGGGCCGGGTAATAGTATGAAAGCTGGGTCTAGAAGCTCTGAGCCTTATGCTGTTTCCGCTTCGCTCCTTTGGGAGCGCTGTTTGCACAATATTATTATTATTATTATTATTAAACTTTATTTGTACCCCGCTAGCATCTCCCAGAGGATTCGATGCGGCTTACAACAGGCCGAGGCCACAACAATACAACATAACAATACAATCAAGCAAATCAAACAATTAAAACAAATTAAAGCAAAATAAACAACAAGCACAGTACATTAAAACACAATAAAACTGGGCCGGGCCAAAAGGTGGGTACAAGGATTAAAAGTGCTGATTTGACAGGAGGTGTATAGAGGGTTACTAGTGCAAGTGCGATGTGCAGCAATCATTGGTTCTGGTAAAGTCCTTGTAGGACTCGGTAGTGGAGATTTCCTAATCTGGGAAGGCGCATCAGAAAAGCCAGGTTTTTAAGTTCTTTCTGAAGATAGCCAATGAAGGGGCCTGTCTAAGGTCTTTGGGGAGGGTGTTCCAGAGTTGGGGGGCCACTACGGAGAAGGCCCTGTCCCGCGTCCCCACCAAGCGCGCTTGCGACGCTGGTGGGATCACGAGCAGGGCCTCTCCAGATGACCAAAGAGAACGCGTGGGTTCGTAGATGGAAATGCGGTCACGCAGGTAGGCTGGTCCCAAACCGTTCAGGGCTTTGTAGGTAAGCACCTGCACCTTAAATTGGGCTCGGAATATAAACGGCAGCCAGTGGAGTTCCTTAAACAGGAGGGTTGACCTCTCTCTGTAAGGGGCCCCCATTAGCATCCTGGCTGCTGATCGTTGGACCAGTTGGAGCTTCCGAGCCGTCTTCAAGGGCAGCCCCACGTAGAGCGCATTGCAGTAATCCAATCTGGAGGTGACCAAGGCATGGACCACTTTATTTATACCCCGCCACCAGCTTCCCAATGGAGACTCAGGGCGGCTTACATGAGAACAAGCCCAATCAACAAATTACAATCAACAAATTACAGCAAAATAAAACCAAAAACACATGCAACAAACAACAACTTCATAATTACATAAAACATATGAATACATTAACGGTAAGCAGAATGGAACACATATTATAAAAGGAATGTAAGAATTCTTTAATGGTAAAACCCCAACCCTTACCCAAGCCCTAAGCCTTGTTGTTGTTGTTCATTCGTTCAGTCGTCTCCGACTCTTCATGACCTCATGGACCAGCCCACTTTTAACCCTAATCCTAATCCAAACCCTAAACCAGTGGTTCTCAACCTTCCTAATGGCGTGACCCCTTAATACAGTCCCCCATGTTGTGGTGACCCCCAACCATAATATTGTTTTCATTGCTACTTCATAATAGTCATTTTACTACTGTTGTGCTGGTACAGCTGTACCAGGAGCTCCATCTCTGTTTGCTTTTGCATTTAATGTTTATTGCAGCCCTAAGTTTCAGGGACCCTGCAGATAGGTGGCTTCTTTTGGCTGCAATCATAGGGCAAACCACCTGTCAATAATAGTTAGGTTCCCTGGTCCCACCCCTTTTTGAGTTTTGGAGGGAACAAGAGCCATTTTGAGTTAGTTCTCACAGAGAAGCCTTTCGCACAGGACATAGAACGAAGTGGCTCCTGTAGAAAAGCTTCGTCTTTTACAGCTTGGCCGGGGTTATACAGCCCTACAGCTTGGCCGGGGTTATACAGCCCTACAGCTTGGCCAGGAGACATACAGCCACAGCTTGGCTGAGGGACTTCAGCCAGCCATCACTGGGAAGTGAACATCTTCCTCCTCCTGGAAGTTCTGCAAAGTCTCTGTTCGGTAAGGGCCCTTCGCGGCAACCATAAAGCAGATTGGACCAGGTGTAGGGGTCCCACGCCAACAGAAGAGAAGACAGATTGCCCAGGTAGAGGTCGGGGATTTTCCCAACAGTGAAGGAACAGTTGCTTGCCTTTAGACTAGCCTATAGACACTTAAGAAAGCTTGAAAGTACCTGTTTGATTCATTAATAAAGAACTTTGTTGGATTTACTTTAAGCATTCTAAAGACTCTGTTTGGGAGAATCTAAGGGCCTTTAATCTGAGGCAGCCCCGGCGTCCCGTTGGGCACAGAGAATTTATGTCCTGTGTACAGTCTAATGCACAGGCCCAGCGTGCGACAGCACAACTGTTATAAATCATAATGTAAATATCTGATATGCAGGATGCATTTTCATTCACTGGACCAAACTGGGCACAAATACCCAATACACCCAAATGTGAATGCTAGTGGGGTTGGGCGAGGATTGATTTTGTAATTTGGGAGTTGTAGTTGCTAGGATTTATAGTTCACTTATAATCAAAAAGCATTTCGAACTCCACCAGCGATGGATTTGAACCAAACTTGGCTCCCATGACCAATGGAAAACATTGGAAGGGTTTGATGGGCATTGACCTTCAGTTTGGGAGTTGTAGTTCACCTATATCCAGAGAGCACTGTGGACTCATGCAATGGTGGATCTGGACCAAACTTGGCATGAATACTCAATATGCACAAATGTGAACACTGGTGGAGTCTGGGGAAAATAGATCTTGACATTTGGGAGTTGTAGTTGCTGGGATTTATAGTTCATTACAATCAAAGAACATTCTGAACTCCACCAACAATAGAATTGGCTCAAACTTCCCACATGGAATCCCCATGACCATCAGAAAATACTGTGTTTTCTTATGGTCTTTGGCGACCCCTCTGACACCCCCTCACGACCCCCTCAGGGGTCCCGACCCCCAGGTTGAGAAACACTGCCCTAAACCTAACCCCTAACCCCTAAGCCTAATTCTAACCCTAATTCTTACCCTTACTCTACCCCAAACCCTAAACCTTGCCCTAAATTTTACTGTAACCCTCCCCTCCTTTCTATCCTTCCACCAAATTGAAGTATCTTCCCGCCCTCAGTGTGCCGTTCTCCCCTTTCCTTATTCACAACCGCCGTTGTGGAATGTGCTTAATGCTCGGAGCTTCCGGACCCAGCTCTCGTACTATCACCTAGGGCCTTTCCACACAGCCATATAGCCCAGAATGGCCCCTTCCACACAGCTGAATAAAATTCCACATTATCTGCTTTGAACTTGGATACATGCCAGTGTGGGGTCAGGGCACTTCTAGACAGCAGTAAATTGCTGGTTTTAATCAGGGGCAAAAAATCTGGGGACTTTAGAAGAAATCCACATACAGACCTGTTGATCCCAGGATTTCTGCCCCTGTCATCCATACTTGGTACTTTATTGTGGGATTTAGAGGCTCCCAAGATGGCTGCTGCGGGATGTCCAGGTGTTTTTTTAAAGAAACTCAAGATGCAAATATGCGAAGATGCAAATAATTGTGTAAGTTCAATTCCTGGGTTATATGAGCTGCAGGGCCATATGTGCAGACAGGGTGTTGTTCCTGGGTTATAAATGTCTGTTCCTGATTGCTCTTATGTGAAAAAATGTACAATGTTGTTTAGGGGGCCACATCTTTGTCCTGGCCAGAGAAAATGTGCCCTCCACACATTTCATGAAGTTTTTGTGTTCTACTCATCTGTTACCTTCTTTTTAGAAACCTACCAATCAGGAACAAACATCTAAAATCAGGAACAAACCTAGGCCACTTCCACACAGCCCTATATCCCAGAATATCAAGACAGAAAATCCCACAATCTCTGCTTTGAACTGGGTTATCTGAGTCCACACTCTGATAATGTGGGATTTTCTGCCTTGTTATTCTGGGATATAAGGCTGTGTGGAAGGACCCCTGGATAAAAAATCCAGTGATTTCTGAGTTCAGGGGCATTCAGACATTCAAAGATGTGGATTTTCGGCGCAGAACTGGGATATTCCTGCATCTGAAAATCTCATGTTTTTTGCCATTTGTAGCTATTGCTTCCGTGTTTAGCCCTTTCGTCTGTTACAAACTTGGTTATTTCCGATCAAAACGTCCTGACCACGCTTCAACCTGCCATCTTTTACTGGAAGTTATGAAGCACTTTGGTATCCAAAGTACTTTGGAAATGTGTTATAAGGAATAACAAGTTTTAGGAATCATTGTGGTGCCTCAGTTTTATGCAAAATAGAATGTGAGTCCCACTTCTTTGTCTCCAGTTTATTGATCTTATTCAGTTCAAAAAGGGTTATGTAGAGAGGGTGCTCTTTAAGTATGATGTACATATTAACTTTCAGTTTCCATGTGAAAATGCAAGTCAAACATTATGATCTAATCAACCAGATAAGGAACTGGGAATGTAAACAATCTTATACAGCCAAATTAACCGTGGATTATTCTACATCATATGTTCAGGTCACTGGGAAGTCAACAACTTCTTTACTCAAGTGTTTGTTCCCAGGACAGTTTGGTGGAAGGAACCTGGGCAACACATTTGTTACTGTTTAATACATTGATGAGCTTTTCAGGTAATCATTTATCTAGAGTAGTCCATAATAGAAAGACTCCCACTGCATGGATATATTATTTAGAGTGGAACAGGAGTGATTTTGGGCTGTATAGTTAGAAAAATCAGTGTGCATATATTACCCCACACAAACTGGACATTATTAGAATTACCTGTTAGAAGCTACAAACCAGGAACTAATAAGCCTTATTGAAATATATATATGGGGGGGGGGGGGAGCGAGTGAGCGCTGGAGGAAACTGGCATCTTGGGCAAAAAAGTGTTCATCTACTAATTTTAAAAAATCAATTGTAGCTATTAAAAAGCATTAACTAAGGAAACACTTTTAAAATAAATGTATAGTATGTACTGTTTGAATTTTAAAAGCTATAGATTCTTAGGTATCTCATGCTTTGCAAATATTGTAGGTTAGGGAACCTCTGGTAAATAGTGGTATTATTGTGTAAACATTGTTTATTTTATTTTATTTATGGATGATGTCTTTTGTGTTATACTTAATATGATTATTTTAATTTTTAGGCACTTTGCTTATTATTGTTAATTCATTTTATTTAAATTGTCTATATGTTTATTATAATTTGCTTTGTTTATATTGTTACATTGCTGTAAGTCACTCCGAGTCCCCTCGGGGAGAGGGGTGGGATACAAATGAAGCTTATTATTATTTATTATGTTTTGTTTCTGGGACCATCCAGGAACGGTGCAGATTGCAGTGCCAAAAAATACAACCAAAAGAATGTGGAGTACTACTTCTGTTTTTGAAAACAGATTTTTTTGCTGTTAACCAAAGGTCTGATTTCCACTCCCGGACATAGAAGGACAAATAGTGGTTCAAAACATTTGTAGAAATTGAACCCATAAAAACAGATGAGTAGAACACAAACAGATTTCTTTGGAGACTATTGCTTATTGTGATCACAGGGCCACACTCTGCTAAGCCCAATTTACTCTCTAGGACTGCCAGTTTGAATTCAGGTACCTTTAGTACTTCATACATTCTGGAAAAGAAAGACATTGTATAGTTCCATCTGGCAAAACTATGCTGTGGCTTCTTATTCAACACCATGCTAACTTTAAAGATACAAGAGTGCTGACCTGTAATCAGTCTGGCAACCTTACTCTTCCCTTTCACTTAAAATAAATAAATAAAAAATTGTCGTTTTCAGAAATTTTGCTTGTAGGCTTAGCACATATACTCTACCATAGCAAAAAAGCAAGTTAACTTTGCATTATAATGTCTGAGGTTTTAATAGACAATATTTGTATTGGTTTTAACAAGACTGTAATCCTGTTCAAATTTACTTAAAAATAGACCATTGGACGAATGAGGATTTGTATGCAAATATCTGTGTGAATGTGTAATTTGAATCTCCTGACTTCTAGTTCATGATACTGGGATACGGACTACTTCAAAATAAATGTATGTTAAATAGCTTAGAATAATTATTTCCAGAAATTATAATTTTTAATCTCCATCAGTGAAGCCAGGATTGTCTTCCAGCAGCCAGAGGTTATAGTATTTTCAAAAAAATTCTGAAATATTGCGAACACAGAATTTAGCAAGAATACTAAGCTTTTATAAGTGCTAGAAGTGCATTTAGAAAAGAATTGCTTTGCATTTTATTGTGTTTCAAAACTTTATTAATATTACCAACTGCCTGAGAAAAAATGTTTCCAATTTATTTTGATAAATGTAGAAAAAATATATAACCCTCTGTAAGTAAGCAGTATTTATTTATCTATAGTGTTAAGGCTTCTGTTCAAGATAAAACTTCTTTTGATTCTTCATAAGTTCATGCCCAGGTGCTTCCCTTCAAGGCCAGCAACACTTGCAGTTTTAAAATAGGCACATTTTCACACAGAAAGAAGTTGATATTTCATGTCTATAAAGGCATAGTGATGTCTTGATAGAATGGAAATACGTGTTATACTTAGAATGTAGGATTTAAGTATGCAAGTATTTCTAAGTAGCAGTTTGTAGAATTGTAACATGGCCAAAGGTTATGTGGAAAAGAACTGTGTATTCACAAAGTATATGTAAAAATCTGATCTTTAAAAATTAAATGTATCTCAAATATTTATCCTGAGTGTGAGACATTTAAGTTAAGTCTTCTTCATCTACAAATGTTGTTTGCAGCTCTAAACCGTACAGCTAGAAAAAAGATGAATTCTTCCTTTGTTCCATCTCTTAGTCTACAAAGGATCAGAGACTGGTGTATTCTGGCAGATTGCTTCCTGATCATCTGCAGCTGAAAGATATTCTCAGAAAAGTAAGTTTTACTTTAATAATGCATTTCAAGTAAAATTCCTGGTTGTTTAAGGAAAATATAAATTCTAAAGAAGCATAACTGCTTCTTGAGGTCTTTTAAGTTCTACAGTGGTTATTGCTGTGATGGAATGCAGTGATGACAATATTGTATAAGAAGAAATTATAAATGTGCATGCAAACATGGAAATGGGCTTCCTTTGACTTCTAAAACATGAACATATCTTTAAAAATTAAATTTTAAAATTTAAATCAAATTTAAGAATATTACACTAGTTCTTAACACTTCTCAGCTTCCTGGCTACTTTCATCTGAGTAGCAATTAGAATCATAGAGTTGGAAGAGACCTTGTGGGCCATCCAGTCCAACCCCCTGCTAAGAAGCAGGAAAATCGCATTCAAAGCACCCCTGACAGATGGCCATCCAGCCTCTGTTTAATACCCTCCAAAGAAGGAGCCTCCACTACACTCCGGGGTATAGAGTTCCACTGCTGAACAGCTCTCACAGTCAGGAAGTTTTCCCTAATGTTCAGATGGAATCTCCTTTCTTGTAGTTTAAAGGTCCTGCTAGTAATTTCCCTACTTCTGAATTCCCTTCGAGGTGAGAAGAGTGGGATATAAATGTATTTAATAAATAAATACTTCTTTAGCTTCTAAATAAGAGGAGTAGGCTGTGGTGAATGTTGTCACCAACATTATGGATTAAGGAGTGGAAACTGATGCCAAAGAAGAAAGGCACAACTCTCGATTTGACTTCATGTTGACTAGCTTAGGATCAGACTTTGGTTCATAGAAGGAAAAGAAAGAGAAGCAATCTTGTATGGAAAATCTGTATGTTGCAGTATTTTATACCTAAAATTCATAGCATGTAACAGAAAGTATCTGGAATTGGATGTTGAAACTCTATGGGAAAAATTCTAGTTGTGGGAAAAATATATAGTGTGGTAATTGTGTCTTAAAGAAAGCTTTTATATGACAGATGATCGTGAGATTATGTTTGCACATTCGTAGAAGGGCAGTACTGTACTGTGTGCATACTGAATTCTAATGTACCACATTATCTTCATTAATACTTAGAAACAATGAGAGGCAGAAATATTTCTTTATTGCAGTAATAAAGTTTTAACTGTGTTTTTAAGACTAGGCAGGATGTGTTATGTACAGAACTAAAGACTCAGGAAATAATCAATTCTTACACACCCTTTGAGTACTCTTTACATGAAAAAGTCAAAGTATTGTGGACAAATATTTAAAGAGGAAGCATTTATGTGTGACTGGAAGAGTTGTGCGTAGGGCAGGAGTGTTCTGGAAGCTAGTAAGTGATTATGGAAGCTCATAACAAAGTGTAGATAGTAAAACTAACTTGAAGTGAATACAATTTTCATTTTAAAATACCAAAATTTGATAGCTTTTAATTACTGATCGCTTTAGACATCCTGATTTAATAAATAATGTAATTAAAGCAAGAGCATATGCAAAATACTGGCTTATTCTAAGAACATTTATTTATTTTATGAACTAAAGCAAGTAATTTGTCAGAATAATCATGATAATTGTTTCCTGCACTCAAATACATCTGTTGTCAGCTGTAGCTACAGTAGCTCTACGAGTTTTATGTGGCCATTTTTATTCTCATAACTTACACAAGAGAACCCCTATTTATACACATGGTGTTATACTTAATACCCTATGTAGTCATGTATAAGTCTGGAAAATTTAGCCACTATGGCTCAACTTACCCATTGATCATTGTAAATACTGTACCTTAACTCTTATAAAAATGATTCTCCCCCTTCTCTAAGTAGAATGGCAAAAGGTAAGATCGTAATCTATTCCAGGAGAATCTGAAAGAAACACTGATATCCCCTTCCCCAAGCTCTTCACCATGGAACCACTTCTGGCCTTTTTGAATGTCTAGGCAGGAAAGTAGCAGCAGTGGTGGCAGGAATAGCTGCCTCCTCCGAACAGCATTGGTGCTTTCCTCTCCACACAGAATGATCCTTGACTTATCAATGGGTAATATCAAAATCCATAATTTTGACTCCTAATCTTGGCTTCAACTGGTGAGGTCAGCTTATAGATGAGCAGATAATGGCAATAAGAACACTGTTTAATATTTGATGTATGACTTTTAAAGTATTCAAAGCCTTTTGTGTACATTAATAATTCTTCAAATAATTTTGCAAATGAGTATAGTAATTTTCTTCAACTTCTGTGTCGTGGTAATACCTCATGCCTGGTTACTACCTGGAATAAATCAGTGGCTGTGATAGTTGTAAATATATTTTGCTTATGCTTATTATGATAATGGTGTTCAGGAATTCTTAGCATTTCCATGAAGACTAAGTTGGTAGCCTGATTTTGTGCTAACATGCAAACTAGCATGGTGTATACTCATTTTATTTATATATTGATTTTATTTCCAGCTAGTCAGCTTACATCTCGCAATTATGGTTAGTAGCTTGTCAGTATACAGGCAGTTCCCAAGTTACAAACCTCCAACTTACAAACAACTCATAGTTAAGAACAGAGGTGAGACAACAGTAAGTGAGAGAAATCCACCTCTCTGAAGGGAAATCCACTCCTGTAAGAGTTATCTTGTAGAAAATGTGTCTCCACTGAAGCTTTATCACTAATCCTTGTTTCCAACAAGCCAATTTTTCCAAATCCAATTATCACAAGTAGGGTGAAATCTTCTGAAAAGCAAACAGACAGTAAAACAAACACGACAGGGATGTTAACACTTCCCTCTGCTGTCCAAAGCTATATATGTATGTATCGAATAGTTGCCTGTTGGAAGCTGTCCTGAGTCCCTCTTTGCAGGTTGAGAAGGACGGGGTATAAATGTTCTATACATATAGTATATATGTTTGTATGTATATTTGGCTGGAGTTACACTTAAAAATGTACCTGTTCTAACTTCCATACAAATTCAATTTAGGAACAAACAGAACCTATCTCGTAATTTGGGGACTTCCTGTCTTTTGAAGAAAAAATATACAATCCGCTAGAAATATGCAAAATAAATAAAGAAAGAAAGAAATCAAAATACTTTGTGGTTGGTGAAAAGTTTTTTTATTTATTTTTCTCAGAGAAAAGCTCAAATATTCTACTTTAAAAAATATTAACTGATTAGATTTTTCCCCACAAATTAATCCTGCAATCACTGAAGAAGTTGTTAAATCTGAGTACATGTTAATAAGTTTTGATGAGAAAATTGGATTTTGGGTGAAATGCGTAACTGGTGAGGAATGGAATGAGATCAAATTTCGATGTGCAAAAATCTTATGTAATGTAGTTTAGTCAGATTAATCCGAAATACACATTGCTTCACATGTAGTACAGAAACCTCTGGAACTGTTCTAGCATTCCAGTAATATTTGTAATAAAGTATCAGGTGAATTGAATAGCTACTGTGATTTGTGCCATTGATCTGTAATTTTGCGAGGTGCTTTTTGTGAGCTCTTCTTTGAAAACCTGAATGTTTTGCTTTTATTTTAGCAAGATGAATATCATATGGTTCATCTAGTATGTTCTTCACGGAGTCCTCCAAGTTCTCCAAAGGCTGACACCATTAGAGAAAACCATGAATCTCCAGCATCCAGCAACATTTCAGTGAGTTACCTTTGTGTTTGATATAATCATTATAAGCTTTATAAGCAACAGGCAAAATAAATAAATAAAAGAAATAACACTTTAAATAAAAATTAAAATACATGTTTAATACAGTTATGTTTGCCTTTATTTTAATTTGCCTTCAACTACTGTATTTCAATACTAATATTATATTGAAATATGTGTAGCAAGAGAGAGAGCGCAAACCTTGACATTGCCATTTTACTGCACCTTTGTATACCATGAAATTTGAGCATCCACTGTGGGTCCTGGAACCATACCCCAGAAGATACTGAGGGACCACTGTTTTTTACTTAAGGGAGTTTGGTTATTGTGTACTTGGAACTTAGGCATGTCCTGACTGTTGTTTCTGTGGTACAGTTGGTCTTCTCTATCCGTGGATTTAACCATCTGATATTCAAAAAAAGTGTGATTTGTATACCTATTTTATATACCTAGAGTCACATAAAATTTTCTTTTGCAAAAAGAGGTTGCAAGTTGAAAATGTTTGAGAAGCTCTAGTCTAGGCTGTTTGTTAGGCATTCTCCTGACAACCATAATTTAAGTTGTGTACCTGATGATTCTGTTTATTGGTTTCGTTGTTTACCTAACCTTGACTTCTGAATAGTTCTGATAGTTGAAATCAGCCCAGTGAATTGACTGATTTTGATTTTGGCTAGCAAGCTGCTGTATGCCAAGAAAAGCAAGAGCATGCCAGTAAGATTTTTTAACCTCAGATGTCAGTAGAATTTAGGGTAGATTGCACATGCTAAAGAAGTTGCTGATGTAAACTGGAACATTTATTTTAGTAATGCTTTGAAGAGCCAGGCTATTATTATGAAGCACAGATCTCTGTCTGCAGCTGATGGAAATCATTAATTCCATTTTATTTTAAGAGTACAGAACATTCAGGATCAACAACGCCTTCCCCATCTCAGGAAACATTACACACAGATGTCAGCAGTAGCTCGAGTGGGGTGAGACATCGAAGTCTTCCCCAAGCACAAAGCAATCCATTGCAAAGCCACCCATTCTCATATATAATGCAAGGGTAAGTAAAATGTCAGTGAATTTATTATTTTTGCAGCTTGTAAAAACATGGACTGAAATCCTGCATCAGCTTATACTTAACTAAATAACTTATTTTGTCCTTACCCCCCACCTTCAATCCCACAGAAATATGATTAGCCATGCTCTGATCCTACACAGAATATATACATGAGATCCTTTTAGTTGGTTTTTGTATTAGCTATTCTGAAAGAAATCCTGCAGTCATAGTGGGATGGTTCATACTGCTTATTTCCTATATGTATGCAGATCTGACAATGTGATTAAGTGTAACTGTAAATTCCTCATGTTGTAGTGTCCTGTGGACTGATTTTGGTCCATGAATCACTGCCTACTAGTCCCTGGTGAGTTTCCATGAAGTTTCCAATGGGTACAAATATTGCACTAGATGTGGCACACTGGTAAGAGATGATTGCTGATCCCCTACATCAGGAAATTTGAGTAGTGCTGCAGTAATGTACAGCTGCCTAGTTCATAATACTTCTTCATGTAGTCATGAAAGTATCTGTGAAATGTTGAGAAAGTAGGATTTACACATTAAAACTTAAGGCCAGGTAAAACCATAAAATTGAAAGCATGATTGCCGATAATCACATTTCAAAAGAAAGCTTTAATGTTACAGATTTCATATTAAAAGATATATTCTCTTAGAACTGAACCTTAATTGTCACTAGAATCACTGCACTAACCTCTACTTCCTTACCTGGAATTACCTCTCCTTGAAGTCAGTGGAACCTCTCTGTAGCCATGCATAGGGCTGCTGTTAGTTTTCCCTTCTTTACTCATGAAATAGACAAAATAGATTAATTTATTAGGGAGTGAACTGAATATTTTGATCTCTGCCTATCAAAGAGTAGTATTTATTTACTTATATCATATGGGCAAAATAATATTTCACCTAACTATACACTACCCCCTTTTTTAAATTGTTTTAGGCAGCTGGATTTTCAGTAAATTACCTTGAGAAATGTGCTTATATTTGTACTTCTTGAGATTGTTAATTGCTGTCGACTTCAACTTATATGACTCTATGAATGTGAGACCTCCAGGTCATTCTGTTGTAGAAAACCATGGCTTCCTTGACCCCATCTACATTGACCATTTAATGCAATTTCAAATTGGTACTGAAAAAAGTGGTTTAGCTGTACAGATGATTACATAAGAAATCCTGGAACCATTTTGAGGCCCAGATGGTGTGATTACACATACCACAGAGCTCTGGTGCACATTGAAGGCTTTCTTTCATGTATTTTTTGTGGGAGTTTGTCTTTCTGCCACAGTTTAGAAGCTAGCATTGATCTGCATTAAATGGTGAATGTAGATGGTGCACTTGATTGAGTCAGTGAACTGGTGGATATATGCATGCAGAGAATGACAAAGAAATCTTTAATTTCACAGTTGTTTCTCAGTTTTAAAGAGATTGAAACATCTG
Organism: Anolis sagrei ordinatus; assembly: GCF_025583915.1. NCBI lineage: Eukaryota > Metazoa > Chordata > Lepidosauria > Squamata > Anolidae > Anolis > Anolis sagrei. The sequence continues at coordinate 70,172,916 of NW_026847660.1, forward strand.
TAGTGTCGCCAACAATTTCGCCTTTTTTTGAGAATTACTCATGCTTTTCTGTTTTACCTTCTGTCTCTGCTTTTCTACTGGTTCCTAAGTCTGAGTAAGGTCTCTTGTGACATCTTGTAGCCAGTTTTTCTTCTGAGATAGAATTGCAGCTTATGCAACAGAGTTTCCAATGAACACAGAGTTGCATCAGCTCATGTTGTTGGCATTTTGAATACTTGATGCTGTTCCCATGAAAGATAATATGAGGCATTTTAAAAACATTCTGTAGATCTTGTTTTTAGAAACTAGATCTTGATGACTGTATACTCTTAAAGACAAGTCACTGTAGTAGATATACAACTATGGGCAGTCCCCAAGTTATGAACAAGATAGATCCTGTAAGTCTGTTCTTAAGTTGAATTTGTTTGTAAATCAGAACAGGTACATTTTTAAAATGTAACTCCTGCCATATATTAGTTTTGGACAGCATAGGGAAAAGGTTAACACCACTGTCATGTTTGTTTTGCTGTCTATGTCCTTGTTCAGAAGATTACACTTTGCTTTCTGACCCTGGGATAATTGGATTTTGAAAAATCTGTTTTGTTGTGGAAACAAGGATTGGTTATAAAGCTTCAGTGGAGACACCTTTTTTCCATGATAACTTGTTCGGGAGTGAATTTCCCTTCCGAGGGGTAGATTTCCTCTCACTTCTTAACTATGAGTCATTTGTAAGTTGAATGTTTGTAACTTGGGGACTGTCTGCATGTCCTGATTAGTATCTTAAGTCAGGCTGCGTATTGGGCATACCTGGGCACAGTAAGTGATCCTTGAAGCAAGATTGATACATGATAATACTACAAGAGCGGCTGAAGAGGAATCCTTCATTTTTATTGAGTAGAAATATATCAAAGCTGTTGTGCACAGTCCTCTGCTTTGGAAAGAAATCGACATTCCTTTTGGAAAGAATTTATGCCACTTTTTGTTGCTTCTGTCTCTTGGGGGGGCTCCAGTGATTTCTGTGTTGTTGAATTCCTATGGAAATCAGTGCAGTGCTGTATTCTTTAGCATGCTTCAGAATTCTTGGAATGAAAACTCTAAAATAAAACTCAATACAGTAAAATGACATGTGAAATCACATGAATATGTAATATAAAATGTGTATGTGTTGCTCACAATAGTAAATACAGTAGTGCCTTAAAATGAAATTCATAGAAGTTTGTTTTCAGGAAAAAATGCTGATGTGGTTCAGAAATTGCCATAAATATTCATGTCGCCTTTAAATGACAACCCAGAATGTAATTTGTGTTAATTTGTATTAATACTTTCTAGCGACCAGTTTCCTGGGCAAGGGGTACCAGCTGGATTTCCAGTGTACCCTGCTTTCAGCCCTCTGCAGATGATATGGTGGCAACAGATGTATGCACGGCAGTATTACATGCAATAGTAAGTATAAGTGGCGCTCTATATTAATTACACTGTACTAAAATGGGAAGGTGATGATTAAGACTTACAGAAGCTATTATAAGACCTGAGTAAACTATTTCTGCTATAGAAATATGACATCCTCAGAATATTGGTGATAGGAGTTGCTCCACTGTAGGAATTATTAGGCATGTGCAAAAAATTCAGAAGTGTCAGAAATCGTAAAAATTCAAAAGTTTTGTAAGTCGGAAACCTTTGCACGGCCCACATAAAATATTTTAGAATCGAAACTTACCTCATAGCCATGATGAAGAGTAGAGGTAAGCAACTTCTAGTCCTACAGATGTTTGGGACTATTACTTCCTATTGTTTCTGCAGTTACTGTCCAGCCACAAGTTGCCAACCGTACTTTTAGTTATGAATATGTTTTTAATCTGTTTTAAGAGTTTTGACTGTTTATTTTTAATACTGCTAATATTTTCTTCTATTTTAATGTTTGTATATATTTATGTTTAAATTGTGTTCGTTGTACTGTAAGCCGCTTTGAGTCTCTTTTTAGAAGGAAAAAGTAGGCTATATAAACAATGAGGGGAGTTTTCTTAAGAACTTGGTTTTGAATAACAAAAAATGCTGTTTTTCTGACTCCACTACCCATTGAGTTACATTAGTGGAAAATTACTTTGTGCAATGAAGAGTTCTTCAAAAAGTTTCCACACTTTTAAAAACCCTTGTTAAGATTTTCAAAAACAAATCACATCACTTTTCTACATAGTGATCTTCCTTTGCGATGCATTTTTCCCAGCATTGTATCACCTTTTTAATGTCATTAGCAAAAAATGGTTTTGGTTGAGCGTGTAGCCACTGATGCAATGCTCCTTTCATATCATCACATTAAAATCTTCTTAATGCTTCATTGAGCATTCCCAAAAGGTAGAAATCAGATGGCACTAAATCAGGACTCTAAAATGGGTGTTCCATAACTTCCCACTTCACTTGCCTGAGGGTTTCCAGTGTTTGGGTTGCAGTGTGAGGGGTGTGTGTTTTCATGTGACAGCACACTTCCCTTTGACAGATTTCCCCATCTTTTAGAGCAGACTTCTCTTCTATCAGTTGTTTAGGCACCCAGCTGGCGTACACAGTTTACTGAGCTTAAGGATGCCGTGAATCAGGGCAGAGGCAGATCCAAGACTAACATTTCTTGTAACCTCTTAGGCTGATATTCTGCTGTTTCTATCTGTCAGTTTCAGGGTTTGTTCTTCATTCCTTGTGGACATGGCTGTAGCTGGATGTCCAGAGCACTCTGCATCTGTCACACTAGTACGGCCATTTTTTAACTTTTCAGTCTACTCATAGGTGATTGTGAGAGTCATTTAGACAATTCAGTGAAAGAGAACTTTACTCCCATGCTGAGCGCACATAGAATCATAGAATCAGAAGGGACGACCAATCCAGTCCACTCTCCTGCCATGCAGGAAAAGCGTAATCAAAGCACCATTAACAGATGACCATCCATGCAGAGATGAATTTCTGTTCCCTATAGCAGAACACGTCCTCTGGTGCAATTCATAAGTTTCTCCTCCATCTTCACAGTTTAGTACAACCCTTATACTAAACTGCAAGGTCAGCCGACTTGCCAGACAGACTAGTCACATGATACTCAAAAGACACAATCAATTACTACCACTCCTACCCTTACTCTTTCCAATGAAAATGTAGAAGTGCAGAACTGTTTTGAAGACTCCACACAAATTAGGCATGACTAGCCTTATTTATCCAGGACATTTCAGTTGGTGATTGTAGAACAGCTCTGGAAAATAAACATGGAATTATCCAAATAACTTGTTTTTTCAGGCCTTTTAATTTTTCTATTCCACAGTCAAGCTGCAGTTTCAGCCCAAGCAACATCCAGCACAGAATCTCCTCCTCCTCCAGCGCAGCAACCCACAGATTCCCAGCATGCTCCTGCCAACGAGCCCCCAGCAGCACCAAATGTAGCCCCACCGGAGAATAGGCCTGTGAATCAGAATGTCCAGATGAATGCTCAGGGAGGCCCAGTAATGAATGAGGAGGAATTCAATCGGGACTGGCTAGACTGGATGTACACGTTCTCCAGAGCGGCCATTCTTCTGAGCATTGTGTACTTCTATTCCTCCTTCAGCCGATTTATTATGGTGATGGGAGCTATGCTACTAGTATACCTGTAAGTAAACACTTTATCGTCATTCTTATGTGACTTCAAATTGATTGCCACAGACCGCAACTTCACCTTAGAATTTCCTTGGCAGAATTTATTCAGAGGAGGCTTGATATTGCCTTCATCTGCAGCTAAGAAAGTGTGACTTGTCCAAGGTCACCCAGTGAACAGGGATTTAAATCTTGGTTTCAAAGGCCCCAACTATGTCTCATCTATGCTGCCGTTATAATGCAGATTTAACTGCATTGATCTGGATTAGGACCATATAATGCAGTTCAGTCTGTATTATTATGGCAGTGTAGATGGGGCCACAAAGTTCTAGTTCAGCCCTTAAATCACCATCTATGTTAGCGCTTTACTTACTTGTATGGCTATATGTGAATTCAATTCACTGTCAAGTCTTTATGAATTGAATATTGATTGCATAGATTGATTAATAATGGTACTATTATTATTTGGCTTTTGTTGGCCAGCATTGTTTTCTGCTTTATCTAGAGAAAAAGAAAAAGTCTGTATATTCACCAAGAGTATTTTAATGATGTAATAACTACTGCTTTGTTTTTATTAGTCAGTTCAAACCTATTTAAGTGCAATGGCAATGTGGAGATGGAGCACTAAACTAAATCATCAACAAGACAACTTGGTGATGATTCAGGTTTCTGACATTTTGATAGTTTTCCTATAATTCCTACAAATTTCACATCTCATTCTACTCTACGTATTTAGCAGATACTTTCAGTATTTTTTCAATTCTAAGACACTTTTTCTTACATAAACATCTCTAAAAATGGGGTGCATCTTAGAATAGCAGGTGTATCTTATGTATTTATGTTGATGGTTGTGGTACTGAAATTAGGCTGCATCTTAAACTGCATCTTACAGTTGAAGAAGTATGAGAGTTGAGTGAATGCAGTCATCTGTTTTAATCCTTCTTTTTCCAAGTGGAGCACTTTGGTATCCTTCTTGACATTTTCATTTAGATTAGTCTGTTGTGTGATTATTTTTTTAATTGTGTGCCTGTGTGTTATGAAACAGGCACCAAGCTGGATGGTTCCCATTCAGACCAGAAGCAATACAGCAGCCTGCAGCAAACAATATGGACATGAACCACGATGGACAAAATGTAAATAATGCTGGACTTGAAGAAATGGTAGGTAGATGTAAGTGTACAAGTGGTTTGCAGTTAAAATGAACTGGTGTCTCATTTAAACTGCAATCTTAACATTAAGAATGATCCTGTACATATTTAGTTGAAGAAAGTTGCAAAACATTGAACTTTTAGGGAAATATGTAGAGTAGTGCTATAAAATGGTTTACCTTCTGTGTTCAGATGCATAGTATTTGTTCTTCCATCTTTTTGTTTAGCAGTTCTCTGGTGGAAAGAGGCCTTCAGTAGCATGACTTTAGGATGACCTTTTTTGTTCTCCAGGAAGGCAGTGGTCTCCTGATAAACGATTTGGGCCTAATAGTAATGTTCCTTGCTTCCTCATTCCTCCTTCTCCATTTCTATTGCCACTACTGCTGCTTCTCAAAAGAAAAACACCAGAATTTCCTCTTATTATTTAGTTTCTTTTTATTTTTCATGTGTTTATTTTGTTCTGAAAGGTGAACCCTTAAACTTAAAATCCTCTCACTCCCACCTCCATCACAAGAGCAGTTGGTGGGGATGTGGGAGGTGGCCTTCTTTTTAAAAAAATATTTTTATTGAGAATAAAATATTCCAGAAAGGATACCAGAAAAAGAGAGAAGAAAAGGAAAAAAAGAGAAAAAAGTATAGGGTATTGGTTTACATGGAAAGTAGGTGAACAATATAATTAGGAAAGTAGGAAAATGAGAGAAGAGGGAAAGAGAAAAAAGAAAAAAAGGGGGAGAAAAGGAAAATAAGAATTATTTTAAATATTAAAATATGATTTAGTTTCTTATTCTTTTCCTGTCTTCCATTTTGCTGTCTCAAAAATTACCTGTTTAAGTAATAAAAGGAAAGAGAGCCATGTAGATTTGGATTCAGTGAACAGAAAAAACCTCTGCAGCTGCTAGGAAGCTCACTGCAGTTTCATTACAACACATTCAGTGTTATTTATGGTCTCCCAAGCACCTTCCACACTGAATAAAATCCCACATTATCTGCTTTGAACTGGAATATATGGCAGTATGCACTCAGATAACCCTATTCAAAGCAGATATTGTGGGATTTTCTGCCTTGATATTCTGTGATATAGGGCTGTGTGGAATGGCCCTTAGTCGCACCTTAATTTCTTGTACCACTCAGTTTCCAACATCAAGAATTCCTAAACAGTGCTAAGGCACAGGTGTCATTTATCCACCATTCAAACATCTCTGGATTTCTGGATTCTGTATTGTGAAAGCAGGTGGCATGGATGACTTACATATGAGCTGTCTCTCAGGATGCCAATACACTGAGGTGGACAAAACACAACCCCCACGAACATTTCTGCCGGCCCCCAGTGCCCAGCCACTTTTCTGGAAAATTCATAACTATTCACAGTTTTTACAAATTAGAAAAACATTCTGGGAAACCACTACCAGTCCAGTTTTACCTCTGAACATCCCTTCCTCCCAATTGCCAAACACACAAGTACTGAAATCAGAAGCCCTCAAATGCAGTTGCGTTCTTCAGCATTTTGTTTCAAGAGGGCAGATTAATGTAGGCTCCAGACAAGTAGGGATAAGTAATTTATAATGATAAGCCTATCTCTTAGCACCATTCTCTTCTGTATTTCAATAATCAAAGCACTGAGCAGTTTTTAAAAGTGTCCCAATTTCAATAATCAAAGCACTGGGCAGTTTTTAAAAGTATCCCAATTCTCACAGCACTGCTTGGCTAGTCATCTCCATGTTTTTATGATCCAAGGCCCATTACTTCTCTAATCATTCCAGCTGTTTGCTCCTGGGAGACTTACATCTACTTTTTATGCTACTGCCACTTATATCATGGGTGCATCTACACTGTAGAATTAATGTAGTTTGACACCACTTTAACTACCATAGGGCTCAATACTATGGGATCTTGGAAGCTGCAATTTGGTGGGATGTCAGCTTACTTCGGCAGAAGAGGCTAAAGAGCATGTAAAACGACAACTCCCAGGATTCCAAAACAATAACCCATGGGCAGTTAAAGTGGTGTTACACTGCATTTTTTCTACCATGTAGATCAATCATAGGAAAACTTTGGCCCTCTATGTGTTTTTGACTTCAATTCCCACAGTTCCAAACAGCCTGCTGCTTGTTAGTAGATACATCCATGTTTAAAAACTTCATTTAAGTCTGAATGTTTAGGAATATCGGGGTAAGATTTTAGGCTTTTATATAGAAAAGTTAAAGTGATTGAAAAATAATATAATGTAAATATGCCCCCGGTAGCTCAGTGGGTTAAACTGCTGAGCTGCTGAACTTGCTGACCAAAAGGTCGGTGGTTCAAATCCGGGGAGCACTTCTGCTGTTATCCCCAGCTTTTGCCAACTTAGCAGTTCGAAAACATGTAAATGTGAGTAGATCAATAGGTACCACTCCAGCGGGAAGGGAACAGCGCTCTATGCAGTCATGCCGGCCACATAACCTAGGAGGCATCTACGAACAATGCCACTCTTCAGCTTAGAAATGGAGATGAGCACCACCCCCCAGAGTCGGACACAACTAGACTTCATGTCAAGGGGAAACCTTTACCTCTACCTTATATTAAAATTTAATTTAATCTTTTTTTAAAATTTAAATTGTATTCCTTGAACACTTGGCTAACCCCACAGCAACTTCAGTTACCCACCCTTGTTCCATGCCTTTCCTATTCATAGCCTTTGTAAAGATACAGATAGAACATCTTGCAGACTATAATCAACCTGGCCTGCCCTAGTTGTGTGACTTGTATCTGTTTGCCCCATTTTGTTCATTGACCACCTTCTGCCAGGCAATTTTTCCCCCCTCAGAATTAAGATTCCTAGTGAGAGATCGATGTCTTCAAGGCATATGTCAATTTATGGGGACCCCATGAGTTTCATAGGGGTTTCTTAGGCAAGGAATGATCTGGTGATTTTGCTAGTTCCTTCCTCTGAAGCATGAGGCCTCTCAGATTGTCTCTTATCCTTACAGAGGTCAATTTCTCAGCCTGTCAGACCACATAAAACAGACTCTTTGCCAGGACACACAGTGTAACTGCCCTCTTGTAATGGAGGGGGCATCACAGTTCACTTCTTCCAGCAACTCTGCTATGTGTTTTTTTGCATTGCATGAACAGAATTAGAGAAAGAACTGACAGTCACTGCTACTAGATCAGAAGTTTAGGTTGTATGATTGCGGCTTTCCTGGCCAATACGTAGGCTTAAATTAATCTTTTTGGAGGCCACTGCCTTAAAATGACCTTCACAATTTTTTATTTTCCTTGTTAGAGTATAACATACTTTCATCAGAAACCAGATACTGCATATTCTTCAGCATCTTTACTTTACAATTATCTCATAAGCACAGGCATGGGCAAACTTGCGTGAGTTGAAGCCCAAGTTTGCCCATTACTGCATTCATATATTTAGTTTTTTTTTAAAAAAAAATTAAAACAATTAAACCATTTGAGGTGTTTGTTTTTTTTATTAAGGAGCGTCTTATGGATGATGGGATTGATGAAGATAGCGGCGAAGATGTGATAGATGTCAATGCAGATCAGCATCCGGGGTTTATGGCTTCTGCCTGGTCCTTCATCACCACCTTCTTCACGTCTCTCATCCCTGAAGGGCCTCCACAAGTGGGCAACTAAGTAAAAGAGGAACCGTCAGTAGAGACATAGTTGATCAACTATGCTTTCATGTGGAATTGGACTCTTGCGGAGTGTTTTAAATGCAGTGCAATTTCAAAAGATTTATAATGCAGACTTTCTGATCATGGTGTACAAAAAATGTGTATTTTTTCCCTTTTGGCTTTCTCATGGTTATGAATATTTTAAGCAAAAGTGGACTACGAAATGCTTTTTAAAATTCTTCTTTAAAGAAGAAGAAAAATGTAAAAATATTGTTCTTCCATGTTTATTTGTTTAATTGTGTTAACACTGAGATGAGATACTTACAGTTGGTGTATAACATCATCCCTTTAAATAGTTGTTAAATATACAGGTGGCAACAGTAATATTTCAGAAATAATATCCTCCACAGTAAAATTGATTCTGTGTAGGAATATTTGTATGTGTGTGTTTTGTTTGATTGTTTTCTAAACATTTTCTTTTTGAGTTTGTGGTAGGTTGGTCTTGCCAGTAGCATGTACGTATTTCCTCACCACCACAGATACTTCATGCCTTAAATGTAATATGGGAGTTTTTCAAAGGAGACAGAGTGCAAACTATTTAGCACATTCTGTACTTTAAAAAAAAGACTGGTCATGGAAAACACAGACACTTGTAATTAGTTTTTTTTCTAAATTTAAAAGAAGTAAGTGAAAGATATATTCATTTCTTTTGAATTATTCTTTATTTATCTTCATTAACACATTGGGTCTTTAAAAGTTATTATTTCATTCATTTGTATCCCAGATTTTTCTCAGTAATGAGATTCAAGGCAGCTAATGACATATTTTAAAACTATTATTATTATTATTATTATTATTATTATTATTTCTTGCCCTCCTCTCTTTGTGGCTCAAGGCAAGTTACAGCACAATTAAAACACATAAACATTGTAATTTTTTAAAAAAAATGTATTTCTATAAAATACATATTAAAATACACAGAACAGAGATTAAACACAAGACACTAGTTAAAAATTCATATTTAAAACTGGCTGTGTTGCCCTGCTGGATTCAAACTACAAAACCAACAATAAATCATTAATAATAATAATAATAATAATAATAATATCTTATTTATACCCTGCCACTATCTCCTGAAGGGACTCGGGGTGGCTCACAAAAAGCACACAACAAAAACAGCATGCATTAACATAACAATATACATTTGCATAAAAACAGCATATTAATATAAACCCTACCAATTTAAATATGAAAGTTATTTTTAAAAAATGTATGAAGTTGAAAACATTAAAATTAATTTTATAAAACTATGTACAAACTATACAAACACCACCACCTAATATTAAAAGCCCATCCCCATCAGTTATTAAAAGTCTTAACAGCATGAAATGTTTTAATTTAACAACAGAAAGAGAGCAAAGTTGCAGCCATCCTGGCCTTCCTTGGGAGGGAATTCCAAAGCCCGAGGAAATTCTCTCCCATTTTCCCACCAAAGAAGCTTGAAAAGGTGGTGATACGGAGATCCTGATGATCTCAGGACTCCAGTGGACTCATAAAAAGAGAATGATCTTTCTGGATCCAAGCCATATAGGGCTTTATTGGTCATCACCAGCACTTAATTTTGCCTGGAAATGGAAACTGCTGCAATGAGGGAGTTGTGTGCACCATGTGGCCAGCACGTTAACAATCTGGCTGCCAATCTTTGGATCAGCGAAAGTTTCGGAGTAGTTTCAAAGGCATCTGTGCATGGAGTGAATTAAAGTAATCTAAATGGCACAAAACCAAGGCATGTGTTGTCATGGCTAGATCCCAATTTCTCCAGGAATGGGCACATTCATCCAAGTTATACAAGGTAGAGGGAAATATGGAAATAGGAGCCAATTGTAGTAATCTGGGGTCTACGCTCACAACAAAAGTGTTGGTTATCCCCAAACTGTCTCCTATCTCATCCTTGAGACAACCCCAGCTAGGTCAGGAATGGAGACTATTGAGCAGTAGAGTGGGTGGTCCTTCAACAGTATTTCTAATCTGTCCCAGTCATCCACCTTCAAATAAACACTCAAACCTGCAGACTTGAGGAAACATCGCCTTGTCGGGTATATTATTCCTATAGACCACCGAAACTCCACCTCCCCACCCACCAAGTCTTCCTTGCTGCTGCACAGAAATGCCTGGTGAGCAAAGCTGAGAAAAATTGATGCTCCCAGCCAGATCATCTTAATTTTAAAACTCAGGATGAATATTAGAGAAAAACTTGATGTAGAGTGTATAGCCAAAGATAACATCAACATTTTGAAGATACTTTTTCATTGTGAGCATTATTATGATCTCCAGATGTGCCTGGTTACATTTTCTAATCCTTAGCAGAAGACTAGGAAAGAGAGGACTAGGAAAGAGGAAAGAGAAGACTAGGAAAGAGAGGTAACCAGGTTGGGAACACGAGCCCTCAAAAAAGAGTCTGCAATCAATGGTCCGAATACAGCGTCATAATTTAATCGAGTGCTTTACAGTTACTTGGTAAAGACTTGCGCATTTTGCAGTTTTAACAATTCTGTATAAGCTTTCATCTAGTCTTAATATTTTCCTATGAATTTGACTAATTTACCAAAATGTTTATTTTAACATAATTATTTTGTGTGTATCACCTTTATCCTGATGTGGGATAAACTACAACATGATGAACTAAAAATTGAAACACGAAATTGATCATTTTAAAACCATATTCAAATAGTTACTCCTAAAAGCCTGTTTGGGCAAAATGGTTCTGCTGGCAAAAGGAGAGCAAGGAAGGGCTGGCCTAGCTTCCCATGGAAAGAGATTCCAGAGGGTAGGATCAGCCACTTGGGAAACTCTCTAAGATAAAATGTAAAAACTCAAAACAAACAAACAAGAACCCCAGAGTGGAGGGAAACTGCACAAAAAAGCACAATTCATGTCAGTAATTCATGTCATAGCTGAAGTTTTCAAGGGAGACATTTTTAAGCCTCAGTTAAGAATACCTAGCTGTATTATGTTATTATAGTACAATTATTTTAAAATAGAGCCGTGGTGGTGCAATGGGTTAAACCCTTGTGCCAGCTGGACTGCTGTCCTGAAGGTTGGGTTGCTGTCCTGAAGGTTGCCACTTTGAATCCGCAAGACGGGGTGAGTTCCCTTCTGTGAGCTCTAGCTTGTAGGGCCATGAGAGATGCCTCCCAGCAGGATGGTAACACATCCAAGTGTCCCCTGGGCAATGTCTCTGTAGCTGGCCTATTCTCTCACACCAGAAACAACCTGCAATATATTCTTAAGTTGCTTCTGACACGATAGAAAAAATACTTTAAAGCTCTTTTTGATGTTACCAGGACCAGCATTTCTTTTGAAAATGCATTATAGTTAGTATTCCTGATTTTACTTCATTTTCCTCTGCTGGTAGCAGTCAGTCTGGGGCTGTTTCTTTGCTTGGTAATGATTTATTAGCTCTGTTTTCAGGTAAGAAAGGAGCGCCAGTGCAGTTCTTCACTTTTATCCCTTTCAAGTAATAGGGCCAATGGTGCAGGTAACTGAATTTCATTTTCATCTGTGTTTATATTTGGTACTACTTTCCAGGTGGTTTTCTGGCTTGATTTTTGAAGCCACTCTCATATACCAATCTGAATATTTGCACTGCAGCTATCACTGTGTGCAAGCAAAGTTTTCCAAAACACCATGGATGGCTGCATGTCACATAGCCCTTCCACAACTACCGTGAAATCTGACAGAAGTCCTGCAGTGTAATAATAATGGGATTACAATTTATTTTTTATTTATTTATTACTTCGTTTATATACTGCTTTTCTCAGCCCTTGGGTGACTCAAAGCGGTTAACAATAGCAAAATTCAATGCTCAACATCATAAAAAGAGTTAAACTCAGTTCTTAACTGTGCAAATAAATGTGTACCCATCTTTGCAATATTGCACCTATTAAAGGACATTGACAAATCATGGGAAGAGGTCAAAAGAATGTGGGAAGATTATCCGGGTACAACTGTGACATGTGAGGGTGGTGTTGTTTGTGTTCGCCTGTGTGTTAGATTTCAATTGTATGGAACACTCTACGTACAAATAAGAGCCATTACATAAATGTTGTTCCTTGTGTAGCCAAAAATCTTCCTCCATACACCAGACAGTATATGGGCGCCTCAAAACGTTCGTGCAAAGAATCTATAGGAAAAACCTAGGGCGCATCTTCACTGTTGAATTAATACAATTGGATACCACTTTAACTCCCATTGCTTAATACTATGGAATTGTGGGATTTGTAGTTTGTGATGCACCATCATTCTTTGGCAGAAAAGTCTAAAGACATTGTAAAACTACAATATTAATGATTCCATAACATTGAGCTATGGCACTTAAAGTTTAACATTGAATTAATTCTACAGTGTAGCTCCACCCTTAGAAGATACATTTTAATTCTATTTTAATGGTATGTTTCTTACGTTTTGAATTATATCTTATATTGCTATTATTGTTAGCTGCTTTTTAAGAGAGATGATGGTGATGATGATGATACTACAAGCAGAGGCATAACACAGTTGCTCAGATGATTAATTGGAACTTGTGCCACAAATACCATCTGCCTGCGACAAAGAACTAGTGGGATCACAAGCCGAAAAAAGTTACAGAGAATGAATATGTCAAACTCCTCTGGGACTTTTGAATTCAGACAGACAGAGTTCTGGAGCACAATATTCCTGACTTCACAATCGTGTTAAAAAACAAAGTATGGATTGTCGATGTTGCAATCCCAGGCGACTGCAGGATTGCAGAGAAATAATGGGAAAAACTGACATGATATGAGGATTTAAAGATTGAACTGCAAAGACTCTGGCACAAGCCAGTCAAGGTGGTCCCAGTGGTGATCGGCACACTGGGTGCAGTGCCTAAAGACCTTGGTCTGCACTTAAAACACAATCGGTACTGACAAAATTACCATCTGCCAGCTTCAGAAGGCCACCTTACTGGGATCTTCACAAATTACTCGCCCATACATCACACAGTCCTAGACACTTGGGGAAGTGTCCAATGTTTAATCCAATACAATAGCCAGCAGAGTGATCTTGTCTACTGTGGACTCATCTTGTGTTTCAAGTAATAATAATGATGGTGATGATGATGATGATGACACAACTCTGTGGCCCAGATGATTCACTGGAACTTATGTCACAAGTACCACCTGCCAGCAGTAAAGAATTGGTGGGATCATAAACCCGCAAAAGTCGTGGAAATGAACATGCAAAAATACTGTGGGAATTTCGAATCCAGACTGACAAAATTTTGGAACACAATATGCCAGATATCACGATTGTAGAAAAGAAAAAAGTCTGGATTATTGATGTTGCCATACCAGGTGACAGTCGCATTGAGGAAAAACAACAGGAAAAACCCATCTGCTATCAAGACCTCAAAATCGAACTGCAAAGGCTCTGGCATAAACCAGTAGAGGTGGTCACAGTGGTCATCGGCACACTGAATGCCGTGCCAAAAGATCTCAGCCGGCATTTGGAAACAATAAACATTGACAAAATCACAATCTGTCAACTGCAAAAGGCCACCTTACTTGGATCTGCGCGCATCATTCGAAAATACATCACACAGTCCTAGATGCTTGGGAAGTGTTCGACTTGTGATTTTGTGATACGAAATCCAGCATACAGATCTTGTTTGCTGTGACATACTGTGCTTTTGTGATGATGATGATGATGATGATGATGATGATGATGATGATGATGATGATAATAATAATAATAATGGGATACTGACAAACTGGAGAAAAGGAATGGAAAGCAAGAGAGAATGAAGAGCATGCTGCTTGGCTGAAATTCCAAATGTGAACACTCCTGATTGTAGTGGCTTGTACCAGGTCCTGTTAGTTGTTTCTGGCATCCATAGAATGCATGGAAAATACATAAAAGTGCATGTAATTATAAAAAGAAAGATGGCAAGGTTTTGCACTTTTCCATGGCATTTCCTTCTGTTCTGTCTGTGTATTGTCTATACAAAAGCAGCATTGAATATTTGCCATGTATGTGTACTGTACACAAGATACAGGCTATATCTCGTACAGAATGTGGCAAACATGTTTGAAAATACGTAATATGTTTATATGGAAATGCCCATCATAGGGCTACAGCTCTTTATAGAAAATGTATACACAGTGTCACCATGGAAAGCATGTGAGACTTTTAAATCTTTTTCTGTATGTATTTATTCGAAATTCCAAACATGTAATCCGGAAGATCAGAGTGTAAATCTCACCACGTCTTTTCCCTTATCAAGAGCATGGAGTGGAAGAAGATCTATACGCCACATCTAGTGTTTGGGGAACTAGATGTTTTGTATTGATCAAGTAGGCCACTAGATGGTGCAATGGGTATGTACATCTCTTGTTCAAAAGTGCATTTACTATAAGGAAGACTCTTTTCTGTACAATTTTGGAAATGCCAGATGGGAGATAGATACTAGGTTTTGAGGGCAGAGGTTAGAAGGGGTGATGATATGTCAAACTTTTCAGTTGTCATTTTAAACATCATATTTGAAAAATTATCTTAGTCAACCCTATTTGGGCTGGATCTACATTGCTATATAATGCAATTTGAAACTGCATGATATGACAGTGTAGATCCAGCCTTAGTGGAAAGAAAAATTAACCCCATTCCAAAGTCTTCTTATCATTGGCTTATGAAATGAAACTAGATTGTATAGGAATTGCTAGCTGCAGTTTTCTATGAAATAGGATGGACACAGAGCATTATACTGACTGAGTGAAAAGGAAGAATACTCCATCTTTCTAGCATATTTGAAAAGAAAGAGCTCAGAGCTTTAAAGCACTACTATTTTTAGCAAGTTGAATTCCCTTCCCTTTTTTCTGTACGTATGCTTTGAGATTTGTGAAGACAGAGTCAAAGATTCATCTGATAAATATTGGTGCTAAGAAACCAGTGGAGCCAATGAATTCATGGAGAGGTTTGCCTGTCCCAAAGCCATCCATACCCAACTTAATCAAGACTAAGACATGTGGCGTGGACTGCCTTTCTGCTGTATGCATTTCTTTAGCATACTCCACTAATTTTCTTTAGGGGAGGTCAGGCATCCATTAGGAAGAATAAATGGATACCGCCTTCATTTCTTATTTGATCTAATTGCCTCTACCTTTTAGTTATTTTAATTTAATATCCTCTGATGTGTTAAACTTGAAGAATCAGTTGGAGAGCTTGACTTACTGCTGCAGTGATCACAGTTAGCATCTATTCCATCTATGCACGATAATAGCACCCAACCTTTGAACTTGGTTTTACTCATTGTCTGGTAGTTATAGATAAACAGGTTCCTATAAATCAAGTTCAGATTTCCTAGATGGCAAAAATCTTTGGGTATTTTCATCTCTTTATTGCCTCCAAATGGCAATGCTTACTTCGTAATGACATTTATCGGCTTACCTATCCGAACGCATCTCTCCTTATGAACCATCTAAGACTTTAAGATTGTCTGGGGAGGCCCTGCTCTCGATCCTGCCTTCCTCGCAAATGCGTTTGGTGGGGACGAGAGACAGGGCCTTTTTAGTGGTGGCTCGTCAGCTATGGAATGCCCTCCCCAGGGATATAAGATCGGCTCCCTCCCTTCTAACATTCCGCAAAATGGTTAAGACCTGGCTCTTCAAGCAAGCTTTTTCTACTGGAGCATAATTAGATGTAAATGAATATATGGATTGTATGATGTCACACACTGGGCCTGAAATAATGTCTGTTTACAGGACGTGCCTTCTGTATGCCCAACGGGATGCCGGGCTGCCTCAGCTGAAGGGCCCTTTAGATTTCCCAACATAAAGTTCTATTGAGGCTCAAGATAAGTTCAACAAAGTTCTTTATTTGGGCTTAAATCTTCAAACAAATGAATTAAACACTTTATAACCTTGGAAAACCGGTAGCTTCCTCAATCTGCCAACAAGGGGCAGGCAACTGGTGGTAAACTCTTCCTTTCTTCCTTAGGGAAATCCTTTGACCCCTCCCTGGGCAATCTCTCTTTACCTTGCTGGCGTGAGGCCCCTACTCCCGGCTCCAAGCTGCTTTATGGATAGCCCAAGTGGTCCCTTGCCAGGCAAGGTTCCTGTAAATCTGCCAAGCTGAAAGGTGTCCTTTAGTTTCTCCACAAAGGCTGTAGGAACTATTTCTTTACTCCCCAGCAGAGCTGTGGATCTATTTCTTTAACCCCCAGCAAAAGCTGGCTGTATTCCCCCAGCAAAGCTGTGAGAAGTGAAGCCTTTGTGCATGTGGGAGAGAAAGACCCACACATCCTGCTGTTAGGCTCCAAAACAGTGAGACTGAACAAAGGTCCTCCTTGCCTCCAAAACCCTGGGAAAAGGGGTGGGTCTAAAGATTCTAATGATGATTGCCAAGTTGTTGGCCCTATGATTGCAACCTGAGGGAAGCAACCTTATTGCAAAATGCATGGCTTAAATAGATTCATGAAAACTAGCAGTGCAAGAAAAGGAATTCAAATCTCCTGGCACTGCCGTGCCAGCACAGATTAACTGACGATGCAACTGGACAACGATTTTAGTAAGGAGACGCCGAGGATCTTGTTTTTACAGATATATTTGCTTTTTATATTACATGTTTAAATGTTGCATTGTTTTTCTAATTGTTTTAACTGTATTTTGATGTCCGACTCTGGGGGTGGTGCTCATCTCTATTTTTAACCCATTGTCCGTAGACACCTCCTAGGTCATATTACCATCCCGCCGAAGCAGTACCTATTGATCTACTCACATTTGCATGTTTTCAAACTGCTAGGTTGGTAGAAGCTGGGGCAGAAGCTGGGGCTAACAATGGGAGCTCACCCTGTCCTTGGATTCTAACCACCAACCTTCTGATCAGCAAGTTGTGCAGCTTAGCGGTTTAAGCTGCGGTGCCATCTCAGTCCCTAATCCTTACCTTTAAAAAATTAATCAATTTTTTTGCAAGGCAAAAGGCCTTTTCAGTTAAAACATCAGTTTTTTAGCTGTCCAAACCAAGGAACACAAATGATATTAAGACAATTGTAGAAGTGAAGGAATTCTTGATCACAGACATAGATGCATAGACAAACATAAGAGACCAGAAGAAAGTAAAAATGCCTTCATGAACTCTTGTGCCTTGAAAGCACCTCTAATCTAATGAGAATGGATTTTGTTGAAAAGACTGTGCAACTACAATTAATTATTAATGGCAGCGACATCATTAGGATTTCATTTTGTTTAAAGGCCTCTAAATGACTTAGGAAATTGGGTTAAGTTAAAGAAGGGTTTCAAAGAAAAGGATGGGGAAAGCTCTCTGTTGTATTGACTTTGTCTAACATTTTCCGATATAGGAATTATACACATTCTTCAACTCTTAAAACTCCTGTTTTCAATGTGGATCTAAATTTGATCAAATGATCCAAGCAAACATGAATTCATGACAGAGATTTACTTAAACAGTTTCAGAATAAGGAAAATTAAATGATTACTAATTTAGCTCTGGATGCTTTTCTCAGTCCACAGCAGTGGCTGGCTGGACTTTTGCTCTCTTAATGCAAGGAATGTTTAGAGATTATAGGCCGGAGACTAAATTGTCAATGTGCTTTTCAAGAATTGTGTCCTTCCAAATATTGTTGGACTATATTTCCCATAATTTCTCCCATTTCCTACACCATACTAAGGAATAAAAGACAAGTCCCTGTAATCCCTGGGGATTCACAAGTTTTCTTTTCTAAAAAATCTGAAAATCAACAAAATTGTGATTTGAAACTTAATCATCTGTGTCTGCACAAAAACTCATGAAGTGTCATGGAGAAAGAAATTGAATTTAGTCTGCAATGGGACAATTTATAATGTTGTTGTTTATTTGTTCAGTCATCTCCGACTCTTCGTGACCTCATGGACCAGCCCACGCCAGAGCTCCCTGTTGGCCGTCACCACCCCCAGCTCCTTCAAGGTCAGTCCAGTCACTTCAAGGATGCCATCCATCCATCTTGCCCTTGGTCGGCCCCTCTTCCTTTTGCCTTCCACTTTCCCCAGCATAATTGTCTTCTCTAGGCTTTGCTGTCTCCTCATGATGTGGCAAAAGTACTTCAACTTTGTCTCTAGTATCCTTCCCTCCAGTGAGCAGCCGGGCTTTATTTCCTGGAGGATGGACTGGTTGGATCTTCTCGCAGTCCAAGGCACTCTCAGCACTTTCCTCCAACACCACAGTTCAAAAGCATCGATCTTCCTTCGCTCAGCCTTCCCTAAGGTCCAGCTCTCACATCCGTAGGTTACTACAGGGAGTACCATGGCTTTGACTAGGCGGATCTTTGTTGCCAGTCTGATGTCTCTACTCTTTACTATTTTATCGAGATTGGACATTGCTCTCCTCCCAAGAAGTAAGCGTCTTCTGATTTCCTGGCCACAGTCTGCATCTGCAGTAATCTTTGCACCTAGAAATACAAAGTCTGTCATGGCCTCCACATTTTCTCCCTCTATTTTCCAGTTGTCAATCATTCTTTATAATTTATAATGACTGTTGGTTTAACTCAGGGGTCCATACACTTTTTAAACAGAGGGCCAGGTCACAGTCTCTCAAACTGTTGGAGGGCCAGATTATAATTTGAAAAAAAAAAACTTGAATGAATTCCTACACACACTGCACATATCTTATTTGTAGTGCAAAAAACACTTAAAACAATACAATAATTAAAATGAAGAACAATGTTAGCAAATATAAACTTATTAGTATTTCAATGGGATAGGATTGTTGTTGTTGTGTGCTTTCAGACTTAGGTTGACCATGAGCGAGGGCAGGGCAAATGACCTTGGAGGGCCATATCCGACCCCCGGGTCTTAGTTTGAGGACCCCTGGTTTAACTGATGAGTCTATGGACTGTTATAGAATATTGTAAAATAATATATCGATTCAGAAAATTGTATTAGATAAACAACATCAGCTCTAGTTTCTTAGATATAGTTATCTTGATTTTCTATAGGCAAACAGATATGTTCAGTATCTTAAAAACTAGAGCTGATAGGGGAAAACTGGTGATATTTATAGAATCAGCAGGTCAAGTATACTTGGAAACAGGTCTAACATTTGAAACCCCAAAATGTATGTTGGCTATTGTAATTGCACATATTCTGAGGCCATTATTGCAACATATCCACCCTTTATTTGATCTATATGGCCGGATGGGATCCTTGAAGTGACTGGATTGACCTTGAAGGAGCTGGGAGTGGTGACGGCCGACAGGAGCTCTGGTGTGGGCTGGTCCATGAGGTCACGTAGATTCAGAAACGACTGAACGAATGAACAACAATGGCCGGATATTGTAAATTAACATTATTTTAATTGACATCTGAAATTGCATTTGTACTGAAATTCCAACAGAAGTCAACAGAAGTCAATCATTTTGATTAAATAAAACATTTATTTGAATTGCTATTTAAAAAGAATTTTTCAGATTAATTTGGTGATTATTTTAAATATATATTTTTGTGTCTGCCCCGACCCCACCTGTAGGATGAGCTCTACACATGTATGTCACTTTCATTGTATTCCATAAGCAGGACTAATGGGTATGACCCTGGTCCATCTCTCTCTTAGTGCGTTGACTGGACACGCTTTGTGTGGGACATGGGGGGAGAAAGTAAGATATTCTGATTGTGCAGTGGATATATTTCTTCCCTAATTATGCTGTTATAATAATTTTTATTTCAACACATACATTTTTTCAAAGACAACAATTTTCTTCTTGGCCTCTGGTTTTCTGTGTTTTCTGCCATCTCTCATTAACAGCATTCATTCCCCTTGTTTTATCAGTAAAAGAAGGATTGGGCATATGCATTTGGACATACATATACAAATACTTCAAACTGTTGTATGTTGTTGTTATCACTTAATAATACAGGCATTTGACAGAATTGACTGCCTTCCAACTAGATGTTTGGTACTCAGAAGGAATCTTTGCCCTTGAAGCCAAATGCTTGGCTTTCAACGCCACTTCCTTTGTATCAAGGGGAGGTTGGGTTTCCCACCCTTGGGCTGATTTCACAGCTCTCTGTCGAAATGAAGCACAACATCGAGGGACAAGCCCCATCCTCCATGGGCATGGGTAGGAAATGTTTTCTGTGTTAGCTCAGCTTGTGACCACACTGGGAGAATTTGTTTTCACACCAGAGAGATGACTGATTGCTCTGTTTGGGGGAGGAAAATGTATGACTGATGGCCAAAGTGGAAAATCTTTCCTTGGAAGAACCCACAATCAAGAATACCGATGCTGAAAGGGAAGGCAAAAATGTTAAATGTATACCATGTACCCAACAGATCTTTCTCTTTCATATCAGTTATTGCTCAGATTTATTTGAAGTTAGAGATCATACTCCAGCATTAGTCATGGGTTGTTAATTTTGAAGAGCAAGCAATGCCCTTGTCCTGTGGGAATATGCTCTCTGTGCACATGGAAAGCTTTACCCAACTTCTTTGGGGAGCTTAGTGATATTTTTTATTTATTTGCTAGCCGTCTCCTGCCACACGTTGCTGTGGCCCACATGGGGGTTCTGTGTGGAAGGTTTGGCCCAATTCTATCGTTGGTGGGGTTCAGAATGCTCTGTGATTGTAGGTGAACTATAAATCCCAGCAACTACAACTCCCAAATGTCAAGATTCTATTTTCCTCAAACTCCATCAGTGTTCTCATTTGGGCATATTGAGTATTCATGTAGAGTTTGGTCCAGATCCATCATTGTTTGAGTCCACAGTGCTCTCTGGATGTAGGTGAACTACAACTCCAGAACCAAAGGACACTGCCCACCAAACCCTTCCAGTATTTTCTGTTGGTCATGGGAGAACTGTGTGCCAAGTTTGGTTCAATTCCATCGTTGGTGGGGTTCAGAATGCTCTTTGATTGTAGGTGAACTATAAATCCCAGCAACTACAACTCCCAAATGACAAAAGCAATTTTTTTGAGTGAAGGACAAGGGTTGTTAGGTGTCTTGTGTCCAAATTTAGTGTCAATTCCCCCAGTAGTTTTTGAGTTCTGTTAATCCCACAAAGGAACATTACGTTTTTATTTATATAGATTTATTTGTTTACTTACTGTATTTGTACACTGCCTTTCTCAGTCCATAGCCAACTCAAGGCTGTTAACAGGGTAAAATTAAATGCTTACAGTATCATAAATACAATTAAAAACATAGCATATCATAAAAATTAAACATATCAATAAAACGTTGTCCGGTCTCATTGTCGTCGTTCCATTTTCCTGTGTCAGTTACTCTGCATTTGGAAATGCTTGTTCCAAAAGCCATATCTTTTAAAAGGGAGGTGGCCAATCTAATATCTATAAGGAGGGTGTTCCACAGCCAAGGGGCCACCACCGAGAAGGCTCTGTCTCTCGTCTCTGCCAAACGTACTTGTGACGAAGGCAGTAACAAGAGCAGGGCCTCCCCAGATGATCTTAAGGTCCTAAATGGTTCATAAGGGAAGATGCGTTCAGACATGTAAGATGGGTCAAAACCATTTAGGGCATTATAGGCTAAAGCCAGCACTTTGAATTGTGCCCAGTAGCAAACTGGCAGCCAGTGGAGCTGGTGCAACAGAGGAGTTGTGTGCTCCCTGAGAGCCGCTCCTTTTAACAACCTGGCTGCTGTCCGGTGGACCAATTGAAGCTTCTGAACAGTCTTCAAAGGCAGCCCCACGTAGAGAGCATTGCAGTAGTCTATACAGGATGTAACCAGAGCGTGGACTACCGTGGCCAAGTCAGACTTCCCAAGGTATGGGCGCAGCTGTCGCACAAGTTTTAACTGTGCAAATGCTCCCCTGGTTCTCTTATACCGGCCACAAATTCCTGGATTGCATTTCAGTAAATTTCCTCTCTTCTTCATTATGGAAACCAAAATGAACTACATGAAGAGGTGGTTGTAGTAAGTTTGTCAAGGAGGAAATGGATGCTAAGGATTATTGAGATAATACATGTTGTATAAAGGATGGAGTCACCTACCTAAACCAATTTACTAGTTAGCTAATTTCCAGTTAGATCAATGTTATCTTTCAAGTAAATATATTTAGGAGTTGTGTATTACTGAATCTTGGTCTTTGTAATGGTCTGACTGGATATACTTATGCCTACAAGATTAGAAATGACTTGAACTCTAGGTAACAGAAAATGAAATACTGGAATTCCCACTTTCCACATTAACATAACTGAATCAACTTCAGCTCAGATAAATAGTTCAGTAGCTAATGACCAATTGAAACAAGCTGAATAACTGTGGTCTTTAATATAATCTCACGCAATTGTATTACCTCCCAATTACTTTTTTTGACCTTCTAAAGACTGCACTTCCCCTATCTGCAATTCAGAATGTCCTTCTAATGCATAATGGACTGAGCAAATCAATAGACCAGGAAGAATGGGTACCTGACTTGTAACCTTTGTTTGTAGTATACAGTTCAATGAAAGACATAGTGCTTGCTTCTGAAATATCATAGCCATTTCTATACAATATGGCTATTGATGGTAGAAGCCCTACTTTGAATTCCACGCTCTTCAAAATACTTAAGTCAGCTGATTTCTTCTTTCTAGAAATGTATAAGTTAAATAAAAGATTTATATTTTTATTAAACATTTACTTGAAGGTTTCTAATATTTAGGGAGGGAATGGGAGAGCTTTTGCATAATTAAAACTTGTGCGCCAGCTGCGCCCGTACCTTGGGAAGTCGGATCTGGCCACGGTGGTCCATGCTCTTGTTACATCCCGAATAGATTACTGCAACGCACTCTACGTGGGGTTGCCTTTGAAGACTGTTCGGAAACTTCAATTAGTCCAGCGGGCGGCAGCCAGATTACTCACCGGAGCGTCATACAGGGAGCATACCACCCCTCTGTTATGTCAGCTCCACTGGCTGCCGATCCAGTTCCGAGCACAATTCAAAGTGCTGGTTTTGACCTACAAAACCCTTTACGGTTCCGGCCCAACGTGCCTGTCCGAATGTATCTCCTTCTACGTCCCACCTCGGAGTTTAAGATCTGCTGAGGGGGCCCTGCTCTCGGCCCCACCTTTATCACAAGCGAGACTGGTCGATACGAGGGACAGGGCCTTCTCGGTGGTGGCCCCTCGCCTGTGGAATGCACTCCCCGGGGAAATTAGGACATCAACATCCCTCCTCTCCTTCAGGAAGAAGCTAAAAACCTGGATGTGGGACCAGGCTTTCGGGTAAGCTGGCAGATGGACAAAGACAACCAATAATGACCAGAGTAGGAAAGGACAATGACAATGCTAAATGGCTTACGGACTTGGATTTGGTGAACACTGACCACAAGATGTTTTTATTGCTGCTAGTATACTGTCTGATTGTTTTAATTAGTTATAACTATGATATTATGTGGTAAATTTGTGTATTGTATATTGCATTGTATGTTGTAATTGTTAGGCATCGAATTGTGCCTTTTGTAAGCCGCCCTGGGTCCCCCCTAGGGGGTTGAGAAGGGCGGGGTAGAAGCACCCCAAATAAATAAATAAATAAATAAATAAATAAATAAATAAATAAATAAATAAATAAGATACCTTTCAAGTTATACTATTTTTAGAGTACAAAGGGAAACTCAATCATCATCAGCAACCTAAATTTAGGGGTGCTGGAATATGGAAAATATTTAGTGCAAATATGTGCATATTCACAGACATTTCATAATTTTGGCTCCTACTGAGAATTGGGTTTATGCTATAGTCAGCATTTATGAATGATTTAGTCTCGTAATTTTACTTCACAGTGGAATTAGAATTAGAATAATTCATGAGGATAAAATCAATGTAAACCAGTGGTTCTCAACCTGTGGGTCCCCAGATTTTTTGGCCTACAACTCCTAGAAATCCCAACCAGTTTTCCAGCTGCTAGGATTTCTGGGAGTTGAAGGCCAAAACATTTGGGGACCCACAGGTTGAGAATCACTGATGTAAATCAACTCCTCTACTCAGAGCAGTTCTTAAAAACCTAAAAGTTTAGGTTTAGCACAGCTGGTGAATTATCAGCAACTATAAGATCTATCAACCAAAAGGTTGCAAGTACAAAGCCCTGGGTCGGTGTGAGCGGCCGACTGTCAGCCCTGCTCACTGTTGACCTATGCAGTTTGAAAACATCTTTAGCTGTAATTAGAGAAATTAGGTACCGCTAAAAGTGGGGGAGGTGTTTTACAATGCCATAAAGAAAAAGAAGATCAGAAAATGCTGGAATGAGGAAGTCCTGACTGCTCTTTGTCATAGAGGATGGAGTGACAGCACCCCCTTTGGATTCGAGCCCAACTGTCCATGGCATAGAAACAACACACCTCCTTCTGTTCTGTCTGTCTGTATATTGTCTATACAAAGGGCATTGAATATTTGCTGTGTATGTGTACTTGTGATCCGCCCTGAGTCTCCTTTGGCGTGAGAAGGGCGGAATATAAATAAAGTGTTTTATTATTATTATTATTATTATTATTGTTATTGTTATTGTTATTGTTATTGTTATTGTTATTTCTTCTCCAGACTCCAGAGAATTCTGGGAAGTGTTATGTGTCCTTTTGTACTGATTTGGCTCCATCCATTGAATTCTGTGGATATTATAGCTATGCATATGTCCCTGGGATAAATGCCATTTATTGTCAAGGAGCTTACTCTAGTGTAAAAATGCTGTGGAAAGATAATTTATGCCAAAATATCATTTCTAAAAAATTAATTAAAGCAATAATAAAAATAAATCAGGCAGCCAAGTCAGAACTGATATTTGCTGAATTGTATTTAAATTCATTCATCTCAAGAACGTCTGTGGAAATAACTGCTTATAATAATATCATAATAACACTTCATTTGTATTCAACCCTGTCTCAATGAGGGCACTGAGGGCAGATTCCAGCATATACAGAGACACAAGGCAAACATTCGGTGCCTCAAAACAATGAAACACAGATAGATAGATAGATAGATAGATAGATAGATAGATAGATAGATAGATAGATAGATAGATAGATAGATAGAGGTAAAGGCTTCCCCTTTCATCTCCGGCTCTGGCGGTGGTGCTCATCTCCAGAGGGGCGACTTACAGAGAGCGGTCAACCCCCCTGTTTAAGGAGCTCCATTGGCTGCCGTTTATTTTCCAGGCCCAATTCAAGGTGCAGGTTATCTCCTACAAAGCCCTAAACAGTTTGGGACCCACCTACCTTCGTGACCATATCTCTCTCCATGAACTAACCTGGGCCCTTCGATCTTTGAGGGAGGCCCTCCTTTTGCCCCTGCCAATCTCACAGGCTCGACTTGTGGGCACAAGGGAGAGAGTCTTCTCCTCTGTGGCTCCCCGACTCTGGAACTCATTACCTGGAGAGATCAGGAAAGCCCCTACACTAGAAACATTCAAAAAGAACCTTAAAACCTGGCTCTTCCGCTGCACCTTTGGCACAAAACAACACTATTGCTCCCCTCAACGCTTCTGTCACTGGAGTACACGCCCCCCCCCCCAATGGGAAGTTTAGTTTCACAACCCTGTGTGTCTTTATGAGCTCCCTGCAAATAACTTGCTCCTATTTTCATCTCATCAGAGTTTTTACCTTTTTATCCTGTACATTTTGCCCGCCCACTGTTACTGTAACAGTGTTTTTTGTTTATTGTAATGTTATTTTGTTATTGTATTCATATTTTTTTTCCTTTTGATGATGTTGCTTGTTGTTCATGGTTTGGTTTTATTTTGATGTAATATGTTGTTCGGGCTTGGCCCCATGTAAACTGCTCCAAGTCCCCATCTTGGAGATGGTGGTGGGGTATAAATAAAGATTATTATTATTATTATTATTATTATTATTTCTAAGCCAAAGAGCCTGCGTTGTCTGTAGACACCTCCTGATCATGTGGGCGGCATGTCTGCATGGAGCTCTGTTTACTTTCCCTGCCAAGGCAGTACCTATTGGCAGGAGCTGGGGCTAACAGCGGGAGCTCACCCTGTCCTGCGGATTCGAACCACCAACCTCCTGGTGGGGATGCGCAGAGGCGGCCCTAGGTAATTTTCAATGGTAAGCAAACAGTATTTTGCCGCCCCCCCCCCCCCAACCAATCATTAATATATATTTTCTGTTCGTCATGGGAGTTCTGTGTGCCATATTTGGTTCAATTCCATCATTGGTGGAGTTCAGAATGCTCTTTGATTTTAGGTGAACTATACATCCCAGTAACTACAACTCGCATATGTCAAGGTCTATTTTCCCCCAAGAGTGCCTCAAGAGCACCCCTGGGCAAAATCAACTATACTGCGAATGCTTACTTTGCGTAATGGGTTGAGCCGCCCCTGTGTATAAGTGGCATGTGTTCATCAGATGAAATGTTTGACTTTATTTTCACTTTTAAAATAATTAAAATCCTCCTTAATATTGTATTAAGTTGGGACCGCCTTCTATCTGGACATGTATGTCCTCACTGTTAAAGAACATGCAGATTCAGAATGGGTCTCTACAGTTACTTACAGACCCACGACCTTGGAAGGCAATCATACTTTGCCTATGATGACGAAATTCCATTGCATTAGATTGGGTCAGTATCTCCCTACCATTTCCATTGTTTGAATTGTCATGATTTGTAAATGTATTTTGAGCAATGATTTCGCCTCTCTTTCACCTTTTATGGTGTGCACTTTGGCTTCTTCCCTCTGTCTATATACTAACTCTGTATCGGTATTCTTCCTCCTCTCTGATCAATCCACTTCATTAACAAAAACCACAAAGTGCTTCACTTAAACTGGAAAAGGGAAACCTCCCATGACAGCTCAGTTTAATCTTTTAAATACGCCCTTTAAACTAATCTCTGGGAAAATATCATAGCACTATAATTAGGAGATTTACATTTTATATGCTTTCCCTCTAGAATCTCGATCATCAGATCAAGTGAACTAATTGGGCTATCTGCTGAGTTTAAATATTATTTAAACAAATGTTCCAACCTGGAAGTGAGTCTGGGGAATTATAACTGAATCAGAAATTGGATAAACATATGGCTGCACACCTAAGCGTACGTTTCTGACAACTGTCTCCATCAAAATTGACAGGACTTTATTTACAGAAGATATGTGTTGATATGGAATATAATATACCGTTATATCTGTTTCAGAAACTGAACACATGGGGCAAAGCTTGTGTGCTGACACGCGCTGGGCCTATAGCAATTGTCTTTTAAAACAGGATGTGTTCTTTGTGCCCAGCGGGACGCGGGGGTGCCTCGGCTGAGAGGCCCTATGGATTTTCCTAAACAAAGTCTTTAGAAACTTGGAAAGTTTAACAAAGTTCTTTATTATTGCTTTGATCTTCAACAAAACACGCAAATTCTTCTTAACTTGCACAAAGGACAGGTAGCTTGCTTCGTGAACTATTTCTTTCTTTTACAAGGAAAACCCTCCGACCCCTCCCTGGGCAATCTGTCTTTAGGCTGGCCTTACTCCCGGTTCCAATTTGCTTTTTGGATACCCAAGTAAACCTTACCAGCCAAAACTTTAGAGATTTTTCAGCTGGAGACCTTTGGATCTGTAAAACTGTTTTCTTCTGAAGCTTTAGGGCTGTCTTCCCCAGAGGCTTGTAGAGCTGTGAGGCTGGAAGTTCCTCAGCCAGAGCTTTGAGAACTGTCTTCCCCAGAAGCTTTGGGACTATTTTCCCCCGGAGCTTTGTAAGAAACGGAGCTTCTCTACAGGTGGGAAAAGCTCTCATGTCCTGTAACTGAGCTTCTAAACTGTAAGACTGAACTATAAACTTTCTTTTCCCTCCCAGAACCCTGGGGAAAGGGGTGGAACTAAAGAACTTAATGATGATAGGCAGGTGGCTGGCCCTATGGCTGCAGCCTGGAAGGAACCACCCAACTGCAAAATGCATAGCCAAAACAAACACATGCATAGAAAGGAAATTTAGGCTTCTGGTACATCTGTACCAGCACAGCTTGTTCCCGTTCCTCCATTTGTGTCCTCCATGTCTCCACTCCTTAGTCTGCTGTTGTCAGATAGGCACACCATCTTTGGAGAATGAATTTTTCATGCCCAATTACCACTAAATTACACATAAGCCGAAATAGCTTAAAATAAATAAATGTATGCTTCAATCTCAGTCCCTTTCCCCCAGTTAAATGCAAATATGTCCAATTGCCTAAACTGCATTAGCCATTTTGATCTACCAATTCAATCAATTAAAGGTTATTGCTCTAATTAAAAAAAAGGGATTGACAGCACAGTTTACTTCTAAGGTTTAACTAGCTTAATGCTGTATTTCCATTTAAAGATCTGTAGACTTTCAAATGTGTTCTACTGTTTTTCAACTATAAGTACATCAACATTAGATTGAGAAGGGAGGAATGCTTCCAGCAACTGAATTACTGTTTGTTTAGTCTAATGGCAACAGGACAGGCTCACTTGCCTGAGGCAAATGTTTAGCCTAGTGGTTAGAAAACGAAGCACATTCCCTGTCCTACTGCAAGAACTGTATAATAGGGCTGGGCGGTTTCGTTTCGTTAATTCGTAATTCGTTAATAATTCGTTAATTTTTTCAATTACAAAATGATAACGAACCATTCTGGAGCAATTATTAAAAAAAAACGAATTTTCAAAAACGTTTTGTAAATGCTTCGTATTTCGATATTGTATTCGTTTCGTTATTGTTTTGAGGTCGTTTCGTTATTATTTCCGCATGTCTGGGCCAGTTTTATGGTTTAATTAGTGAAAAAAAATTATAATATCACACCAACAGTCAACAACAGAGGGAGAGGGAAGCTTCAGAAGGTTTTGGAGGTTTTTTAGCGTATTTCGCGGTCGCGTCCGCCATTAACGAATCGATTCGTTATTGTTTCGGAAATCGATTCGTTAATTTTTTACCATTTACGAAATTTCATAAATATCGAACTTTTTAAAAGGAAAATTTTGTAATTATTTTAAATATCGAAACAAAAAAACCCTCCAAATACAAATCGATTTTAGAAACAAATTTTTCCGTTGTTACCCAGGCCTACTGCATAATTCTCTTTTAGCTTCCACAACCATTGTGGAATGTCAAAAGAAAACACACAACAGGGCTCCAACCTGGTTTGAATTTGCACAAATACATCATCGGTATCAAAAGGGTGTTCAGATAGGATTTGAGGAAGAAAAGACCAATCTTGACAAGATACTACAATTAAGAAATAAACAACTATCCAAGTTCTACAACCTGCTGCTAAAATTACACATGAAAGATGAACATATAATAATAATTAGAACAAATGAATAATAATAATAATAGTTCGAACAAATGCCATCAAAGCCAGAATTGAAAAGTCGATGACAGATCCCAAATGTCTGCAAGGAAGTAGATGAAACAATAGATCACATCCTCAGCTGCTGCAAGAAGATCACACAGACAGACTACAAGCAGAGGCATAACACCGTTGCTCAGATGATTCATTGGAACTTGTGCCACAAATACCATCTGTCTGCGACAACAGGTAGGATCACAAGCCTGAAAAACTTGCAGAGAATGAACATGAGCCTTTTCTGTGGTGGCCCCTCAACATTGGAACTCACTCCCTAAGGATATTAGGCAATCTTTAGGAGGAGCTTTAAAACTTGGTTGTTCCAATGTGCCTTCCTTGGATGAACGACCAATAATTCCCAATTCTCTGC
Organism: Anolis sagrei ordinatus; assembly: GCF_025583915.1. Classification (NCBI taxonomy): domain Eukaryota; kingdom Metazoa; phylum Chordata; class Lepidosauria; order Squamata; family Anolidae; genus Anolis; species Anolis sagrei. Next base: position 70,202,916 of record NW_026847660.1, read on the forward strand.
AAAATGTCCTCTGAAGCACTTTATCCTACCTGTTGGGGCAATCAACCCTACCTCACCCTCTAAAATCTCTATTCAGACTCATTTTATTGCTGTCACACCCAGTGTTTTAAATGTTTTAATCTATCAGAAAAGGTCCTGCCCAGAGTGCTGGATCCTTGTGTTTTTTAAATATTGTGTTTTATTGCTTTTTTTTTTGGTCATGTCAGGAGCGACCTGAGAAACTGCAAGTCACTCCTGCTGTGAGAGAATTGGCCGTCTGCAAGGACGTTGCCCAGGGGATGCCCAGATGATTTGATGTTTTTATCATCCTTGTGGGAGGCTTCTCTCATGTCCCCGCATGAGGAGCTGGAGCTGATAGAGGGAGCTCATCTGCCTCTCCCCGGATTCGAACCTGTGACCTGTCGGTCTTCAGTCCTGCCGGCACAGAGCTTTAACCCACTGTGCCACCGGGGGCTCCTGTTTTATTGCTGATATGTTATTTATTACAGTTTTGTATTGTATTTTTTTGTTTTATTTTATTGCTGTGTTGGTTTATACTGATGTATTGTCAGGATTGGCCTCATGTAAGCCGCCCCGAGTCCCCTTGGGGAGATGGTGGTGGGGTATAAATAATAATAATAATAATAATAATAATAATAATAATTATTATTATTATTATTTCTTCCTAGTCTTCTTAAATTAAGTTCACAAAAGGGAAAAGGCGAGGATAATTTGTGAGAGACGTTATGGTCTTTTCTCTTTGGTTTGGCTTCTAAATTATTTTCAAAGAAATTATGTATCAGTAGTATCTTACTGCAGTTAAATGGATAAGAGTGTATGAAGAGGTGGATAATATTGGTTGAAAATGTAAAATAGCTGGTTAATTCTTTCATATGTGGCAGAAGTGTAGAAAATTCATTGAAAAAAGTATTGAAAGTTGTGGAAATTGATAAATTAACATACTAATTAAGGGATAGAACTGATAATGTTGTTTATGAGATATTAGAATTTATTTGTGGAATATTTGAAAAGAACACAAAGGTATTTCATGATATTAGGGTTTAAGGAATGAAATTGGAGCCACTTGAATTTAAAGATTGAGCAGTGGCGCAGTGGGTTAAAGCACTGAGCTGCTGAGCTTGTTGATCGAAAGGTCGAAGGTTCGATTCCGGGGAGCGGCGTGAGCTTCCGCTATCAGCCCTAGCTTCTGCCATCCTAGCAGTTCGAAAACATGCAAATGTGAGTAGATCAATAGGTACCGCTCCGGCGGGAAGGTAACGGTGCTCCATGCAGTCATGACCTTGGAGGTGTCTACGGACAACGCTGGCTCTTCGGCTTAGAAATGGAAATGAGCACCACACCCCAGAGTCAGACATGACTGGACTTAATGTCAGGGGACTACCTTTACCTTCAAGTTATTCTATTTTGTATGATTTATACAGTACGGATTGATTTATACTTAGTTGGTATTTACATTGATTTATACATTATAGAAATAATCTGGTGATAAGGATATGTTTATTTAAGTTTATAAATTAGAAGGGGTAATAATGATATATAGCATTATATAGCATTATATACTTTTCATAGATATAAATTGGAAGTCATTTTAATATATTTAAGGTTTTGTTTAGTATATGTGTGGTTTTGTTCTGTTCTGTTAGTTGCTGTTGTTTCTTAAAATTCGATACAGGTTTTAATAAATTAAAATCAAATCAAATTAATTTACAAATAAAAACCAAGAGTAAAGACTGCCTTAACTTATTTACATACTCTTTTCCTCTCTCCAGATGTATCATATCTGAATTTTGTTACCGACTAGAGCATTCTTTCATGGATTTGTAAGCTTTGACCACAGCATGCTGAATTTTTCAAATACCTCATTTGAAAATTAGGTTATTCTTTACAGTATCAGTATGCCCCACTGAAAAATGAAACACACACACACAGCTACAGTAAATTAGACACAAGAGAGCAATGTAGTGTGTATACATAAGGGCTCCATCCCAGCACCATCCATGCAAAGCAAATAAACTATTGCCTGGATTTGGCTCCATTCAATGTCTAAAAATACAAACCTCTACATGATGATTCAGCAAAGCTCTTAACTATATCCATAACTTTGTTGGGTGTCAAGAATACTACTGCCATTGCTATGTTTTACTTTTTTTAACCCAGTCCCCCATTTTCTGTTTGTTCCAATTCTTAACATACTGTCTCAAACTTCATATATTCAAAGAGCATTTAAGGGTTTAGGAGTTTCAGTCCTGGAGATTATTTGGTTTTTTGGAGAGAAAGTCCCACATACTCCCCCCTGTTGCAATGCTGTACCCATTTTTTTCTCATAGTTATATGTTATATGTTGTATGGAACCACTGCTGTTTCTACTGTTTCTACTGTTTGTGAACCGCTGTGAGTCGCCTTCGGGCTTGAGATACAGCGGTATATAAGCAAAGTAAATAAATAAATAAATAATAGTTGTTGTTGTTCATTCGTTCAATCATCTCCGACTCTTCGTGACCTCATGGACCAGCCCACGCCAGAGCTCCCTGTCGGCCGTCACCACCCCCAGCTCCTTCAAGGTCAGTCCAGTCACTTCAAGGATGCCATCCATCCATCTTGCCCTTGGTCGGCCCCTCTTCCTTTTACCTTCCACTTTCCCCAGCATAATTGTCTTCTCTAGGCTTTGCTGTCTCTCATGATGTGGCCAAAGTACTTCAACTTTGTCTCTAGTATCCTTCCCTCCAATGAGCAGTCGGGCTTTATTTCCTGGAGGATGGACTGGTTGGATCTTCTCGCAGTCCAAGGCACTCTCAGAACTTTCCTCCAACACCACAGCTCAAAAGCATCTATCTTCCTTCGCTCAGCCTTCCCTAAGGTCCAGCTCTCACATCCGTAGGTTACTACAGAGAATACCATGGCTTTGACTATGCGGATCTTTGTTGCCAGTGTGATGTCTCTACTCTTTACTATTTTATCGAGATTGGACATTGCTCTCCTCCCAAGAAGTAAGCGTCTTCTGATTTCCTGGCCACAGTCTGCATCTGCGGTAATCTTTGCACCTAGAAATACAAAGTCTGTCACGGCCTCCACGTTTTCTCCCTCTATTTACCAGTTATCAATCAGTCTTGTTGCCATAATCTTGGTTTTTTAAAAAAATGTTTAACAGCAACCCAGTTTTTGCACTTTCTTCTTTCACCTTGATTAGAAGGCTCCTCAGCTCCTCCTCACTTTTGGCCATCAAAGTGGTATCATCTGCATATCTAAGGTTGTTAATGTTTCTTCCAGCAATTTTAACCCTAGCCTTGCATTTGTCAAGCCCCGCACATCGCATGATGTGTTCTGCATCAAGGCCCTAACATCCCTTTAGTCCTACACAGACACTGATAGATTATTCCACATATGTCCCACATGCTGTGGTTTGGTCACCTGTGCTTTGCAGGCTTCACATTAGATGGTAATTTCTACTAAGAAACATCCAGCCTCCCCTCATTGGAAACTGTCACATTTTTCCCTATTACTTTTCTGCTAATCCAGTGACAGAAATAAAAAACGAAAGATTGGGAAGGAGGGAGAGAGATAGAGTTATGTTTTAAACCACTGTATTCCTTTGCCATGTTGCTGGTCCGGCTGCAATTACTAAAGGCTGCGTGATTGGCTTTGCCCTGTGCTGAAAGATTGTTTCCTTCAAACCTATGCTCTAATTTCCTGTCTTGTAATTGTCTCTTCCACATGGGTACCTCCAATGTGCAGAGCATGCAGCCTTATGATGTGCTTATGCCACTGGACAGGCTCGTCTCTCGCAGTCACATGGCAGGGCTTTAAACCTTGTGTTGTGGAACTGCAAGATCTTAACGTGGCTTGGCAGCCCAGGCAGGAGCCTCACTGCAGACAAGTGATCCCTAGAGTATGTAGAAATTAGCTGGAGCTTAGGCGAGAAGGGGATTAGCCTGGTCAGAAAGGCAACAGGTCCTTCTAATTATGAAAGGTTTTGTGTAGCTGGAGGGCTGGGTGCATTAGGAACTTTAGAAAAAAAATATGGAAAGATGCCTTGAATACCGTAAGTCTCCCAGCAGGCCCAGAAAGCAAAACTTCCAAACCCATTTTAGCATACTTAATTTAAAGTAAAAACCTACTATGATAGAGGTATTTGCTATTTTTATGCACCAATGGAGAAAACATTCCATGGCCACAAAAAACCCCACAAAAAACAAAACAAAACAATTGAACGCCTTCACTGTGCTTATCAAAAGCATTTTCCACCAAAAATGGCGACTCTCTTATAATATTTTTTTTCTCATGGTTTCCCATATAATACCCAAGAATATACAGTTTGTTCAGCTGTTAAGAAACCTCTATTAGAGATCCCTACCAATACATAATATCAGGGGATCTTGAGAAGAGAGAGCAGTGATTAAACTAATCGTCATCATCATCACCATCATCTTTAGTTATATCCCACCACCATCTCCCCATTGGGGACTCGGGGCGGCTAACATGAGGCTGAGCCCAAAAATAATACAACAAAATAATATACAAAACAATAGAAAATTAAACACAACAAATACATAATACAACAAAATAAAATAGACAATGCAAAATAACATAAAATCAATCACAAGGGCAGGTCAAATGTGCAAGATAAAATGTTAAAGACGTTAAAACCCTGGGTGAGATAGGAAGTAGAAAATTTATTTATTTAAAACTTTTATACCCCGGTCTTCTCAACCTCCATAGAGGGACTCAGGCCGGCTAAAGGTGTATTTGCAAAGGAGGAGCCTGAGATGGGGGAGCAGTGGGGCTTGAGCTTCATTAGGAGTAGGGGAAACTGCATCATGTAAACAAACTAAAGGTGGAAACTAACAAAAATGGGTTGGATGGTTGGATGGTCACTCTCCGAAAGCACATCGGAAAAGCCAAGTTTTTAGCTCTTTCTTAAAAGCTGCAAGGGTGGGGGCTTGCCTAATCTCACCTGGTAGTGAGTTCCAAAGTCAGGGGGCCACAGCGGAGAAGGCTCTCTCCCTCATACCTACTAGCTGTGCCCGTGATAGGGGAAGGGGCGAAAGGAGGGCCTCTCCAGAAAATCGAAGAGATCATGCAGGTTTATGGTAGTTGAATTCTATACTGTAGATCAGGGGTTCTCAAGCTGTGCTCTATGGAGGCCTTGGAGCTCCATGGGTGCAGCAGCATCCTCCCAGGGTACAGACGCTTTCTTCCCTCCTTCACTGCCCAGACTCTTTTCCTTGCTGCCCAGCCCTCTCTGCCCCACTTCCTTTACTTCTAAAACTCTATTTCCCACCCACCTTTTAGGGAGTGCTTTGATTGTGGTTTTCTGCATTACTATTATTACAAATAATAATGATGATGATAATAATAATAATAATATAAATGTATTTTTATATCTCGCCTCCATCTCCCAGAAGGGACTCGGGGCAGCTTACAGAGGAACATGCCCAACAAAACAGATTAAAATAAGCATAGAAAAACAAGCAATACCAAACATCAACAAACATAAAATCAGACAAAATTCTAAAAACAATTAAAAGCAATATCATGGCTGAGCAAATAAAGTGCTGGGTTTGTTTAATAATTACTAAGTGCAATGAATCCTAAATAGAGCCAGGGATGGACATCCATTGTGGGTGTTGGACGGACATCCGCTGTGGGTGCTTTGATTGTGCTTTTCCTGCATGGCAGAAGGGGGTTGGACTGGATGGCCCTGGGGTTTTCTGTTGAAAGTGGATGTTGATTAAAATTGTTCTTCATTTTAAATATTGAATTGTTCCTTCCTTCCTTCCTTCCTTCCTTCCTTCCTTCCTTCCTTCCTTCCTTCCTTCCTTCCTTTTACACTGTGTGAATTAGTTCAGACAATCATTCTCTATTCATCTGCCACTGGCCCAGCCCATGCCTGATATATATATATAACACATTATATATAATATAGAATAGATACGGCCCTTCAAGGTCATTTACCCAGCCCTTGCTCAGGGTCAATCTAAGTCTGAAACGACTTGAAAGCACACAACAACAACAGCAAAAACAACCCTATTTCATCAGCCAAAAGCAGGCCCACACTTCACATTGAAATACTAATAAGTTTATATTTGTGAAAATTGTTGTTCATTTTAATTATTGTATTGTTTTTAAGTGTTTTTGCATTACAAATAAGATATCTGCAGTGTGCATAGAAATTCATTCATTTTTTTTTTTCAAATTATAATCCAGCCCTCCAACAGTTTGAGGGACTGTGACCTGGCCCTCTGTTTAAAACGTTTGAGGACCCTTTATATAATATATAAACATTTCTTGGGGATCCAAAAGAAACTTTTGCTTCAAAAAGGGCTCTGTGGCTGAAAAAGTTTGAAAACCTCTGCTGTAAGTAAATATAAACTTAGTACTTCTTGAGTGCATTAACTTTCTCCAAACTGGGGCTTTCCAGGTTGCAACCCCATTTGGTCAGGCTGGCTGAGGAATTCTGGGAGCAATAATAATGATAATTACATTAGTTAAATTATTTGTTACGTGCCTCTCCCTATGAATTGAGGTGGGAAAAGCAAATTAAAATATAACAACAAATAGTTTAAAACATGAACATTCATTAAAGTGCATTAGTTTTAGAGTCACACATATTCAGAACAATAAAATCATAATGGAAAGGCTCATAATCTAAAAAATATGTGAATAGGTCTACCAGAAGAGTATCACCAGCTGTCAAATCTCTTTCTCTAGTTCATTCCACAATTTGATGGCAGGTGATGAAAGGGTCCTCTGGTTAACCGTCGCCAGCCTCCTCCTGGCTGACTGTCCCCTGAGTGTATGGGCCAGATTGAGCACGAGAAGGCAATAATAATAATATAATAATAATAATAATAATAATACTTTATTTATACCCTGCTCCATCTCTCCCAAGGGGACTCGGGGCAGCTTACATGAGGCCACGCCCATCAGTGCAATAAACACAATATTACACAAAAACATAACAAAACCAGAAAATAAAATACATAAAATGCAAAAACCAATAATAATAGACAACACAGCAATATAAAATTAAACATTAAAACACAAAGGAATTTCACTGGGCAGGGCCAATTCAAAATAAAATTAAATTTTTTTTAAAGACACTGGGAGATAGGGCAGTGTAAAATTGTCGTGAAGGGGGATCCGGGGATGAGGAAGGATTTATTTGCACGAACCTTTGCCTCTGAGGTCATTTTGGTCATTCAATCATTGAAGGCACATTGGAAAAACCAGGTTTACAGGTTCCTCTTGAAGATTGCCAGCGTGGGGGCTTGCCTAATGTCTCTGGGGAATGAATTCCAGAGCCGAGGGGCCACTACAGAGAAGGCCCTCTCTCTCGTCCCCACAAGTCGCACTTGCGATGCGTGCGGGAGCGAGAGAAGGGCCTCTCCGGAAGATCGAAGAGGTTGTGTGGGTTCATAGACGGATATGCGGTCATGCAGATAGGCAGGTCCCAAGCCGTTCAAGGCTTTGTAGGTCAAAACCTGCACCTTGAATTGGGCCCAGAAAATAAATGGCAGCCAGTGGAGTTCCTTAAACAGGAGGGTTGACCACTCTCTGTAATTTGCACCAGTTAATAATCTGGCTGCCGCCCATTGGACCAATTGGAATATCCGGGCCATCTTCAAGGGCAGCCCCACACAGAGCGCATTGCAATAGTCCAATTTAGAGGTAACTAAGGCTTGGACTGAGCCCCCGGTGGCACAGTGGGTTAAAGCACTGAGCTGCTAAGCTTGTTGATCGAAAGGTCGCAGGTTCGATTCCGGGGAGCTGCGTGAGCTTCCGCTGTCAGCCCTAGGTTCTGCCAACCTAGCAGTTCGAAAACATGCAAATGTGAGTAGATCAATAGGTACCGCTCCGGCGGGAAGGTAACGGCACTCCATGCAGTCATGCCGGCCACATGACCTTGGAGGTGTCTAGGGACAATGCTGGCTCTTCGGCTTAGAAATGGAGATGAGCACCATACCCCAGAGTCAGACATGACTGGACTTAATGTCAGGGGACTACCTTTACCTAAGGCTTGGACCACCGTGGCCAAATCTGACTTCACAAGGTACGGTCGCAGCTGGCGCATGAGCTTCAATTGTGCAAAGGCCCTCCCAGCCACCGCCGACGCCTGAGCTTCAAGCGTCAATGCTGAGTCTAGAAGGACAATCCCACAGGTAACCCAGATCCAAAAAATGTAGGACTTTAAAGGTAACAACCAATACTGTGTGCCTTGCTTGGAAACTGATTGGGAGCTAGCTAATATTAAATAGGTCTAAAATGATCACTCTACTCTAGTAACCAATCTGGCTGCTATATTTTGAACTAATTGAAGTTTAGGTGAAATAGGACAATATCTTAGACCTTCTTTAGTAACCAACATTTTTTTTTAAAAAAAAATAGTGAATTGTTATATCGGCACACAATTATTGTTTCAAACCCTCTTGCTGACTTTCCTGTCTCTGGAGAAGGACCACTCTGAAGAAGTTAACTCTACCCCTCTGCCCCCTGCAAGCCTTCTGCTGTGTCTGTTTGTTTGCAGAGAGCTTGTATTAATACTCCATGCTGACTGAGACTAAGCAAACTAATAGACTCTTTCAGCACCTCCGTCCCACCGCCCGCTGTGGCAATCATTCATCGGCCATGGCTCGCTGCAAACAGCAGCACTAAACTTGCCTTTCAATTACGGGTTTATTATTTTAAGATGTCTTGAGAGGTGAGTGGTGATAACCACATGCCAATACTGTGAGGGACACTGTGTGAAGTTCCTCACGGGACACTGCCAATACAAACAGGAGGCCCAAGCAGGTCTCTTACACTGGTGAATGACAACATCTCGCATAGGCTTTAAAACAACCCTTCTTGGAAGGAAAATGCCATTGATTGCAAGAAGAGCATGCTTTAGAAATTCCAATTGAAGTCTATGGTCAATCTCAGACTTTTTCTTCCTTACGGTCAAGGGAAAGAAGGTGTGATTAAGGTAAAAAGAGCCTGGCACATTGGGTTGCTAAAGGATGACACTCCACAGCATGTCTGTAATTGTTTGGGCCTCTGCCACCAGACTAATGGTATCTGGAATCCTTTTTTCATCATGGCCAAACGTTAAGAGCTGTGCAGTGGTATAGAAAAACTAATTTGTATTGATTACTTTGTGTGATTATTTTTGGCATTAATATGACAGTTTGAGACTTGGAAAAGGTATTTATTTATTTCGTATCAAAAGCATTGCATAAATTGGTATAAAACCTTATCGAAGAAGGAGTGCAAATGGCTAAATATCTTTTGACCAAAAACGGACAACAGCAATGGCATTGTCTGTAGTCCCCAACAATTCTTCTTCTGTACATGAGGCAGGGCATAGTGGACAAGCATACAGATGCAGAGTTGTCTGTTCTGCTCCACAGTCACTTTAGGTGTGGGATTCTTTTAGGTAGTGCCATTTTGCCAGGTTGTCTTTTGATCTGCCCACTCTGCTTCTGAGTCTGTTCAGGGACTTCCAATTGCCCATTCTTGGTTTGTCCCTGGAGGAAGCCCCTTGTGGGGGCCATCCAGCTGGGATTTCCTGGTCTAGCTGCCCAGAGGGAAACCCTTGTTGCTGGGGGGACGCCAAGAGGAGTGGTAGTTCTCATAAAGCTTTCCCTTGGTTTGAGTCTACTGGGAGGAGGCTGGTAGCCATGTAGTGGATGGCTTTCACAGTGTACCACCTTATTTCTCTCACATTAAGCCGCAACTTCCCATCGCACATCGGGGGGGGGGGGGGGGGGGGGGGGGGGAGGAGGCAATGCCAGCTAGCTTGTAGAGTTTATCAACAGGTGTAGGTTTAATACATCCAGTGATTATTCTGCACGTTTCATTCAATGCTATGTTCACCTGCTTTGCATGGGCAGACTTATGCCAAACAGGGCAGGCATACTCAGCAGTTGAGTACGACAAGGCCAGGGCTGATGTTCTTACTAATTTTGGGTCTGCACCCCATGTGCTGCCAGTAAGTTTCCGCAGGATGTTATTGGGTTCAGCTACTTTGTGCTTGGTGTTCAAGCAGTGTTCCCTATATGCTAGTGTTCGATCTAAGGTGACACCGAGATATTTAGGATGGAAACAATGTTCAAGATCTTGACCTTCCCAGGTGACTTCCAATTTCCTGTTGGCTTCATGGTTGCATAGGTGGAAAGCACATACTTGTGTCTTGGCAGGGTTAGGCTTCAGCGGGTTATCGTTGCAATAGCTGGAGAGATCTTTCAAGGCATTAGTAAGTTGGATTTCAACTGTTTCAAAGTCTTCTGCCTGTGTTGTTAGGCCAAGGACATCAGCATATATAAAGCTCTTTGTAAGTGGTGGTTGAGGCTGATGGTTAGTAATAATATTAAACAAGGTTGGTGCAAGAACGCTGCCTTGGGGTAAGCAATTCTTTTGCCTCCTCCATCTACTTTTCCTGCCTCGAAACTCCACATAGAAGCTACGGTTTTCTAGGAGAGTCTGGATAGTTTTTGTAAAATTATAGTCTTGGGTAATATGGTAAACTTCCTGCAGCATTTTCCTATGTTGCACCGTGTCATAGGCTGCTGTCAACAAAAACTATTCCAGTAATGCAACTTTTCCTCATATGTGCTCAGTCAGATTAAGAATTTGGGCTGTACAGTTTTTCCCTGGTCTGAAACCTGCTTGTTGTGCAGGGAAAAGATATGAAAGCTATAAACAGATTAGAGAGTGAATTTTACTCTGGTCCTGATTTCTTTGTAAAGTTTTAATAGTGGGGAGGGGAATGGTAGATCATTCCTGTATGCTTTGAATTTCTTTCTTGGCTTGCTGTTCTCCACCTTTCCTGACATGAGGTCTCCTTCAGCAAACCTTGGTATCTGCTGCAAAGAACTGTTTTTGAAAGGAGTTGGAAGTAAAACTTTCAATATTTGCAAATATTGTGATGAGCAGGCATCACTGCTTAAGCCTTCATTGCCTCCCCCTCTCAAATGAAACCTCCAACATCTGCCCCAATATGTTGAATACCAGGGTAGCCATCTTGGCAAGGCCAACATGAATATTGTTGTTGTTGTTTATTCGTTCAGTCGCTTCCGACTCTTCGTGACCTCATGGCCCAGCCCACGCCAGAGCTCCCTGTCTGCTGTCATCACCCCCAGCTCCTTCAGAATCAAGTCAGTAACTTCAAGGATGCCATTCATCCATCTTGCCCTTGGTTGTCCTCTTTCTTTTTCCTTCCATTTCCCCCAGCATCATTGTCTTCTCCAAGCTTTCCTGTCTTCTCATGATGTGGCCAAAGTACTTCATATTTGCCTCTAATATCCTTCCCTCCAATGGGCATTTTGAGCTGCCACATAATGAACATGAAAGTTGACTGGTAATACAACCTCTTCCTCCACCTCCAGTGTTGATTGCCAATGCCAGAGAAGCAGATCAAAATATGACTCTGCCTGCAATGATTATCCTGACTGTAAATACAAAATAATGGCAGCATAACTACTTTTGTGGGATGGAAAATTAACAATTGAAAGTGAGCAATTGTGCAACTGGAGTAAAAATAAATAAATTACCCATATTTGCTCAAGTCGAATGCACCATCAAATCTAATGCACACCCCCATTTTCAAAATCCTGAAACCAAAATAAGCATTTGCTGGTGAATATAATGAGCAGTACCAAAAGGTGCATTCTTTTTAAAATTGCCTGCTTAGAATGCTTTAAAACATGAATGTGTTAGGATACCAAATATTTCATCAATGGGAAAGAAAACCTTGCAGTGAATCTATGCCACAAAATGAAGCCACTTTAACTGCATTGGCGCAGAGCTTTGGAATTACAGGGGCTGTAGTTTGAAAAGGCCTTCTCCACCAAAGAGTGTGGAAGCCTAATCAAACTACTAATCTCAGGATTACATACATAGCGTTGATCTAAGACAATTAACTTATTGATGATTAAATAAGAACTCCAGATGCTCTGGATGCAGCTTCGACTCAGGACTAAGATTACCATATTACACAAATCTAATGTGAACTTTTTAACTTGTATGCAGAACACATCATGCGATGTGCAGGGCTTGATGAATGCAAAGCTGGGGTGAAAATTGCTGGAAGAAACATTAACAACCTCAGATATGCAGATGACACCACTCTGATGGCCGAAAGCGAGGAGGAGCTGAGGAGCCTTCTAATCAAGGTGAAAGAAGAAAGCGCAAAAGCCGGGTTGCAGCTAAACATAAAAAAACCAAGATTATGGCAACAAGAATGATTGACAACTGGAAAATAGAGGGAGAAAATGTGGAGGCCGTGACAGACTTTGTATTTCTAGGTGCAAAGATTACTGCAGATGCAGACTGTGCCCAGGAAATCAGAAGACGCTTACTTGTTTTTAATACTGGTAGTCGATAAAATAGTAAAGAGTAGAGACATCAGACTGGCAACAAAGATCCGCCTAGTCAAAGCCATGGTATTCCCTGTAGTAACCTACGGATGTGAGAGCTGGACCTTAGGGAAGGCTGAGCGAAGAAAGATAGATGCTTTTGAGCTGTGGTGTTGGAGGAAAGTTCTGAGAGTGCCTTGGACTGCGAGAAGATCCAACCAGTCCATCCTCCAGGAAATAAAGCCCGACTGCTCATTGGAGGGAAGGATACTAGAGACAAAGTTGAAGTACTTTGGCCACATCATGAGGAGACAGAAAAGCCTGGAGAAGACAATTATGCTGGGGAAAGTGGAAGGTAAAAGGAAGAGGGGCCGACCAAGGGCAAGATGGATGGCATCCTTGAAGTGACTGGACTGACCTTGAAGGAGCTGGGGGTGGTGACGGCCGACAGGGAGCTCTGGCGTGGGCTGGTCCATGAGGTCACGAAGAGTCGGAGACGACTGAACAAATGAACAACAACAACAACAATGTGAACTTTAATTTTGGAAGGTGATTTAGTTAAAAAGGTGAGTGTTACATTTGAGTAAATACTGTTAATAATGCACCTTTGCTGTATAAGGCAGACATGGTAGGAATGCAAGATCAGTGAAGCAGTGGCACCATAGTGCTATCGCTGAGAAAGTGCCATTGTTTCTGTGTTTCTGTATTTATTTAACAATGTGGTTTCTGCATGACAACCGGCTGATGTGGCATAGGTCTTTAAAAACTTTTTCCACTCTTGATCCTTTTTTGTCCAATAAATGTTTAGGTATATAAATATATGGAGCCTCCGGTGCAGGCCCGTAGCCAGGATTTCGTTTCGGGGGGGGGGGGGGGCTGAATTTTTTTCAGGGGTTTCGGGGGGGGGCTGAGTTTCGGGGAGGGGCTGAGTGAGTGAAAGAGGGTCTAGCCTAGCAAACCTTTTGTATCATTACCCCAATACCCCCATGCATATGGGATATATTGAGTATGGTGATCAGATCATGATATGAATAAACATAACAGTTTAAATAGTGCACCAGTAAGGCCTTTTCGCGACCACCATGAGAATTTCGGGGGGGGGCAAAGGGTGTCAGGAAAAATAAGTGTGGTCTATATCTGCCCCCGGTGGCGCAGTGGGTTAAAGCACTGAGCTGCTGAGCTTGTTGATCGAAAGGTCGCAGGTTCGATTCCGGGGAGCGGCGTGAGCTTCCGCTGTCAGCCCCAGCTTCTGCCAACCTAGCAGTTCGAAAACATGCAAATGTGAGTAGATCAATAGGTACCGCTCCGGCGGAAAGGTAACGCGCTCCATGCAGTCAACAACAACAATACAATAAGCCTTTATTGGCATAACATGGCAGAGAGTATAAAACATAGTACACGTAATAAAAAAAGGGCTTCTCGTTTGCTACACATTCAGTTTGCAGACTTCATTCAGGAATCTTGCCACTGAAAGGCAGCAGCTAAAGTCCTGGCAATTTAAAAGCAAAATCACTTTGTCAGAATCGCTGCGGTTCTTCAGTGAATCTATAGCTTGTGTTAGCAGGCTGGATCTTAGCTCCTGGTAGAGTGGACAGTGCAGGAGAATATGCGGTATGGAGTCTAGCTGACCTGTGCTGCAGAGGCAGACCCTCTTGTCGCTCGGGAGGCCATTGAGTCTTCCTCTATGGAGCGGCGATGGCATGATGTTAAATCTAGCCAGCATGTAGGCTCTTCTGTAAGAGGGGTTGGTGAGCTCCGTGATGTAAAAGGCTGGATTTCCCTGTGTGTATGGGATTGCCAAGTTAATAGGTGAGCAGGATTTGTTTGCCAAGCTCAACAATTGGTTGTGGTCCCTTTCTAGCAGCCTCCTTTTGATGAGGGTAAAAATCTCGGTAAAAGATAGTAGAGTCAGGAAATCGCTGTCGTAGCCCAATTCCCCGATCTTTGCTAGGACAGTTGAGCACCATTTGGAGTGGTGGAGTTCGCTCAAGGTGAGTTGAGTCAGAGAGTCGCTGGGACTTTGATAGTGTATAGATAGCCAAAATTTGATGACGATTAGCCAGATAGTAGCCTCAATAGAATATTGCCCAGATTCAAGACAAAGAACTGCATACGGGACACAGTTGGGGGCACCATATAGTTTGTGGAGGAATTTCGAATGAAAAGATCTGATGGCGCTGTTATTGGGGGTTAACCAGATGGGTGCTCCATAGAGAAGTTGTGACATCGCCTTTGCTTTGAAGACTTGCAGAGCTAGGGGGATATATTGATTACCCCTCCTGGTCGCACTGCCACTCGATTTGGCCCGAGCCAGTGTATATTTTAAGTGGGTGGACCATGACAAGTTGTTGCTAAACCAGAGACCTAGGTATTTGAAATGTTTTACTTGCTCAATATAGTGGCCCTTTATCTTCCAGACTTGTCTTTTGTTGCTTTTCCCAAACGCCAAGATTTTGGTTTTATCGTAGTTCACCTGCAGTTCGTTCGCCTCGCAAAAATCAACAAATTTATGCAGGAGTCTTTTTAAACCCACATGAGAGAGGGATAATAGGGCTGCATCATCCGCAAATAGCAAAAGGGGGACATGCTTTGGGCCAATCTTGGGGCTATGCCCGTCAACTTGAGCCAGGGCTGTAGGGAGATCGTGTAAAAAGATGTTGAAGAGGAGTGGGGCTAGTACGCACCCTTGTTTGACTCCCTTTTGAACCAGGATCGGGTTTGACAGGCATCCCCTGTGGTCTTTCACCTGGCAGAGGTTTTGGTTGTGCAATTTCTTAATCAAGAAGAGGAGACTTGGGTCTATGTTGAGGGCTGCTAGTTTTTCCCAAACTAACATCCTTCATATTAGGCTTAAAGTCCGAGAATCCCTCTTGTGATTTTATTATTGCGGGCGACTTCAATGCTAGGGTGGGGGCTAGCCTGGAGAACCTGATGAGAGAGGAGGGCTTGGATGAAGACCCCTTCTACTCCTTACTAACTCCAGAAGCCCGACACTCTAAAGACCAAGTATGCAACCAAGCCGGGAAATGCTTGCTCAAAATGGCCACACAGCTTAACCTATTTTGGCTAAATGGGCTTATCCAATTTCCCAATGCGGACGAATATACCTTTGTGCCAGTGTGAGACTATCTTTTGATCTCACCCTCTTTGACAAGCAGCATTGATTCATTTGCTGTAGGAAACTATTTACTAAGCGATCATCTCCCCCTCCTCCTCACCCTGGACTTAGAGCAAGGTAATATCCTTGCACCCGAACAATCACATCAACAACATACTAGACTGAAGTGGAATGAAAGGACGAAGGAGATGTGCCTCAACTTATTAAGCTCTAACGAAGTGATGTCCATGGAAGCTAGGATTACCGAAAGCTCAGATTGCGAGAAGGCAATCATTGGGTATGAATCCCTTGTCAAATCTATCTCTTCGAAACTATATGACTGGCAAAGAACTCTGAAGCAACCTACCGCCAAACCAAAAAACTGGTTCGACAAAGAGTGCATAATGATAAATAAACAGATTCGCTCACTTTACAATGGCTATCGCACTACTTCAAACACCCTCCTTCTTATAACAATTAGAGAGTCTAAGCAACAGCTCCAGCTCCTTATGGGCCAAAAACATAAGGCACGCATCATAGCTGACTGGAAGCAGCTGCTGGAGGCATCACAATCAAATGACACCAAGAAATTCTGGTCAATAGTAAACAAAACAAACTACCCCCAGGAACCACCCAGAGCAGATATCTCCCTAGAGAGATGGGCCGAGCACTTCTCGAAAGTGTTCGCTGGAATAAACCCTCCCCAAGAAAACGAGGACAGTGGAGAGCTAGTGGGTCCAAGCTGGGAGCCGGTTACATCTCAGGAAATCATCGACTTGATACACAACCTAAAGACAAATAAGGCCCCAGGTAGCAATGCCATTATCCCTGAAATACTGAAGGCAAACCCACTGTGGTGGGCAAATCTACTAGCAACCTCGCTCCATGCAGTCATGCCGGCCACATGACCTTGGAGGTGTCTACGGACAACGCTGGCTCTTCGGCTTAGAAATGGAGATGAGCACCACACCCCAGAGTCAGACATGACTGGACTTAATGTCAGGGGACTACCTTTACCTTTTTATATAAATATATAAAATAAACATAAACACCAAATATTTACTTTTAATAAATCAGCATTTGCAAGGCTTGCTAAACAGGCTGATTTTATTTTTTTGTGGAGCATTTTCTGCAGAGTCCACTGTAAGCACTGCATGTTTTGGGTAACAGATTTGTGTTACATTCAGAAACCTTTTACTGTTGCCAATTTTTTCATGACTCCATCACTGAAATAAAGTGACTCCATTTGGGGTCGAGATCTGCAGTTTAAGAAGCAGTGATATAGATCATCGTTTTAGAAAAGGTACTATTTTGGCTGAACTCCTGCCCTAACCTTCCTGTTTCATTTTTATTCTTTTACGAAGTATTTCTCTCTCCTCTGAACCAGTCAGCCTTGGGATTGGAATATTTCTCAAGCAGAGCTCTGCCCACTTCAAATAATTCACATATTTCTGCTATTTCCCCTGAGGCGGCATCATTCAGCAAGAGATAAGAAATGTAATGAAAGTAATAAAATTAGTTAATTTGCAATGCTTCCTTTGCTAAAAGAGCCTGTTCCATTTCCTCTATCAGAAGCATGGCACATTATCAGTGAATTGCTCTCATGTCTGGGTCCTATAAATTTCTTCTTAGATTTGCATGCAGAAATTTGGCAGAAAATTAGGCGATGAAAGGAGCCAATCAAGCTGCTTTCTGAGTGACTTGAATCAACTACTAATTATGTTCTGAATTAAAGATTGGACAGAGTCACACTTATCCCGCCATTTTTTAAACTTTTGAATAAATTACTGAGTTGTAGAGATGCTTAAGTTAATTCATCTTGAATCACTGCGCTTGGATGCTGAAGAGATCTCTTCCTATGAAACAAACAGGGAATTTAAGGCTTAATACTCAGGCTAATATGAACTGGAGTGGATCCTTTCAATCAGTAGCTGAATAATGAACTGATACCTATGTAAATCCCACTGATTCAGTAGGTCTACTCTAAAAGGTAAAGGTTGTCCCCTGACATCAAGTCCAGTCATGTCTGACTCTGGGGTGTGGTGCTCATCTCCATTTCTAAACCAAAGAGCCGGCATTGTCCATAGACACCTCCAAGGTCATGTGGGTGGCATGACTTAGGGGACATTTGGTTCCAACAAGATGGTGCAACTGCACACACTTCAAGAGCATTGATGGCTGTTTTGAGGGAACACTTCCCAGAGCGCCTCATCTCAATTAGGGGGGATTTGGCGTGGCCGGCCCGCTCTCCAGATTTGGCCCCTTGTGATTTTTTTCTATGGGGTTTTTTGAAATCCCGTGTTTATGCGAACCGTCCAAGGACCCTAAAAGATTTGAAGACCAACATCCAGGAAGAAATTGCCAACATAACGCCTGCTATGCTGGCAAGAGTCATGACCAACGCCAGAAATTGGTTTACTCAGTGGTTTACTCTAGACTACTGCAACGCTCTCTACGTGGGGTTGCCTTTGAAGACGGCCCGGAAGCTCAACTAGTCCAACGCTTGGCAGCCATGATACTAACAGGAGTGGAGCGCAGGGAACATACAACTCCTTTGCTGCA
Organism: Anolis sagrei ordinatus; assembly: GCF_025583915.1. Classification (NCBI taxonomy): domain Eukaryota; kingdom Metazoa; phylum Chordata; class Lepidosauria; order Squamata; family Anolidae; genus Anolis; species Anolis sagrei. The sequence goes on from NW_026847660.1 coordinate 70,220,907, forward strand.
CCAGCTCCACTGGCTGCCGATTTGCAACCGGGCTCAATTCAAAGTGCTGGCGTTGGCCTATAAAGCCCTAAACGGTTCTGGCCCAAGCTATCCGAATGTATCTCTGCTTATGAACCCACCAGGACTCTAAGATCTTCTGGGGAGGCCCTGCTCTCGATCCCGCCTGCATCACAAGCACGGCTGGCGGGGACGAGGGACAGGGCCTTCTCTGTGGTGGCCCCTCGGCTGTGGAATGCCCTTCCCATGGACATTAGATCAGCCCCTTCATTAATGGTGTTTCGAAGAAAACTAAAAACCTGGCTGTTTGAACAGGCGTTCAGATAAATAGTGCAATTGAACGTTGAATATAGGAAACGGAATTATGGATGACGAATTGGATTACGATTTTAGTTACGAGACGTTAATGTGTTGTTATTGATGTGTCATTATTTTGTATATTATGCTGTTAATGGTTTTAACTATTGTATGTTGTACGATTGACTTTTTGCTCTTGTTGTGAACCGCGTTGAGTCGCCTACGGGCTGAGAAACTGCGGTATACAAGCAAAGTAAATAAATAAATAAACAAATAAATGGAGAATGGGGGATGTCACCTACCTAATTTGATCTTCAAAACTACGTAAAACAAAACTTTAGGTATGTGCCTACATTATAAAAAAAATTCTGATTCATACAATGGGTTTTATTAAGTTTTGAAAAAAAGGAAGTTATGTTGCTGCGCCCTGTAAAATAATCTTAATGCTTTAAATAAGGTTATGATTTTGCATTGGGCTCACACAGCTCATGGACCACAGATTGGACAATTTCCATGTGGCTTGGAAAGCAAAGATTCAGTTCTCCTTGTGTTCGAGGTGGTAACAGCCTATCAAAAGCAAAACTATTCTGCAAACTTGACACAAAAGGTAGACTTCTGGTTTAAAAACAGAAGCATTCCATTGATTTGAGAGGATTCCAAAGTAGCTCATTCAATATCTCCAGCTGTTACAATCTACCAAAGTTAATTATTCAGCTTGCACCATCAGCAAATACTTTAGAGAAAGGGAAAGACCCCACCCCTTATCTACATGCATATTGTATGATCTCTGCCTCCTCCGTCTGCACCCATAATCAACAGAACCCGGCTTCAAAATTTAATCCACCCCCCTCTCCCCGTCTCCTTTTGGGCCTGATTGTTATGCAGCCGGCATTCACTCAACGTAATGGTCGCTACCTGCCAATGTGCTTTGAGGGATATTGTTAGCATTAAATTTGCCATTTACATTTTCATGTTTGACATAATTGAGGAATGAATGCTCTTATGAAAATTAAACTTGTGGTCCTCCTGGGTTGCTGTAACCCTGTTAAAATGTAATGCGATTCTTGATGCGTCTTCTTTAGGGTTTTTATTAAATAGAATATCAGTATGACTAATTCCCCTGGTCTAAATGTAAGCTGGGAAGCAGCATTATTGATAGGCTTGAGTACAAATGGCCCTCTATACTCAGCTTCTAATGGCCTAATAATGCATTATACTTGAATCAGAAATACTTGGAGTTGTAGTGCTTATTGCCATTATTGAAAACACCTGAATGCTCCATTCATCAAGGTCGCATCGAAATGGGCCCATTTGTTTATTAGTCTGTCAGTAAATATCTTTATTTAGTTTCATGTTCTACTACTCTGGGTTGCATTTGGAGAGAGCAGCCTGGCTGTGCTGGGACACTTTGTACAAATATGTTGGTTCGTGCAATAAGTTTTTCTTGAAGCAGAAAGTTAATGAAAAGTCTAGGGTGGGGGGGCTTTGCTTTCTTTTGTTTTTAGACAAGATGTGTCTTTCTTGAAAACTGCCCCACTTTGGGTGCATCTACACCAGGGACCACTAGTGGTCTGCAAGAACTAAAATATGGTCCGTGGTCTTACCGTAACTATACCGTTGTAATGAGAGTGACTGGTCTTGAGAAACCTTCTTTTAGTGCCAAGACTTAATAAATATGGTTTTCAGTGGGTGAGCAGATGGAGACTACTGGATGACATATGTTTTGTATCAGAAACTAGAGCTGATGTGGTCTATCCAATACAATTTTCTGAATCAGCACCCCAAATAACCAAACCGAAACTAAAGTTGACCAAAAACTAATTCGTAACCCTTTTGATACTAAAGTTGGAGAGTGTTCCCTGGTTAAAAAAAGGCTGGAAACCACTGATCTACAAGGCTCCTAAGCTCCTCCTCGCTTTTGGCCATCAAAGTGGTGTCATCTGCTTATCTAAGGTTGTTAATGTTTCTTCCAGCAATTTTAACCCCAGCCTTGTATTCGTCAAGCCCCACACATCATATGATGTGTTCTGCATACAAGTTGAATAAGTTGGGTGAGAGTATACAACCCTGCCGTATGCCTTTCCTAATCTTGAACCAGTCTGTTGTTCCATGGTCAGTTCTTACTGTTGCTACTTGATCCTTATACAGATTCCTCAGAAGAGAGACAAGGTGATTTGGTATACCAATACCACCAAGAACTTGCCACAATTTATTATTCGGATAGGTACCCTGTTTTCGGAGGCAACAAACAAAAACACAAACGGGCCCAAACAAATGAAACAAAACTAAACGGATAGCAATGCCATACAAATGCACGAGACTAGTAAGAACAGTTTTCCTCTAGGGGGATTATAAAGGATCCATATGTAATATATCACCAAATTTCACGCCGCTGGGCACCACTATAAAGGAATGTATAATATATCCCACACTAATGTCACTAATGTAGTAGCGAGACGATGATGGATAGGTATTATGGTAGAGTGAACACAGCTTGTCTTTAAACTCTCTTGCGGATTAAAACTGCCACCAACCTAAGTTGTTTTAGGATTTTTATGAAGTATTAGAGGTAAACTTTTCCCACTCCTGCCAGCCCTGCTTTTCCCCTGGCTCCCAAAATAACTGTTTGTTAAGAGGCCTTTCTGTAGTATCAGGATGTTAAAAATGCTGGAACTATCACAGAGTCTTGATGATTGAATGATGTGCAGTAGAGATCTTTTGAAAGTTAAAATAGAACAAGATTTATTTATAAAAACAGACAACGAACTACTTCTGAGAGGTACAAAAAGCGTGACTTGTTATAAAAGTACTTCAGCTTGATGATTGCTTGAAATAGTTCTCTTCACTTAGTTACAGACAGATCTAACCAAACAGATTCTGACTGTTGGTAACAAAAATCCCTCACTCTACTTCAGAGAAATAGTAATGAGTTTCTGACTAACCTATCCTAGGTAGTCCCCTGGGTTATTAATAAACTCTACCCTAGAGTTCTTCCTGTTAACTAACCCAGCCTAGAGAGCTAATCTCTTGTGCTAACTCCCACAAGAAATCAGGTTGCTGTCTGACCTTTTTCCTGTCAGTACACAGCACTGTCTAACACAGACACTCTCCCTGAAAACCCAGTTTCAAAAATCCTTCCTCACACACCAGCTCCCAGTTCTCAACTCCCACAGAAGCTGAAATCTTTTCCCTCCTAAGACTTGGCTCCTCCCAACTGCTCTAGCCAATCCTAGGAGATGCCAAACTCCCCCCCTCTTCTAACTATCCTCACTCAAGATGGCTGCTTCCCTGGCTTCCACTCCCAAAATGGAGGTTTGCCATACTGTTATCCAGGCTTCCTTTCCGGCCTACTAGGTAAGATTCACTACATGAATCTTTGTCTTTACTCTCATGGCTTGTTATTGGAAGGAAGTATATAGGGCAGTTCTGCAGTGATTTTTGGTGCCAGCTTTCACTTTGTATTTGTATTCTCATATGCTCTCAATTTTAGAACAAAAAATGTAGGACTGCCCTGCATTGTTTAATAGGAAAATAAATAACAAACAGATAAATATAATTTTTCAAAAAAGAGGAGCAGGTTTCTTATTGCCTTTGGATACAAATGCATGATGTATTTTTATACCTTCTAACATTGCGCAGAATATCCGAGAGCAAGGATGGCCAACTGTATTAATGGGGAAGAACACGCAAGCTAGTTGAGGCTCTAGCAGTTTGTTTTTGTCTGAGCCAGGAAGAGCTAGAATCTGTTACAGTAAGTCGTAACAGGATCTAGTATGCTTGTGTGTTAAAGAAAACCTTATGCCGTTAATTATTATTTGCAGCTGCTAATATAGATCAACTAGTAAGTTTGGACCATACCCAATGGGGTATAACTGTATGGTTTTTAGTATACAGTTCAGCTTTTGCTCTGAGGAGCCTTTGCTCAACCATTTCTACTGCTCTCTCATTTGGATTAAAATGAAGAAGCCTTATTCTGTATTGCTTACAATGATGATGTAAGTTTGTTGCACTGTTTGTAACATTGCAAGTTTATGTTTCAACCCTGCTGATAACAGTAATTTTTTCTGTTTTTTTCCCCCTCTTGTCAGGGTGCAATGTTATTGTGTCTTCTGCATTGGACTTGACTGAAATATGCTTAGTGCAACAGACTCTGCCCCCTTCTTTGTCTCATTAACTGAATGCAAACTGCTTCTCTCAATTCAGGCTGCAGCAATTGAAAAAAAAATCAGAGCAAAGGGGGGAAGTGGGGGGAAGAGAGGGAAACTAGAATCTTTTAAAAGCAGAAGTTTAATTTGGATGGTGCCTGTCAAATTGGGACAGTTGGAAGGTGTGCATTTTCGGCTGTCTCTCATTATCACTTATTAGAAAATTCATCCGTGGGTCCACTGTTCCTACCCTTCCATAAACTGGTATCAGGTAGAGTACACTCAGAGGCGGCCCTAGGTAATTTTCAACGGTAAGCAAACAGTATTTTGGTGGCCCCCCCCAACCAATTATTGATATATATTTTCTGTTCGTCATGGGAGTTCTGTGTGCCAAGTTTGGTTCAATTCCATCATTGGTGGAGTTCAGAATGCTCTTTGATTTTAGGTGAACTATACATCCCAGTAACTATAACTCGCATATGTCAAGATCTATTTTCCCCCAAGAGCGCCTCAAGAGCGCCCCTGGGCAAAATCAACTATACTGCGAATGCTTACTTTGCGTAATGGGTTGAGCCGCCCCTGAGTACACTACAATTCAAATGTCTGTCCAGACGGATTCTGTGCATGGTACCGATTATTCTTTTATTCAGGCAGCAAAATGTCTTGGGCTGGCCTTACTGACTAAGAGCAACTGTCTTTTCTTCTCCTCATTTTCTTACATGTATTGCTGAGATGTTTTTGTTCCAAAATTCAGAAAATGCAAAAAAATATATACAAAGTGAAAACTAGATTCAGAAACTTCCAAGAGAAAGCAGTTGATTTTGGACACACAATGGTATTCTAGTTTAAGGCTATGTTTGCCACTAGGTGGTACTAGCATATAGCCAGTTGCACGCAGCAGAGTGAGAAGAAAAATGAACGAGCTATCTTGGTGTAGTGATTTGAGTGTTATGAAAAGGGCAGGTCTACACTTAATTTAGCTTGAAATGCGCTTGAAAGTGGAATCATGCCGTGAAAACTAAACCAACACACACAAAGTCAAGGAATAGCCTGAAACAGAGCCCTTAATGCACATCAGCACAATGCGTGGCAAAATCAGATCTGCAGAAAGTGAATTGCTATGCATACACCCAAATTGCTCCACCGATGCCGATGCAGACTGAGGAAGTTGAAAGTAAAAACTCTTTCTGGTTTGTGGAAAGCCTCTGCACTTTGTGTAATCATCATTGTATCTTGAACTGGTTCCAGGATTACCAATCTAATCATTTGCACATTGAAATCACTTTCGCCTGTACCAGTTGGAAAGTGATGTATGTAGTCAGTGTAGATGTATGTAGTCAGTTTCTACACTGCCATTAGTGCAATGGTTCTCAACCTGTGGGTCCCCAGATGTTTTGGCCTTGAAGTCCCAGAAATCCTAACAGCTGGTAAACTGGCTGGGATTTCTGGGAATTGTAGGTCAAAACACCTGGGGAACTTCAGGTTGGGAACCACTGCATTAGTGTATCAATGCAGATAACCCAAACTATCTACTTTGGCTGGATTATATCAGTCTAAACTGCCATATAATCCAGTTCAAAGCAGATAATCTGGATCTTACATGGCAGTGTAGAAGGGGCTTGGGAGGCCAGGGTTAGAAACCCTGCACACCATGGAAACCTAAGTAGGGTCAGTACTATGAGGGTTGAATGAAAAGTAATGCCTCCACCTTCATAAATCCTCAACAGATGGCAGTACTGGTATGTGGCAGGTACTGGCTTGTTCAGTAGACTCTCCTGCAATATTCCATTTTGGTGGGAAGCCTTAGCATGAATGGTTGTGTTGTTAAAGTGCGAAGTATGGAACCCTGCTCAGACGGTCAGTCAATGCAACTTAAGCAACATGCAGTCATTGAATTCTTGACAGCAGAAAGTGTCGCCCCAAAGGAGATTCATCAGAGAATGCAAGCTGTTTATGGTGATTGTGTTGATGTGCCATTGGGCAAGTAAGTTTAAAGATGTTGAGGTGGGAACTGACTGGCGTGATAAACAAAGAATTGGACGTCCTGTGATAGCAACCACCGAATTTCAGAGGCAAAAGGTTGACAGATTGATTCAGGATGATCGTCGTATCACTCAGAGAGAAATTTCAAGCATAATCGGCATTTCGCAAGAACGTGTGGGCCGCATTATTGCTTTGCTTGGTTATTGGAAGATCTGTGCATGATGGGTAAATTGAAAGAACTGTGAGATGCTGGTTGCGGAAACAAAGTGTCGACTTCTTCCGTGACTGCTTCAGAAAACTTGTTCATCATTGGCAGAAATGTATCCAATTGTCTGGTGATTATGTGGAAAAGTGAATAGTGGTAGTTAAAGAGCACATTCTAAGGATTATTTCTGCATTTGATTTATTAAAATATTCCCATTCAAACCCAAGTAACGAAGGTGGAGGCATTACTTTTCATTCAACCTTCTGTATTTAGTACTTGGATGGGAGAATACCAGTGAAAACCACATGTTGTGGGCTATAGTTTAGAGAAAGGAACTAGCAAAAACACCTCTTAGCATTTCAAATCTGAAATTCATAGAGTCATCACAAATTGACAGGTGTCTTGCAAGCACACACACACACAAATATTGCCTCCTATATAATGCACTATCATACAATGTCGTTCAATGGATTACTTGTGTTTGGGTCATCAGTAATGCGACGATAAATGTGATAGAAGGAATTGTGTAACCTAGTTTAAAATGAACTCACAAAATATATTGTTCTATTAGTTTAAGCCTACACAAATTAAAGTTTTAACGTTTCCCCTGACTTATCTCAGTGCATAGATTTAAATATATCTGATTTATAAAGGCAAGTTCAGCCACAGAACACAATTAAGATGGATTGAGTGCCAGTGTTTTTAATTGCCTAGTGTTCATGACTGATGACTTAAGTAAACAAATTTAATTAGCTATTGAAAGAAGCAAGCATTCAGGAGACTATAGAGCCACTCAGTCCTGGGAAATTAAGTATAATCAAGACATTGGAAGTTCAAAGTCCATTTATTTTAGAGTTTTGTTCAGAAGAAGCAAGAAGATAAACATTTTTGAATATTCAGAGGCTCTAATTCAGTGTGTCAGAAGAGCACTCCAGAGAAGCCTATGTACACCATGAATCATAAATTGCAGGATTGTATAGGATTTGAACCATGTTAGCTAAAGTGGTGTCAGTCTGCTCTATTTGTACAGTGGCAATAGTAGAGACTTGAGATCCATTAAAATGGTTCAAAAGTCATTACAAAACTGGGGGGCACTAACACTTTGTTTCTAAAGTGCTTCTAAATTATACTTAGTTAAAATGTTGTTACTATAACAAGACTAATGAATTTTGTTACTATTATGTTACAATAATTATGCACGTGCATAATTGAATTCTTATATTTGGGGAAAATTCAGGGGCTCCAATCCCCCTCATTTTTAAAGCTATTGGGTTTTAACTTGCTACATTCATAGAACATATTTACTACTGTTAGCCCACCAAATTTCAGAATGTTTCACTTATCCACTGATTTTTGGCAAATTTTCAAAGTTTTAAGAAGGAACAGACCTCTCTCTCTGCTATCCTGATTGGGGCTTTCTAATGCTGATGCAGTCTGGGAAATGTAGTTTAGAGTAGGGTCTTTTGAATTCTTTGGCATAGGGCTCCTCTCCTTCCCAAAATGCACTGCTCCGTCTTTTCACCACTCCTAATGCCAAGACAAGACTCCATTAATTCCAGGGAGAAGAACGGCAAGGCAGGCACTAAGGCAGACAGCCTTTTTGGCTTAGAGGCTTTGCTGCCTTGCACTGAACATGAAACTGACTTTGGGAGCCTTCCGAGATTTACAAAACTAAAATGAAAAAGTATGGGGTAGTTTTGATTCTGAAATATTTGTTGTGGGCCATGCAAATGCTTCAGATATGACTTCCAACTTTCTATTTTCTTACAGTTTCTGACTCTTCTGATTTTTTTGCACATGTCTAGTGGATAGATCGAAAGCCTGGATGACTTAAGTTATGGATGAAAGAATAAATGAAAAAGAACGGAGGTACAAAGTGTTCTTAAATAATTTATTTCATGATATATTAACCTGTAATTAAACAAGTAATGTGAGCAAATATAGAGCAAATATTTATCCTTTACGACATTTTGATAACAAAGGAAAAATGCAGTCATTGAGTTGTCAACACCACTATCCATTCAACAATGTACTGTGTTATCACTTGTATTTCTCGGGTGAAATTATTCAGATGTATCCACAGTGAATAGCTGATCCTGAATACTGAAGATAAACAACTCTCCAACCTAAATAGTTGCTCACTAAGAAAAAGCAATCACAAAAAGGATAAAAATACATGGACTCAGGCCTAACAACTGACCTAAATTGCAGCTCTTTTCTTGACCCAATAACAACACCAGGGAACAATTTCCTTGCTTATTGTTCAGTGATATATATGGCATCTAATTTTATAGCCCCTGGTGGTGCAATGAGTTAAAGCATTGAGCTGCTGAGCTTGTTGTCTGAAAGTTCGCAGGTTCGATTCTGGGGAGCGGCATGAGCTTCCGCTGTCAGCTCCAGCTTCTGCCAACCTAGTAGTTCGAAAACATGCAAATGCAAGTAGATCAATAGGTACTGCTCCAGCAGGAAGGTAACGACATTCCATGCAGTCATGCCAGCCACATGACCTTGGAGATGTCTACGGGCAACGCCAGCTCTTTGGCTTAGAAATGGAGATGAGCACCACACCCCAGAGTCAGGCACAACTGGACTTAACGTCAGGAGAAAACCTTTACCTTTACCTAATTTTATAGCAAAACTCTTTTGAAAGTTACACAGTGCATACAGCCAGCATCTTTTCCAGGTGTGGATAACCTCCAAGGATCATTCTCATTCACTGTAACTGAAAGCAAGTAACACCCTAACATCTTCAATGTTGCTGCCAAATTTGATGGTGTGGCAGCAAGAAAAGCAGTGCTCTCGTCATAGTCGTCGTCATCATCATCATCATCATCATTATATTTATCTATACTCAAACCTTTCCCCAGAACTGGGGGTCTTTCCACACAACCATATCACCCAGAATATCAAGGCAAATATCCACCTTATCTGTTTTGAACTGGGTTATCTGAGTCCACACTGCCATATAATCCAGTTCAATGTGGATTTTATACAGCTGTGTAGAAGGGGCCTGGGACTTAAGGAGGCTTGAAAATGAAAACGAAAGCAATGCATCTGAAAACCTACCAAAAGTCGACATTTAAATAGAATTAAACTATCGATATTAAAACAATTTCAACTTTAATTCAGAGCTGTTTTAAAACAGTCTAGTTCAAAGAAAATAGCGTCCTCTTAAGACCTTTTTTGTTCAAAGCCTTCAGTTCTAAAAACCAGATGGGATGAATACATCTTGCCCTTCCCAATAAGGTCATTCTGGCCTCCTTGAGAAGGATAGTTCACTGAAGGTCTCCATTGTCCCACTTCAGTTAAAAATAATAACCATTATTTCATTGTTTTAATGCAAAAATAAATAAATAGATGGACATCTGTTGTCGGAATTGATATAAGAAAGAGCTTGCGGAAAAGCACTTCAGCTTGCCAGGCCACTGTCTCTGACCTTAAAGTGGTTGTTGTGAGTCAAAGAAACTTCCGAGTGAGATTACGCCTGTGTCGCCATTCATGAGATGGTTCCAGCCTATCTCCAGAAGCTTGAATTAAGATAAAGGTCTCTTATCTTTATGTGTTAATTGGCCTAGGTACTGTCAGATTCAGGAACATAGGGTTTGTGGGTGGCCATTGTTTCTATTTTTTTTAAGTCAGCACTTTCTATACCACATTTGCCTTAGAACGCAATGTATAAAACATCTCACCCCAATCGTGTGCCTAAAATTCTGGATAAAATCCACGAATTAGCTGAAAAGAAACTTATGCCAGGCAGGTGTTACATTTTTCACTTAAAACTCTTGGCACTTGGCTGAGGAATACTCGTGGAAAGCAGAAGCAAGAGGGAAAAGGCTGGCACATCAGCCCTTTGGAGCCAAAGAAAAGTGAGAAGAATCACCTCCAAGACTAAAAATAAACCTTGTCTCCAAATCTAAATGAAAGTTTTCTTAGTACAGTGCAGTCCTTAACTACCTCATAAAATGGACTGGCCATTATATGACTTCATTTCTATATACTAATTATAAATTGTAGCTTTCTGACTTCCCATTATGATCTCCTAGCATACTTAACTTCATGGGGAAAAATGATGGAAGAACATGCTGAAATGTGAAGGAAGAAGGAAAGGAAAGCTCCCCTGGGGCTACTGATTAAGCCACCTTCCCAATCATGTATCTGTCTTGTACCCAATGATGGACAGAGACAACTAGAATGAATATGAGCATATCTCACCCCATGAAGTCTGTTATATGTACCTTGAGTATTATTTTAATAAAATCTAAGAAACTTTATTGTCAAATCATTACAACAGGGAAACTCTTATTGAATTCATGTAACAGGGATGGGAATCACATGGGTCTTCAGATGTAGTTGTACTGCAGTTCCCAGCATTCCTTACCACAGGCTATACTAGGTAGTAGTCAGGGCTGACAATAAGACAAAACAATCCTTACTCTTGATGTAAGAACTCTCTAAATGGAAACAAAGTATTGGCCCATATCATTTTTTTTAAATAGTTGTTGAACTCTAACACTGAAACACCTTTTAACCCATCACCACACCAGAATTCGGTAATACTATCTAGAAATGTTTATTAAGGGAAGCAGGTACAGAGGGGAAAAGGGCATTTCCAAAAGGGTCAGTCGAATAGAAAATACAAAATAGCAGTAATCCAAAAATAGGAAACACAAAATAGCAGTTATCCAAAAATGGCAAAGTACATGAAGACAAGAGAATTGGGATCCACAGCAGTTATTCAAACACAAACCCATAAACCGGAAAACAAGGGTTTCTTCCAAGGCAAACCCTTACAGGAACAATGACATGAACCACAACAGGAAACTTGAATCATGAACAGGAAAATCATCCTTTAGCAATGTTGTCTCCTCTGAGAGTTTTAAAGCCAAACTACTTAATTTAAGCCCATCCAGGCACCCATGACATCATGCCGAATACACCTGGACTTCAAGGTCTTCTCACGGATTCTGTGAGAATATCTAGTTTGTCTGTTTTTTACTCCCTCCATTCTCAGGCCTAATCTAGTTCACGGGAAAACTTCCCATCAGCCCAAGGAGTTTCACTTTCCCTTGTTGTCTGGGAACGAGCACTGGAATCCAAAACATTGGCCTCATCTGCCTGCAATTGTCTCCAATCTGAGGCCTGCAATTCTCTCCGATCACACACAGACTCCTCATTTTTAAACCCATCAACCCCCTCATCCTCTGATAAATCCTTGGATAATTGCTGTGCTACAACCATAGTATTGTGTTATTGAATGGTGAGTAAATAGTCCACAAGTACTTATTATGTCATATGTGTTTCCATTATACATTAACCTAGTCAACAATTGGGACAACTCTATGTTTCATCTTTAACAGATGCAAGAAAATGCTGTTCTTTTCCATAAAGTTGGTACTTATACCTTTGGGCATGTGACAGGTTCTTCCTACTCAAGGCTGATGTCAAGATTGTTATATATAAGTCCTCACAGATTGAAGCATTCTTTCCCTTCCAATCTCTGCCTGAGATGGGTTGTTTTGGGGCCTCACTACATTGAGGTCCACATGGCGTGCGATATCAGGGGAATTCGCCATGCATTGTGGCGAATCTGGTGGGCAATGTGGGGAACCTGTTGCCCTATGTCCTGCATCTCCTGCATAGCCCTTTACATATCCCACGGGGGGGGGGGTTCGCTACCCAGTTTCCCCCTGTTCTTCACAAGAAGAACACAGGAAGCATCCTTCTTGTTGTTCCCTCTTATGACATTTACCTTAGTTAAGGGATGGAGTCATGCTGGAAGTAGATGTATGTCATATGATGGGATCCAGTGGGCTCTGTTCCTGAACTGATGGAAAGTATCATAGGACAGGCAAATTCACCTATGGGATGAGGTTGTTTGTGACAAATCCGGTGCAACTTGTTAATATAGTCCAAATCAAGACTTTCCTTTGCATCATTTCTATGCATACAATGCCTGCTCAGTTTCCCTTCTTTATGATGGAGGGATCTAGTGGGGTCTCATTCAGGGTAAAAGGTCATTAGTGTGAGGAGAGAAAGGTAGCCTGAACTTCAGATCATGCTTGAAGTTGGTTATGCAAACCTACTTCGACGTTTGCCTGTGGATGTTCAGTTTTTCATAAGATTTGCTGTAGCCAGACAAAAACAGTTAATACAGAACAAGCAAAAAATTTAAACTGTGGGTGGTATTTGAAGGACTTTGTGTCTTGAGAGACAGAGAAAAGACATGTTATCTCAAATCACAAGAGTCCTCTAGTTCCTGTTGGAATCTTTTTTGCCTAAGTAGAAGGAGGGAACAGAATGAGATTTTCAATTGACAGCAGGATGAAAAGACTGGTAATAAAACTCAGATAGTTCCTAGGATGTCAGAATTCTTCAAATTCTGAGATCCTAGGAACTATGTGAGTCAGCCTTGTTGGTGGAGAGATAGTTTCAGATTGCGTTTGGTCCAGAGGAGATTCATCAGAGAATGCAAACGCAATCTGAAACTAGGAGGGCTGATTAATCATTTCAAAATTGCATCTGAAAAGCATTTGTTCCTCAATTGTAATTACTATCCATATATGAAGTTTGCGCTGGGCAGACTTGGCTTGAAGGCAGTCAATTATGGCTCAGCAAGGCTGTGAAAGGAGACTGCAATTGAACAGAATGTCTCAAAAGGCAGAGGCTTGCTTCTGTGAGTTTCAGGCAGGTTTTGATCCAAAAAAAAGAAGCTTTTGAGCTGAAAGAGACAGGATTTCAGCTTTGAGAAAGAAAAGAGAACTACCTGTAGTTTTGGAGAACATAAGTAATATGTTATTAGATGTTGTTCTATGTACTAATACTAGATGTTATTCTATTTTTTTCTCTAGTGTTTAGTAAACTAGTTTTAAACCTCTCTGTCAAGCCTGAATGTCAGGCCACACATACAAAAACTAATTGAATGTCTGTTCAGGGCATACTAGTGAGAGTGATGGGAGAAAGGAAAAATATAATTCACAGTGAAACCATATTAAAAACTATTTTTTAAAAAATAGCAATTATTTTATTTTATTTGCACTAAAGTAAAGTAAAGGTAATGGCTTTCCCTTGACACAATATACTCATTTCTATTTCTAAGCCAAAGAACCGGCATTGTCCATAGACACCTCGTAGGTCATGTGGCTGGCATGACTGCATGGCGCACAGTTACTTTCCAACCAAGTACCTATTTATCTACTCACATACGCATATTTTTGAACTGCTAGGTTGGCAGAAGCTGGGCATAACAACAGGAGATCACCCCATCCTGTGGATTCGAACCACTGACCTTCTGGTCAGCAAGTTTAGCAGCTTAGCGGTTTAACCCGCTGCGCCACTGCAGCCCCTTTAAGTACTAGAGTACTTAATTATTAAATCTGGATTTCTACTATAATGGTTTTTTTAAAAAGTCTTGAAATGTGCTTTTGCACAGGAAATTGCTAAAATGGGAGTGAAGGAAATGATGGAACTGGTACTTTTTACTTTAATTTTAGGGGTAAATTGGGGGCGGGGGGGGGATCAGGATGGCTGCTTGTCATCTCAATTTTAATTGGGATTGCATGTAGCCACACAAACTTCCAGGAGAGCATGGGTTTTTTGGGAGGAGTGGGGATGGAAATCTGTGCCAAAGCGGGTTACTTAAACCTGCTTTGGAGTGGATTTTGGTGTTCTGTAGAAGACCCCATAATGAAAGCAAAGCTTTCCTTGGAAGTGCTGAGGTTTTCTTCCTGGGAGGAGGTGTTTGTTTACCTTCCAGCTGAGTTGTATATCTGCTTTCTTTCTTCACCTGCTTCAGCATGAAGACTGTCTTCACAAAGTACTTCACATGTTGCTCCCAGATTCCTGCTTTGTGTTATTTATACTGGTGTTTTGAACCAGTCTTTCCTAGTGAGATTTTTCAATAAGCTGGTTTCGACTGGATTCGTGTTGTTGCTCACATTGTGAGTGTACATTTTATAAGCACCAAGTGGTCGAGTAAGCTTCAAGTTGGATTATAGTGTGTTTCCATGAAATCAGTGAGAGCTAATTGTAACTAAGGATGCCTCTGCACTGTAGCATTAATGCAATATGATACCACTTTAACTGCCATGGCTCAATGCTATGAAATCATAAGCATTTCTGGTGCCTCATTAAACCGCAACTCTCATGATTCCATAGCATTGATCTATGGCAGTTAAAGTAATGTCAAACAGCAGTGGTTCCCAACCTTTTTTTTTTGACCAGGGACCACTTGACCAGGGACCACCCAACATTAGTACCAAAAGGTACGAATCAGTTTTTGGTCAACTTTAGATTCGGTTTGGTTATTTGTGGAGCTGATTCAGAAAATTGTATTGGATAGACCACAATAGCTCTAGTTTCTGATACAAAACATATGGCATCCAGTAGTTGCCATCTGCTTGCCCACAGAAAACCATATATAATAAGCCTCTGCACGATAATAGGGTTTCGCGAGACCAATTTCTCTCATTGCAACAATGTAGTAATCGTGAGGCAGTGGATCATATTTTACTTTTGCGGACCACTGGTGGTCCATGGACGACAGGATGGGAACCACTGTTCTATAGTGTAGATGCATCCAAAAAAGTGATTTTATTTTACAGGACCTATTCTAGATGAAATGAATACTAAATTTAGCTCATTGTGATAGAAGAATTACCACTGGAACAGCAATAGCAAAGGAAATAAAGCAAATAGCTATAGGATCACATGTTTTATGTGTCACAGCATATGTTTAAGCAATACTTTGTGGTGATATGGAAGAATATTAATAACCATCCACAAAGATTGTACTTCTGTTCCATTTGTTTTCAAATATATAGGATTTTCTGTTGGTTGAAAAAAAGATAAATGAAGAAGCTCTGGATAAAAACAGAAGATCTAATTTAATAACAACATCAGTAAATTCTCCTGTATAAATAAAGTAACTAAAGATTAAAGAAGGATTTTACATCGAACCCACAATGTGGGAATGTGCCACGACTAGATGAAATATTGACACTATCATTCTTGTTTTCTAGAATTGTTTTATGTAGGTAATAACTTTCTGTTAATCAATGTACCAAAGTTTGTGCTACCCCAGTGTTAATTCTATTAAGCGTTGTTTATCAGTCATATAACGTCTAGTTTGGTAGGAAGTATTAAGCTCTTATTAGGAATTTCATCTCCCCGAACACTTAACATGAAAGCGAGTTCCAGACTTTCATACCGAAACAGGACAAACCTATCTTGATAGTAAACAGCTTGTTGTTCATTTGTTCAGTCATTTCCGACTCTTCATGACCTCATGGACCAGCCCACGCCAGAGTTCCCTGTTGGCCGTCACCACCCCCAGCTCCTTCAAGGTCAATCCAGTCACTTCAAGGATGCCATCCATCCATCTTGCCCTTGGTCGGCCCCTCTTCCTTTTTCCTTCCATTTTCCCCAGCATCATTGTCTTCTCTAAGCTTTCCTGTCTTCTCATGATGTGGCCAAAGTACTTCATCTTTGTCTCTAATATCCTTCCCTCCAATGAGCAGTCGGTCTTTATTTCCTGAAGTATGGACTGGTTGAATCTTCTTGCAGTCCAAAGCACTCTCAGAACTTTCCTCAAGCACCACAGTAAACAGCTTATACTGCCATAATTTCAACACAGTGATTTTGGGTTCTTATGCACTTCCAGAAGCTAAATTAAGAAAAAAAGGTGAAGGAAAGCCTAATAACTAACTAAAAATTCACCCTCAAAAGGCTATTAATACCACAATCTTCCCTTCACTTCCCAATATAATTATAATTATCTAACTACACAACTTTTGGCTGTGCTACAATGAAGTTTTGCCCATAAACAAAGACCCAGTCTTTCCTGTAGATGGCTCCATGTTACTGTAAAATAGGGGAATAAGATCCATAGAAGTATTGGGGAAATTTTGCTGTACTTTAGCCAATGTGTCATTTCACAATATCATACCTTCAGAGTCTCACATCATATGCAATCTTTACTAGTTTCAAACATATGTAAGATTGTTAATGCCATACAGGAAGGAAGCAATGTAATTGAGTTGGCATTTTATTTACGGATTATTTCTGTGTTTGATATATTAAAATATTCCCTTCCAAACCCAAGTAACGAAGGTGGAGGCATTACTTTTCATTCAACCCTCATACTTAGACTGGTGTGCAGCTGACACACCAAGGTGATCAGAGTAACACAATGCCAGGGCAAGTCTGGACCTGCTGGAACAGTTGAGCTGGTTCTGGAATGAAACTGGCTGCAACTGTTCCCACTGCCACCCTGTGCTTCTGGTGGTTGGTTGGCCTGGTACCATGAGATAGCAGTCATTGTCACCTCCTGTCCTCCATGTCACCGCGATCTCCAGCCACAACATGGTCCTATCTGTCTGTTGTTGTCTCTAGTGATGTCAGGCAAAGCAATGGGGAGAGGGGATTGGAATTTCTCTCTTAATTGTCCTGTCTGACATCCCTGCAGGTGATGGCACATTGGTAGGCACCATGCCAAGGCCAGAGACCACTGCACCACAAAGGGTGGGAGGGGACAGTTAGGGTTCTAACTAGCATTTGGCACCACTAGGCAGGTCTGCAGTGACTGGGGACGGGGTCCTTGTGTGAACCATATCAGGACTGATCCAGCATACATCATGCCAGATTTTCGGGTCAGTGTAGATACACTCTCAGTTAGCAGTGACTGCATGTGACTTAAAACTCTGTAATGTTAGATCCATGCAGAGCCTTGAAAGGTTACTTTTTGAGGGTGACAGCTGTTGAAATCCCTAGGATTCTAGAAATTATTGACAGCTGTAATCAAGTATAGAGAACCAGTTAGTATAGTAGTTTGAGAACTAGGACTCTGGAGAGCAGTGTTCAAATCCCTGATCAGTGATGAAAGACCTTGGACTCCTTTAGCCTCAGAAAAAGCCAAAGTTAGTCCTCCTCTAAAGAAATCATGCAAGAAAATATTGTGATAGATTCGCTTTCGGATTGCCATAAGTAAAAAATGACTTGAAGGTACACAACAACAGCAAACAACAACAACAGCAAAATCAAATGCATTTTTTCCAAGTTCTGGATTTGTATTTATCAAGAGACGATCCATACATTTGTGACTATTACATATAACTGGCCATTTTTCTATTTTAAATTAAGTTCTTTATAATTTATCTTGTTTTATGTGTTGAACAATTTACAATGCTTGAAGAATTATTCCTAGAACTATTCTTCTTGTTATGAAGCATTCCATAATAACAATAACAATAAATTATTTATGTTGTTCATTCGTTCAGTCGTCTCCGACTCTTCATGACCTCATGGACCAGCCCACGCCAGAGCTCCCTGTCGGCCGTCACCACCCCCAGCTCCTTCAAGGTCAGTCCAGTCACTTCAAGGATGCCATCCATCCATCTTGCCCTTGGTCGGCCCCTCTTCCTTTTACCTTCCACTTTCCCCAGCATAATTGTCTTCTCTAGGCTTTGCTGTCTCTTCATGATGTGGCCAAAGTACTTCAACTTTGTCTCTAGTATCCTTCCCTCTAGGGGGCTACAAGGCACTCCAGGGTGCACATATAACATACAACAGGTAAAAATGGTACACAAAGTATAAAACAAGTCACATAAAATTTTAACAACAACCCTCATCATCAACACGTGTAAATTTAAATAATACAGTTTTAAAACAACAGCAGATAGAACTAACTGCCATCAATTTGCAAGGTCCCAAGTGTGAGTTTCATATGGGTCCATTCAGCCTACTCAAGATCAAAGCCCTGTCTGAAAATCCATGTTTTCAGGCTGGAATGGAAGGATTGAAGGGTGGGACCCAATCTAATCTCTTTTGGGAGAGTATTCCAGAGCCAGGGGGCCACCACAGAGAAGGCCCTCTCTCTCGTTCCCACCAACTGCGCTTGAGACGGTGGTGGAACTGAGCAAAGGGCCTCCCCTGTCAATCTCAGAGCCCACATTAGTTTGTAAAAAGAGATGTAGTCTCGAAGATAGGTTGGACCCAAAGTTTGTAGGACTTGTAGGTAATAATGATTTGTTGTATGAGGTGCCTGGATATAGAGCCGGATATAAATATTTTAATTAAAAATAAAATAAAATAATGTCAAGGACACTTGGGATAGACTCATTGAAATCACTGAGACTTCAGTAAATTTTGACTACCTTTGAGTCCCAGTAATTCCCTTGGAATCAGATCTAACCCATTATCTTTAGGGTTCACACACTGATGATAACCTTTGATGTTTTATCATGACAGATCTATCAAATATCTTTTTTGGGTCTATGGAAGTTGTTTGTTTATCATTGGTGACAATAAATCTGTATTTGCTCTGTCACAGAACAACTTGGCTACAAACAATGCATCATCTGAATTCTTTTTTATGTTTTAAATTTTGTGATTCTATCCATATGCTTATGAGGAGGGCTAATACACAATTCAAGCTGCATTTATGTTAGAAAAATCCCATTGAAAGCACTTATATCTACTCCTGAGACAACGTGCATAGGATTGTGCATTAAGTTGCAGTATTTTACTATAAGGTTCTTCTTAGTTAAGATTTTTGAAGGAGTCAAAAAAGTTTAGGCAATTCGCAAAATTAAACAGTTGCACCAACTTATTTATTATTTTTTACAAACAATATTTGATCAGTGCAGAAAATGAAGAACAGCATCAGTTATGCCTATATACTTACAACACCTTTCCCAGTTGGTGCCCCTCCGGTTTTTAAAACTGCAATTCCCATCAGCATATGTTACCATGACTAATGTCTAGAAATACTAGGAATTGTTATCTAACATCTGAAGAACCCCAAGTTTCAGAGGGCTTCTTTCAGTCTAATATGCATTAATGTGTTACTGTTACTCTGGGGCACATATGTTGAGTA
Source organism: Anolis sagrei ordinatus (assembly GCF_025583915.1). Lineage (NCBI taxonomy): Eukaryota > Metazoa > Chordata > Lepidosauria > Squamata > Anolidae > Anolis > Anolis sagrei. Next base: position 70,240,405 of record NW_026847660.1, read on the forward strand.
CTCAGATGAACTAATGTTTTCACATTTCAACAGTGTAAATAAATACTGGTCCTGTGTTTACACATACTTGTTTATCACTCAGAGATGCATGAAGTGATGACCTGTATACCCAACACTGGGGTCACAATGCAAACTTTTTCAACAGAGATAGCTTCAAAGTCATTGAATGTTGAGATATTGAGTGAAACACACACATGTGTGAATAAGCATTCAGTTTTTAACCACAGGACCAGCAGTGTTGTTTTTTTTAGGGTTCAGTAGAGCCAAGATACATAGCTAAAAAACTAATGCCCACTCTTGGATATACTCAGCATTAAGATACGAAAATGGAGTGGTTGGGATCCAGATGACTAGTTCTATATGTCTGATGAGATATGTGTGTTTATTGAATGACACCCTTCCGTGCCTCATAGTAAATTCAGAGATGTCTTAGGCCCATTCAACACTGCCATATAAAATCCAGATTATCTGCTTTGAACTGGATTATATGGCAATGTAGACTCTGTGGATTACCTGATTTGGCAATTTGGATTATATGGTAGTGTAGAAGGGCCCTTAGAAGCCCCACACGACACTGCTTAATATGACAGGGTAAGGAATATGCATTTGGGCTATTTTTTGAATATTTTTCTTTTGAATAGAAAAATATTCAAAAATTTTGTAATACAGTAAAAAGACAATTTTTAATGATGGTGGTAAGAAACCTTGATGCTGAGATTCCTGGATTTGTGAGGATATTTTGTGACTTATTATGTATAAACGACCCTTTTGTGCAGGGAACATCATTTTCTGTGCATAAAATAATATTGCTGTTTTATTTAACACACAAGGAGCCCAATTGGGTAAAAACTAAAACTAAAGAGCACCAATCACTATATGAAAACTATATATCATAACTGACTCTGTATTCATGGAAGAATTTGCTGGAAGAAACATTAACAACCTCAGATATGCAGATGACACCACTCTGATGGCCAAAAGCAAGGAGGAGCTGAGGAGCCTTCTAATCAAGGTGAAAGAAGAAAGCGCAAAAGCTGGGTTGCAGCTAAACATCAAAAAAACCAAGATTATGGCAACAAGAATGATTGACAACTGGAAAATAGAGGGAGAAAATGTGGAGGCCGTGACAGACTTTGTATTTCTAGGTGCAAAGATTACTGCAGATGCAGACTGTGGCCAGGAAATCAGAAGACGCTTACTTGTTGGGAGGAGAGCAATGTCCAATCTCGATAAAATAGTAAAGAGTAGAGACATCACACTGGCAACAAAGATCCGCCTAGTCAAAGCCATGGTATTCCCTGTAGTAACCTACGGATGTGAGAGCTGGACCTTAGGGAAGGCTGAGCGAAGGAAGATAGATGCTTTTGAACTGTGGTGTTGGAGGAAAGTTCTGAGAGTGCCTTGGACTGAGAGAAGATCCAACCAGTCCATCCTCCAGGAAATAAAGCCCGACTGCTCATTGGAGGGAAGGATACTAGAGACAAAGTTGAAGTACTTTGGCCACATCATGAGGAGACAGCAAAGCCTAGAGAAGACAATTATGCTGGGGAAAGTGGAAGGTAAAAGGAAGAGGGGCCGACCAAGGGCAAGATGGATGGATGGCATCCTTGAAGTGACTGGACTGACCTTGAAGGAGCTGGGGGTGGTGATGGCCGACAGAGAGCTCTGGCGTGGGCTGGTCCATGAGGTCACGAAGAGTCGGAGACGACTGAACGAATGAACAACAACAATTCATGGATTCTCCATGGATTTGAAGACAACCGTAGAGCTGAATTGTTCCCCGTTAAAAATTAATGTGACGTTCATCTACTAAGTTGTGTCTATCTTGGTAGAGCAAGAGAAGGGCTCAGCTCATTTTGTGCTCTGGACATCTATATTACTTACTTACTTACTTACTTACTTACTTACTTAGGCGATCCCTTGTTGGCCGAGTAGGATAGTCTTCCAGGATCAGTATTCTTGTGGATCCGTAGGTGACATCTATATAAAGTCATTGGGTCCTTGAACAGAATGTGAGGAAGGAATTAAAAGGTGCTGGCAGTCTACTTTTGCAAGTTCAATTGCATTTTCTTGAATATAGCATTGGGATCATGGTGGCCATAATGAGTGGTGAATTCTAACAATTGTACAAAAATATAATATTTCCAAGCTCTGCCTAACTTGGGACCTAACCTACAATTTTCTGTCCAATTCTATGCAAAATATTCCTCTTTTTAATGCACAGGTCACAAAATATCAATGTTAGAAGATTTTGATTTGATTGGGATTATATAGCTACCAGCAAAATGCAGTTTGGAAGAATAGCTTTCCATTCTAGAGACCGTGCTTATGTGTTTTCCTTGAGAGATGAGATGTATTTGATGCCAAAATACAATTTACAAAAAGCAAACCAAACTCTATCACTAATTAGCTTCTTCCTGTAAAGAAATTGAAAGTGTACCTTTATCAGAAAAAAAGGAAAAAAATATGATCTACATCCCATGGGGATACCAAGGAATCGATCTTTCTGCTTGAGAATATGCGGCCTAGCTATATAGGCTTAAGGCTTTTAATTTGCTTACACCATAGATAGACTGGTTGAGCTCTATAGCTCATACGATCAATGAAAAACAGTTTACTTCAAACTGGGTTCCATTTTAAAAGAATTCCATTAAGTAGTAATAAAGGCATTCTATTAATAAGATTACTACAGAGTTCTGGGTAAAAGGGGGAAGCTATGGTATTTTATCCACAGTGTGGATGCTGTAGAATTTCTTTTTTAAAAAATAAAATGAAAAACCAGGGAGATAGAAACAAAGTATAGTTGGAAAAAGGGTAATTTGATTTTTCTTCATCCTTTCTAAGGGAAATAGAGCTGGTGGCACCCTGCGTGAATGGTTTCACTGATAAAAGAATGCAGGAGCACTTACACCAGGGGTCCTCAAACTTTTTAAACAGAGGGCCAGGTTATAGTCCCTCAAACTGTTGGAGGGCCGGATTATAATTTGAAAAAAAAAAAAAAAACACCAACCCATGAATTCCTTTGCACACAGTACATATCTTATTTGTAGTGCAAAAAACACTTTAAAAATACAATTATTTGTAGTGCAAAAAAATAGCCAATACAATAATTAAAATGAAGAACAATTTTAACAAATATAAACTTACTAGCTTGGGTACCCATTGCCCAGGTTATTTGAAAAAGTCAATTTTTAATTGTACAAAGTGCATAAGGTTGTGGGTGAACGACAACTGACATCATGCTCTTAGTTTGCAGGTGAACTATAAATCCTAGTACCTACAACTCCAAAATGATGAAGCCAGTTCCCCTCAGATCCCACCAGTATTCAAAATTGGGTATATGCATGCCAAGTTTGGTCCAGATCCACCATTGTTTGGGTTCATAGTGCACTCTGGATGTTGGTGAATTGCTATAACACCCTCTAGTATTTTTTATTGGCCATGGAGGTTAGTTCCAAGTCCATCATGGTGTTCAGAGTGCTCTTAGATTGCAGGTGAACTATATATTCCAGTACCTACAACTCCTATATATCATGATGAATTCTTGCCAAACCTCTCTAGTATATTTGGCTGCGGGTGGATCAATTCCTCTGTTTGCTGTGTGCCGTAGGAAAGCATAGGAAAGGGTTAAGGGAAAGGCAGTGGGTGGAATCATGCAAATTCCACACCAATGGAGAGAGTAAAAAACACTGGGATGCCTGTGGTGGAGGAAAAACAGAAAATCTAGGATGAAATTGTCTCTGTATGAAAACCTTCACTTAGGTGGTGGACAATATTGCATTTGTGGAGGACATTATCAAGACTCACTTCAATGTCATTGGAGGGAGGGCCTTGGGTGTCTCCTGGGAACTATAGCTGTTTGTGGAGACAGGCGCTTGTCTGTGTAAGTGGGTCACATACACACATACATATTTTCACTTTTATTGTATGTATAGAATAGTATTTCAATGGGAAGTGTGGGCGTGCTTTTGGCTGATGAGATAGGACTGTTGTTGTTGTGTGCTTTCAAGTCGTTTCAGACTTAGATTGACTGTGAGTGAAGGCTGGGTAAATGACTTTGGAGGGCCGTATCTGGCCCCCGGGCCTTAGTTTGGGGACCCCTGACGTACACCACTGAAAATTATAGACTCTCTTTGCAATCTAACTGGTATGTTTTGGTTGTGTAATTTGTGTAATTGTATAAAAGTTACAACTGCATTAGGAACCTCCAATGGCACAGTGGGTTAAAGCACCGTGATGCTGAAGTTGCAAACCAAAAGGTTGCAGGTTCGAATCTGGGGTGTGGCATGAGCTCCTGCTGTTAGCCCCAGCTCCTACCAACCTAGGTAAAGGTAAAGGTAAAAGTTGTCCCCTGACATTAAGTCCTGTCATGTCTGACTTTGGGGTATGGTGCTCATCTCCATTTCTATGCCAAAGAGCCGGCATTGTCCATAGACACCTCCAAGGTCATGTGGCCAGTATGACTGCATGGAGTGCTGTTACCTTCCTGCCGGAGCGGTACCTATTGCTCTACTTGAACTGCTAGGTTGGCAGAAGCTAGGCCTGACAGCAGAAGCTCACGCCGCTCCCCGGAATCGAACCTGCGACCTTTCGGTCAACAAGCTCAGCAGCTCAGCGCTTTAACCCACTGCACCTTCTTCTTCCTGGCCACCACCGAGACCTGGGGTTCCAGGCTCAGCGATGAGTCCAGGATAATGCTATGTATTTGCAATTATATTATGTCTATATTTCCGAGTGCTTTCTCTGCTGACATCCTCGTTGGCCATTGAGAATTAATCTCTGCTTTTGACTTCTACCCATCTGTATCTGATTTGGCCTTCGGGAAAGCAAGACATGCCGGCTTACGAACTCACAATGCTTCTGGTAGTTGAAATCACTCAACAATGCCAGGGAAGCAGTTCATACACAAGTGCCATCAACCATATTGGAAGTGGCGTGTGAGATCTGTATTTTGCTTCCAACATGGATTGTTCTCAATGGAGAAGAAAACTAATCCCCAGGATTCTTATGACTTTTAGAACATTTTGTAGTTTAGTGGTATGATTGTGTATTTTTGTGTGGCAGAGGGTTGGATTGGATGGCCCTTGTGGCATCTTCCAACTCTAGGATTCTTTTATTGTAGTTGGGAAACGAGCTTTAATGAGGGAACAAAATTGCTTAGATGAGGAACCAATTGCCCTTCAGCTCTTTTGAACCAAAATTCCCACAGTGCATTCTCTTTAACCAAACTGGATAGGGCTGAAAATTGTAGGTACAAATTATCTGGAGGGCCAATATTCTTTAATCCCTGTTTTAGGGTAACATATTTTGCCATATTATTTATTATCTTCCCATTTTGACACCCATCAGTTAGTAAACTTCAAAATTCCATGGGAAAGGTCTACTGTTGTCTTTTGTTATGTTCACCTGAAATGGATAGAGAATTGTGGCGCAGTGGGTTAAAGCGCTGAGCTGCTGAACTTACTGACTGAAAGGTCGCAGGTTCAAATCCGGGGTGTGGCATGAGCTTCCACTGTCAGCCCCAGCTTCTACCATCCTAGCAATTCGAAAACATTCAAATGTGAGTAGCTCAATAGGTACCGCTTCTGCGGTAAGGTAACGGTACTCCATGCAGTCATGCCGGCCACATGATCTTGGGGGTGTCTATGGACAATGCCAGCTCTTCGGCTTAGAAATGGAGATGAGCACCAACCCACAGAGTCGGACACAACTAGACTTAATGTCAAGGGAAAATCTTCCTTATTTACCTTACAACTGTGTTACCTTATTTACTTTAACTTCTATAGTCATTATGTTATGCTACATCAGAATTGCATGCTGCACTAAGTGTGTATAGTAAATATTTTAGGTCCCACAAAACTTTTCCTTAAATCAACAGTGTGAACCAATGCATACCAATGCAGAAACAAATCCTATCAAATCCAGTGAAACCTGTTTCCAATAAGATGTAAATCACAGCCTTAGTTACTAATTCAAAGTCATGAGCATTTGCTGATGGTGTGAGACCTCTTCATCTCAGGATCTCTAGAGATTCATGTGAACAGCAAGAGCTATCTGCCATTTATATTTCGCTCCCTCTACCCCCAGGCAGGGAACTGGGATATTTGAAATGTGAAGGGCAGAGCTTCTTGGCATTGGTAGTGAATGCAACCAACAATTTGATGATCCCCATGTGAGCTTCCCCATTTTCATGTTTTTAAGTATTTCTCCTTTTTCATCTTTTCGAGTTCCATTCCTTACCATGCCCACTCTGGGTTGCTAAAATATTGATTTTTGTTGTTGCTACAGCTATGGATCTTCCTTAAGACTATATATGTCTCGTAGGATTTAGACTTGCAACCAAGAACTGTAAAGATGCTCTTCTAGATACTGATTAAGAAGGGCATTTGTTGTGGAGTGCTGGGGAAGGAAAAAACTCATAGTTCTGTCAGGGCCAGCTCAAGACATTTTGCTTCTTGATGTATTACAGGAAAAGAGGGTTCCCATTCCCCCCTCCAATCAAGGTGTGCAATGCCTGATTGTGTGCAAGGTGTGCAAATATCTCATTGCAACAGTAAAAATAATAACTTAAATAACCAACAGCTAGATGCCATTTCATAATACTCAAAAGCCAACTGCTTATGTGTGCTTTACCACCCTACCTAATAGTATCCTGTGTTTTGTCTGCCTATATTTACTCAGAAATCAAGGGAAAGGTCAAGGAGGTTGCTACTCCTAATTCCCCTACATCTTCAGTTCTTGATGTGCCTTCCTCAATCCAGTTTTCCATCATGTTTTCCAATTCTTTTGAGATTTGGCATGAATTTAAGGGATTTTGCAACTTGACATGAACAAATTCATTCAGGTTTAATGAAAGGAATCTGTGGCCCTCCAGATGTGGTTCTCCAGATGTTGTTTCAGATGTTCTCCCAGCTAACCAACCAATGTAGCCAATGGTCAGAGAAAACAGTTGTTGGACGGCAGCAACAGATGGCTACTACTGGTTCCTTATTGATAAAACGATCAGAATTCGGAACTGTTGACCCTATGTTTCCTGGAAGACAGTTACTTTCAAGTATCACAGAATAGGCCACAGTGGTTCTGTGCTGCTGAAACCTGTGAAGCTCAAAGTGATCTTGTTATAAATAAATAAACAACAAAAACACAAGTTGCTTTATATATTCTGAAGATTATACTTCACACTGAGCAATCTTTACAAAGTGTTTTGCAACAAATGATAAGAATAAGGTTTGTAGCTCAGTGGCTGCCTACATGCAATGGCAGTATTGTGAATGCAATCCAGGTTTGCCCAACATTTAATGTAGCATAGTTCTGAATCTACTTAGGAAAATAATTTGACACTTTGAATAATTCCAATTAAGACTGGATTAAAACCACACCTCCAACAAGGAAGCTTCCAGTTCTAGTTGTGCAGACAGTTATAGGCTCAGTCCCAAGCATCTCCAGGTAGGACTTGGAAGGATTCCTAGCTCAAATCCTAAAAAAACTGCTATCATTCAGTGAAGACAATGTTGAGCTAGCTAGAGCAATGGCCTACCTTGATATCAGATCAATAGTCCACCTTGTTTTTGTGTTCCTACTAAACATCAACCCTGCGCCCCTTTCCCTTCAAGTTTGTGCCACAGAATATTCTCCTTTCACTTCTTCAGTTCCAGGATAATGCAGATAGCAACATACGAGATACCCAAGGTTGTGAAACAAATACCCTAATCTAGAAACAATTAGAAAATGTGAAAACATGAAGCGAAAAATGATGTCAGTGAACTAGGATAGTGCTGATCACCTTTATGATCATTGTGCTGGTCAGAATTCTTTTCCAGTGATTCAACAGTCAAAATCTCCCCAAACCATCTTGCAAATCAGTGGTTCTCAACCTGTGGGTCCCCAGATGTTTTGGCCTACAACTCCCAGAAATCCCAGCCAGTTTACCAGCTGTTAGGATTTCTGGGAGTTGAAGGCCAAAGCATCTGGGGACCCACAGAATGAGAATCACTGTTGTAAATAATAAAGCCCCTGCCCCAGCAGGGCTATCTCTGTGTTGTCTGGGCACAGGAAGATGAGTTGGAATGTGAAGATATTTTTGTGTCCAGATTTTTTTTTAAATGGTCTATTGTGGTCTTATAGTATTATTTGGATTTGTGAGTTCTAATGCTCTGGTTGAATTGCTTTATATTATGTTTTGCTAATGATTGTTATTTTGGTATTTTGGTATGAAGACCTTTAAGTAAGGCAGTGTAGAAATGCCCCAACATTGACTCTGTAACTGAGCTGATAAATCAGTGTTGATACCGTCCTCACTCTGAAACTTTACCTAGGTTGGCAGCATCAAAATCAAGGAAATTTTAAGCTTTTTTTTAAAAAAAATGATACAAATGTAATTATTATTTGTTTATGCTAATTTATACATGCAGACTTAGGACCTATCACATGGAGATCCCAAACGTGTGAGATAGCAGGGGGATTCAACAGGCAGTGGGGTGAATCCGGGGGGCAGCGGGGAAACTGTCACCCTGCATTGCCCGCATTGCTGCCTTCCCCATGACATGGGGGAAAGCGTCATCATCCGGCTTCCCACCCCCCCCCCCCATGCTAGCCCTGTTCTAACTAACAAAAACATGGGACACCTCCCATGTTCTCTGGATTCCATCCTAGGATGTTTCCAGGGTGGAACCAGGAAGTAGCCTTCCGGAAGTAGCCCTGCATAATTTGATAGGCTCTGTTGAGCTCCGTCCTGGCAGCGTCCCAGGATGCTGTAAAAACTACACGTGATGAGGCCCTAAGAGTTCAAAATAATCACTATAAATCATACAGAAATATAGTATATTTCACCCTAGAGGGGAAGTCAGTAACCAAGTAATCTTGCATGCTTAGTGAAGATGCAAACTGTTTATGGACAACTTAAGGGCCTCTTCCTTCCCTTCTTATGGTTCTTTGTGACTGATTGTCAAAGAGACGAGGCTTTAAAGCAGAGGACTGACCTCTGGAAAGTCTGGAAAGTCAAGCACATCACCACTTTCGCTCTCCAGCAGAGGACCGACCTCTGGAAAGTCTGGAAAGTCAAGCACATTACCACTTTCACTATCCCTGTGCCCAATCTAGACCCTGTCCATTAACCTCGAGATTCTCCCTTCTGCCACAAGAGTTTACTGTTCAGAGATTAAGTATTCTTAAAGTCAAAGCAGGCCACTCTCCTTTTAATCTGATGTGGGCTGATCATTTTAATATGCCTTTTATTCATTATAGCAGAGAATAGATCAGGATCTACTCATAGCAGATCGTGGAGTAACTTGCAATGGCTCAGTTTTGGAAATAATGATAAGAATTGTGAATTTTGAACATGAAACGTATAAGAAAACTCACGTTTCGTACAAACATGAAGAAAGTGGAATGAACCGTCATACTTAGCAATTAGTGAGTAGTGCGGAAACGAAAACTCATGAGGAACTACTGTGCAAATCTGCTCGGCAGTGCAGAACTTCTTGGAATCTTAAACAATACCTATATAACAATAACTACATAATAATAATAATAATGAATAATAATAATAAATGCTGAGAGTCTTTCCCTTATCCACAAACCACTAACCACAGGGATGGCAGAACGTCTTGGATAACAGCGAAAAATGTTGGCAGAATAGGGAACCTCGGGATTAAGGAAAAAAAAGGGCCTATTAAAGTCTCACATGATGAATTAATACATTATAACAAATTAAAGCCACCAATATCATTTTTCTTCTACAACCCCATAATCAACAGACAAAAGCACAGTTACCACATATAACACCGAGTCCAACCCGTTTATGTACGCCTACAATGTACTGTATACTTTAGATGGAAATATGTAAAGCCACAAAAAGACGACATCACATCTGACGGTGGTCCACGCTCTGGTTACATCCCAAATAGATTACTGCAATGCACTCTATGTGGGGCTGCCTTTGAAGACTGTTTGGAAATTACAACTAGTCCAACGGGCGGCAGCTAGGTTGCTAACTGGAGTGACATATAGGGAGCATACCACCCCCTTGTTGTGCCAGCTCCACGGGCTCCTGGTCCACTTCCGAACTCAATTCAAAGTGCTGGTTTTGACCTATAAAGACCTATATGGTTCTGGCCCAGCTTACTTGTCCGAACGCATCTCCCTCTATGTCCTGCCTTACAGTTTAAGATCATCTGGGGAGGCCCTGCTCTCACTCCTACCAGCGTCACAAATACGTCTGACGGGGATGAGAGACAGGGCCTTCTCAGCTGTGGCCCCCTGCCTATGGAACTCGCTTCCCACTGAGGTAAGATTGGCTCAGTCCCTCCTGCCATTTAGGAAGAAATTGAAGTCGTGATTCTGGGACCAGGCTTTTGGACAACAGACAAAGATAGCACTTTGGACATGGAATTAGATATGGAATTGACTGGAATGATGATATGGCTTTTAATACTGTTTTTTACTGTTTTAATGAGTGTTTTACTTATTGTTTTAATTGTTATTATATTGCCCTGTTATATGTAGTGGCATCAAATTGCTGCCAAATGTAAGCAAACCTGAAATACTAGAAATAAATAAATAAATAAATAAATAAATAAATAAATAAATGTATTGAAACAGTCGTGGATCCGAGTGGGAGGAAGACTGCAATGGATAATACAGAACGTTGGATGAGCAAGAGTTGGATAAGCCAGACTCTACTGTAATAATAAAACTTTATTTATATTCTACCCTCTCTCTCCAAGGGGACTCAGGGTGAATTACAAAAAAAGATGGCAAACATTCGATGCCAGATCCAATATATAAATAGAAACATAAAGCTTTTTGTCTTGGTTTCAACCCACTTGGTAGATCTTGGAGTTAAAAATCAAGCCAAAGTAGATCTTGCAGGATATGAATATTGATATTTCTCATTCAATAAATATGAGTTCATAGATGGATGGTGGCACAACCATCTTGTCTGCCATGTCTACTCCAGCACTTGGCATCCTAGAGCATCCAGGATCCCAGTGTCCTACTGTGCCAAACAGTTATTCCTCATAAATAATCTGAAGTGTACCTGTCTGAACGTATCTCCTTCTACGTCCCCCCTTTGTGGCCGAGAGCAGGGGAGGCCCTGCTCTCGGCCCCACCTTTGTCACAAGTGAGACTGGTGGGGATGAGGGACAGGGCCTTCTCGGTGGTGGCCCCTCACCTGTGGAATGCACTCCCCGGGGAAATTAGGTCATCAACATCCCTCCTCTCTTTCAGAAGGAAGTTAAAAACCTGGATATGGGACCAGGCCTTTGGGTAAGCTGGCAGATGGATAAAAGACAATGACGACCAGAGTAGGAAAGGACAATGACAATGCTGGATGGATTATGGATTTATGAATTGGCGAACATTGATCATAAGATGATTTTATTGCTGCTATTGTATTGATTTGATTGTTTTAACTAGTTATAACTGTTGACGTTATATTGTAATTTGTATATTGTATTTTGTGAATTGTCGAGCATCGAATTTTGCCTTTTGTAAGCCACCCTGAGTCCCCCCTAGGGGGTTGAGAAGGGCGGGGTAGAAGCACCCCAAATAAATAAATAAATAAATAAATAAATAATAAGTGTGGCAGTGTAGGTATTGTTACAGTAAGTCGTAATAGGATCAAGTATGCGTGTGTGTTAAAGAAAACCGTATGCTGTTAATTATTATGTGCAGCTGCTAATGTAGGTCAACTAGTAAGTTTGGACCACACCTGTTGGGGTATAACTGTATGGTTTTTAGAATACAGTTCAGCTTTTGCTCTGAGGAGCCTTTGCTCAGGCATTTTGCTCAACCATTTCTACTGCTCTCTCATTTGGATGAAGATGAAGAAGCCTTATTCTGTATTGCTTCCAAAGACTATGTAAGTTTGTTGCACTGTTTGTAACATTGCAAGTTTATGTTTTAACTCTGCTGATACGTTTTTCTGTTCTTTTTCCTCTTGTCTGGGTGTAATGTTATTGTTTCTTCTGCATTGGATTTGACTGAAATACACTTAGCGCAACAGGTATGGGTCTAAAGTGGTCTTGCAGTATTGCCACGTCGATAGGTGCCTTTAGCTTCAGACCAAAAAAATCCTGATTGCCCCTGTGAATATCCCAGCTCAAGCTGTAGCCTTATCCACTATTTCCCTTCCACTCTGCATCGCAGACAGATAAAAAAGCAGAGGGCCGCATTAGCAATTCTGTCTCCTTTCCTCTTTTGCCCTCACATTCTCCTCCCTCAGCTCCACACCTCTCTGTCGGCTGGTTGCTTCTAAAAGGATTAATTAGGAAGATGTGAGCAGGGGTTGGAACGTCAAAAAACAATCGTCACTTTCCTATCTGACCCCTATCACCAGCTGCAGAATTAACAAATTGAATGTCGTCAGCAAACAGGAGTTGCAGATGATATGAAGTTCATTACTAGCAGTGCAGGGCTTGTTGTTCAAAGCCCATTTTAAACAACTCTTGCTGATTAAATTCCTTGCAGGGACTCCTGCCAGACGCTGTTAGAAAATACGGACATCTAACAAGTCTCTTTCTCTCTCTCTTTTAAACATGTGCCAATTATTTGTCTCCTATCTGCAGGTGCTGGCAAGGATCAGTGCTTTGGCCCCGCTGTCTACAGTCTTATCCATTTGGCGCCTCATGTAGCACTCTCACATTACCAGCAGTGGGGTTCTGGTTTTGACTGTGAAAAGCTGTGAGTATAACTCTCTTTCCCCCACACCTCGCTTTCCCGGGCTCTTTCCTTTCACCTTCCTATTCCCACAGCTCTCTTAAAAGTGCTTCAAAGTGACAAGAAGAGACCCTTGGTGATCCTGTCAAAGATGTTGCAAAGATGACACATACAGGAGGAGGGGAAGGACGTTATTTCCAAGGCACACAGACATTCAGGTATACTTTCTTCTTCGTTCGGTGCAGCTTGGCCAGAGCTTTGGTTGTCGTTTTGTTTAGCTCTCCTTCTTTTTGCTCAATAAAAATGGCTACCAAGCAATCTATATAAATAAAAATTTAATGCTTGTTTGTGGGATTGACATAATTCAAAAAACCCTGGACGAATTGGTACACCAAATTTGGACACAATACACCTATCAGGCCAACGAGTGACCATCACTCATAAAAACACTGAAAAACACAGTGGAAGGGACTAAAAAAGCCAAAAAATAAAAATACAACACATTGCAAAACCACACACACACACACACAAAACACACAATAGCATATCCACACTCTCTTCCGACTACAGTTCCCAACATCCCTCAGACCAGACCCTTTAGGAGAGGAGGATGATCCGAATGCACTGCTTCCAAGATGCAAGCTTTCTTCTCCTTGGATTTCTTTGAGAGCATCCCAATCCCTGCATATTTCCAATTTCCTATTCCTGGACTGCAACTCCCAGCAATCCTCCAGATAGATAGAGATAGATAGGTATGTAGATCGATCAGGAAGAGTGCTGGAAGTTGCAGCCCAAGAATAGGTAGAGAAAGAAGAAAGGGGAAGAGAGGAAGGGAAACAAAAGAACCCAATTCAAAGCAGATACTGAATTGGGTTATCAAGGTGAGAAGGGTGGGATATATAAATGTCATAAAAATAATTAATTAAATAAATAAATAATGTAATACTCGTTTGTGGGATTAACATAACTCAAAACCACTGGACAAATTGCCGCTAAATTTGGCCACAAGACACCTAATAACCCAAGGAGTGACCATAACTCAAAAAAAAAAATGATTTTGTCATTTGGGAATTGTAGTTGCTGGGATTTATAGTTCATCTACAATCAAAGAGCATTCTGAACCCCACCAACGATGGAATTGAACCAAACTTGGCACACAGGACTTCCAAGGCCAACAGAAAACAGTAGAAGGGTTTGGTGGGCATTGACATTGAGTTTTGGAGTTATAGTTTACCTACACCCAGAGAGCACTGTGGACTCAAACAATGATGGATCTGGACCAAACTTGGCACGAATATAATCCATATGCCCAAATATGAACACAGATGGAGTTTGGGGAAATAGACCTTGACATTTGGGAGTTGTAGTTGCTGGGATTTATAGTTCACCTACAATCAAAGAGCATTCCGAACCCCACCAACGATAGAATTGAGCCAAACCTCCCACACAGAATCCCCATGTGGGCCAAAAAACTGTTTTTTCGATGGTTTGGATGACCCCAGCTAATCACCTCCCAACAAAGGATTCCCCCAGGGAGTAAGAAGCCAACCTTGAAACTGCTAGGCATTAAATGCTAATCAAGGTGGCCAATTGCAACATTCACACCTATCTCAAACATACAAGAGTTCTTTCTCCCAACCTGGACATGCCACAGATATATAAATCCAATTTTACTAGTTTACCAGTTTCCAACAGACCTCACAACCTCTGACAATGCCTGCCATCGATGCAGGTGAAACCTCAGGAGAGAATGCTTCTGGAACATGGCCATACCATTTGGAAAACTCACAACAGACCAGTGACGCACTTCACTTACTTGGAAGTAACTAGCTGCCACTGCAAGGAAAGGATGACATTTTTCCTCTGCCTGTTGTGATCCTGATAATTATCAGCTCCCCACCCATGGCATATGGCATTTGTGTCAGAAGTACAGTACATTTTACTCTTGTGGAGATGACTATGACCAGATTATTGATTGTTCAAACTGCTGTGCGTGAGTTGTTTAGGTTTAGCTTGGCCCTTAGATTGAAAATAGATACAGCAGGCTCACTAGCGAGGTGCAGGGTGTTTGAACTGCACCAGGTGATACTATCATTTATAAATGTTTTCTGCAGTGTTTCAGCAGAACACTTTTTTTTTTTTACAAAATATCCCATAGTTTGATGCAGCCACACAAAAAATTTTTTGGGAACCCAACCTTAATTTATGTGTGCGAAATCAATATAGCTACAGAGCCAAAACTTATACTATGAACCCCTTATGCACATGCATTCTCAATGGGGCTCTCATTATGACTGCATTGCAATGAAGCTTTGAATCATGTGGTACAATGATACATTGAATTTATTGTCGAAGGCTTTCATGGCCGGAATCACTGGGTTGTTGTAGGTTTTTCGGGCTATATGGCCATGTTCTAGAGGCATTTTCTCCTGACATTTCACTGCATCTATGGCAAGCATCCTCAGAGGTAGTGAGGTCTGTTGGAACTAGGAAAAAGGGTTTATATATCTGTGGAATGACCAGGGTGGGACAAAGAACTCTTGTCTGCTGGAGCTAGGTGTGAATGTTTCAACTGACCACCTTGATTAGCATTTGATTGCCTGGCAGTGCCTGGGGCAATCTTTTGTTGAGAGGTGATTAGATGTCCTTGTTTGTTTCCTCTCTGTTGTTGTGCTGTTCTAATTTTAGAGTTTTTTTAATACTGGTAGCCAGATTTTGTTCATTTTCATGGTTTCCTCCTTTCTGTTGAAATTGTCCACATGCTTGTGGATTTCAATGGCTTCTCTGTGTAGTCTGACATGTGGTTGTGAGAGTGGTCCAGCATTTCTGTGTTCTCAAATAATATGCTGTGTCCAGGTTGGTTCATCAGGTGCTCTGCTATGGCTGATTTCTCTGGTTGAAGTAGTCTGCAGTGCCTTTCATATTCCTTGATTCGTGTTTGGGCAATGCTGGTTTGGTGGTCCCTATGTAGACTTGTCCACAGTTGCATGGTATACTGTAGACTCCTGAAGAAACAAGAGGATCCCTCTTGTCCTTTGCTGAACGTAGCATTTGTTGGATGTTCTTGGTGGGTCTGTAGATAGTTTGTATGTTGTGTTTACTCATCAGCTTCCCTATGCGGTCAGTGGTTCCTCCTTTGCTGAACGTAGCATTTGTTGGATTTTCTTGGTGGGTTTGTAGATTGTTTGTATGTTGTGTTTCCTCATCAGTTTCCCTATGCGGTCAGTGGTTCCCTTGATGTATGGCAGGAACACTTTTCCTCTGGGTGGATCTTCATCTTTACTCTCGTGGCTTGTTCTTGGTCTTGCAGCTCTTCTGATGTCTGAGGTGGAGTATCCATTGGCCTGTAGAGCCCAGTTTAGGTGGTTCAGTTCATCTTGGAGGAGGTGGGGTTCGCAGATTCACATCTAATCATCTCTCAACAAAAGATTGCCCCAGGCACTGCCAAGCCATCAAATGCTAATCAAGGTGGTCAGTTGAAACATTCACACCTAGCTCCAACAGACAAGAGTTCTTTGCCCCACCCAGGTCATTCCACAGATATATAAACCCACTTTCCTAGTTCCAATAGACCTCACTACCTCTGAGGATGCTTGCCATAGATGCAGGTGAAACGTCAGGAGAAAATGCCTCTAGAACATGGCCATATAGCCCGAAAAACCTACAACAACCCATACATTGAATTGCAAGCATGCACTCTTGTTTTCATTTTTAAGTTACTGATTTAGTCAGATTTTCTGGTATTTTAAATGTCTACAATATTGTATAACAGCCTGTTACAGGAAGAGGTATCATCAGTTACTGCATTGGGTGACACCTAGTGATACTCCTAAATAGATGTAATAGAAACTAGGTACTTGCTGCTTAAATCTTATCCCCATCCTGTCTATCTCCCACTCATCTTTATTACTACAAGCCACAGGATGTGATATCACTGTGTTTAACTTTTTGTGTCCCCACAAGCCAATGAAATAGAAGACAGAGCAGGAACTGCCAGTGTGATTATGTCACGTCTTGTTTTGCAGTTCTTCATGTTTATTCACGAGCTGGAAAAGCATAGGTACGACTGACCATCCACTTCGTCACACTAGAAAACAAATCCACTTAAAATTTGTTTTCTGCCTCCTGCAGAATTCTGGGGTTTGTAGTTTAGTGAGGCTGTTAAAGGCTCTTCCCTAAACTACAAACCCCAGAATTCTGCAGGAGGAAGAAACTGGATTTAAAGTGGATTCATTCTCTAGTGTGATAAGGTTAAGTTTAGGCAGGATAAGGTGTATGCCTGAGATGCCAGATGCTGAGAGGTATCTGTAAGGTATAGAAAGGCAGAGATGTATGTGTCTTTCAGCTTTTCCTGTTTCCCTTAAGCTAGGTCTTTTATTCTCAGATGAAGTGGAGGATTTGTTGTTGTTGTTTAGTGGAGGATGCTGTCTACACGGACTGAGGAAGGGTGCCACTTTGCCCTTTGTTTCAGGAAATGCTTTGGTCCAACCCTTGAGGAGGAGAATTTTCTGTGGCAGAACCACATCTTCTGATGTGGCGGCAAAAAAAGCCAATGGGATTTTGGCCTGCATCAATAAGAGCATAGTGTCTAGAGCAGTGGTTCTCAACCTTCCCAATGCCGCGACCCCTTAATCCAGTTCCTCATCCAGTTCCCCCAACCATAACATTATTTTGTTACTACTTCACAACTGTAATCTTGCTCCTGTTATGAATTGTAATGTAAATACCTGATATGCAGGAAAAAGCTACAGAGAATGAATATGTCAAACTACTCTGGCACAAATACACAATACGCCCAAATTTGAATACTGGTGGAGTTGGATGGCAGATTGATTTTGTCATTTGGGAGTTGTAGTTGCTGGGATTTATAGTTCACCTACAATCAAAGAGCATTCTGAACTCCACCAATGATGGAGTTGAACCAAACTTGGCACACAGAACTCCCAACAGAAAATACTGGAAGGGTTTGGTGGGCATTGACCTTGAGTTTTGGAGTTATAGTTCACCTACATCCAGAGAGCACTGTGGACTCAAACAATGATGGATCTGGACCAAACTTGACATGAATACTCAATATGCCAAAATGTGAACACTGGTGGAATTTGAGGAAAATAGATCTTGACATTTGGAGTTGTAGTTGCTGGGATTTATAGTTCACCTACAATCAAAGAGCATTCTGAACTCCACCAACAATGGAATTGAACCAAACTTGGCACACAGAACTCCCATGACCAACAGAAACTACTGGAAGGGTTTGGTGGGCATTGACCTTGAGTTTTGGAGTTGTAGTTCACCTACATCCAGAGAGCACTGTGGACTCAAACAATGATGGATCTGGACCAAACTTGACAGGAATACTCAATATGCCCAAATGTGAAAACACAGATGGAGTTTGGGGAAACTAGACCTTGACATTTAGGAGTTGTAGTTAGTAGGATATAGTTCACCTACAATCAAAGAGCATTCTGAACCCCACCAATGATAGAATTGGGTCAAACTTCCCACACAGAACTCCCATGACCAACAGAAAATACTGTGTTTTCTTATGGTCTTTGGTGACCCCTCTGACACCTCCCTTGCGACCCCCCCAGGGGTCCCGACCCCCCAATAGGAGCATAGTGTCTAGATCTAGGGAAGTAATGCTACCCTCTATTCTGCTTTGGTTAGACCACACCTGGAATATTGTGTCCAATTCTGGGCACCACAATTGAAGAGAGATATTGACAAGCTGGAATGTGTCCAGAGGAGGGCGACTAAAATGATCAAGGGTCTGGAGAACAAGCCCTATGAGGAGCGGCTTAAGGAGCTGGGCATGTTTAGCCTGAAGAAGAGAAGGCTGAGAGGAGATATGATAGACATGTATAAATATGTGAGAGGAAGTCACAGGGAGGAGGGAGCAAGCTTGTTTTCTGCTTCCCTGGAGACTAGGACGTGGAACAATGGCTTCAAAATACAAGAAAGGAGATTCCATCTGAACATTAGGAAGAACTTCCTGACTGTGAGAGCCGTTCAGCAGTGGAACTCTCTGCCTGGGAGTGTGGTAGAGGCTCCTTCTTTGGAAGCTTTTAAGCAGAGTCTGGATGGCCATCTGTCGGGGGTGCTTTGAATGCAATATCCCTGCTTCTTGGTAGGGGGTTGGACTGGATGGCCCGTGAGGTCTCTTCCAACTCTATGATTCTATGATTCTAAGATCCTGTCACATAGTTTGGTTATAACACCCTGATTCTTATCTGTGTTTATTCAGAACTCCAACTAGTTTAATAGGAATTGACTTATCCTTTACATTACAAACTGTCAATTGAAGGGAAAAATATAAGGAAAGAGTGAAAAAGGTTGTAGAAATAATGAAGACATAGTGATGGTCAGGAGCTAGAGTCTCACGTTCTCATAAGTTTCTAGTTTCAAAAGACCAAATTGACTTTTTTGTTGTTTCCATGGCTCAGTTTTCTCCTTTTTCCTTTGATTAAACCATTTAATTTTAGAAACTGGAGATCAATTGAGAGAATGTAATCACTTAGTCGAGCTTTTACACTGAAGGGAAATGCTGTACACTTCAATTGCTTCATGGTAAAATGAAGGTCAGGTTTGCACAAATATGGGTGCTATTTTATACAAGATCATTTCATGGCTCTTCACTAAATGCATGGAGAAGTAACCCTACTGAAAATACTGTGTTTGTGATTTGATCTCAGGTGCAGTGAAAGTTCTACTTGTGGGATTTTCCTGTGGCTACTCTCCACGTGTATTATTAATAGTAAATGGCCTATGTCCCTTTGTTAGGCCCAACTAGAGTAATCCCATTGAATCAGTTTGATTCATATATGCATTGACTCACTATTCAACACAATTGACCTACTTCAATTGAGATTACCCATCAGGAACCTTGTGCAGGTACAACTGCACCAGGAGCTCCAATTTTGTTTGCTTTGCATTGAATGTTTGTTGTAGTCCTAAGTTTCAGGGACTCTGCAGATAGGTGGCTTCTTTTGGCTGCAATCATAGGGCAAGCCACCTGTCAATTATAGTTAGGTTCCCTGGTCCCGCCCCCTTTTTGGGTTTTTGGAGGGAATAGGAGCCATTTTGGGTTCAGTCCACACAGAGAAGCTTTCATGCAGGACATAATACCAAGAGCTCCTGTAGAAAGCTTCGTCTTCTACGGCTTGGCCGGGGAGATATACAGCCCACAGCTTGGCTGGGGTTATACAGCCCTACAGCTCCTTTGCTGAAGGACTTCAGTCAGCCATCATGGAAACCTGAATCCTTTTCCCTGGAAGTCTACAAAGCTCTGCTTGGTAAGGGTCACTCACGGAAGCCAGAAGCAGTTGGTACCGGGTGCAGGGGCTCCACGCCAACAGAGGCAAAGACAGACTGCCCAGATTAGAAGTTAAGGATTTCCCCATTAGTTAGTATACAGTTATGAAGATAGTGCCTGTTCCCTGTGGACAAGATTGAAAGAGCCTATAGACTGTTAAGAAAGCCTTGAAATACCTGTTTGTTTTCATTAATAAAGAACTTTGTTGAACCTTTAAGCAATCTAAAGACTTTGTTTTGGGGAGGTCCAAGGGCCTTTAATCTGAGGCAGCCCTGGCGTCCTGTTGGGCACACAGAATTTATGTCCTGTCTACAGTCTTATGCACAGGCCCAGCGTGCGACAGCACAAACCTAGCAATCCAGTGATATATACAGTAAGTATATGGGAACCTGCCTACAAAGAATACCACCTCATTGAATAATGCTAGACTGAAGCAAGTGGAGAGTATATGCGAAATGCATTTTGGAGCCTTGTGTTCTCATGCTACATTCTGAATATCTATTACGAGTAAGGATGAAATTATATATTAGAGAAAACTCAGAACTGCCATATTGTTCTGCATTTCCACTTTTCTCTCTCCTCTAATATGTACAAAAAAGAGATCCAGCATTTTGTAGTGGTTTGTACTGTTGGGCTAGGAACTTCATCAGATGGAGCTGTGGTTAATGGGGGTAAGCAGGGGAAATCATCTTCTTGCATGTAGAATCATCTTCTTTGTGTGGGATTCCATCTTTCAAGAAGATGAAGAATTTATGTACTCTCATCACACAGGATCACCTCCTCCTGCCTCAACCATCCGCTTACAGGAGAACGAAGGCATAATTCTTAAGATAGACACCACTTCTGGGATACTTGATTTTCCCTCTCAATCCTGTTAGTCTAGAGGAGATCCAATGCACTGTTCTTAAGAACACCCATTCTGCTTCATCACTGAAATGATTCAACATGGGCAAATATGATAAATTCCATCACTTGTGTTTTTAAGTACTTTCTCCCATTTTCAGGGGCATCAGGAGTTCAGAAGATAATTACTCCCAGACCTTAGTTCCCCGTTTCTCCACACTTCTGACACAGTTCACTGATGGATGACACTGGAAGTCTGTCTACATCATATATGGGCTCTTTGGTACTTTGTATATGAACTGTTTTAGAAGTGTGTGGAAATTGGGAAGAAGATGCTTGTGATGAAGTCCTAGGATACTGGAAGACCATGGTTCAAACCCCTGCTTGGTGATGGAAACCTGGGTAACTTTGCAGTCTAGCATGATGGAACAAAATGTGGCTACCAGTATTGAGAAACACCAGAATCAAGACAGTAACTAATGAACATCACCCAGACACAGGCAGCAAGCAGTCAAGGGCTAGTAACACCACCAAGACAGAAGATGCCTCCAGGAAATAAACACTCCAAGGGAACAAAGGCCTAGCTACTTCTAGACAGATGCCTTCACTATTGACTATGCGATCTTCTCAGTTCTTACATGCTAATGGATGGATCCCATTCAAGCACTTGCAAATCAGGCTTGCTAATTGCACCCTTCATACTTGGTTAATGGACATTGGCTCTTTATCCTATCCTTTACCACCATCAGATCTTCTGAAGATGCCAGCCACAGATGAAGCAAAATGTGAGGAGAAATGCTGCTAGAACATGGTCATATAACCCAGAAGCCACACAACATCCCTACTCAACTATTTACTTTCAAAATGTATAGGTACTACCAAGAAAGGTGATCTATAAAAAATAGATCCTCACTGTTTTATTATGTAATAAGGAGAGAAATAGATGTGAATTAGTTTTGAGCTGTTAAATGTTAGAAATTGTATTAAACTAGTATTTGATTGAATAGATAAGGTAAACAAATAGATAAACAAATGAAAGCATTTGGAAATTTTACACCAAGGAGACATCTTTGTAGTTCTTCGAGATTCTGTTTGTACTTCAATATAATTAGCATGCCTGTATCAACACAAGACACTTCTTTGTTATGTTAGTGTTAGAAAAATTAATAACCATTTGGGCCAAATTTACAAATACTGTACGAAAAGTATTCAAGACTATGTATCGTCGAAGGCTTTCATGGCTGGAACCACTGGGCTGTTGTAGGTTTTTTCGGGCTATATGGCCTATGTCTAGAGCAGGGGTAGGGAACCTTTGGCCCTCCAGCTGTGGTGGACTTCAACTCCCACAATTCCTTGAGGCTCGGCATTGGGCCAAGGTAAGCCTTTGGGGCGAATGCCGAGCCTCAAGGAATTGTGGGAGTTGAAGTCCACCACAGCTGGAGGGCCAAAGGTTCCCTACCCCTGTTCTAGAGGCATTCTCTCCTGACGTTTCGCCTGCATCTATGGCAAGCATCCTCAGAGGTTGCTTGCCATAGATGCAGGCGAAACATCAGGAAAGAATGCCCCCAGAACATGGCCGTATAGCCCGAAAAAACCTACAACAACCCACTCAAGACTATGGCTGTTCTGCTCTTGTTCTGATAGTATAGATTTGTTGAAGAGTGGCTCTATTAAGTATTTTTTATGAACTGTGACAGAAAGTGCAATAAAACTAATGTTGGGCCTTGGACCTTCAGCAGGATGTTTCTTGATTGAAGAGGGCACTGAGTAAGTAGTGTATTCCGTAGCTGAACAGAAACCCTAACAGAGTTAGCAAGCAGTAAAAGTGTAATTAATGTCATGTAATATAAAGATTTACCATTTTCTGTATTAACTTGCTTTATTCTTCCCTTAGGGAAGTTTCTTTGCACTAGTCAACGGGATGGCCATGATTTACACATTATAGCTTAGTTTTTTATCCTGTGGGTCAGTCCCCTGCAGGTACATCTGGGATGCTTGAAAATTAATAATTTGAGAGGCAAGTGGGGCTTGAGAATCTCTACACTCAGAAACAATGGTTCCCAGACTGAGACCTGAATCCTATTCAAAAGTATTTTAACATCTTTGACCGAAAAAAAAGCAAAATCTGTAATACAAAAATGTCAGATATAAAACTTGAACTTGGAAACCGTACCTCGCAAAGGTTGATTTGGCCGGGGTGGTTCATGCCTTGGTCACCTCTAGATTGGATTACTGTAATGCGCTCTACGTAGGACTGCCCTTGAAAACGGCTCAGAAATTCCAACTGGTCCAACAGGCGGTGGCCAGGATGTTAACTGGCTCCTTACAGAGAGAGGTCAACCCTCCTGTTTAAGGAGCTCCATTGGCTGCCGTTTACCTTCCGATCCCAATTCAAGGTGCAGGTGCTTACCTACAAAGCCCTAAACGGTTTGGGACCTGCCTACCTGCGTGACCGCATCTTCGTTATGAACCCACGCGCTCCCTTCGTTCATCCGGAGAGGCCCTGCTCGCGATCCCACCTGCGTCGCAGGCGCGTTTGGTGGGGACGAGGGACAGGGCCTTCTCTGTGGTTGCCCCCCGACTCTGGAACACCCTCCCCAAAGACATTAGACTAGCACCCACGTTGGTAGTCTTTAGGAAGAGCTTGAAGACCTGGCTATTCCGATGTGCCTTTCCGAAATAGGAAAACCCCAGCACTTTGTCCCAGAAGCACTTTACTAGAGTTTAAGACTCTCTGCACATTGCACTTGCCCAGAAATCCAGTCATACCACCTGTCACACCCAGCCCTTTTTAACCTGTACCCATCATTGGCCCAGCCCTGGTTTTTACTGCATAATGGTGTAATGTTTTGTTATTGCTTATGTTTTTTAATTTGCTTTGAATTGTATTGTTGTGTTGTTGTTGTGTTGAGGCCTTGGCCTTTGTAAGCTGCATCGAGTCCTTCGGGAGATGCTAGTGGGGTACAAATAAAGTTTAATAATAATAATAATAATAATAATAATAATAATAATAATAATGTTTTTCAATGACAGCTCCTAGAAATCTGGCTGTGTTTAGTAGGGGATTCTGAGAGTTGTAATTTTTTTTAAAGCCCATACTTTGAGCAAAATTCTATGTACAAATTCAAAGAACTGGTCTTGATCTCATCTTAATGCATTTGTCTGGTGTATGGACTGTAAATATGCTTTAATAAGAAAATGGCAGAAGTTTCGAAAGACATTGGAAAAAAGGAGTTAAAAATAGATGTTAAAAAAATAGATGTGTTGCCTCCATTGGTATTGCCTTTATGGGTATATCCACACTATAAAGCTACAGCAGTTTCATTCACTTTAGTTATTATGACTCCAACCAGTTAAATCTCAAAATTTGAGGAGAACCACTGTGTTTGACAGAGAGTTCTCTGCTAGAGCGCTCTAATACTCCTTAGAAAATAAAATTGTAAGTATCCCAGCAAAGTACACATCAGATGATTTTGTAGAAGGAGCCACGGCAATAAAACTGATATTGTTGTGGCATCAAAATGGCATAATTTAACAATGTAGATGCACCCTATGGCATGGAAAGGTGGTATAGAAGTGCAGCAGTTGAGTTGATGTACAATTTGCTGTTAATTCTTGTTCTGTGTTTGGGATGTGTATATGTTTTCATTACCTTAGATCTGGGGTTAATCATTAGATGTTCAAACTCAGCAGATGCACCTGTATACCCATTGACAGCTGTGTTTTAATTGCATGCATGTGCTTCTCTTGTTATCACGTAGAGTCACACTTAGCGGCAGCAGATCACGGTGCACATGGCGCGGCTAGAAAATACTGCACAGCAAAGCTGCTGCACTATCAGGGACTATCAAATTAATACACAGTTTGATTTTCCATCTGACAATGCCTTGCCTTGAAGTGACCTCCTCGGGGGGTGACAGCTGCAAGTGACCATTTGCATCAAACAGTCCTCAAGTCACTTTCTATTAGGAGGGCTGGTCCCTCTTCCTGCTAATGAATTGCCTACATCTGTGAAATTACCTCTGTTCATTCTGGTTTGGTTTAAATCATGAGTCCTTTGGATACTGTTTCTTGTCTCTATATTATACACTGCTACCAGGGCTTGGCAACCTTACCTTTTGGATTACAGTGCCTATAATCCACAGCCAGTGTGGCCAGAGGCCATGCTTGTTGGGCAATGGTAGGTGCTGCAGTCCAAAAAGCTTATTTTTCAGGCACTGGCTAAAGTCCTCCTATATCCAGTTAAATTTGTTTAGATGATCCCTCGTTGTCCAAGTAGGATTGTCTTTCAAGATTGGTGTACTGGCGGTGGATCCATAGGTAACTGTGGAGCCCTATTCTTGATCTGCATGTTCTCCTGCACTGAGAGGATTGGTTTCCAGGTGAAAGGCAGTCCCGGTCAGGGTTGGCTTGATGTGCCTTCCTCTTGGCACGTTTCTTTCGCCCTCCATTCATGCTTCTTCAAATTCTACACCACTGCTGCTCACAGCTGACCTCCAGCTGGAGCGCTCCTATAGAGCTAATAACCACACACTGACTCTAAAGAGACAAAATTGAATTTATTATCCAAACATAGAGGACCCAGCTTCAGTCCCACTCAGCCATGAAGTTCAATAGTTACTAGGGTTGTGTATGGATATATTTTATAAAAATGGTCTTCAGCTGATTTGGTTTATTTGGATGCCCATGACGGCAAGGGCTCTGCTACCATCTTTTTTCATCCGAAACAAACCACGTGGCCACTGATTGTGGCTACTTTAAGTTTCTGTTCAGGAACACATGGAACGTGGAGAGGCTGCCACATGCTGGACATGGTTTCCCTGTGAGCCCTGCCTGTTGAGCCAATCAGAACAGAAGAAAGCTGTGATGTGTCTTACCCTAGCTCTGTCTACATAAACAGGGCAAGCACCTCCATTTCTCAGTTGCATCCTGGCTTTAGCGAGAGGCAGATTGATTGTGCTTCAGTCCAATTGCCCCTCGCAGCTTTAGTTTTTGGTTTGGCCTTCTACTAGCATTTTGGCTCCAAAACAAATAGCTTTAGTAGCAGCAAATCTATTTCTCTGAATCTAATTTTATTATTTGATTTTCCTTTATTTCCTTTATTTTCTTGCTTCTTTATTTAGTTGGACTAGGAGTTGGAAAGTGTGGTTGGTGGGTGTACGTTTGGGGACTTGGGAGAAAGAGCATCTCTAGGATTTGCTAGTGTTTTTCCTTAAAAGAAATATTAGGATGGCTCTGAGCCTTGACTCACCCTCTTTAGTTTCTCTCCTTTTCTTATATCTTATATAACTACCTGGCTCCTTACCTAATTACTATGCAACATTAGATCATATTTGAAATGTTGCTTTGGCTAAGCTGTTCATGGAAATAGTTTCACCCTTAACTCTCATGTGAATGACAGAAGATCAAGCTTGTATAATACCTTCCCAACAATGCGACCTATTGATCTCACGGAGCAATGAATGTGGAGACTAGCTACATGTACACTTGTGTTGTACCAAGAGGTTGTTCTGTGATTACCTTTAGAGATCAATAAAGGCAAGTTGTTTAGTCAGTCACATGGCAAAGTATTGAATGTAGCTTTTGACTGGGTGCTAATTCATATTTCAGTCTTTGCAACTTCATCCATTTGTTGAAACTTGCTAATCCACTGCCACCTTGAAATCAACTATAATAAGTTGGCTATAATACGTCAAGATCACATTTTAACTTATTTTGGCCCCAGCTGCATATAGTGATAATTTAAGGCAGTGGTTCTCAAACTGTGGGTTCCCAGATGTTTTGGCCTTCAACTCCCAGAAATCCTAACAGCTGGTAAACTGGCTGGGATTTCTGGGAGTTGTAGGCCAAAACACTTGGGGACCCACAGGTTGAGAACTACTGATTTAAGTAGTAGCCTTCACCAACAATTTTACCATTGAATAAACAGTCCTCCAGTACAGAGCATTTCCAGTCAAATGGCTGCATTTGTCTAAGGACTTTATCACACCAGCCTGCGTTTTCGCCATAATCATATTAATGTAGGGAAAGCATACATATTTTAGGGTGTTCACTATCACACCTTTCTGCCTTTGTGAAACTGTGCTGTTTGGACATCTGTGGTCCTGTGATCTGTCTTCCATACAACCTCCATAACTCCATCTTCCTGCCCTACGTCCTGCCCTAAAAATCACAAAGCATGCTGGGTACAGCATACTTTGTGATTTTTATAATTCATTAAATTTTTTTAGCTCAAATTTGTAATTAGAACAATAAAAATAAAATAGATTAGAAAAAGAAATAGGGGGATTAAAAGTCAATTTATTTATTTAGTATATTTCTATACCGCCCCTCTCAGCCTTCCGGCGACTCGAGGCGGTTTACAAGGCAAGGATTCAATGCCACTAAGGACACATTACAATATACAATATAACAACATCAGTAACAATAAAATCAAACATTATAATGAAACATACTTCAATCGATATTCATTAAAAAAAATGTCTAGTCTCGTCATATAGTTGTTCCGTTATTATATCCATTACTCCGTATTCTCAAATGCCCGCTCAAATAGCCATGTCTTAATATTCTTCCAGAATGATAGGAGCGAGGAAGCCGATCTAATCTCCCTAGGAAGGGCGTTCCATAGCCGAGAGAAGGCCCTGACTCTCGTTCCCACCAACCATACTTGTGGTGATGGCGGGACCGAGAGCAGGGCCTCTCCAGATGGTCTTAAAGTCCTCACAGGTTCATAAGGGGAGATTCGTTCGTACAGGTAGGTTATGACAGAACGTTTAGGGCTTTATAGGCTAAAGCCAGTACTTTGAATTGTGCCCAGTAGCAAACTGGAAGGCAGTGGAGCTGGCGCAACAAGGAAGTTGTATGCTTTCTGAGAGCCGCTCCAGTTAGCAATCTGGCTGCTGTCCGATGGACCAGTTGAAGCTTCTGGACAGTCTTCAAAGAAGAGTTAGTGAATCGTGTTCATTGATACCACATGACTGCTGACATATCAGTGCAGAAAGGATCTATCACACCAAGATAAGTAATAGGTTGTTCATGGGATCAAGAGGTATGGATGGGCCATTTAAAGGGGGGAACTACAGGCACAAACAAAAGGCAAGCTGGTGTCCAAATGCACATAATATCATTTAATAGCTACTGACAGCCCCCCACAAGTGTTTTCCTGATTGTTGACATTGTCACTAACCCTCCTACACTCAAAGGAATTACTTTTAACAATTGTTTTATTGTTTTACATTTGTTTTCTTAGTTTTGGAAACTGGCTTTGCTCTCTTTTATTATCATTGTAAATCATTTTGGGATATTTAAAATCAAATTCAGCATTGAAATGTTTCTCTATTAATACACATACACAAAGAGAGTGTGACATGCCACCATATAGTGAAGAGGAAATAATTTCTGATAGAGGCATGCATGGCAAATTCTATTTTTTTGCTACTTGACAGTAGACAAAATAGCAACCATTGCTTGAGGATTCCCATCCCATTCTAGAATACCTACATTTTTGATGGAATATTATTTTCCGGAAACATCTTTTAGGTCAGAGGCCCTCAAACTTCGCTGTCCCTCAGGCTGGTGGGGGGCTACACTATATTCTGAGAAAAACATGGACAAATTTCAATGTACACTGCATATATATTATTTGTACTGCAAAAAAATATGAAAGAACAATACAGTATTTAAAATGATGAACAATTTTAACCAACATCAACTTACCAATATTTCAATGGAAATGGTGGACCTGCTTTTGGCTGATCAGATAGTCAAGTTAATTCAGATTGTTGTTGTTGTTGTGTGACTTGAAGTTGTTTCAGACTTAGGATGACCCTAAATCTAAAGTTTAGACCAGGGGCCAAGTAAGTGACCTTGGAGGGCCACATCCGGACAATGGGCCTTAGTTTGAGAACTCCTATTTTAGGTTCTATCAGAATTTCTGGTGATGTACAAAAAAGCAAAACAGTTATGTCCACTCCATTGAAGATTAGTTATTTCTTCCAAATCTCATTTTAATAATAACAGTAGAAGCAGTTCATATTCATTTCCAAAAGCAGCCTCTTTTGCCTTCTTTGTTGTGTGCCAATGTGTATTTTCATTTCTTTTGCAATGTCAATGTGATGATCTTGTGTATAAGTCAATCACATGCATCACTTCCCAGATGCCAACTCCATTTTGTTCACTGGGACTTAAACTATTCCTTTGTGAGTGTGTTTAGAATTGTATGCATCGTTCTTCACTCTATCTTGCTGCATTTCAAGAGGATATATTTCCCTATATTCATCCTGGTAACTTCATACCACAATGCTGAACTTCTAATACAACTATACACCAATTTGCTGGGCATTCTCATTCCCCAGTTGGGCACTCCAAGTGCATGTTCTTTCCCAATGAGGTGTGTTTCTCTTTAAGCACAAGTGTGGGTGTGTGGGAGGGGATTTTCTTTTCTGATGGTTTAATCTGTGATAGGATTAAAGTGGAACTGCTCCTATTTTTTTTTAAATGTGTCCCCTTCCTCCTTTCCCTCCCCCACCTCTCCAATTACAACACTAATTTCAGTAATGGAGCATTAATAGAGTAATGGGCTGGCGAAGCCGGCCTGAAGGAACTGTAGTGCTCAGCACAAATTGAGTAAATAAACCATATATTAGATTTCTAAACAATACTTTTAGTCATGTCCCTGGGGGAAAAGAGTTGTCAAGACTTACTTAAGTCAGCCCTACAAAGTGTATGCAAAAAGCCATCCTTTCATGCTCTGAAAAATAAAACATATGTGACTTACAGCAGTTAGGGATTTCTTTCTTTTATATGTGTTTTGGCGGCCCATTTGGAGAAGAAATGAAGAGAAGGAAATGATACCGTTTGGGTAATTTTATTTATTACTCATATCATGAATATAAGATACCTATTCTGTAGAAAACTAGGTGCATAGAAGAGAGACAAATTTAGTATGGAAAATTCAAGGGTGATGCCAGGCATTGGCATTGATGGGAACCTGCCATGCAGCCCAATCCTGTTGAGACCTTCTGTTGAACTGTAAGCATCTTCTCTCTACCATGTATTGTCCTTACTGTTTATTTCCTCTCTCCAAACCGGGCAAATAATGGCCGCAACCAATAGTGGTCTTCATTCTTGTTCTAGATAGTTGAGCTCAGTGGAAGAGGACATATGAATGGACAACAACAACAGCGGGAAGAGAGGGATCCACTGCAAAGATCCCACCAAACCAGAAGTCCATAATGGAAATATTACATAGGAATATAACTAGCCTTTGTGACTGGGCTGTTAAGTTTGGTCTTAGTCTATCAGGATGTCACAGAGAACACAATCCTCGTTGTTTTGTAAGTATCATTGCTGTAAGTTCTGTAAGTAATGTGAGGACTGCTTTTCTTATAGAGCAGTGGTTCCCAACCTTAGATCAGCTAGGTTTTTTGGAGTTCAGCTCCCACAAATCCTAAGATCTGGTAAGGAATTTCTTGGAGTTGAAGTCCAAAACACCTAGAGAACAAAAGGTTGGGGACCACTGCCATAGAGGGAAAAACTGGGGGATGTCTATCTTTCTATATGTTGTTGATTTTCAGTGCCCAGCATCCCTGACCACTGGCCATACTGACTAAGGCTTCTGGACATTGGAATCCAACAAGATCTGGAAGAATATAGAATTTTTTAAAAAATTGAGATAGGATCCTGGCAAAGTTGAAGCTCTGATTTGAAGTAAAAACATTTACTGGAGTCATGGGCAACCATGTTGGGAACTCTAGGTCAGTTATCACCTCAAGCAAGACATCAGCCAAAACTGCAGTAGTATGCTTGTGGGATATCCACTCAAGTACTATGAGACACTTGAGGAGTGAAAGGAAAAGGGGACTCTGCTTATGGTTTATGTCAGTGAGGCGCTTATAAGTGAAGTGTTATTTCCTGTGGAAATCCCCTGTACCATTTTCTTGTCATTTTTGTCACGGCCTGGTGAGTCTTTGAAAAGGATCTAGTTTCTAGATGGATCTACACTACCACATGATGCAGTTTCAGAATGCAGATTAACTCCATTGAATTGGATTATATGGCAGTTCAATGCAGTTAATTTGTATTCTGAAACGGCATTATATGGCAGTGTAGATTTAGTCTCAGGGAAGGGCTGAGGTGAGGAATATGTAGAATTACTCTAGATCCAAATTTCCTCCAATCTAGGGACAGAGACACAATCCTGCCATGAAGGACCTTATCAGAAATTAATTCTTGTCCCATGGAACCCATCACATTATGCAGAGCAACTTCTGACAGGACTCCATGGGGCTCCATTTCAGCAATGTGCAGAAAATGATCTCAGAAGGGTTTTGGAGGAGTCAGGTGTTACCTAATTCCTTGTTGAGTAATCCAAAGAAGAAGTGGGGAAAGGAGGGAAACCATGGAGGATGGGAGGCCATCCCAGAAGATAGAGAAAGGTAGTAGAGAATGAAGAAGGGTGGTTTCCTCCTCTTTCCCCTC
Organism: Anolis sagrei ordinatus; assembly: GCF_025583915.1. Taxonomy (NCBI): domain Eukaryota; kingdom Metazoa; phylum Chordata; class Lepidosauria; order Squamata; family Anolidae; genus Anolis; species Anolis sagrei. The sequence goes on from NW_026847660.1 coordinate 70,271,699, forward strand.
TTTCCCCTTTGCCAGTCTGATGAGGTCCAACGGTAGGCTCCTAAGCTGAAGTTGGGTTGGATTCAGTAATGTGTTGGCACAGCTGGTCCCTGGCTATCTTTGCCAGTTATGATTGCACTGTTAAGCTATAATTAAGTTAAGCTAGAAGTAAAACTTATTGAACAAAATGAACTTACGACTGAATAAACTAAACATGAAATTAATTGATGATGAAAAATTTGACTCTTCAGATGTTTTGAAATGTAACTATTATAACTCTTCATTCTTTGCTTGATTAGACTTTTGGACATAAAAGGCCAAAGGTTTGCCCACTGATTAACATGATTTTCAAATAAAACTAAAAAGGATAAAAATGGAAAATCCTGAGAAGAAGCGTTTTATCCTTTCCTCTCATTGCATTTTTGATGAAATCTAAACTCAGAAGCTGATATTAACAGCACCTTTGGGAGGTGGGTGGTTGAAAGTTCACCCACCTTGGGATGGAACTGGAACCCATGACAAGATTGATATGAATGTTCTCAAATGTAATCTGGAAACCAACCAATCATAGAAGGAATTGTCCATCTTTTAAAATGCTTAACCCATATCTTCCTTTACTTTCTGCTCATCAAACAAACACCCATGTCGTGCTGATTGGAGATTCGGTCCAGTAAGAGTTGACAGAGTGAAAAATGGGATACAGCTCTTGTAGCATTAACCATTGTGTAGAAGAGGTGTTTCTTGCAGACTGGTTGCATGACAAGCAACACTTGTTGAAACTCCTATTCTATATAACCATTAAAGGTACAGGAAGCATCTCAACTTTTTAATCGGACAACCCTAGGTCCCTGATCAACTTTTGTGATTATGGAATTTGAAGCACAACCAATATGGAGAGTAACGTAAGCCCTGAAAGCAATTTTGCAATGACAAAGATTGCTTGCAAAGGGCTCACAATTCATCTCATTTGTTCTGGTTCAGTGGAGGAGAAGCTTTGGGGCTCTATGAAAGTTTACTTGCCCTTCCCTCCTTTCCTCCTGTGGTTGTGGATTGAACCAACCAATGAGGCTGGTGCCTCATTGTGGAGAATCTAAGATCAGTGCCTGCTATAATTTCTTACTGTGAAACAGAAGGCTCCTTCATGACTATCTTTTATTGGTTTATTTATATTCCTTATACGGCAGTTAGCTGTGTTATGCCCCATTCCAATGAGGAAGTTAACAACTCATCTAATTCAGAACCTTGGCAAGAGAAGGGTTGTTGTTGTTTTTTATTCATTCAGTCACTTCTGACTCTTTGTGACCTCATGGACCAGGCCACGCCAGAGCTCTCTGTCAGCCGTCACCACACCCAGCTCCTTCAAGGTCAAGCCAGTCACTTCAAGGATACCCTCCATCCATCTTGCCCTTGGTCGGTCCCTCTTCCCTCTTCCTTTTCCCCAGCATCATTGTCTTCTCTAAGCTTTCCTGTCTTCTCATGATGTGGCCAAAGTACTTCATTTTTGCCTCTAATATCCTTCCCTCCAGTGAGCAGTCGGGCTTTATTTCCTGAAGTATGGACTGGTTGGATCTTCTCACGAACTCTTGCAAACTCTTGAGAACTTTCCTCCAACACCACATTCAAAAGCATCTATCTTCCTCCACTCAGCCTTCCCTATGGTCCCACTCTCACGTCCGTAGGTGACTATGGGGAATACCATTGCTTTAACTATGCAGATCTTGGTTACCAGTGTGATGTCTCTACTCTTCACTATTTTATCAAGATTGGTCATTGCTCTTCTCCCAAGAAGTAGACATCTTCTGATTTCCTGGCTGCAGTCTGCATCTGCAATAATCTTTGCACCTAGAAATACAAAGTCTGTCACTGCCTCCACGTTTTCTCCTTCTATTTGCCAGTTATCAATCAGTCTTGTTGCCATAATCTTTGTTTTTTTATGTTTAGCTGCAACCCAGCTTTTGCACTTTCTTCTTTCACCTTGATTAGAAGATTCCTCAGTTCCCCTCACTTTTGGACATCAAAGTGGTATCATCTGCATATCTAGGGTTGTTAATGTTTCTTCCAGCAATTTTAACCCCAGTCTTGCATTTGTCAAGCCCCACACATCGCATGATGTGTTCTGCATACAAATTGAATAGGTCGGGTGAGAGTATACAACCATGCCATAAGTCTTTCCCAATCTTGAACCAATCTGTTGTTCCATGGTCAGTTCTTACTGTTGCTACTGGGTCCCTATACAGATTCCTCAGGAGAGAGACAAGTTAAATGCAAAAATAAATAAATAAATAAAATAAAAATAAAAGGACGAATTCTAATAAAGAAGCACAGGAGACAAGATGGGACAATGGTCATGGAAATAAAAAGTGTGTGACTGGTCCAGCACAATCCCTCAAAAATGCATGCCTCTTTAGCAAGGTATGCAATTTAATGGGGGAAATCTGGGAACAGGAATTCAGATACATATCTGGTGCAGACTGCAAATAACAGAGGCCAAATACCTGTTTGTCTGGGTGCACTCTTATGCTTTACTTTCAGGCTGGCTTGGAATTGGGTTAATCCAGCAGTATTAAGTAGACAGTCTGCAGGCTGTAATGCCCCAGACTGAAGACTGCTTTCATACTGAGGTAAACTGTCAAAATATGTTTCAGACCCATGCCAAACTGGACTTCTTCACTGGACAGGAGGAAAGCTGGATTTAATGGCTAGGATCAAAGGGTAAGGATAAAAGAGAGCCAGGAATGATGTGTAAATGCGAGTGTGAAGGCTGAGAGGGGCTTCCAAATGCATGGCTCCTAGTCCAACCAGTCAACAGTGAGTAATACTTCTGTCCTTTCCTCTTTGCTGGCTTTTCTATGGCAAGAACCAGAGTGGAAAAACATGGCAGGGTATTTTAGTATATGTGATGGTTAAAAATACCAGAAACTATCTACAGCTAAGTTATTTAATGGTGACCCAAACCCGTAATCTAGGGTCTGACACATTATAGGTCAGGATACCCATACAAAAGTGTTCCCATGAATTGGTCTGCAGCTTTATGGGTAAATAATATATCCAAAGACCTTGTCCAGAAACACTTATATACAGTTTGTGACTACTCTTTTTGTGTATTACTTTCTGTGCATTTCCAGACATCCAGTTTAGAACTTAATTATCCAGCCAGCAATACAGGAAGCTGCTGTCTCGATGAAGGTTTAGAAAGAGTTTATGGGAAAAAAGAACACAAGGCTCAACAATAGTAAACAGAATTAACTTTTAACACAGAGAGCCCTAAGACATTGAGCAGGACAGAGTAAAAAAAGCTGGTAGTTCAAATTATGCCATATTTTGGGGAGTTCAATTATCTATTGCTCATATGCCTTGTTTCCTATTATTATTATTATTATTATTATTATTATTATTATTATTATTAAACTTTATTTGTACCCCGATAGCATCTCCCGAAGGACTCGATGCGGCTTACAAAGGCCAAGGCCTCAATACACAAACATAACAATACACCTAAAGCAAATTAAAAACAGTTAAAGCAATATTAAAACAACAAAACAACAAGCAATAAACAATACACCAAAACACAGTAAAATTGGACCGGGCCAGAGTAAAGGGTACAGGATTAAAAGTGCTGATGTGACAGGTAATATGTAAGGCTTATAGGGCAAGTGCAGTGTGCAGTGTGCGGCAGTCATAATTCTAATAAAGTGCTTATGGGACTTGGTATTGGAGATTTCCTATTCAGGGAAGGCACATCGGAACAGCCAGGTCTTCAAGTTCTTTCTGAAGACTGCCAATGTAGGGACCTGTCTAAGATCTTTGGGGAGGGTGTTCCAGAGTCGGGGGGCCACCACGGAAAAGGTCCTGTCCCGTGTCCCCACCAAACGCGCTTGCGACGCAGGCAGGATCACTAAGAATATTAAAACTATAGTTTTCCCAACCTTTTCCAATTAGTTTGCAGTGTTTGTGTTGTTGTGTCTGTGTCTTAAAATGATTTTTTTAAATTATGGAAACCCTAAAGTGAACCTGTAGAGATGTTTTCTTAGGAAGTTTTTATTCAGAGGATATTTAGCATTGCCTTCCTATAAGGCTGAGAGCCTATGGCTTGCTCATGATTCTGCAGTAGGAATTTGAACCCTAGACAATTCTGGCTCTCAATGGGGCTAACACTGTATCTTCTTGTCATGTGACAGGAAATCGCCACTATGAGGAATGGTCTATAATTCTGTCCAAAGCACGAAATCGCAATTCTTATCAAGATAGGCTCAGAGTTGACTGCTGTGCCCAATATATTTTCAAATCTAATTTATTTATTTATTTACGATATTTATCGCTCGCCTTGCTCAGCCATATGGTGACTCAAGGTGGGTTACAGGTTAGCAGAAATTTGATGCCATACATTCATAAAAGAGCAATTAAAAACCATCAAGATAGCAATATAAAACATATATAAAAACCATTAAAACATCTTCCAGATTGTGGAGCTAAAAGTGTTCTGATACGGCTGTACCAAGAGCTCCAACTTCTTTTTCTTTCTTTGAGTGTTTGCATGTATTCCAAGGTTCCATGCATTTTGCAATAAGGTGGCTTCCCTTGGTTTGCAATCATAGGGCCAATGACCCATTAATCATCATTAGGTTATTTAGTTCCGTCCTCTTTCCTGGGTTTAGGAGGGAAAAGCGGGACCTCTAGTTCAATTCACACAGAGAAGCCTTTCGTACAGGATGTGAATCAGTTCCACCTATAGAAAGCTTCGTGTTTTACAGCTTTTGCTGGGGGATCCAGTCCCACAGCTCTACAGAGAAGCATAGCTTTTGCTGGGGGGAATCCAGTCCCACAGCTTTACAGCCAGTCTTCGCTGGAAATTGAAGACCTTCTTTCCTCTTGGAAATCTACAAAAGGACCCTGTTTGGTAAGGACCACTCGCGGCAGCCATAACGCAATTTGGACTGGGTGTAGGGGCCCACGCCAGCAGAGCCTAAGACAGATTACCAAGGTAGAGGTCAAGGATTTCCCTGATAGTGAAGAAACAGTTCATGAAGATAGTTGCCTGTCCCTTGTGGACAAGATTAAGAAAGCCACCAGTTGATTCAAAGCCTTGAAGTATTTGTTTGATTTATTGGAGACCTAAGCAATAATAAAGAATTTTGTTAAACTTTCCAAGTTTCTAAAGACTTTGTTTAGGGAAATCTATGGGGCCTCTAATCTGAGGCACCCCCGGCGTCCCATTGGCATACAGAAAACATGTCCTGTCTACAGACTCTTTCACAGGCCCAGCGTGTGACTGCACAAAAAGTGATATTCCGATCACGTCCAGTTGCTCTTTTTGATTATGTATTGCTTTTCAGAAGCCTCTGGAGACATAGTTGATGGGTGGGCAGGCAAATTAAAATGTTTTAAGTTGGCTAAATGACCTAGTAAAAGTTAAAGGTTCCCCCTTGACATTAAGTCTAGTCGTGTCCAACTCTAGGGGGTGGTGTTCATAGACACCTCCAAAGTCATGTTGCCAGCACGACTACATGGAGCACTATTACCTTCCCACCAAGGTGGTACCTATTGATCTATTCACATTTGCATGCTTTCGAACTGCTAGGTTGGCAGAAACTGGGTCTAACAGTGGGAGTTCATCCCGTTTCCCGGATTTGAACTGCTGACCTTTAAGACAGCATGTTCAGCAGCTAAGCGGTTTAACCAGCTGCACCACCAGGGGGCCAAACAACCTAGAAAGGGCAAGAATTAGATGGTCCCTACTTGTACTTCCACACATTTTGAAACCAAGAATCCTATATGTGATTATTCAAAAATAAGATCCATTGAACAGAGTGAGACTTATTTCAAATTGAAAATACACAGGATCACTTATTAGAAGCAGATTACTCTTGAAATCCACTTTGTAGCGCAGCTAACCTTCTATGCAGTTCTGCCCCAACACTGTGTGCTGTTTCTGATGCAGACACCCACTGGAACGGACAGACTGTACACACTCAGCAAGGCAGTTAATGGCAATAGACTGCAAGAAATACAAGTTGACATTCAGCACAATTAATACTAGCACATGATATATCGGTTACACTCTGTCATATGACGGGGACCTCTGTTGCTAGTGTAATGAGATTGATCAAACTGACACCACTGAATTAATTGCTAGTGTGTCTTTCCAGAGATGAAATCCTGAAATGCAACAGGTTTAGCTTACTCTATATTTAGAATATTGGACAAAATGATTTGGTAGTGCAAACCCATCAACTAGAATACTGTTGGTAATCTAGAGTAGACCCACTGACACTTACTTACTTACTTGGCGATCCCTCATTGTCCAAGTAGGATAATCCTCCAGGGTGGGTCTGTAGGTGACTATGGATCCCTATTCTTGATAGACCCACTGAATCAGCTGTTTAATGGTAAGCCAAGGCATAGGTAGATCCAGTAAACTTAGTGGTTCTTCTCTCAGCAGAATTAACTATAGAGTTTAGGGGCTCTTCCAGACAGGTCCAAAATACGGGACATGTCTCACTGTTACCTAAGGCATTCAAATGACACCTCATGTAAAATCAAATTAATGCTGACAAAAAAAAAGGTTTTCTTTAAGCGAAGGTCCAGATCTTTCCAGGTGCTAGGCCTTTGGGGGTCAATCCCCACAGCAATTCAGGTTCTTCAGGCTCCTGGAGTGCGAAGGAGGGAGAGGGTGCCCACCCCCTCTCCTCCAGCCCCCATTTTCCCCAAAAACACTTACGGGGGGGGGGGGGCTGTCATCACCACAGGCCCCTCTGCAGAGCATTCCTGACACACAAAGATGGTGCATCAGGAGATGAGGGGTAGGAGGATGGATTTCCCTCTCCCCCCACCTCCTGATATCCTTTTCACATCACAAATATTATACAGAGGTGCCCGTGTTGCTGGCAGGTCCCTCTGGTAATATTTTTGGGGGAAATGGGGGGGGGGGCTGCAGGGGGGATGACATATAGTCTCCTCTCAAAGGAAAGCTCAGGGTTTGGGTTGGGGTGGGGATAGAAATCTGGGACAAATCAGAACTTGAAGACCTGGCTGTTCCGATGTGCCTTCCCAGAATAGGAAATCTCCAATACCAAGTCCCATAAGCACTTTATTAAAACTAAGATTGCCGCACGCTGCACACTGCACTTGCCCTATAAGCCTTATATTCCACCTGTCACATCAGCACTTTTAATCCTGTACCCATTACTCTGGCCAGGCCCAGTTTCATTGTGTCTTAGTGTATTGTTTATTGCTTGTTGTTATATTGCTTTAATTGTTTTTAATTTGCCTTGGGTTTTGTATTGTTATGTTGTGTGTTGAGGCCTTGGCCTTTGTAAGCCGCATCGAGTCCTTCGGGAGATGCTAGCGGGGTACAAATAAAGTTTAATAATAATTTTAATCTACTTCCACCCAGGTTTCAGCCATGTCTGGAAGGGTCATAGGATGTTGTTTTTAGGCTTACATTGCACATGTGTGTGTTTGTCAAAGCGTGTAAATGTTTTGGGACTTTCTTTAGACATGTGGTTCGGTTTCTTGTTATTGGAAAGTGAGCTAGTTTGATTTAGAACATTTTATCTTTTCTGCTTCTCAGTATTAAGATGTACAATTGTAACCATGGTATTAAAATAATTTGTTGATCTACATGCCAAATGACAAACCTCTTTGAGAGCAGGGATTATACATTCTTGATTACTAGCCTATGGTTTCTGAGTCTGCCTTTTAGGTCCTTGAAGAAGAGATTAAATAATCACAACAAAGACCATAGACCTCTTCACATGAGGAATTGTTGCTCTATTTTGCCACTTTGTTTCATTACTTGGATGGGCCCTGCCATGTGCCATCACATGACGCATGGCAAGCCATGCACACATTCCTCCCAAAATGGAGGGGAAGCACCAAAAGGTGCTTCCTCCACTACTACAGGGAGGAAAGTGTATTTTGGTAGCTCCATGGAGCTACCCATACTTTCCTACCCCTTTTTTGACCTAAGATGGAGGAAAGGGCGGTGGGACAATGCACATTACCACCTTTTCTCCCATCTGATGGGGACAGGGACAATGGCAACTGTATGATGGGGGAAGGAGGGAGGACACACGGGGTGCCATGAGCCACCCTGTGTGCTTTCCCTTTCCCCAATGACTGCTGGCAAAATGGACGTGTGAAGAGGTTGCAGGTTTGTACGTGTAAATCTCCTCTCTCTCTCTCTCTCTCTCTCTCTGTTTGTGTGTATGTGAATTGTTAGTATATGTATGTTAAGGAAGGGTGATGGGTTAGTGGTATTACAGTTAGAGGCATGCTTTGAAAAGTTACAGGAAAAGGAGCCTAAATAACTATTTACTTTTCTCTTTGGCCTCATACACAATGAAAATAGGCATACTAATTGTGCTATAACCATCCTAGCAGGGAATCAGTCATTACTTCCCATATACCACTTGTCTCCTAACGAAAGCAAATGTAAGTTTCCCAAGGCTGTGTTTAGCATGGAATGTGAATGTCAGAGCCAGAGAGGTATTTCTAACAAACAGACATTGATTCAGTAGATGGCTTGGGCAACAGAATGTTTAACCACCCCCATCCACAGATTTCCCCTTGCAATCCCATCATTCTGGATATTCTCTTAATTCCTTTCCTAAATTAGCTGTAAAAACTGAATTATGCTCATTTGGGTTTCATAGAGGGTTCAGGAGTGATGGAGGGAAACGGGAAAATTGCTGCTGGGTTGATGAAAGACCCCTGGATGATAATTCTACTTGCAGATGCAATCTGAGAAAAGTCACTTTAGGGACTGCAAGTTATGTAATCCCCCCCCCCCCCCGCTAGATCAGGCCTTCTGGGAGCATGAATCTAAAAACAAGTTTCCTGGTTCTGTACCTAATTCAATTTGCATTTCTTGTATCATCACCAGTGTGATCATCTGTTGCTAACTTGGCAAGTACAAGGTACAAAGTACAAGTACAAGGTACAAAGTACAAGGTATTGGTTTTGACCTTTAAAGCCCTACATGGTTTGAGTCCAGGTTACCTAAAGGATTTCCTTCTTCTGTATAATCTTCCATGCAATCTGCCCCACACATGTTGGTCTTCTGGGGGCACCTGCTGCAACCAGCCAGAATCTGACTGGTAACCTCCTCTCGGAGGACCTTTTCACCGGACATCCCTCGACTGTTGAACAACCTGCTGGAAGAACTCTTGACAGTTAATTGAGCTGCCATAATTCTAAAACCATGTAAAGACCATCTCTTCTGTCAGGACTATCCAGACAGTCTTTAAACATGAATCTTAAGTGTCCTCTGTTTTGTGTGTTTTAGTATGTATTTTGTAGAGATATGTTTTGGTGTGTAACTTTTATGGAGGTATATTCTAGTGCAGAGGTTCTCAAACTAAAACCAGGGGGCTGGATATGACTCTCCAAGGTTATTTACCCGGCCCTCGCTCAGAGTCAACCTAAGTCTGAAACGACTTGAAAGCACACAATAACAATCCTATCTGATCAGCCAAAAGCAGGTCCACACTTCCTATTGAAATACTAATATGTTTATATTTGTTAAAGTTGTTCTTCATTTTAGTAATTGTATTGTTTTTAAGGTTTTTTGCATTAGAAATAAGATAAGTGCAGTGTGCATAGGAATTCGTTTATGTTTTTTTTCAAATTATAATCCCTCCAACAGTTTGGGCAACAGAGTGGATGAAATTAAAAAATGAGAAGCTCCTCTCCTTAGAAGATTTTAACTTACGGACAGGATGGCATGCCTATGTTTGGTATGACCAAGGAAAGAAGGAGAAAGGATTTGGTAATCACTTTATAAGATCAGTATTACTGAGGACTTGGCTAAAATACAAAAGAAACTTTTATTCAGAGACTCCGCTATGGATTTCCCCCATGGAAGCGAATCAGAGGAGACTGTTGGGATGGTCGAAATGGCCAACATATAAAGACTTATTAATAAATAATACAGCAACTTTAAAATATCATGAAAATATTTAAAAAGACTTTGTTAATATCTCTTGGTTGCATTATATGCAGATTAAGGACTACTACACACAAGACAAGAAGATTGGTTTTAACATCAAATATTTATTTTGGGATAGAATTTTACAAACACAGAGGACGTTAATAACAAAAAATTATGATAAACTATTGGACTGGTCAACTGAAACTGAAATAATAAAAAACTGTATGATCAGATGGGCGGAAAATTTAGGAGACCCATCCAATTAAGAGAATGGGAATCAATTTGGAATAAAAAAATAAAATACACTTATGCGACTGATCTTAAAGAAAATTGGTTCAAAATGTTACATAGATGGTACATTACACCAAAAAAAATTAGGTTCAATGTATAAAAATATGGACAAAAAATGTTGGAAATGTCAAGAGAGTGAGGGTAGTTTTTTTCCATATGTGGTGGACTTGTAAGAAAGCCCAAGAATATTGGAAGAATACTCATGAAGAAACACAAAAAAATATTGGGAATTTCTTATCCAAAAAAAACAGAGTATTACTTACTCAATATTACTGACTTGGACATTACCCTGGACCTAAATGAAGATATTTTATTTACCTATATAGTTACTGCTGCAAGAATAATATATGCAAAGATTTGGAGGATTGGATAAATAAGATTCAAGAAGTGAAAGGTATGGACAAATTAACCTTTTTCTTGAAAAAAAAAGCTCGGGAAATCCTATAAGAGAGACCGATTGGTCATTTTTTGAAAAATACTTAAAAGAAAAGAGGCAGGAAAATAACAATTGATAAATATTTTCTTGTATAAGAATTATGATAGTCAAATAATGCAATAACGCCTTTTGTCACTTGTGTAAAAGAATACTATCCTCTGAGAAGGAATAGATGAAACGAAAATAATAGGACAAGAACATTAATATAAGACATGCAGAGACACAGAATGGAAGTAAACATTTATCTTTTTTGTTTTGTTTTTTGTTTTTTGATTTTTTTCTTTTCCTTTCCACTTTTTTTGGGACAGGTTTTTAATTTTTCTACTTTTCCTACTTTCCTATATGTTAATGTTCTCCCACTTTCCTTGTAATTTCTTTATTCTTTTAGGTGGTGGTTTTATATATACTTATGTGAAAATCTAATAAAACTCTTATTAAAAAAATCCCTCCAACAGTTTGAGGGACTGTAACTTGGCCCTCTGTTTAAAAAGTTTGAGGACCCCTGTTCTAGTGTGTGTATTGCAGCGTTTTTGCTATATATTTTAATTGTTTTGTAACCTGCTTTGAGCCATGAGGAGAGGTGAGTAAGAAATAATAATAATAATAATAATAATAATAATAATAATAATTACAACCATCATTCTTCATTGTTTTCCATCTTTTCCCTTGTCATTCCTACAACCCAGATAGCCAAAATGTAGGAAAGGCAATGGAGATGAGATCACTGCTGGGTGTAAAAGTGACAGGAAAACTGGCTACACAACTCAATGCTTTGCCAACACTCTCCCCCCCCCCCCCCGGCCTCCATGAACCAGATGTGAGGTTATTTCCTTCTCCGTAACAGCCCAGAGCCATCAGCACCCTTGGAGACTCTGGCTGTTGTTGTGGTAAAGTTTCCAGAGTGCAGATAAGACCATGAGACATGGAGCCATTGAACTGTGAATATCTCATGCTGGCTTCATTTTACTAACTTTAGAAAGTTAACAACTATTTATTTTTATCAAGTTTTTAAAGAGATGTTTAAAAGTTGGAAAAACTTTTGAGATCAAATGGTTGCTGCATGTCACTCAATCGTAGGCGACATTCTTATTATCGTTTGTGAAGCCCAAAATTTCCAGAGGGTTTATGTTTTCATAGACTCAGTTGTGTTAAAGGGTCTTCTAATCTGCTTTCTGCTTTGGTTGTATATTCCTGCATGGAAGGAAATTGGACTGGATGACCTTTGTGGTCTTTTCCAATGATGGCTTTATAATTTTCTCTCTGGGAGAGTAGAGAATCATAGAGTTGGAAGAGACCTCATGTGCCATCCAGTCCAACCTCCTGCCAAGAATCAGGAATATTGCATTCAAAGCACCCCTGACAGATGGCCATCCACCTCTGTTTAAAAGCTTCCAGAAGGACCCCCCACCACACTCGGGGCAGAGAGTTCCACTGCTGAACGGCTCTCACAGTCAGGAAATTCTTCCTAATATTTTTTATTTTTCGGTATTTAAAGGCTGTTTCTTAGAATGCATTGGGGGATGGATTTTGAGAATATCAATGGGACTCAGATATTCTCAAAATCAAGTAAGATTATCAACATTTATACTAGAGTAGGGATGCCAGTGTTCTCCTGATGATTTAGACAACATAACCTAGGGGCCCCTTATGGTTGGCCATGGTGGTTGTCACTGGTGGGAGATTTAGTTCAAAAGATCTGGAAAGCATGAGTTGCCTATCTTTAGTTTTTTTTTTATTACTCTGACTCCAGTTCTCTGAAAGGTTCTATAGGGTAACAACTGCATAACTGATTTTCTTTCCAGTGTGAACCACTAGAGATTAGGACAGACACACACTAACAGTTTTAAATGGTGTGATAACATTCCTTTCCCAAAAGCATCTTAGGAACTTTAGCTCTCTGAAGTGGGGCTTAGGATCTCTCATACACAGTTGTTGAGAGCTGGCATTGGGCCCAGGGAAAGATGCATGATCTGGCCCTCTCCCTAAATTTAGTAACATACATTTTACCCACTTTCTGGTCTGTTGAGATACCTGCATTTATTTGATAACTTGGGAGAGCACAGTCAGCTAGAGACCTGGGCAGTAAAAAAAGAAAGAAAGAAAGAAAAGAAAGGAAACACAAATAATATTATCTCTATATTGTTGAAGGATTTCATGGCTAATCACTGGGTTGTTGTAGGTGTTTTCAGGCTATATGGCCATGTTCTAGAGGCATTCTCTCCTGACGTTTCGCCTGCATCTATGGCAAGCATCCTCAGAGGTAGTGAGGTCACCTCACTACCTCTGAGGATGCTTGCCATAGATGCAGGCGAAACGTCAGGAGAGAATGCCTCTAGAACATGGCCATATAGCCCGAAAAAACCTACAACAACCCAATATTATCTCTCCTCAGTTTTGATAATAGAGTTCTTGGTATTACAATGAGAACTTATGATTCACAAGATTTATGCAGAAAATGTAACAGCTGATATGTATAATTGTAGGATCCTGTCTGATCTTGGAAGCTAAGAAGGATCAGTGTTGATTAGTAGTTGAATGAGAGACTGCTAACAAATACCAGGTACTGTAGACATTATTTCAGAGGAAGAGTCTTTCAAAACCACCTCTGAGTATTCCTTGCCTAAGAAAACCTTATGAAGTTTATAGGGTCAGCATAAGTCAACAGATGACTTGAAAATACACACACTAAAGCCAGCCATCTCACGTTCTTATCATGTTAATACCCACCTTTCCCCTGCTTTTCTCCATTTGGAGTTGGGTGATGGGTTTAGGGCTCTGTTTCCATGCACTGCAGAAATGGAACCCCATAGAGTCCCACTGGAATGTCCTTACATCATGTGATAGCCTCCATAGGGTTTCCGTGGGGCTCCGTTTATGAAGCACATAGAAACAGAGCCCTAAACCTGTGGGATGAAGTTCTAAAACCCATTCAGATATGGTCTTAGAGATATTTACCTTTCTGTTTCAAATGGTTATCCTAAAAAAGGAATAAAATTTTCACTGCTAAATAGTAGATAGGAGAAAAAAATGAGAGAGAACATATTTTGAATTATGCCATCACAAAGATAAGACATTTGTAGTTTCTATTTGTGCCCGTGCCTCTACACCTTGACAGGTCTTTAGCTGCCATGGCTCAATGCTGTGCATTCCTGTATTTTGTAGTTTGGTGCGGCATCACCACTTTGTGGCAAAGAAAGCTTTTAAAACTCATGATTCCATGGGACTGAGCCATGACAATTCAAATGAGGTCAAATTGCACTTTATTCTATTGTGTAGATGCACCCTTAAAAGGTAAAGGTTTTCCCCTGATATTAAGCCCAGTCGTGTCCCACTCAGGGCGTTGGTGCTCATCTCCATTTCTAAGCCGAAGAGTCAGCGTTGTCCACAGACACCTCCAAGATCATGTGGCCGGTATGACTGCATGGAGCGCTGTTACCTTCCCTCCGGAGTGGTACCTATTGATCTTCTCAGATTTGCATGTTTTCGAACTTCTAGGTTGGCAGAAGCTGGGGCTAACAGTGGGAGCTCACCCCCACTCCCAGATTCGAACCTGCAAAGTTTAGCAGCTCGGCAGTTTAACCCACTGTGCCACCAGGGGCTCCTAGATGCACCCTTAGTAGTGTATTTGTATGGATGTTGTCTCCTAGAGAAGTATGGATGGAGTCTCCTAGAGTCTCCTAGAGAAGTATGGATGGAGTCTCCTAGAGAAGTTCTTCAAGGCAGTGATGGTCACACCTTTTAAAGAAGAGGGCCATATAGAAATTAGCTGGGGATTTCTCGTTCTCCTGATCTTGCATTCATGCACACAAGCCACCCATTCACAGAAATGTACATGGAGATGCAAGCACATAGTCTGCTGTCCTTTCTCATCTTTCCTGTTATTTTACTATGTTCTTTGCCTAACCCACCTCTGTGTGACCTCCATATTTTCATGCTGCTGCAATGAGAAACAAAAGAGATGACAGAAAATCCAAGTAGTACATAAATGATCAAGCAACAGAGTACTGTACCTAACTTACTATGAGATAGTTTCAGGTCAAGATCAGCAAATAATAATTTGTCTTTATTTACCCATATGACAACTGCAGCAAGAATCTGAACAGGAGCCAACAGGTAACAGAAGTGCAGATGATTGTCACAATTTGACAACTGTGGCAAGAATTGTGTTTGCCAGAGTATGGAGGCAAAAATTAAGACCGCCGAAAGAGGAATGGTTAAAGAAAATTATAGACATCATGAATATGGATAAGCTGACATTTTTGATATCAAAGACACAGAATAAACACATGAAGACGATAGACTGGACACCACTGAAGGACTGGATGAAAGAAAACAAAATCAAAATATTAATCTGAAGTAATAAGTCCGAAAGAAAATAACACCACTGCAGGAAAGGAGAGGAAAGGAGAGAAAAGCAATAAATAAAAGGACGCTAAGAAATATGGACAAAACATTATAGAGAAGAATGGAAGTACAACCCACCCACTTACCCCCTTTATATTATGGTTTTCCCTTTCTTTTCCCTTCCCCTCACCACTTCTATTGTGAGCTATCAGTCTTGGAGCTCAGCCTGCGATTGTGTTTCAGGATCAGGGTGCTTTGGATGTGGGGAGTGATGTCAATGAGCTGCAGGATGAGTATCAAGATGGCAATGGTTTGGCCAGTGATACTGATGCAGAGAATGACAAGGAGATTCCTGTTCAAAGTGTAGTTTTTCATGAGAATGTCCCTGAGGGGTGTGGGGATGATGGTGTGCTTTCTGAGTTGTTACCAGAGAGTTCCCATGATAGGAAACATGAAAACAGTTTTGCACCTGGCCCAGCTGCAGAAGTTAATGAGTAGATAGACGGGAGGAGATCAGTCAAAACAGGAGAGCCAAACATTGGCTTTGGTGGTCTGCCAGGCTCCGAGAGAAAAAGATAAGAAATTCTCAGCTAAAGTGAAACCAATTTCTGAGTGCTATAGACATAGCTAACGAGGAGATAAAAGTCCCAAGTACAGGATATGTAGTCAGATGAAGCATCGTTTGGAATCAAGTCAAGATCTCCTCCTTGTTCATAGAAACTTTGCTTGGGAAATTCATGTTTGAAGTGCCCTTTTTCATGGTTTTGATCTATGCTTCTATATTTATGCCTTGGAATTTATGTTTCCTGATTTCTTGCATTTTATTTGGGAAGTTTTGACTTTGTTTTTATGGCTATATGGCCATGTTCTAGAAGCATTCCCTCCTGCCATTTCGCCTGCATCTAGGGCAAGCTTCCTCAGAGGTCAGCTGGAGTTTGGACTTGCCATAGATGCAGGCGAAACGTCAGGAGAAATGCTTCTAGAACATGGCCATATAGCCCGAAAAAACCCACAAGAACTGAGTTTTGACTTTGTTTTTATGGATTTTGCTGGACTATTACTCTGGACTACTTTGTTCCTGCTTATCTTCCTAGCTAATTGGATTTACCTATTTCTTTAAAGTGTTTTTGTACCTTACTGCTTTTTAATTACCTTCAATAAAAGGATTGTTTTCCATCCAACGGTGTGGAGTTTAAAGTCAGAGGGCTTTTCCTGTCCTGGAGTGCAACACTATCCCCCTATCCCCACATTCCATGACCGACATAGAGTGAGGTCTTTTACCCATCAATGTAAAAATCTTTAATAAAAATTATATTTAAAAAAAAAGATCAGCAAGTAATAGCAAAAGCTAGGTCCTGGTAAGGCAGATTCCACATATAAAAGTGTTGAAGTCAAGAAGCCAAAGAATCAGAGAATAAGAGTACCTCATCATCAAGCCAAGGTTCATGTGTATGCCAATGAAGAACACCTCACCGAGGAGTAATACTATTTGTGCCATTTTTTCCTATATATTTAAACACAAAGTCTCCATTGTCCAGTGACATGCAAAGTATATTTCCATACTTACTTACTGAGTAAAGTTAGCAGGTAAAAAGGCATTTTACCAAGTAAATAAGGATTGTGAGGAAAGCTAGAAGGCTCATATTCAGAGCTATATAGGTGAGAATAAGCTATTGATGCATTCTCACCAACTGTGGGTATAGTTTACTAATGGGCTGTTAGTAACTCTTTTTTTTAAAAAAAGTAAAGGCAACTTTACTTGATTGAAGAGAAGCAAAAGGAGAATTCAGCAAACCTAATTAGAGATAAGAGAGATAAGATGTCAGGAAAGAGGACCACCAAAGAACAAGGGCTCCCAAAAGAATCTGGACAGGAGCCAACAGGTAACAGAAGTCGAGATGATTGTCACAATTTGATTCCCTTTCCTTGAACAAATCCTGTTGACACTTGTGGGAAAGATAGCATGTTTGGACTTCTGATTCAGATGCTCTTAACAAGTTTACTTGCAAAGACAAATAGCAGTAGGTGTAGTAGTAAAACCATGGCTGGTGTCTATTATGAGCTTTTGTACAACTGAAGCCCTTCCCCAAAAGCTAATTGTTTGTTAATTTCCACCCAGTTGGTTTCAACCTATAGCAACCTTATGAATGTGGCCTCTAAGAAAGTCTGTTATTAGCTATCCTGCCGAAGAGCTGTGGCTTCCTTGGTTATGTCAATCCATCTGTGTTATGAACTTGCTGTCTTTTCGCAGTTTTACTTGGAGGATATTCATAAATTGTGGTGAGGAAAAGTAAGGACTCCCTTCAGCTACAGAGGCCTACTAATGGCTTCTTGACCAAAGGTGCTACAAAGGCTTTAGCACAGGCTCCCATATCAGTGGCAATATTCTGAGAACTGTAAATGCCAACATTAATTACTACGAAAACACACACACACACAAAACAGTAAACCACCAAACATAGATGACTCACAATAAATGACAAACTGGGACAATCAACCAGAGTAGCAATTTTATCATTTTTCTGTTGAAAACCACCCTGAGTCCCCTTGGGGAGATAGGGTGGGTTACAAAGAAAGTATTATTATTATTGACACAAAAGCACAGTATGTCACAGCAAATGAGATCTATATGCTGGATTTCGTATCACAAAATCACAAGTCGAACACTTCCCAAGCGTCTAGGACTGTGTGATGTATTTTCAAATGATGCGTGCAAATCCAAGTAAGGTGGCCTTTTGCAGTTGACAGATCGTGATTTTGTCATGTTTATTGTTTCCAAATGCCGGCTGAGATCTTTTGGCACGGCACCCAGTGTGCCGATGACCACTGGGACCACCTGTACTGGTTTATGCCAGAGCCTTTGCAGTTCGATTTTGAGGTCTTGATAGCAGCTGAGTTTTTCCTGTTGTTTTTCCTCAATTTGACTGTCACCTGGTATTATTATTATTATTATTATTATTATTATTATTATTCCATGGGTCTCTGCAAGGATCCTAGGATGCTTGCAGCACACTTAATTTATGGAACCCCATGCTGCCCATACCATGATGCAGACTCAGCAATTGGGACAGTGTGTGTGGTGTGGGGTGGGTGGGGGAGCCATATGGCAATGCTTCCCCACGTGTGATGGGAAATGTGGGCAATGTGGGGCTCAGGGTGATGGGATTGCTCCAGTGCTCCACAGTTTAGTCACGGAGACTGACTTTTTTACAAGCGGACATATTTTTGGAACCATATTTACATTTGTTTATGTGAAGATAGAAGGATTTTTATCCTACAACAAAAGTGAGTTATGTAAAATTGCTACATAACTCATCATAGTATCTTGGATTAGTTACTTGTTCTTTCTGTGTGAAAAAGTGATGATGGCCAGATCTTTCTAAAATCACTACTTCTATGATAAGAAATCTAGAAGACCTTTTTTTAATTTTTGGAGTTTTAACTTCATTTTGATAGACCTATGAAGAACTGAGATGGAAGAACAGAAAGAATGTGTCATATAAGGTACAGTTTGGAATTCCATTCGTTTTTAGGATGCATCATACCTTGAAATTTGCTTGACAACAAAAATTAGATTTGCATTACACTTCGACTGGGTAACAATAGAAGGAGAAGACGAAGAAGAAGGCAAAGGAGAAGAAAAAGAGTTGTTGTTGTTGAATACAAAGAGGGAAATAATTATGAATTTGGGGCCTACAAGTTGAGATTCACTGCCTCTGGGAAGATAAAACATCTGTGGTTCCAGTAGTGATAAGTGCTCTAAGGGCAATAACAACAAAGAATCTGAATGAAAGCACTGATGGTCCAAAACTCCTTTCAGTGACCCCTCATAGACTGTGAAATGTGTTGCGCAGAGCGTGTTTTAGCCAAGTCCCATGCAAAAGACACACAGGCAAGAGGAAGAAAGGAACAGAGGCATAAACTTGCAGTGTTGCATACAAAATCAAACAGTGTAATAAACTTACATAGTCCTTGTAAATAACGCAGAATAAGTTTCTTCATCTTCATTCAAATGAGAGAGCAAAACATAAACCTTGAGTAAATAGCTATTCCTCCATAGCAAAGAGCATTGCTGTTAGAGCATAGCAGCATTACAGCATATAGCTTCTCCAAACTGTATTCTAAAATCCATACAGTTATACCCCACCAGGTATGGCCCAAACTTGCTGGCTGACCTACATTGCCAGCTGAACATAATAATTAGCATAATAAGGTTTTGTTTAACACACACTTGATCCTGCTACGACTTAGTGTAACAAAATGGATGACTATGCTGCTGTTGTTGATAGTTAAAATAATAGTAAGCAATGATGATTATGATTTGTAAAAAATGTCATAATATCAACAGTAGCCAAGTAAAAAATAAATAAAATCAAAACTTAATTTCAACATCCCATTTTTACCTTTTTGCTGCTATGTATCTTCTGTGTACATTGTGTACCTGTATTCACTTAATTTCAGCCCAGCCAGGTCAGATAACATGCACTGATTAGTAACAGGAATCACATTAAGCAGGAAAACATGGATTCTGTTCATCAATCACCTCTTTGCAAAATTGCAAGCTATAGATTGTTTGGGAAAGATATCCAACTATGAGAATGCAGGCATTTGCAATGTTACCTTCGTTTTGATTAACATGCCCTCAACATGTCAATCCTTTTTTATGTTGGTTGTGATCTTCTGAGAGATATAGGTTTTTTAAAAAAGTTACATTCTCATTTTCAGATGGATATTTCCCAGTCTTTTAGCTATATATGTGACAATGAGTGTCACATAAAATCTCAGAAGGCCAAAGAAGTCAAGTTGCATTGCCAACATTGTGATGGGTAGGCTATAAATGCCCGTTGTCTTATGTATGGTTATGAGGAAAAAATTCTGGGATTTATAAAGGAAGACAATATAACTATTTGCAGATATTCATTGTTTGTGGAAGGAAATTCTCCTTTTTCAGCTGAGGAATTAGTTTTGATGAAGAAATAACTGATGCAGGCTATGCAAGTCACATATTCAAATTCAGGGAAATAGACTATGTTGTTTGTATGTGTTTATTGTTGTGATTTGTCATCTTGTCACATCAGTTTGGGCTCCTGGCAAATCATCATGCCACGTGACATCTTTTTTTGTTGTTTTTCCACTCCCAGCTCCACCCTGCTAGCATAAATATAGTAGGTAAGGAGATAGCTATAAGAGGGAATGTTGTCTTTTAAAAAGTCGCTGGAGACAGCAAAGTTATGCTCACTCTCTTTAATACTAACAGTATGACTCTTATCAGGCAGTCTCAGCAATGTCTGCATCCCTTCACTAATTTCAACAAACTGTCCTCCAGAGTGGGAAGATTAGCCTGTGTGTATGTTTATTCTCTGTGGAATTATACCCATGTTCCCGTCAAGTGAGCAAGATGCAGACCTAAAATCTTGTTTGTATTCCTTCTTCCTTCTGTGCTTGCTGTGTTGGAAATAGACTTTTAGTAATTTAATGTGTAAGAGTACAAACCCGTCTTTCCATTTTGAGGACTTTTGTGAGCTTCGAGATGATGGCATCTTTCTTTTTGAAGCTCTAGCCTTGATGATCTATAAACAGGAGGCCCTTAAAATAAAATTCTGCTTTGTATTTGATTTACACAAGAAGTGGGAATCTTCCAATACCACAAGGGCTTAGATACACTACATAAATATCATGAGATCCTGACTTTTGTAGACCTTTGGGTGAAAATTCTAAATAGTGTAGACTCTTATAATGAAATTATAGCGGTAGCGCAATGGGTTAAACACTTGTGCCAGCAGGAGTGTTGACCGAAAGGTCAGCGGTTCGAATCCAGGGAGCGGGGTGAGCTCCCAACTGTCAGTTCCAGCTTCCCATGCAAGGATATGAGAGAAGCCTCTCACAGGATGGTATAACATCCGGGAGTCCCCTGGGTAACATCCTTGCAGATGGCCAATTCTCTCACACCAGAAGTAACTTGCAGTTTCTCAAGTTGCTCCTGACACAAAAAAAATTATATGACTCTACACCAGTGTTTTTCAATCGGAGGATCAATACACCTGGGGGGGGGCATGAGGGAGTGTCAGAGGGGTCACCAAAGACCATCAGAAAACACTATCCTGGATGGGTCACTTAAGGCACTGTTCTTACTTCTTTATTATTTATCTGTAAAATGGACATGGATTGGACAGCACTTCAAATACAGGCTCCCCCACCCCTTATTTGATGGGTTCGGGACCACAGCACTGTCAAAGAGTGAAATGGTTGAAATGTAGAACTTTGTATTTTCATGTATTGTAAATTCTTTTTAAAGTACTGTATTATAGGCACAAATATAAGAAAAGTGCAAATAACTAGACTTGTGCACAGATTCGGAGTGGTCAATTTCCTACAGCCAATTCGGCTTGGGCAAATGGCTGTAATGGTCCATTATGGGAGCACATGGCAGCCGATCACAACTCCTCCTTCCCTATTCAGCATCACATAGCACTCAAAGAGGCTGCCTCATGCTGCTTACACTGGGTTTCCCTGCGATCCCTGCCTGTTGGGCCAACCAGAATAGAAGAACGCCATGACGTGTCTTACGCAAGATGTGTCTGCTACCTGAACTCTGTTGCTGAAACCCAGGCTCCCTTGAAGGGGAAAAAAAAGGAAAGGGTGCCAGGAAGAGTGCTTCCTTAACCCTGTTGCTGAAACCCAGGCTCCCTTGAAGGGGAGGAAAAGGGGAAAGGGTTCCAGAAAGGGTGCTTCCTTAACCCTGTTGCTGAAACCCGGGCTCCTTTGAAAGGAAGAAAGGAAAGGATCCCAGGAATGGAAAGGGGAGTCTTGTTCCCCATTGCTGCTAATTGGCTGGATCTTCCCGGATCTTTCAGTTACCTAGCCAAAAACAGATTTTTATATTAACTGATTTTTTTGGGAAGCTCCTGAAAATGGATCTGGGCACCCAACGAAATTCGGATACCAAAAACAGATCACCCTCCAGCCAAATAGCACAAACCTACAAATTACCTCTATTTTATTTACCATATTTACATACCGCCATTCTCAGCCCGAGGGCAACTCAGGGCAGTTTACAAATGGCACAATTCGATGTCCGCAATAACATAAAAACAATTAAAACATTTAACATAAGTAAAATTCAATAAAATAATAAAACTGATAAAAGTGTTAATCCTCTGTGTCTCATTATTAAAATCATTATCCAATCGCATTGTCCAGTTGTTTTGAAGATCAGAGTTTGTCTGCTACACTGCATTTGGGAAAGCTTGCTCAAAAAGTCAGGTTTTAACTTTTTTGCGAAATGTTAAGAGGGTGGGGGCTGATCTAATGTCCTTAGGGAGGGCGTTCCACAGTCGAGGGGCCACCGCTGAGAAGGCCCTGTCTCTTGTCCTCGCCAACCGAATCTGTGAAGATGGCGGGACTGCCCCCAGAAGATCTTAGGATCCTAGATGGTTCATAAGGAGTACTCTACAGTACTGATAAAAATGGCACCAAGTCAATTAAGCAGAACTGGTCATAAAAGTGTCATGCAAACATGATGAAAGAGCAAACCATTAGTCAAATAATATGGGTTCTGGATATCATTTGAAACAATTGAAATAATGGGTTATTGCAAAAATGAGGAAAGATGAAAAAATGGGGAAATCCTATAGAGATCGTTGCCAAGCTAAGGTATATAGAAGGACACACGGCCACTTCAAATGGGATCTTCCTTCCTTGGTGCTGTTCAGGAAATAAGAGTTCTTCCCAGGCTGTCACCACAGTCTTGGAGGTTGGTGCATCATGTGCCTCATATTTGGATGTGGCGTTTGACATACCTGATTAGACACAGGAGAGACTCCTGCTTGGAGGCAGTGCGAGGATCATGCAGAAATGAAGGGCAGGAGTTATTTTCATTGTTTGTAAATTCACATGTAAAAGGGTGCAGGAAAGTGTGGAAATCCAACAAGGTTCAATGCTCTCTTGTCAGTTAAGTGACATCAAAATTTTGGTGCCGCAAGTCTGAGATCAGAAGACACCCATAAGCAGCAGTTACAGAAGAGTTACAGCTGCTCTTGATGGACCATTGGCAAGCCTTATGCTCGGAAAGGAATCGCTAAGAACGTTTACAAGGCAAAATTGCTCTGGTGCGAAAAGCTGCCGAAAGTCCCATCATTCTTAACAAGCACTTTCTTTGCTTTATCAACAATGGAAAGGAAGCTTGTAGCCAACATGGTGCATGGGAGGGATCTGTCAGAATGATGTCATAGTGAAAGGGAACAGGACCTGATTGTGTGTTGTGCATACTGGAAATCTCACTGCAACAGCCCATAGCGTCTCCTTTATCAATTAGGTAATGTCTGACCCAGATGAGTGGAAGTTCACATGCTTTTTTCTTGGTGGTGTTGATATGTCACCAAACAATCTTTAAAGGGCCGTATAGGCTCTTTTGTGTTTTCCTGGGCCCCTAATCTCCCAAACTGAATGGGAATAAGGATGATGAAAGTTGGATCTAGATTCTAGACTCTGTCATAGTAAAAGTAGACTCATTGAAATTTTAGTGCTTCATCACTGCTAAAGAGGGAGCCCCCAGTGGTGCAATGGGTTAAACCAGTGGTTCTTAACCTGTGGGTCCCCAGGTGTTTTGGCCTACAACTCCCAGAAATCCCAGCCAGTATACCATCTCTTAGGATGTCTGGGAGTTGAAGGCTTTGATTACGTTTTCTTGCCCTGGTGAAGGGAGTTGGACTGGGTGGCCTTAAGTATTTTCTGTTGGTCATGGGTGTTCTGTGTGGGAAGTTTGCCCCAGTTCTGTCATTTGTGGAGTTCAGAATGCTCTTTGATGTAGGTGAACTATAAATCCCAGTAACTACAACTCCCAAATGTGAATGTCTACCTCCCCCAAACTCCATCTGTGTTCATATTTGGGCATATGGAATGTTTGTGCCATGTTTGGTCCAGATCCATCATTGTTTGAGTCCACAGTGCTCTCTGGATGTAGGCGAACTACAACTCCCAAACTCAAGCTCAATGCCTAACATTACTGCAGTCTGACATAGCTTAAGGCCTTAGCAGCATGTTGAACTACAATTCCCATCGCTCTCCTACCAGCAATGATAACTGGAGAATTATTGGAATTTAACTGCCAGGTTGGGGAAGACTCTTTTATGGGGACCGGAAGCCATCACTACCACCTGCATTCTCAATTACTGTTACAACCACACCCTTTCTGGAAATCCCAGAATGGAGCTTGGCATTCTAGAGATGTGGGGCAAGTGAGTTGCCAGTCTTCTTCCCCAAAAGTGCCATGGGCCACTCTCACCCCTCCCAAAATGTCACTCTGTCGCAGGTGCAGATCTTCTTGGAGTTTTGGAAGAGGCCGGAGGAACGGGCAATGATCCCATAGGCCACTCTGTCTCCCGAATTTCCCGTGACCTTTGAGAGTGGATGGCATCCATGGCCCAAGTCATCTCCCCCTGCATCAATCACCAGGGAGCATCCAATGATATCCTGGACCTTCAGTCGGTTGTCTTCAATCCAGAAGGACGCTCTTCCATCTGCCGCAGACACAATATTATCCAGATCCCCAGCATGCCGGTGTTCATCCTGTAGTCCTCCGTGGCATTCCCCATCGGGGTTGAAATGGTCCCCACAGCTGTCTCAGGCATCGCTGAGGTCTCTAAACTCATGGACATGCAGGCCGTGTGGTCCCGGCTCCAGCCCATCAACAGTCTCGTCCACCAGATATTTCTCAGGGGAGACCTGCAAGAATCTCACCACCCCCTGGATCAAGCCAAGGCCGGATACCATGGCCACGGCCGCATTGCATGGCACAGTGCCCCCCATCCCTTTCAACATGGCTTTGCACCCGGTCCTGTCCAAAAGGTTCTGGACCTCCTCGATGCCAAAGTTGGTCTCCACCAGTACTGTCTGGGAATCCAGCTGCACATCCAGAACCTGGAGGCCTGGCACTCCTTTCAGAGTCTTCTGAACGGCCTTCACACAATTCTGGCAGGTCATCTGGACAGCAAACTCCAACTTGCAAGCGACGCCTCCATTTTCGCTTCGAGCTCCGGCCATCACCTTCTTCACGAGGGTTGTTTTCCCTTCCAGCTCAATGCCCACCAAACCCTTCTAGTGTTTTCTGTTGGTCATGGGAGTCCTGTGTGCCATGTTTGGTTCAATTCCATGATTGGTGGAGTTCAGAAAGATCTTTGATTGTAGGTTAACTATAAATCCCAGCAACTACAACTCCCAAATGACAAAACCAATTTTTTTTGAGTGATGGTCACTCCTTGGGTTAGGAGGTGTACTGTGTCCAAATTTGGTGGCAATACGCCCAGTGGTTTTTGAGTTATGTTAATCCTGCAAATGAACATTACATTTTTCTTTATATAAACAATGATACTTGAAATATGCTTACACATTATTATTTGTGTTGTTACAGTGAAAAAATAACAATCATTAAGTTTGTTTTTTCTGAAGGATGTTTTGCCTTCATGAACCCGAAGTAATATATTGTACGCTCACTAGTTAAGTTGCTTTTAAGCTCTGAAATCAGGGCTCTTTTGCAGTGAATATGGTTATAAAACAGCAAAGGCAGGGAAAGGAGCCTGGCCCAAGAAGACTTCAGCTGCCAGAACACAAGTGATGTGTTCATTTCTGCTGGAGGCCCATTTCTTATCCCTTAAAAACAGATCAGGTCTGTAAAGCTCCTTTAAGTCCCTGGTATGTTAAACTGATATTGAATGAAGCTCAGCTGTCATAGCACAAAAGACGACAAATACTTCTGAAGGTAAATGGTCTGTATTGCTTGTCCGACATCTAAGCCCCCCCCCCACTTCCCCCCTTGCTTTCAGAAGTTCCCTTTCCCTGCTCTGTTCTCGGTTTGAGTCAAACATTTTGAAACCTCTAAAGTAGGGGTCTTCACACTACGGCCCAGGGGCCGGCTCCGGCCCTCCAAAGTTATTTACCTGGCCCTTGCTCAGGATCAACCTAAATCTGAAATGACTTGAAAGCACACAACAACAACAACAATCCTATCTCAGGCCTACACTTCCCACTGAAATGCTAATAAGCTTATATTTGTTTAAATTGTTCTTCATTTTAATTATTGTACTGTTTTAATGTGTTTTTGCACTACAAACAATATCTGTGCAGTGTGCATAGGAATTCATTCATGTTTTTTTCAAATTATAATCTGGCCCTCCAACAGTTTGAGGGACTGTGACCTGGCCCTCTGTTCTGGCCCTTGAGCGCTCCAGCTGGAGGTCAGCTGTGACCAGCAGTGCTGTAGAATTTGAAGAGGCACGAATGGAGGGCGAAAGAGAGAAATGTGCCAAGAGGAAGGCATGTCAAGCCAACCCCAAACGGGACCGCCTTCCACCTGGAAACCAATGCCCTCACTTCGGGAGAAGATGGAGATCAAGAATAGGGCTCCACAGTCACCTACGGACCCACCGCCAGTACACTGATCTTGGAAGAGTATCCTACTTGGACAACAAGAGATCACTTTAGTAAGGGTGGAATTGTGGTGAATTGCCACCTTGGCCTGCTTGTGCCTTCCTGGCACTTCCAACTGCACAGCCTACATTCATTTCGGTTGATCTTTCAGGAGATGTTTTATAAGATATCCAATCCAGTGCCAGTCACCAGCTACCATTGCCCTTAGCAATACTGAATGGAGGAGATGGAAGTTATGCCCCAAATATGCAGAGTGCACCATACTGGGGAAAGCAGTCATAAGTGTTGTTTTATATTATGCTTCTAGGTCAATTGACCAAGCCAATCAAACTATCCATTTTTAATTTAATTTTTAAAATCCAATTTTCTTTAAAAGTTTATTTGAATTCTGTGTGTGAGCAATATAGCCTTGTGAATTCTTCTGCCAGCAGGGCTGGTCTACAAGCACTGTTCCACCATGACTCTCATATGCAAGACAACTTTGGAAGAACCTTCATTTCCACATGGCATGTTTCTGCATTGCTCCTGAAAGGCCGAGGCTCCCTGGCTTTCTCCACCCAAATTTAGCTCTATGAACTTTTGTGCCACTAAAGTGCTTGTGCCTCCTTCCTCACGTGTATGCCCTCTATTTAAATTTAAAGACTTTTTTGAGCACATATTTATATCTTGCTGGTTGTGTTGCCAGGGAGCCCTGAAAGAAAGCAGAGCTGAGATAACTTCTAATCCACCTTTCTGTGATAATGTGGCGTAAGTGAAAAAAGCCAGCGTTCCTCTTTCTACTCTGTGGTAAGACTTGGGGCCTTTAACAAATGTAGGAGAGAGGAAAGGGCGGGGGGTGTTCTCAAGGACAGCCTGAAATGAGGCAATGAATCAGTTTCTAGAAAGCTGTGGAGTTTTTCCTCCTCTGTCTTTCAGAAGTGGAAGTGGGCAAGTGTGACCAAGATCGCCAATAAAGTATGAACATTGTCGAAAAGTCTGTTCTCAAAAGCAAAAGTGTAAAAGAAAGTAATCAATTGTGCAGTTTTTGAGGATTCTTTGCAATTTAGGACTTTTTTCTGCACAGGAAGCTTGTTTTCAGCACAGAAATATTTTTAATGCACAGAAAACTTGTTTTCTGAGCAGAAAGTGCCATTTTCTGCACAAAATACCAACTTTCTCCCCCTCCTTTGTTTCTGTGTGAATAACATTACTACTAAACTACAAAGATTCTCACCTATTAAGACTGTATTTTTCATAGGTCCCTTGCACTCATGAAATCAATGATAACTATTTTTAGGATATTTGGAATTTGTTTCTACTACTACCTCCAAGGTGTGGACAGAAAACGTTCAGAAAAGAAATTAAGATGTTGATGCACTTGCACAAATGAACATGGGCAGCCACTGAACTATTTTTGAACTATTCTATTAATTTCAGATATTAATGGCACTTGTAAACCATATTTTTAGTCTGTGACCAGTTAACTGGACATGGATTTATTTCATTCAAGAACATACATTGACTTCAGTACACTTTTTTTGTTAAATATTTTATTGACATTTTA